>NW_004624732.1:24136635-24485156 GCF_000247695.1 Heterocephalus glaber | reverse complement strand
GAGTGTTCCATCTCATTTCCCTTTGGGGTTGCTGTAGGTGATCTGGAAGTCTGGTTTTGAGACTTATTTACATGTTTTCTCATTTCCACTGGGGAGGCAGGGGGGTGCTGTTGGCACCCACATAGCTCACTCCTCTGAGCTGGGAGAGGTGCGCCAGGGGCTGGGAGCAGTCATAGAGACGGTGGCCCAAAACCCCCTTCCTCTGGGCCAGGAGCAGAGGGATTGTTGGTGGTCCAGAAGCCCCTTCCTCTGGACCAGGAGCAGTGGGATAGTGGCTCAGAAGCCCCTACCTCTGGGCAGGAATTCTTTAAATGCTGAGAACTTGATAAGCTCTAGTACAGTGGTCTGGTGGTCCAGTGTCCCCTTTGTCTTTGTAGTGTGGAACCAGGTGGCTGTGCAGAGAAGAGGCCAAAGGAGTGGGGAGGGGTCCAGTCCAGTTACTTTTCTCTTGTTGCTGAGACCAAATACTTAACATTCAAAGTTAAAGGGGAAAGAATTTATTTAGCTCACATGTTGTAGAGATTTCAGTCCATAATCAGCTGGCTTCAACAGAGTGGCACATGGCAGGGGGGTATTACAGAGGAGAAAGAGTTCATGGTGGGCACATAGTAGCAAAAGCAACAAAGGGCCTTACTCACACCCTTAATCCTTGTGCCCTTGAATCTAGCATTGCATCATGAATCAACTTCAGTGTCACACACTAGATCAAGCCACCTCTGAAAAAGCCCATGACCACATGAGGCTTTGGGAGGACATCTAGACACAAGCCATAACATTCTGCTCCTGGCCCCCCAAAGACTCATGTACATTCCTTTATGCAAAAGGCAATTAGTCCGTCTCCAAGAGTTGCCAAACTCCTAACAGTTTTAGTATTGCTGAAAAGTTCAAGCCCAAAGTCTCCTCTGAGATTTAAGACAAACTTATCTGTGAGTCCCTGTACAAATGAAAAGAAAGTCAAACACTTCCAATATTCAATGGTACAACATAGATATTTCCATTCCAAAGGTTACAAACAGAGGGATACAAAGGAATACAACCAAAATAAGTCCAAAATCTAGCAGGGCAAACATTAAATCCCACAATTCCACTTCCAGCATCCCCAACAATCTGGGACAAGTTGTGAACTCCAAAGGGCTCAGGTGGCCCTGCTTCTTCAGCCAGCATTTCTGAACCTTACTTAATTCTTCTCCATCCTTTGACTTTCAGTCTATGAATTTCTTTTTGAATTAAATGTGTTTTTTTGTGTGCAGCATATTGTTGGATCTTGCCTCTTGATCCATTATGCCAATCTGTTTCTTTTGATTGGTGCATTGAGACCATTTACATTGATGGTTATAACTGATATGTATTTACTTAACCTTGTCATGTTATTTTCCTGTTGTTGGTTCCCTCCCCACCCCACCCCCGTTTAATTGCTTGCCTTGCCTTATGGATTCATTCTGTTGGGATTCATAGAGTTGTAGTCCTTCCTAGAATGTCCTTCTGAACATTTTAGAGTGCTGGTTTGGTGGTCATGAATTTCTTCAGATGTTCCTTGCCATGGAAGTATCTTATTTCTCCAATTTTGAAAGACAGTTTTGCAGGGTACATCAATCTGGGTTGCTTTCTTTTAGGACTTGAAATACTTCACTCCAAGCTCTGCTTGATTTGAGTGTTTGTGTTGAGAAGTCCACTGTGATTCTGATGGACTTTCCTTTATAGGTGTTTGTTTCTTTCTGGTATAGATTTGTTTCTGTTTTTGAACAGCTTTTAACATTTGGTTCTTTTGTTGTATTTCTGGAATCTTGACTATTATATGCCTTGGTGTAGTTTTTTTTTCTTATCATGGCTAATTGGAGTTCTATATGCCTCTCACTAGTTTGTATGTCAAATTCTTTTTTCCATGTTTAGAGAGTCTTATGCCATTATTTCTGTGAACAGTATTTTTATGCCATTTACACTTTCTTTTGCTTTTTCACTGACTCCAATAAATCTTATGTTTCATCTATGCATCATCTAGCAGCTCTTGGATTAATTTTTCATGGTCTCTTGCTATTTTTAAGAAATCTTTCTTTTCATGATCACTAACCACAATCCCTTCTTCTATATCTGACATTCTGACATTCTGTCCTCACATTGGCTCATTCTGCTGCATACATTTTCAATGGAATTTTTAATTTCCTGGATATCTGTTTGAATCTCTTTCACGAATTCCATTTCTTTCTTATGTTGGGTGTTCATGGCTTTCATCATTTTCCTAAGCTCCTCTATTTTTTTTTATCTGAGTCTGCTGTACAATCACTAACCATATCTTTTATTATGGTCACCATCTCCTAGTTATCTGAGAAATTATTTCTGATTTAATTTTTTTCTAGAGCTTCATTCATCTGCTTTGTTATTTCTGCTGTTACTACTTCAGAGAATCCAGGTGGGTGGCTTTCAAATTGGCTAAAGTAGTACAATCACCAATAACAATAGCATTAAACACAGCCTAGAAAATAGCAAACTGTGGTAATTATTAACTGGCCACCTTTAACTGTATGGACTAGATTTTTGGTTGTACAATAAAATCTAAAACAAAACAGAAAATTGTATACAGTGAATATGCCCTCAGTGTGGTTATATTACCCTTGAGGGAGAAAATTAAAAATGAATTAAGAAGAAAAATAGAGAAATAGAAGAAGAGGAAGAGATTGGAAGCAAGACTGGAGGACAAAGAAAGATCACACAAACTTTGGGAAACTGGTGAAAAAGACAGAAGAGAAAGAGAGAAGGAAGAAATAAATACAAGAGCAGCACAGCAGCAACAGAAAACTAGGAACACTGTTCACAGTCATATAAAAACAGGAATAAATAACCAAGGAAAAAACAAGAAAAAAATGTCCATTTCAAGGAGTGTCTCTGCTATCACTGGTAGACAAAGTAGGCAGACAGAGTCCAGAACTGTGTTGATTAATCCCAGTAAGCCAGCCATAGATTTATGTCAGGGCAGTGGATAATCTCAGTAAGCTTGCACCTTTAGTTCTCAAGCTCTGACTGTTTTTTGGCTGTGAGCCTGGAACCCTATTTGTTC
This sequence comes from Heterocephalus glaber, assembly GCF_000247695.1. Next base: position 24,482,104 of record NW_004624732.1, on the reverse strand, counting down.
AGCCTGCAACACTCCATGTGCCTCCTGCTGGCTTGAACTTGGCTCCTTGACCTCTTGCCAACTTGAATTCAGTTCTGCCTCACCCTAATAGAGCCAGTGCACAGTTGATCAATTGGCTCTTCTCCAAGATGACTACTGGCCAACTGGCCTCTCCTGGGGGATGTCTGAACACAAATAACTCACCAGCCACTACAGTCCACTGCATCCACTTCTCCCTACCACTGGTGCTTTTATTCATGGAGGCCTCTGGGATCGTCAGTAGTCACCATGTTTCTGCAGGTTCAAGTCGTCCCTTCCACACAGTAAGTCAGGGCTCAGGAGAAAGAGCTACTTGTCACCTCCTTTTTCTTCATTGAGGTCTCTCTTTTCACTTCAATTCTCATTTCAGAACCTTGTTGGGTCTAGGGGAATCACTTCCCTCCTTCTCTTTCTCATGTTGCTAAACTCCAGCATCTAGACACCAAATCTCAGGGAAGTTCTTCCTCTGCTGTTCACCATTCTACAGTTTTCCTGGAAGTCTCCCACAGAGGGACCTTTGGTGCAGAGGGGCATCTCAAGAACCCATAGGCCCTAAAGCTGGGTGGAGAAAATCAACTGGATGGATCCCAAGATAGAAACCACTCATTCAACAACAGAATATTTTCTTTGACTCAATCTTTTCTTGATTTTGTATTTTTATTATTTTTACCTTATCTTTATTGGGTTTTTTGCAGGATTGAGTTTTTTCCTTTTATTCTCTTTTAGTTTCTTTTTTCTTTTTAAAACAATTTTTTCTCTTTCTTCTTATCTTTCTTTTATTCTCTGTAGTTTACCCTCTGTTCAACTTTTCTTTTACTTGTTCGTTCTTTCCTGTGACTGTTTTTTAACACTATTAATTTCCTTTTATGCCTCAGTTAGACTCCAAATCTCACTTTTTCTCTTGTCTGTCATACCCCATTGATTACTTTTTCAAATTTTTCTATTTTCATTCTCGGGTCCCCCACCCCCTCTGCCTTTACTAGTAAAACTATGAAGCTTCATGAATCTCTAGATAGCTAGTTAACCTTATACAATTGCTGTTGAATACTGTTCTGTTGTTAGTAGAGGTAAAGTTCCACTTAGTGAATATTTTCTGAAGGTCAATATTTGGTTTGTTTTAGTGTTCATCTATAATTATAGAGCTCTCTTCTATGGTTAAGGGTGCTATATTATTGGTCCTTAGTGTTTGTTCAATATTCAATTTGTATTTGATTCTATTATTGATGCTGATTCCATTACTATAGTCAAAGTGACATAGCTATTGCTATAAATTGGGGTTTCTTGGGGTGTCAATATCTGACTTGCCTTGGGGTCACTAACAATACTGTGACATATTTATGGAGAACTGGGTACTGAGTCAAATACCCTGCAACCTTCAATCTCAAGAAAACAGGGTGCTTGGATCCTGGGACAGAAACAAAGACCAACAGTTACCCACGTCCAAGAACATCACTGAAAGTAGGCATTGACTAAAGAGGTCTCCATACTAAAAACATAGTTTTTCACTACAACCAACCTAAAAGCCTCATTATGAAAAAAACAAACATGAGAAGACAAGCCAATGAAATGCCTCTCAAAACTCCAAACTCTCCCAAAACTGATCCAAGGAGTATCAAAGGGGAGGAAACCAAAAGCCAGAACTGTTTGAAATGATACTGTGGGAAACAACAAAAGAGATCAGTAAGTCATTTGGCAAGCTCATAGAAGACATAAGTAAATAGATATTGGGCCAAATAAAATAACAGCAAGTCAACAGAAGACACTAATAAAAAGCTAACAGAGCTAAACAAAATAATGCAAAACATAAATGACCAGCAGATAAAAGAATCAAAGTCCATAAAAATCCTCCAAATAGAAATTCAGGATTTAAAAATTTTTATCCAAAATATGGGCAGTCAAAGTGACCACTGTGAAAACAGTGTCAGAATTAGAAGGCAGGATTATTGTCAGTGACTAATTAAAGAAAGATACTTTAAAAACAACAAGAACTTGTGAAAAAATGGATCCAACAGATTCTAGATGACACAAAGAAGACCAAGCTAAGATTAATTGGAATTAGTGAAAATCAGAAGACAACATAAAAGGCATTTTAAAAAACATGTTTATTGAAATAATAGCACAAAACTTTCCAATAGGAGGAAAGAATTTAACTATAGGTAAGTGGGCATATAGAACCTCAAATAGCCATGATCAGAAAATAATCTCTCCATGATACATCATAGTCAAAAATCCCAGAAGCCCAAGAGCAGAATCTTAAAAGCAGTATGGAAAAAAAGCAATGAATCACTTGTAAAGATAACACAATTAAAATTACAGCAGACTTAACACAAATCTTAAAGGCAAGAAGAACTTGGAATGAAGTGTGAAGTGTTTCAAGTCTTAAAATGAAATAATTTCCAATTCAGGCTAATATATCCTGCAAAACTATCTTTCAAAATTGATAAAGAAATAAGATATTTTCATGATAAAGAGCAACTAAAGAAGATCATAGCCAATAATCCAGCACTCCATAAAATTTTCAAAGATACGCTAGAAAAAGATAATGAAAATAACAATAAAAAAGTCTAATAGAAGGGTAGGATGACCATTTAAAGAGAAGGGAAAAATAAGGAATCAGAAACAGGAAAAAAAGCAATAACAGGAATAAGTCAATACCTATCAGTAATAACTCACACTCTGAATGGTTTCAATTCCTCAGTCAAAAGACACAGACTAGGACCAGGAATTTAGTTCAGTGGTTCTGGCACCTGCCTCGCAAGCGCAAGATCCTGAGATTGATGCCTGGTACCAAAAAACAAACAAACAAACAAACAAAAAACAACCAACCAACAACAACAAAAAACCCCAAAAAGCAAAGACTGACAGAATGGATCAAAAAAAAAATCTAACTGTTTACTATAAGCTAGAAACACATTTTTTTGGTTTTTGTTGTTGTTGTTGTCTGTTTGTTTAGACAGGGTCTCACTATGCAGTTCAGGCTGGACTTGAACTCACTCTGTAGTACAGGCTGACATCCAACTCACAGTGACTCTCCTGCATCAGCCTCTTGAATCCTGGGAAAGAAACCCATAAACTAAAAATCAAAAGATGGAAAAGAATATCCCATACAATAGGAACCCCCACAAAAAACAGATATAACTATACTATATTCAGACAAAACTTCAAGACAAAACTTATTGAAAGAGGCAAAGAAGGTCATGACGTATTGTTTAAAGGAACAATAGAGCAGGAAGACATAACAATTATTAACATATATGCACCAAACAACAGGTCACTCAGTTTCAAAATGCAAGTATTATTGCATATAAAAGACCAGAGAAACATAAACATAATTATAGTGGGGAGCCTTAATACCCTATTATCACAAATAAACAGATCAATGAGACAAAAATTCAACAAAGAAATATCATAGTTGAATAAAACCTTTGAACAAATGGACTTAATAGATATCTGCAATGTTCCAACCACCACCAACAGAATATACATTTTCTCAGCAGCACATGGAACTTTCTCCAAAGTAGACTACATACTAGAGACTAAAGCAAATTTAAGTAAGTGCAAAAGAATTGGAATTATACCATTCATATGATCAGATCATAACCCAATGAAATTAGAAATCAATGACCAAAGAAAACACAGAAATTATGCAAATGCATGGAAACTAAACAATACACTCTTAAATAAACAATGGGTTACAGAAGAGAAAAAAAAAGAAATGAGACAGCTTCTAGAATTAAACAATAATGCCAGAACAACATACCAGAACTTATGGAATACAATGTAAGGAGTTCTAAAAGGGAAGTTTATAGCTGTGAATGCTCTCATCACAAAACACAGAGTGAGCCCAAATAAATAACCTAATGATGCACTTCAAGGTCCCAGGAAACAAGAAAAATCCAAACCCAAAGCTAGTATAAGCAAAGACATTATAATGATCAGAGCAGAAATCAATGAAATGGAGACAAAAAATACAAAGAATCAGTGAATCAAAGCATTGGTTCTTCAAAAGAACAAATAAAATAGACAAATCCTTAGCCAATCTAACCAAAAAAAAGGAGCAAAAAGACCAATGTAACTAAAAATGAAAAAGGTGAAATCACTATGGACACTACCAAAATCAAATAGATGATTAACAACTACTTCACAAATCTGTATGCCAGTTGGAGAATTCATAAGAAATGGATAAATTTCTAGATACATATGAATAATCAAAATTGAATAAAAAAGATTTTTAAACCCTGAATAATCCAATAACCGGCAAGGAAATTCAACTAGATAAAAACAAGTCCTACCAACTGAAAAAAGCCCAGGTCCAGATGGATTCACAAAAATGTCAGGAAAGTTCTAACACCAATATTCCTCAAGCTTTTTAATGAAATTGAAAGGGAAGGAGTACTCTCAGAGACATTCCTGGAAGCTACTGTTACCTGAAATCCAAAACAAGACAAGGATCTAACCAAAAAAGAGAACTATAGAGCAATCAATAATATAGCAGGATATAAAATCAATCACTCACAGAATGAAGAAAATGTTGCCAGATATTCCTCAGACAGAGGACTAATATCTAGAATATATAAAGAACTCAAAAAAATTAAACTGTCCAAAATTAAAGACCAAATCTAAAATGGGCAAGGAAAATCAATAGACATTTCACACAAGAAGTACAAATGGCCAATAAATACATGAATAAATGCTCAACATTGTTGGCCATTAGAGAAATGCAAATTAAAACAACACTGAGATTCCATCTTACTCAGAAAGAATGGCCATTATCAAGAAATCAAATACAGTAATAGCAAATACTGGTGAGGCTGCAGGGAAAAAGGAACCTTCTGCATTGTTGGTGTAAATGTAAACTAGTACAATCACTATGAAAATCAGTATGGAGATTCCTCAAAAATGTAAAATTAGGAATATCATTTGACCCAGGTATTCCCCTTCTAGATATCTTCCCAAAAGATTTAAAGACATTATATTGTAATGGTACATGCATAATCATGTTTATATCAGCACAATTCATAGTAGCTGAATCTGGAAGCAGCCTGCATGTCCATCAACAGATGAATGGATGAAGAAAATGTGATATTTATACACAGTGGTGTAGTACTCTGCCATAAAAAAAGATAAACTTAGGTTATTTGTAAGAAAATAGATGAGGGGCAGGGGATTTAGCTCAGTGGTTCCAGCACCTGCCTTGCAAGTGCAAGGTCCCAAGTTTGATTCCTGGTACCAAAAAAAAAAAAAAAAAGAAAGAAAGAAAATAAGACCATAATGTTAAGTGAAATAAACCAGACACACAATCTTAAATATTGCATGGTTTCTCTTATATGAGAAACTCAAATTATAAAGAGCAAAATAAAAGAGGGATAATAGGAAGTAGAGAGATAGATCTTTCTCAAATGGAAAGGGAATCTAGAGATGGAGGAGAGGGAAAGGGGATGAACAAAGGAATTAAGATGTGCTATGTACATATACCAACTCCACACAAGGAATGTAAATACTACATACTGCAAATGTGTACTAATAATTTTTTTAAAAGAGTTCATGAGGCCAAAAATGGTCTAAGTCAGTGGTGGTCAGCCTATAGCATGTGTGCCACAGTGGGCTGTTTGTATCATTGAAAGATCTAAAAGGTTTACCATCACTGGTAAGTGCTGATGGACAAGCACTAACATCACAAAATAAAAAGCCACCACGCCAAATACACCTCTTAATAAAAAAGTATGTGAACCCCCCCTCAGGAAGTCGATCTGCCAAATATTAATATCAAACAATATCAAAGCTGAATCTAGTCAAAACTCTAAACCCCCTTAGTAAACTACTGCAAGGGCAGAGGACAGAGGAATATGTGAGTCAAAGTAATGAGCACAGTCAGCAATAGCCTGATTCTGGGAAGCTCCGTATGTAAGTTCTGATTGTTTTGAAAATAAATTGCCAGGGAAGGGGAGAAAAGCAAGGACCAAGGAGAGAAGTAGGGGGAGGGAAGGGAATTGGGGAAAGAAAATGAAGACAGAGAGAGTGAGAGAGAGAGAGAGACCTCATTACCATCCTGATTCCAACAAAACAGAGAACAAATGTTCAAAAATTGAAATTTTGAACCAATTGAATATTTGATATTAAAGGAATTTATATGAAAAAATTCATGCCTGGTTGCAAAAAAAAATAAAAACCACATAGCATAGTTTAAAGGGTTGATTAGTTTTAATGGGTTTCCTTAAATACCTCATTGCCCTCACTTGTTCCCATTTACCATGTTTTTTTGACCACAGGTAATCATGTTCAATTCTTTCAGCTATTTTTCATCTCTATCAAAATTTTTTCTATCCCCACTGTGTTAATTCTAGGTATTATCCAGCGACTTCCAACTCTGGGGGGTGAGAAGATTTGAGTTCAAATCTTCCACCTGAAGCCTCTGTCACCTGTCATTTCCACCATTCTCCTCCCCCTCAAGCTCCCAGCAGAGATTTGTGGTGACACTGGATGGCTAAATAGTCAGGGTCCATTGTGTTATGACTATTCAGAGCTGAGCTATGTGGTAAACTCTGTTGACATTGCCTTCCCTCGACTGCTTTTTTTTGCCCCAGGAGTTAATAATTGTCTCATTTTTATGTTTGTTTTTATATACACATTACCAGTAAAGCCCAAACTCTCTGAAAGTTAACTCTCTTTTCAATTTGTCTTTCCTGTCATGTATTCTTCAATGTTGTCAGTTTGAGAAGTGCCTCCAAAAATCTTTTGGACTGGCTGTTCTCTCTGCTACATCCACAGCTACCATACCACCCTACCATTTCTTTTTCCATCATTTTGGGGAATCCTACAATCTATGTCTTGAGTTGGCTTTTATTTATCTTGGTTTACTCCCTTATTTTGGTGGAATCTGTCCTCAAGTAGCTTTCTAAGAAAAGGTGCTTATGAGGTAAAGTCTAATATCTTGTATGTCTTAGAATACCTTTATGATATCCTTGGGGATAGTCTGAATTAGCCCTGACTTCTGGTCTTCAGGCCCTTGTGTAATATTCCCCCACCCTGTTGGTCTGTGACTAATAGAATATGGCAAAAGTGGTGGAATGTCACCTCCAAGATTAGATTATACTAGACTGAAACACACTCTCTATCCTCTGGATTACTCCCTCTCGGGAGAGCCATATCATGTACAGCCCCACATAGAGGCCTCTGTGGCAAGGACTTGAAGTCTTCTGCCAACAACCACATGAGCAAGCTTGGAAGCAAACTATTCAGCCCCAGCTGAGCCCTGAGATGACTGCGACTGAATCACACAGCTTGACTGCCACCTCAAGAGGCCCTGAGCCAGAACCACCCAGCTGAGCCACTCCTAAACTCTGACCCGCAGCGGCTGTGAGATGATAACCGCATGCTGCTCTAAGCTATTAAGTTTCATAGTGACTCATTATGCCACAGTAGGCAATAAACATTGTTGGGGAGCCTTTTCCTTCATGACTTTGAAAGCTTTACTCTTGTAAGTCCTTCCAGCTTTCCAAAGTTGCTGTTGGAAAAGCCAAAACAATTCTGATTTTTGAATTTTTCTGCAAGATGTTGTGACCCACCTCCAAACCCGTAGCATCTCCCTATCCGGTGTGTCCTAACCTTTCTAGGTTTGCCCTGTCCATTGTGCTAGGCCCCTGGGGGCTGCCTCAATTGGAAAATTCATGCCTTTCAGTTCTGAGGAATGTTCATGTATGAGTTCATTGATGAGTTCCTCCTCTCCATGTTCTTTACTCTCTTCCTGAAATCCCATATTATTCTAATTTTGGACCCCTTGGGCTACTCTTTATTTTCTTACTCATTATTCAATTTACTTCTGCTTTCCATCTCTATGAAATTTTTTTGACCTTACCTTTCTTGGTTATTTCTTTATCTTTCAATCTTTTAATGACGTTTATTTTATTTTTTATTCTGTGTTCTCCATATTTTCTTTTTTGTTATTACTGGTTTTTACTGAGTGTCCTCTTCTTAAAGCATCTTGTTTTTATGTGATGGATGCAACATCTTCTCTTATAAAGCTAAAGATATCAATATCATTATTTCAGGGTTTTTGTTGTTGTTTGTTTATTTTTCTTTTCTTGGTACTGCTGATGAAACCCAGGGCCTCACACATTCCAGGCAACTGAGCAACATCTCTAGCCCCTAATTGTTTCTTTAAAAGTTTTCTTCTCTCTGATCTTTTAGGAAGTTTTCTTTTGTTTATTTTCTTTGATCTTTTTCCTTCATGTGAGATTTTCTCAGATATCTCATAATTTGGGTTGATCTATTTATATTTAAGAGTAGAGCTCTGAAAAATTGACCACAAGCTCTCACCTCAAGTTGGCTAGGTTTTCCCTGAGTCTCACCAGGGGTGATGTGGATGACACTTATTCTGACCATCTATCACTGTGGAACAAACTAGTCTAAAACTTATGACTTAAAATGTGCCATTGTGGTGCTCACAAATCTGTACACTGGGCAGGGCTTGATGGGGACAGCTCAACCTTTGTTCCACTCAGCAACAACTGGAGCAGCTCTCAGGCTGGTGGATGAATCCTTGCTTACATCTGGGGTCTGGACTGGGTTCACTCAAACAAGTGGGAGTTTGAACACCAAGGCCTGCTTTGTATCTCCACTTCTATGAGTTCCTTCCACATGGTCTCTTCAGCTTGACTGGATTTCCTTCACGTTGGCCTACAAGTCCCGAAGGGCATGTTCCAGAGAAAAGATAAGCCGAGCAGAAGCTATATTAATTAATCTTTACGATCTATCATTGGAATTCACATCATTTCTTTCCTCAAAGTTGTAGGGCCTATTTGGATTCAGGAGAAGGAGAAATGGACTCCTTGATGGGGAGTATCAAAATTCTGCAAGACTATGAGGGACTGGAAATATTATTACAGTCATTTTTATACAAATTATTATAATACTTAAGTATATCATATCCTGCAAAATTCGTTATGTTGGTTTCTTATTACTGCAATAACAAATAATCACGTTTAGTGCTTTAAAAAATATAAATTTATTATCTTACAGCTCCGTGGTCAGAAGCCCAAAACAGGTTTCAGTGGACCAAAATCAAAGTGTTTGGCAGAGCACACTCTCTTGGAGACACTAAAGGAGAATCTATGCCCTTGCCTTTTCTGCTCCTAGAAGCCTCCTCCAGCCCTTAGCTTATGGTTCTTCCTCCATTTTCAAAGCACCTTTCTTTAACCTCTTCCTCATGTCACATTTTTTTTCTCTGATTTTGATCCTCTTGACTGATTTTCATAAGGACTCTTGTGATAACACTGGACCCAGCTAGATCTTTCAAGATAATCTTTCCATCTGCAAATACCTGATGCAGAGTCACATAATCACATGTCCTGGGGAGTAGGATGTGGATATATTTGGGGAGGCATTGTTCTATCCACCAGATCAATGTACGTGTAACAGTTCATTCCCTAGTGACTTTGTAGTTAATAAAGTGGGAGCTCTGAGGGGTATGCCTGTGGTCCTAAGGACCCTGTATCCTTGTTTCTGGAGTGCTCATCCACCTCTCTTCTGGGACTTCTTGCAAAATGTCAGCCCCACCCAGTGTTGCAGAAGCTTCTCATTGGAATCAGCTTTAATCACCTTTCCCTTCTTTCATCTGTCTGCTCCTGCTCCCAGAATTCTGACCAAGCACAACTCAGTGTTCTCTGGGAGCCTTGCCAGGTCCAGAGAGACTATGTGGCACTGTGGGAAGATGTTTGCATTTGTGTTGAGTGCTTGGGGAAACCCTTCTCTCCTTTGGGTTTCAGTTCCCTTGCCTTTCACCTGGCAGGTCAGACACAGGACAAGAGGGGTTAAGTGATCAAAAACAAGCTCATACAGACTTAAATGTGAGGCCAGCAAAGCAAGAAAAGTTTAAATTCAATTCCATGAGCAGGCTCATGATGGACAGGTTCCAGGATGCCAGCACAAGAGAGCCTGATGGAGAGCAGCTGGATAAGAACAGCCTCTTGGAAGGAGACCATCTCAGCCTCTGCCCAGAGAGCTTTCCCAGGGCTGGGCCATCCTAGGCTTCAGCTCTACCTGGAGCCAAAGTCCCAACCTCCATGCTCTGACCACCACCTCCACATTTCCAGCTCTTTCATACTCACTAAATCTGTTCTTTGGACTAAGTCAAATCTCTTTTCATGAGGAACGTTACAACTGCAAAATGTGCACAGCAAAACAGCTCAGATTCATTCCCCATCTGCTCATTGGTGATAAAAGCAACAATGATTTGCTCCCAATTTTTTTAAAGACATAAAATGTTGCAGGTACATTTGAAGTCCTACATGTAACTCTTCTTAGTTTCCTTCCCCCTTCTAAAGTTGGCCTACAGCCTTTAGAGGATACTACTCTCTTGACTTATCTGTGTCCAGGATTTTGGTCCTTGCACATATGTGTGGAGCCATAGAAAACAAATAATAATATTCATGTTCTAAAAGATCACACACACACATGATTCAAAGCAATCTATAAATTTAATACAATCCCTATCAAAATTTCAACATTGTTTTTTCACAGAAATAGAAAAGTTGATCTCCCAGTTCCTATGGAATTGCAAAAGGCTTTGAAAAGCCAAAACAATTTTGAAAAAGAAGAGTAGGACTAGAAGGCTCAAACATCCTGCCTTTGAAACTTGCTACAAAGTGACAGTAATTAAAATGTTCTAATACTGTACTAGCATAGGACACTCATGTAGACAAATGGAAATAGAGTAAGAGAGCCCAAAAGTGAACCCTCACTTAAATGATTGCTTAATTTTTGAGGAGTGCCAGGACCGCTCAATGGAGAAAGGATAGTCAATTGTGAATATATGGTGCTCAGAAAATTGGATATCTAAATACAGAAGAATAAAGTTGAATGCCATGTACAAAATAAACTGCCAATGGATAAATATCTAAACTTAAAAACTAAAACCATAAAAAGTTTTATTACACGGGGTTTGGCAATTATTTGATGGACTTGACACAAAATGTACAGGCAACAAAAGAAATAGAAACTTCAACAACCAATAGTCTAAGTTTTTAATTATTTCTAGCCTAAATTTTTATTACAATCCTTTTTATACTTTAATATCTGTAGGATGGTGTTTCTTGTGATTTGTGATATCTCTGTGTTTTAAATCTTTGGGCTTGACAGTTTCATTATCTTTTCAATAACCCAGTTTTTTGCTCGTTAATCTCTGTTTTATATCTGTTTTGGATGTCATTTCTATCTATCTTCTTTCTTGGGTTTAATTTTTGTGCTTTTTCTAACTTCTTGAGATAGAAATTTAAATAACTGGTTTTAAACAATTTTCTCCTACAGTTTAAAAACTATAAACCACTCTAATCACTGTTTCATCTGTTTATCTCAAGTTGTATGCAGTATTTTCATTTTCATTCAGTTCAAAATATTTTCTAACTTTCTGCATGATTACTTCCTCAATTCATGGTTAATTTAGAAGTGTTCAGCTCAGTGTATAAACATGTGGGGTTTCTAATAATCTTTTTTGCTGTTTATTTCTGGTTTTATTCCACTTTCAACAGAGTTCATGGCCAGCATGTTTTCACCTTTTGAAGTTTGTTAAGATTTGCGCTATGACCCAACACACATTTAGCTTGATTAAATATGTACTGAAGAGAATGTTATTCTCTAAATGTCTCTAAGTTGTTGATCAATTCTGTTGTTCATATTTTCTATACACTTCTATACTTTTGAAATCTTGTGTTTCTATCCATTGCTGAAAGATACTTGCTAAAATTTCCAACCAGGATTACAGATTTGCCTGTTTCTTTTTTTCCATTCTATTTTCTGCTTCATATTTTTGTGAAGCTATGTTACTAGATGCATACACGTCTATGATTATTATGTCTTCCTGATGAGTGAAGCTTTTTATCATAAGGAAATGTCCCTCTCTATATCCATTACCAATGTTCGTTTTAAAGTCCCACTTTATCTGATATTAATATAGCCACAATTTTCACATGGGTAGTGTTTGTATTATATAATTTTTGCTACTCTTTGACCTTAAAAGGTGTGTTTTATAAAACAGTTCATGCTTGTTTCATTGTTTGTTTGCTTTGTTTTACTGTGTTTCCTGCCCAGCAATCTTTGTCTTTTTGTTTGGTTTGTTTTGGGTTTGGGGTATTAGGGATTAAATCCAGGACCTCCCTCAACAAGCTAAGCATGCACTCTATCACTGAGCTACACCCCCAGACTTGTGTGTATTTTCTTTTTTTTTTGGTGTTGGAGATCGAACTTAGGACCTTGTGTTTGTGAGGCAGGTGCAGTGCCATTGAGGTAAATCCCTGGCCTGAGCTTTGTGTTTTAATAGGAGTGCTGAAAGCAAGATTGACCATCTTGCTTTCTTAAAAGTTTATCAGGTCTATTCTTTAAATCTTTATTCCTCCTTTCCTGCCTGTATATGTATTTATATGTAATTCTTTTTTTAAAACCCCTTCTGTTAAATTTTAAATTATATTTTTATTAGTTTTTAGTGGTCTGAATGTATCATTGATTTTTGGAGCCTACCTTAAATTGATAACTTTGTCATTTCCCAAATAATAGAGGAAGCTTCAAAACAGTTTATGGCCTTGTAGCTCATCTTCTCTTTTGTACTACTGTTGTTACATATTTTACTTCTACATGTGTTAAAAATTCCCATAAGACACAATCATTCTTACTGCTCCAGACAGTCAGTAGTCTTATATTTGTTTACATATTTCTCCTTGTGGTTCTTTCCATTTGATTTTGCAGTTCTGTGTTTACATTTGGGATCCTTTTTCCTTATATGTCACATGATGTGATGCTGGGAAATAAAGTCTCCAGTTTCATTAGTGTGGAAATTTCTTTACTTTTCCTTCATTTTTTTAAAAAATAGACTTTTTATCTGGGGATTTAGCTCAGTGGTTCCAATGCCTGCCTCACAAAGTGCAAGGTCTGAGTTCGATACCTGATACCAAAAAAAAAAAATTAGACTTTTAGGTTATTTTAAGCAATCACAACATTAGTAAAATGTCCAATACAAAGAATGTTTTTTGCTCAAACTATTTGAGAATATTTTGCCATCTGACGGGCTGTCACTGTGGAATACTTTAGCATATCTTTCCTAGCAAATATTCTCTGACATAAGCACAGTACAACCTTCAAAATCAGGAGCTAACAGTGAGGCATTACAGTCTTAACAACAGTCCATTAAAGGTTGGGCAATTGGCCAGTTGTTCCCATAATGTCTCTATAAGACAGATCCTGCTCTGTACTGAGCTGTTCTGAATAATCATGTCTTTTTATCTCTATCAGTCTGTAACAGCTTCTTGATCTTTTCTGGGCTTTTTGGACTCTGATGTTTTGGAAGAATCCAGAAAAATTTGTAGAATGTCCCTAAATTTGCATTTGTTTCATCATCTGATTTGATAGCATTACACTCTTGTGATTTGTCTTTAGCAGAACCATCACAAAATTAGGTTGCATTCTTCCCACAGCTTCCTGGCAGGTGGTGGTTGTCAGTTTGCCCCAGCACTGATATTGCTCACTTTGACCATTTGAGTAGGTGTGGATGGCAATCTTCTCTACTGTAAAATGATTCTTTCCCTCTTTTAACTAATAAGTATGTTATGGGAGTTTCTTTGAAACTATAAAAGTAGTCCTATTGCTCACTGAACTTTCATTTATGTATTTTCCATTCATTCACTCATCTATATATTTCCTGTTTTATTGAAAAGGTTATAATCTATTGCTAATGTTTATTTTGATGTTTAGATTGTGCCTGATTTGGCCAGTGGGAGATTCACCAGGGTGGCTTCTTGTGTCCTTTTGACATGTCCCCATCATTCTCTGAGCATTTCCTTGTGTTTTGCCATAAGATGTTCCAGATTCATCACATACTTTCTTTACCCCCATCCTGGAATCAACCATTTTTCCAGGTCTCTCCCTTTTAGTGGAAAATGTTTAGCAGAAACCAAAATCTGAGTATTAGATGTGTGTGTGTGTAAATGTGTGTGCTTCTATTCATGAATCCACATAAATAATCTATTAGGATTTTTTTCTCTCTCCTTTTGTATATTTGTAACCCCTCTGACTCCAAGTTGAGCCTTCTCCTCAGCACAGAAATCCCTTCCTTACACTGCTTGGTCTTCAGCTCTGCATCTCACACCAACCCAGTGGATAGATGCTCTCTTCATTATGATGATGCACTGGCATTCCTCACTGGGGTGCCCCTCCATGAAGATGCCCTCCTCTGTCTTTTGGGCCCTGAGACCCTGCTATGAATCACTGGGGCTTCCTCCACTATCCTCATTCTTAACTCAAGATACCTACATTACTCTTCCCCATTTAATAGTTTTGTAACTAAACTGTTTAGGAATGGAAAGGAAAGAAAAAAAAAGAGGAACACAAATTCTCCTCATTTTTGAAGAAAGTTCCACAGAGTATATAGTATTTCCTCCCATAGTTAAAGATACCATTCCATTGTCTCCTGGTTTTCATAGTTACTACTGATAAGTCAGCCATAACTCATCATTGTTCCTTTGAATGTAATGTTTTCTCTTTTCTGGATGCTTTAAATATTCTCATTGTCTTTCATTTTCATGAAATGCCTGTTATGGCTTCTGTCTAGATGTCCCCCCCCCCCCAAATCCTCATGTGGTCATAGGTGGGGTTTTTTGCAGGTGGCTGGCTCTAGAGTGTGTGATACTGGGATTAAGTGTGTGATGCTGGAATTAAGGGTGTGTGATTAGTGATTAGTAAATTAGTCAACTGACTGCTTTGGCAAAGTTCTGGGTAGGATTAAGGGTGTCCCACCTTGGGTGTGAGTGCTACCTTCTCTAGCCTGAATAAAATATAAGGGACAGGAAGAGGGTTAGTATGGTCACTGATCTCTTGCTTGCCACTTGCTGCCTTCTGTCTGCTCTGCTTTGCCATGGACCATTTCCCTTCTGCCATGCTACTCTGTCTTGGAGCCAGCCAACTATGGACTGAAACCACTATGAACTGTAAACCAAAAAAACCTTTCCTTCTTTAAATTTAGGTGTCAGGTATTTTGTCTCAGTAACAAAAGAAAAAAGTACTATTATGTAGTATTCTTTATATTTACTCTTCTTTAGGTTCACTGAGCCTTGTAATTCTGTGAGTTGATGGTTTTTATCTGATTTTGAAAATCCTTGCCCATTATCTCTTCAAATATTCCTTAACTTGTTCATCTTTCCCCTTTCCTTTTCTTGTTTGGATGTTATACCTTTTATCATATCCCAGTATTTGTCTTATGTTCTGATCTGTTTTTCATTTTTCTATCTGCTTTAGTTTGAGTATTTCAGTTTGAGCCTGTCTTTGAGCTCACTAATCCTCTCATCTGCTCATCTGCAATATTTGAGTTGCCATTAAATTCATTCATTCAAGAAATTAATTTTTTGGTGATGGTGGTGTTGAACCCAGGACCTCAAGTATACTCAGGAAGTGGTGTACAACTGAGCTATATATTCAGTCTGCAATCAATTCTTCATTTTAGATACTAGATTTCTTCAGTTGTTGAATTTCTATTTTAATCTTTTTCGATTTCAACTTCCTACAGAAGTTATCATTTCATTAATTGTGTTCATTTTCTCTTCTTTTTTTGTGGTACTGGGAATCAAACTCGGGACCTTGTGCTTGCAAGGCAGGTTGTGGAACCACTGAACTAAATCCCTAGCCCTACGTATTACTTTTATAATCCAGCTATAAGAGTTATTTTAAAACCTTGGCTGATAGCTCTAATAGCTGAATCATCTGTGGTGTGGTGATGGGAAAAACACCTTCACGCAAACTTGGGTTTAAATGTGAAGACTGATGACACCATACACACTAAGAGGACATAAAAAAGTGTTTTTATTTATATATGAAAACTTCTCAAGACCTCAAGAAGGTTGTAAAAGACCTAGGTAGAACAGAGAAAGGAGCCTGGCTTTGCGGTTATTTGGAGATGGCACTATGGGTCATAGTTTTCATGCACAAGGCAGAGCTTGTGTGGTCTGAATTTCCTGCTGGTACTGAACGAGAGGCTACCTGATTTTCTGTTTGTTTGTTTTGTTTTGTTTGTTTTTGTTTTTAACCAGTTGTGTCAGATGCAGGAGAGAATAGGAGGTGGTGGGCTTAAAAGCTGTCAGTAGTAAAATATCAAAAATAGGGTCAGACTCTTGTTACAATCTGTGCTATGGACTGAATGTTGATGTCCTCCCTAAATTCACATGTTGAAGCCCTAACCCTAAATGGAATGGCATTAAAGATGGGAACCTCATGATGTATTAGTGCCCTTATAGGAAGAGAGACACCAGAGCTCTCTTTCCACCATATGAGCACACAGAGAGAAGCCAGCCACCTGCAAGCCAAGAAGAAACCCCTCACCAGGAAATAAATCTGACCTTGAACTTCCAGACTCCAAAACTATGAGAAATAAGTCTTTTGTTCAAGCCTCTTAGTCTATAGCATTTTTATAGCAGCCTGACCTAAGACAATCTGTGTTTGTCTCTATCATATTTTTTCCTATGCTTATTATGTTTTCCTGCATAGTCCCATGCTTTCACTTTTACGTGGAATTTCAGGTATTATATGTGAAAGAAGCCCAGAATTTAAATCCATTATTATTCTTCCCCAGAGAAGAGACCATCCTCTGTTAGGCTGATAGTGTGAAGAGCTGATCATCTCAACCCAATCAGGAGTTGAGCTGGACTGGAGCTCGATTTTAGTGTCCACCTCTGGTTTCTGATGTCTCAAGGGTGTCACTTGCCTTGTTTTCCTTGCAGCCTCCTCTTTCCAGTGGGCCTTTATCTTCCGAGCACCTTTGGCTTCCTTCTCAGGCATGACCCTCCTAAGGTTTTTGTTTTGTTTCATTTTGTTTTGTTTTGCAACACTGGAGATTGAATCCAGGTCCTTCACACAGAGCTATATCTTCAGTCTTTTTAAATTTTGACACAAGGTCTTGCTAAGTTGCCCAGGTTAAGTTCCAGCTTGCAATCCTCTTGCTTCAGCCTCCCAGAGTGCTGGGGTTACAGCCATGGCTCCTGACTTTTTAACTGTGACATTGTTCTTTGCTGTGGCCTTGAACATTTGGCTTGGCAGAAATTCTGAGTTTAGCTTTTTCTTCCCTTCCCATGCAAGCAAAATATCTGGCAAAATTTTAAGGAGGATACTTACACATCTTTTTTTCTTTCTTTTCTTTTCCTTTCTTTCAATACTGGGGATTAAACCCAGGGCCTTCACACTGAACTACATCCCTAGTCCTTTTCCTTATTTTTATTTTCAGACAGGTTCTTGCTAAGTTGCCCACACTAGTCTTCTTGCCTCAGCCTCCCAGAGTACTAGGATTACAGAATGATATTTTTCCTAAAGATCTTTTCCTTTAGTTGTATTTTGCTTCCCAACAACTGCAAAACTGTGCTTGAAAGCCTCGTCCTCAGCATCCCCTACCCAAGCACTCAACATTCCCTAGGGAGGGCTGGCAAGGACTTTGGGGCTCCACTATTCTCAGTCAGGCCAATCCACATGACTGGCAAATGCTCAGCTCACATCTCTCATCCAGCAGACTGCCCTGCCTACTGTTAGCCCAATACTCAGTCAGCAAATGACTCCTGGCAGAACAAAACCAGTAATCCCGACTCACCAAGAAAGGCTCAGGAACTTTAGTTGCCTCCTTATCTTCTGCAGATCTCTAGCATCTTTCAAATATATTTAAGGTCCTCTACACAGATGTTTTTTTCCTAGATGGCACAATGTGAGGTTTGTTGCTACTGATTACATTGTACTCCATAGTGGAATCTCTCTGCTACTTCCTTTTTCCTGTCTACCATGGGACCATGCTATGGAGGAGAAATGTCTGAAAATTCTCAGCACATTTCAGTAGAAGACTTAGCTAGCTGAATAACTCCAGGGGAATTCCCAAATGTCTTTTCTTTCCCTGCTATGCAATTAATGTCTCCTTCCCATACAAGGAGATTTAAAGTTAAGCTTCTCATGGCTCAAACAATGTTTAACAGGACAAAACAATGGTCATGGTGGTGTCTCAACCATTGGCAATGTGTGTGGGGAGGCGGGAATGTTTGGGTGTAGGGCCTTAATGTCATCCTTCACAGCTGTCATGTTCAGTAGCTACTGTTTCCATCTGTTCTTCAGGCTGGTTCCAGAGCTGAAGGATCAGTGGAAGAGCTGACTGGAAGAGTGGAGTATGGAGTCTGCTCTTAATCACCTGTGTTACCTTAGGGATGTTATTTCCCTTCTGTAGTTTTGGTTTGCCCCTCTTTAAGGTAAGGCAGGCCTGGGGTTCAGTTCTGTGATAAATCGTTTATCCCCAGCTCCTGACCAAAACAAACAAAAGGCAAACAATGATTCCTTCCTTGGGCTGTTGTGAGAATCATGTGAGATGTAAAATACATTGAGTGCCAGCAACAATACATTATTTCCATTGGTATTTATTTGTCCTCAGTTTACCCCTCTGCAAAACAGAGATGCTGCCAGAGATGCCTGTAATCCCAGTACTCAGGCTGACGCAAAAGGATCACTATGAATTTGAGGCCAGCTTGGGCTCCATAGTGAGTTCAAGGCCAGCCTGACCCACATAGAGAGACTCTGTCTCAAAAAACAAGAAAACAAAGCCAAGACAGGGACAATGCCAGCCTATAGAGTTGTTCGGATTCTGTAGTTAAATGACACTGTAGGAGTGAAGGGATTTCCAAATGTAAAATGCTGTGGAAAAAGAATATTCGGTGCCAAGGTCACCAGAGACTTTTACTAAGTCATCCCAGTGACTGATCTCATGCCCAAGGCCATTCTGGTTCATCGGTGCTCCAACGGCCATCTTACTTCTGTGTGTCTTCAAAGAGCAGGGGAGTGCATTGTCTTCTGGGAGGCCTCCACGGTGGGCTGGGGGTCTCCAAGTAATACAACCGGCCCAGCGTTCAGAACAACACACTAGGGCCGTCACTCCACCTCTGCCGAGCTAGCTGAGAGATTGTGCGCAAGCCCCTTTCACTTTCTGGCCTCACTTTGCTCATCTGTAACTGGACGGATAATGCGGCCCATTTTGCAGGATTCTTGCAAGGACAGATTGAAATAATAGGAAGCCTGGGAACGTGAGACGTAGCTGGTACATGACACCTGTCCGAGTGCCTCCCTGACCTCCCTCCAGCTGCCCAGCCCTGAGCTAGGGCAACGTCAGCCTCCTCCGCCCCTCACACCCCGAAAACCTCACTTCACATCGCCCCCAGCACCGGGAGCACAGGGCAAGCCGCAGGCCTGGCGAGGGCTCCAGCGAACCAATGAGAGCACGGAAAGATCGCAGGGGAGCCAATGGGCGCCGAGGAGCTGGAGTAGGGGCGGGGCTTTAGCGAGGCGGGCAGACGAACCTCTGTACTGCCCCATCGCGGTCGCGCGGGCAGCGCGCCGGGCACTCAGTGGCTCCCAGTTCTCCCGGCTTCCCATCCCCGAGAGCGGGAATAAATTAAGCTATTCTTAGCCGGTCCTGAAAAAGAGTCCTTTCTGTCTACTAAGAAAGACAAAGTTCTGTCGGTTTCTAGTTCTCCAACCCAAACAGCACAGCTCTGTCAGTCGTCGCCCGGTGCTCCGGCCTGGGCAGGCAGCAAGGAACTGGGGCCCTGAAGGCGCCTGGGACGCCAGAATCTCTACCACCCTGCTCCCCTGCTTCAGGCCCACCTCTGCTTTCTCTGCCTGCACCTCCACTTTCCAGCTTCCTCCTCCCCATCAGCAGCCATCCCTCACCTTGCGTTTCCCTTGGGGCTTATCTCAATATGAATCATTAATCCATTTATGGGCTTCAGCCCGGCTAGGTGTCATCTTCACCTGGGTAGGGACCATGCTGTCCTCCTCACCATTGTATCCCTGGAGAACTAGTAGACACTCAACAAATACATGTTGAATGAGTGAACCCAAAATACAGTGTCCCAGACCTTTTCAGGACTAAATATTGACGCTGATGGACGAGTCTGACCAGTAGCCCTGTGTTGCACACATATCTAGTAGAAGACTCATCGCGGTGGTGGAGTTTGGGGATTTTTCCACTATACCCCAGCCTCCTGAGGCTCTGTGTGACTCACATACACCTAGAAGGAGGAAGAGTTCCTGCCAACATCAGGCCTGCAGAATTTTCTGGAGCTATCATAGACTAGATACTCAGAAATCCTTGAATATTGTAGTGATAGGTTTTTGAGTTGAGAAGGTCCACACTTGTCAACATAGTGATGCAGATGACCATTATCCATTGAGCACCTGCTGTGTTCCTGCAGCAGGCCTGTCCCTGAGAGAGAGTACACAAAGTTGTACAGTGAAAGCAAAGTTCAGGGCCGGGGATGTAGCTCAGTGGTATCATGCCTGCCTGCCAGCACAGGGTCCTGAGTTTGATCCCTGGTACTGGAAAAAACAAAAACAAAAACAGAAAGCAAAGTTCAATAGGCTGCTCTGATGGAGGCACCCTAAGCCTGCTAGCTGATCCTTCAAGGCAGAACTCACCACAGGCCCTGGGGCCAGAAGATCTGCTTCACCTGGCCAATTAATCAGGGAATTGATTGCTGGGAAAAAAAATCCCAGAGAGGTAACAATCCCAAATTGGGCAGTACCTTTGGCCTTAAGCATTGTGTTTTAGATCGACTCATTCCTTTGTCCCAAAAGTATTTTTTGAGCAGCCACTAAGTGCTGAGGGCTACAGCTGTGTGAGACAGTGTCACCCTCACCCTGGCCGGGTGGAGCTGAGACTGGATCAGAACTGAATGAATTCATAATTACACACTGGGATGAGCACTTTAAAGGAAATATGCAGGATGGCGGGACACAGAGGGATGCGTAGGGAGAGTCCTCCGAGAGGTGTGGTCCAAAGGGACCAGGGGACATGACAGGGATGCAAGAGGCACAGGCCACACAAGGGCCAACATATCTGCTCTTGAACCTCAGAATCATACCTGTGGAGCCCAAAACCCACTGCTCAGGAAAGAATCCAGGATGGGCCACACCAAAAGACCCGTGAGTGGTTCCTACCTGTCTGCCCAACATCTCCCAACTATCACCTTGCTGCAGTGCCCACCAGCACCCCTCTCTGCCTCCTCAGTTCCTTTATTCATTGGACCACATCTGAAGAGTTTTTAATGGGAGAAAGGGCCAAGGAATGGGGTTGTGTGAGGACAAGGAAATGAGCCACTTGCTGTGATGAATGCTCTTGAAAAGCAATTTATTTTTTCAAGGGTAGCTCGCTGGCTTGCTAAGGACAAAAGTGCTTTGGCTGCTTATCAAATATTAACAGAGGCTAACTGTGTTTTCAACATTTCTCTTTCCTTGCACATGCTTACCCATGCCTCTCCCTATGCATGACAGAAATGACATCGAGTTCAAGGGCTCCCTGGGGTCCACTGCTGAGAAAGAGTGGCAGCTGCTCTCTCAGGGCTATGGAGCCCTCTTCCTTTGCTGCTCATTCACCTGCAGATAGCAACTGTTCTCTGAGGCCATTATCCCCTGCAGGAAGGGGAGCAAGGGAGTCCCAGGATGTCAGTGGTCAGGTGGGAGCCCTGAAAATCCCTATGCTGCTCACAGTGGCTAGGAGCCCACTTGTGGTCATCCTGTAGGTTAACCAGAGGGAACACAGCCTTGTCTCCTGCCTTGGGCTGCAGGTTCCCATGGCAGGACTGCTCTGCTGTGATCCCAGTCTGCCTGTGCCTCCCTCTTGTGCCAATCCATCTCTTGAGGCCTGATGTGGCTCTCAGGACTCAAGATGCCTCAAGCAGGGAAGATCTCTTGGCTGACAGAGGAGTCACTGAGCCTCCCAACAAACAATTCACTGGAATCCTGCTTTTCCCAAAGGATGGCCATGCTTGACTGTTTTGGGGAGTCCTTTACTCCCTGGGTGATATGATAGCTAAAGGTATTCGCTTTCCAGCTGGGCCTTCACAAGATTTCAAGGTCTGAAAGGTACTGTTAGGAGAGCCTGAGTTCTACTGTAATTCTGGGAAACCAGATGTCTCCAAAGGAGACCAGGCCCTACCCTACCTCCTTCCACTAGCTCACCTTTAATGTAACTCCTGATTTTAGATTTGGCAAAAGGACAGTTGTCAGAAACAGAAGACCAGCTGAGGATGACTCTTGGCTCAGACAGGAAATGCTTAGCCTCCTGGAATTTACACGCTTGCATCATGCCCTCCCCTCCAACATACTTCACCTCCTTGTGACCAGCTTTTGAGTAATAGAATACCACAAGGGTGACGTTTGTGACTTCCCAAATCTAATGTTTAATCCTGATTGTCAACTTAATTGGCTTGAAAGATACCTAGGAGATTAGTAAAACAGGCTTTTGCGTGTGTCTGGTGGATCATGGGGGCATGACCTTGGGGACTATACGTGGTCCTGGACCCCTTTGTCTCTTCCCCTGTTCTCTGCTTCTGAAGTGCTATGAATTGAACAGCTTTCTTCTGCCACACTCTTCCACCGTGATGTTTCTGCCTTTGACCAGCTGAGCATGGACTGAAACCTTTGAAACCATGAGCTAAATTAAATCTCTCTTCCTTTAAGTTACAGGTTTCAAGTTTATTGTTTCAGCAACAGAAAGCTAATACACAAAGTTAAATCGTAAAACACCTTACAAGTTCCACCAGAGTCTCTAGGATCTTGAACTCTGGAGAAAGTCAAGCTCCATGCAAGTCTCACTATGCCAAGCCTGCCATACTGTGAGGAAGTCTATGTGGTGGGATCACATGGAAAGAGGGCTGCTCAGCTAGTCCCCAGGCCTCCCTGCCATCCCAGGGGGGACAACAGACCCATGAGTGAGAAAGCCAAGGGAGAAGACCTGCCCTGCTGAGCCTCAGGACTCCAATGCCAGCCATCATCTAACTGCAGGCACACAAGAAGCCTCAAGGCAAAACTACCCATTTGCACCCAGTCAGCCTACAAAAGAACATAACAAGTGGCTCTTGTAAGCTGCTAAGTATGGGGGGGTGTTTGTAATGCAGCAAGAGATAACCAGAACAGAGATCCTAGCATGGAGAAGAAGCAAGAGGTTTGCGAGAAGCTGCCAGCCCACCTGGCCAACGGTTGTACACAGTGGCTTTTAAACTTCGAAGCTGAGGATTCTGGCCCATTGGAAGCTACCATGAGAACTCAACGATGTAAAAGGAACCAAAGCAGAGTGGCTGTCTCTTTGAAAAGGGAGAAGGCCTCCATTGAGACCTCCTTTTGCTCCAAGCCTCCTCAGCAGCCCTTGAGAAATGAGTACAAGTTCTACTGACCTCCCAGGGCCACATACCACACCATTCTTCATTCCCACTCCACTGACCCTGAGGGAACCCTGGCCACACCTGGGTTCTGCTCACAGCGGTCCTGAAGGCTGTACACTCAGAGGGACCTCGCTTTTTCAGCGGGTGGGAGAGGCCCTGGAAGGACCCAGCACCCATGTCCTTTGTCCTTCTTTCACCAAAGGACACCAAGGGCCACAGTCCAGAGAGCCATTTTGAGAGAGATGCTAAAACATCATTTTGGCTGGGAAACATTGATAACAAATCACTGTTAGCAGGCTTTGCTTGCAGCTCAGCTTTCAGCTAGAGAAGGAGACAAGCAGTTTTGTTTGTTTGTTGTATGGTACTGGGGACTGAACCCAGGACCTTCACATTGAGCTACATCTCCAGTCTTTTTATTTTTTATTTTGAGACAAAGTCTCACTAAGTCATTCAGTTGTCCAAATTTGGCTCAAACTTGTGATCCTCCTGGGAGGCGAGCATCATTAAGCCCTGATGAGGGCCAGAGTGACAATTCCTCCAGGCCCAGTCTCAACCTGTCTTTCTGGCAGCTTTAGCCACCGTGTGCATGAAGATGGAGGCCAGGGGTCACAGGAAGGGACACTGAATCCCAACACTTCCCAAGACCCTGCCAGGCCAGAGTGACCCAAGGCTGCCCCTCCCTCCCTGAGTAACCTAGGTGACATGGGAGACCACTTCCTCTCAAAGCAGAGACTGCCCAGCAGCCATGTCTCTCCCTTCAGAGACAGTATATACCACATAGTTCTTGTTCCTTTTCATCCTTATCGCCAAATTCCCCCAAACTCTGCTCCATTCCCTGGACTGGCTTCTTCTGAGGAAAAGCAAGGACTTGCATAATAAGCACTTGACTCCTCTCCAAAGCCAAAGCTTTTTCCAATGGTTTTGACTTTCAACCTCTCTATGTCTCCTTGAAAAGATGAACCGCGCTTTTGTACCACAGGACATGCCAGGAATAGCTCACATCGAGTGCCTGCAGGAGGGATGAGCAGAGGGAATGGGCCACAGGTCAGCAGAGCCCTCAGAGGTACCATTAAAATGATGGACGCCTTTTTCCATGGAGCCTTGGGCAAACCGTTTAACTTCATTACTCATTTCTTCCATAGAGAGGTCACAATGTGAGAGGCGGTGTCCTGTGCTCCTCTGGCCGGCACACATACTCTGAGGACCACACTCATGCATCCTTGGGAGCAGAGGATGTGGGAGAAGGATTTCAGAGTGCTCTGGCTCAGGAGAGCCCCTACAGCTCAGTGCATTGCTGCCTTAGGAAAGGCTCTAGCAAAATGGCAAAATGGCAAGACAGCAATCCCCAGGCCACTGTGACTTGTCACAGCCTCTCTCCTCCTCCCACCATGCTTCTGTCCCAACTTGGTAGATTCTCCCAATAGTCCACAACTTCTTAGCAAGGGAGAATATCAAAGGCCAAGTCAGATTTCTGACCAATTTAGAACTGAATACACCAGGCAAACAGTGACCATGATAGCCACTCGTCATGCAGTCACTGTGACCCCACACACTGTGCCAGGCAAGTGGGGCAATCGGGCCACGTCACTCATCCAGAGACTCAGGGAAAGGGAGAACCTGGCAGAGCAGGATCGGAAGCAATGCCTATCTGGTCCCAAAGCCCATGGCTCTCTTTCCATGGGAGGGAGGCCCTGTCTGTGGGAAGGATGTAAGGTGTTGGATTTGCTATGACAAGAGGGACCTTGAACAGGGCCGAGGATTTAGCTCAGTGGTTCCACCACCTGTCTTGCAAGCACAAGTTCCCAAATTCGATCCCCAGTACCAAAAAAGAAAAGAAAAAAAACAAAAACCAAGAGGGACCTTGAACAAAGAGCTGGGTTCAGGGCCTGGAGGAACTGGGTCAGGCCAGTGTCAAACAGCAGGCGTAGCGACCTCTCTGCCTCCCAGTGTGGTTCCCTAGCTGGCCTCTAGGTGGAGAGGATATGGAGTGAACCCTTCCTTCCATGACCAGTGGAGACAGGGAAGTAGGAGCTGAGCCCTACTCTATTCCAGTGCTGTCCCTACCAGTTCTTGATGATCCTTAGAAGAAGTTCATGACATGGGTGTTGTTCCACCCATTTCGCAGCTAGGCAAATAAAGGCCCAAAGAGTCTCAGGACCCAAAAGGCAGGCAGAGTTCATGGCTGATCTTTCAAGACCCAGGAATATGCTTCCCCTGCTGTCAATGTTGCCCTTGCTTAGGAAGAGAAGACCCTGCCAACCTCAGAGGGTGGCCCATCTCTGCTCTAATCATTGCTGGGTACCAACCTCGGGCACAAGCCAAGCAGTCCCATGTCACACCTGAGTCATCCCGAATTGCCTTTAGAAGCCTGTGGGATCACATTTGTGTGATTTCTGTCAAAAATGACAAGTTATCATTCCCTCATTACCCAGGAATGGGTTTGGCTGCTGTACTTAAAAAATTTTCCCCACTCCTTGGTACATTAAGCCTTTTCTGAAATATTTTAATTATCCTTGTTTACACTATTGACCAGTTTTTAAGGTCTGTCTGTGTAGATACAGCAAAGATAAATTTCATCCAGAGTCCCATCTGAATTATTCTGAACCCGAAATGCCGCAGGGTCAGCAGGAATGGGCTTCGACTGTACCTTGAGTGGCCAGACAAGGAATACATTACCCCTGACCTTTCCAAGAACACAGTGATTTAGCCCTGTCCCCTGGGAAACCATCTAATAGGACAAGCCTTTCTGCATCCCGCACCTGGCTCTGTGGCCGGAGGCTCCCTCCCAGACCCAGATGAGCATGTGTCTGAAAGGCACAGACACATGGAAGGGTTGGCTGCTAGCCTGTGGTGGGCAGTTTGCAGCCAGGATCACCCTTTGTTAAGATGCAGACCTGCCCGGTGGAACCAATAGGCTTCCTGGCCCTCTGTCTTACTGGTGGGTTTGGGCTTCGGAAGCCACAATAAAAATGGCAGGGAAGAGACTGAGACTAGGATCTGCTTCCCTAGGTCTGTCCCCAGTAGGTCCCTTGGGCTAGCAGTTCTCTCCACACAGATGGTGTTCTCTTCCTCCTCCCTTCCCTCTAGGCCTCTGGGTTGTTTGTCTTGGGGTACACTCCCAGCCTCAAGGTCTCCCCACACCCTGCCCAGACCTCTGCACATGTCCCCTGTTAGCTCAATTAGACCCCTTCTATTGCTTTTCCATTGCTGTGCCACCAGCTTCTGGGCCCGGGTTCAGTCCTCAGTACTACAAAAAAAAAAAAAAAAAAGGCTATGTTCATGTCAGCACTTGAAGGAAAAGGTATAATTGACCAACAACTAATAAAAAGTTAAATCTTCCTTATTAAATTCGGACTTGCATAATGTGACCAGAAATTGATAAAAATTAAGACAAACACAAATATACACACACTGACACACACATACATATTCACACACACAGATGCACACTCATGCACACACATATATACACTCAAATAAATACATTCATATACATACACACTGACACATATACATGTATTCACAATAGCAAACACTGTAATAAGAAAAATTATAAATGGACAAAAGGCTGATCTATGAACAAGAAATAACATTCTGTTATAAAAATTAAACAGAAAAGAACCCATTTGATGAAAATCATATTGATAAGATATCAAGACAGAAAATTGCACTTTAACTTTGTTATTTAGAAATGTCGGAATGTATACTCTATTAAAAGCATTTTTCTAGTGCACACATTCACAGACATTACAAAGCCATCCATTTATATATGCCTACTTTTTTTTAAATGTGCTAAAGCATAATTAAAATGGAGAGACTATAGTAAAATATATAAATAACAGACTCTGCTATGGCTCAGATCTAGAATGTCCCTAAAACTCTCCTGTGCTCAGAGGTGGGGCCTTTGGAAGGTGATTGGATCATGAGGGCACTATACTCATCCACTAATGCATTCAGCAGCCAAGTGTGCTGTTAGGAGGTCTAGGCCTGGCTAGAGGAGGGTCCTGGGGGCATGACCTGGAAGTGTGTATCTCTCTCCCTGGCTTCTCTCTTCACTCTCTGCTTCCTGGATGCCCTGATAGGAGCAGCTTTCCTCCCTCTCATCCTCCTGCGTTGGAGCAGGCCAACTGCAGGCCAAGAATTCTGAGATCATGAGCCAAAATAAAGATTTTCTTTAAGATGTAGGTGTCAGGTATTGTGTTTTAGCAACAAAGAAAGTGACTAAAACAGGGTCGTTGCACTGTACAAAAATCTAGAACTAAATTGGCATGTTATTTGGCCTGAAAAACAATTTTTAATGGGATTTCATCTGTGTTCACATTATCTTACTCCAGTGGCTTTAGAGTCAAAACATCCTCTATCAAGATTAAAGGATACAACTCCTCATTTCCCCTTACATTCTGTAGGCTCATGCAGTCTTGGACTCTAGCAGAGCCCACATTGCCACCTTTAGTCCCGAGCCTCTACCCCAGCCTGCTCCTGATCCAGGCAGGCCTCTAGTGTCTGACTTTCTGCCTCATTTCCCCTCCCAAATTCCTCTCAGCCTTTGCCTCTTGATGCATTCCATCACAGTTAAGAAGAGTTATGATTCAAGTTTCTATGAGCCTCTTACTGTCCACATCCCCAGGCCCAGACAAAACCCAGTGACCAGGCAAAAAAGGACAAAGACACTCATATTGACCCTGAAAAATTCCTGTTTCTAAGAAACAAAATCCTCAGAGGCCACTTCCACACACTAGAGCCCCAAGGTGGGGCTAGGCAGATTCCTTAGGACATCATCAACAACAAAGCCAAATGGCTTGAATGCCTACCCAAAGCTGATTACATAGAAATATCTCTGCCTCAAACTGGTCCTGAAGGGCAGGACCTCATCTCTTCACATAGGGAGAGAACTTTGGCTCAGAAAGATTGAACAATTTGCCTAGGGCCAGCAGTAATTAATTGAAAAGTAGAGGTAAAACTTCAATCCAGACCTATCTAGATTCTGAGGCCCTCATGAGCCATACTTTGTTGACAAGACTTCTGCTGAAAACCACTAGCAAAGCATTTGTTAGAAGGCTTTAGAGAACTCCAAAGCAGCTAGAAATTGGGGTACCAAGATCTGGGGGTGAAGAGAAGTCCAGAATGCTGTTCCCTGCATGGGGTGGCTTTCTTCCAAGATTCCCTGAAGAAACTGAAGACACAGATGAGAGATTTATGTGAGCTTGGGCAATTTTACAAGGATTTGGAACAAATATTGGA
This sequence comes from Heterocephalus glaber, assembly GCF_000247695.1. Next base: position 24,453,635 of record NW_004624732.1, on the reverse strand, counting down.
ATTCAGGGGCCACTGAAAACCTCCCAGATTTCCAGATGATACCCAAAAGACTACACTCTGAGACATTTCCCATTGTCCCTGAGTCTGAAATCCAGAATTTGATTAGTTTAAGGGGTTCTAGGATTGTGAACTACAAGATTAATATTTCAGCAGAGAATATAAACTATGAAAAACTGAAGTTCTTCTTTTTTATGTAGATGGGGATCAAATCCAGGACCTTGTGCATGCTAGGTTAAGTGCCCTAACACTAAGTTATACCCCCCAGCCCCTGAAGTTCTAAAACAGGAAAAGAAATGAAAAGGAAATTAAGATCTCAATGGATGTATGTAGAAGCAAATTAGGTATAGTTGCAGAGAGAATTAATGAGCTGGAAAATATATCAGAAGAAAATACACAGAGAAAAGTTTTTAAAAGTTTAATAAAATAAAAGAATTGGGGAAGTGAAAGAGAACACAGGAGATACATTGGCTATGATGAGGACATCGTGTCTCTAATGGGATCTTAGAAAGAGAGGAGATAGAACATGTGCCAGGATTCCCATCTAGTGAGGGAAATCAATGAGAATCTTCCCAAATGTCTTCTCTTCCTATTAATCCATTCCAAATAATTTAAGTTTCTAAGTTCTTTTGTCATTATCTTCGCTATTACCTTTGTTTCTACTTTTGTTTCCCAGCCTCATCCTCATTCTTGAATGATTGTTTGGCTGGACCTTAATGATAGTTGGTTGAGACCTTTAGTTCTGGGATGATTTTATCCCATTGTCTCCTGGTATTCATTATTGCTGCTGAGAAATCTGCTGTAAGCTTAAGTATCATTCCTTATTCATTTCAGTTTCTTCACTCTGCTGTGTTTACAGTTTTAAAATTATGTGTCTATATATTGAGTTCTTTCTGCCAACTCCTTGGAACTTGATGTGTTTTCCCAGTCTCTCTTCACTATTCCCTTGTTCTGGAGACATGAGGTACCTGGACCATCTCATGCTGTCTACCCATCTCATTACACCACTGTTACATTTGCCATCTCTTTAATTTCTTTATGTTGCAATTTTCTTAGATCTATATACCAATGCCATACTTTTCTCCTCAGCCATAGCCAATCATCTCCTTTATTAATCCAGTTAATGTTTATTGCTACATTTTTTATTTCTTGAAATCTATTTGATTATTTCTCAAGTTGTATCTTATTTTATGATTTTTTTCTTTTAAATGCTTCAATCATATTTATTTTACCATCTCTCTTTGTTCAATTATAGACTGTTCAGTTATTTCTTGTTCTTGGAAAGGGAATCTTCTCTTAGTTGACTCTATTCAGGACTTTTTCAATTGTGAAGGTCAGAAAATTCCACATAGACCTAAGAAAATGTGAATTATTGACTCAATAACTGAAAAGTTCAGTTATAACTTGCTTTAGATCCTTTGGATTCACTTCCCCTGTGCTAGCTCTGTTCTCAGAGAGATGATTCCTCATAGTAACAAGAGAGCTATACAAGCAGATGCTATGCCATTCTCCCAGATTTTAATATGGGCAGTAAGAAAGAAATGTTTCTCTATTATCTCTTAAAAATAGTTCTAAGATGAACTTGGATTGGTTGAGCTTCATTATGTGCCCATCCCTGCAGCAATGATCATGGTCAGGGGAATGAGATATGCTGGTTGGCCTGGCCTGTGGTGAAGTCCTACTAGTCCACCTGGTGCGGAGGACAGAGGATCATCAAATGAGCCATTGGAGGCAGCAAGACAATGGGGAAGTCATGATGTGTGGGTAATAGCAAGTTATATAAAATGCTGAAAGACAGTAAATGTAGTCTGTCCTTTATTTGATTCATGAGTACACATATATCGAAGACCCCAGCCAAGAGTCTCAGTCTCCTGCAAGGCCATATGATGCAAGGAGAAGGAAAGACACAGAAACAAGACTTAAACAGAAAGTGGGAACCTGGGATGGAACATGCCTAGCACGTAGTAAGGACCTCAAGCAACCAGGACCATCAGTATTTATTGACTACATAGGCATGAGTGAAAAATAGGGTAGAGGGATATGCATGGTATCCAATGATATCAACTGACACAGGCAAGGCTTGTAGAAAGGAGGGTGAGGCATTCTTGCAAAAGGAGCAGAACTGACCAAAGGTCAGCTGTGGTTAACTAGTAAGTTACTGAAACAATTAAGAGAGGGGTAGCTCTCTGAATGGAATGTGATCTGGAGTCCTGCAGCTTCACAGATCAGGACTTAGATCCCTGCAGCAGCCATTGGCATGGAAGCTATACTAGCCTGCAGCACCACCAACACGCTTCTGTGAGTCACGTAGGCTTCAGTCAGGGTCCAAGTACATTGCAGCCAATTATGGGAGGAAAATGACTGTATCATATTATAGCCTGCTCTAACTTTGGTTGGGGGATCTGATACACACACACACACACACACACACACACACACACACACACACTCCATGTCTTCCAGCATACAAAGAGGCAAAAAACATCTGGGTGCTAAGCTCCAACAACTCCACCTTCTGTCTTGATAGATGAGCAAGCCTAACTCAGACCACCCCTTTCTCAGTGGTTCCTTCTGCAGTCCGAGGGCTGATCTCTGGCTGGATTGGACTTCAGGCCTCTTCCTAAACTCAGTATGGCTACTCCACCTGGCCATGCCTAAGTCACATTCCTCCCATGAATCAGAGGACAGGGCAACCCCACAGAATCACACAGTCTGAGAATTGAGAAAGGTTTCCCAAGGAAGATTGGGGGCTTATGCCAGAGAAGGGGATTGATTATGTCAAGCAGAAAATATTACTGTAGTCTTTAAAGGGTAACCCTCAGAGCCATCATTTCCTATGGGGCAGCTCCACCTGCCAAACCCTGATGGGCCTTCCTACACCTCTCTCTCAGAATGTTACCATGCCATGGACACTTCACTGTTTCTCATGTATCTCCTATTAAAGATTAATTTTGAAACTTTTCTCTAATATCCTGTACCATTTTCTAGAGTAGTAAGCTCCTCAACATGTCATCTACTCTCAATCAAGTTGGACTTGATTAGTTACTTGCCATGACTGATGTTCATGTGTATCTCTTTTGGAATCCCCAGTCTAGAATATAATGGATTCTATATTCTAATCAAAGGTCTACAAATTCTAGATGCCTCAACCAGAGATTGTTTGTGTCTGACCTCAGGATACAGACCATCCTTCACAACAGCTGATGCAGGGCCAGTTCCTTCTGTGGCCGGCTTGTCACTGTGTGGTCACAGTGATTGCTTCTGATCCCTGCCCTGCCACTTGGAAGCTACAAGACCTTATGTATTAGCTTTCCATTGGTGTGACAAAATACCTGAGAAATTCAACTTAAGGAAGAAAAGTGTGTTTTGGGCTCATGGTTTCAGAAATTCCAGTCCATGGTTGGCTGGCTCCATTGTTTTAGGCCTATGGTAAGGCAGAAACAAACATCACAGTGGAGAGCACATGATGGAACAAAGCTGCTCACCTCATGGCAGGCTTGAAGCAAAGAGAGAGAGTTCACTTTCCATAACAAAGCCTGTTCTCTAAAACCCATTAAGATGTGAATCCACAAATGGATTAATACATTCAGAGCCCTCATGATCTAGTCATCTCCCAAAGGCAACATTTCTGGATACTGCTCTGTTGGAGACCACATCTTCAACACATGAGCTTTTGGGGGATTTTTAAGATCCGAACCATAACATCTTGAGTGAGTGTCTTAGACCATTTTCTGTTGCTATAACTGAATATAACAGACTAGGTAATCTATAAAGAATAGAAGTTTTTTTGGCTGACATTCTGGAGGTTGTGAAGTCCCAAGAGCTTGGGCCTGGCATCTGATGAGGGCCTTCTTGCTACATCAGATCATAGCAGAGGGCATCACAGGGAGAAACAAAGCATGAGAGGTAGAGAGGGATAGTGTGCTTTTAGAACAGAACTGCTCCTGAGATAACTCACTAATCCCTTAATTCATGGGTGTATTAATCTGTTCATGAGGACAGAGGCCTCATTAACCAATCATTTCTCAAGGATCCACCTCTCAAATGCCATCAACATATGACTTTGAGGAGAAAGTTTCAAACTAATGACATGTAGGGGACACATTCAAACCATACCAGAGAGTTTCTTAGATTCTCTGAGTCTTGTTTTCCTCCCCTGCAAGATCAAAATAATGATGCTTCCCTCCCAAGGTCAGGGGAGGAATGGCATTTGGCTTAGAGTTAGTCCTCTAAATCCGAGCCTCCCTTCCCTCCTCTCTGTCTGGCTCCTTGCTCAAGGCCTTACTGTTCCGTGGTCTGCCTAGGCCCTCCAGGAGCTAACCAGTCCTTTGCCTCTTGTCCTCAACAGCTATATGCCTTTGCCTTGATCTAACTCTCACCTGACCCTTGACCCCTAACCCATGACCCCCATGACCCCCTACCCTGAGATTCTACTGTTGGCTGGCCTATCCCCTCCTGGGATCCCTGCCATGGACACTAGACATGGGTGTAGCCCCACTGCCTTGAAGGCAGGAAAAGGGGACAGGTGACATAAATGAGGTGACGGGGGTCACACCAAGAGAGGTCTCTTTTTCATCTTGAGAGAACATCTGTGGCTTCCATGTTGTCAGAAAACAAACAGAAGTGAGTCTCAAGTTTCACAACCCGTGAGGCTGGTCTCTGAGATCTTTGACAGTTCTGTCACGTCCCTATCAGTGTCAAGCTTTCCCCTGGGAAGTTAGGGGTATGTGCCACACCTCCACAGCCTCCCTCACCCCAGTGACGTTATCTTGGCACTCCCAGGCTGATGACATGGTGCTGTCACCTTTCATGTGTAAACAGATGTTGCAGTGTGGGTTTCCAGGCGGCTGAGCTTGGCCCTGGCCACCTCCCCTTCCTGCCACAGGAGGACCCTCGGACTCCCTGACTCACCTGGTTCTGCCACCCATGGAGGTCTTCCTGCTCTGCCTCTCTTGGGCAACTTTCCCAGTTGTCAATGAACCCTTTCTGCTCACAGCAGCTTTTGCCCAGCCAGGAGATGGGGTGGGAGGTCTATACTACTCTCTTGGATGAGGTGTAGCTCAGAGTTCCCAGGTCTGCTGTGACAGCCCCTGGCCATGGCCTGATTCCTGGAATACTTACGTTTCTTATGTTCATTTCTCTCACCCTTTCCCTATTTCTGGCTACAGCTCCTTTGACAAAGCTGTGGTTGGGGAAAATGGGGGTATGATGAGGCCGGGGCTCACATCCAACCCTCCTGTCCCTTCACCCCTGAGCTTGTGGAGTACAGTAGAACCAGCAGGAGCTTTGGGCCATGAGTCTGGCCGACTCATGCTGTGAAGCTTTGGGCAGCTATACCCTCCTGGAGCCTCTGTTTCCCCATCCGGAGACTGAGGACCATAACATCCACCTTGGAATGTGGAGTGAGGGCTAAGAGAGAGAACATGTACAAAGCCATGGTTTATGATAATAGATCACTATTAGGCATATGAGACACTATGGAGTAATGTTTGCTAGATGCTCACCATGTGCCAGGCACAGGCACACAGGTTTAATTTACTCAATTCTCATTGAAAGCCACAAAATTCTTAGCCTACAGATGAGGAAATGGATGCACACAAAGGTCAAGTGACTTTCAGAATGTAACACACCTGGGAAGTGGCAGGGCTGGCTGTGATCCCAGGCACAGGCCCCTTTCCCTCCAGGAAGAAGTCATCCCGTTCTCTGAGAATGTTCCTCTTCCATCTTGAGGGGGCAGGGATGGCCTGCTCTCTGGAGATTCATTATCCCCTTGTGGCTTGTTCAGGCTGCTTGGTCTCCAGCACCCTGGAGCACCAGCTCTGATAGCCACACTACAGGGGGAAGCCTATGGATTGGGCTCTCAGTCTCCAGACTCGCCCCATGTGCACCAGCACACACAGTATGCCGAGTTTCCAATGAGAAAGCCCCAGTCAGGACCAGACAGGAGCCAAACAGTGGCTCTCAGCCCCCTCCTGCCCAAGACAGCAGCTTGGGCCGGCAAGAAGGGGAGGCAGCGGCTGTCCCTGGCTGGCCCACAGCCCGCAGGTGCTCTCTGGGCCGGGGAAGGAGGGGCAGGAATGGGACAGTGAGAGCCGCAGGCAAACAGCCTGCCAAGAAGGTATCTGTTGTTTCCTTCTTCGTCTCCAGGAACAATTCCCCTTTTGAGCTTCTTGGCTGAGGCAGTTGAGAGATTCTTTCTCCAAGGCTTCTTCTTGACAGATTGATTTATTTATTTCAGTAACTTGGCCTTCCTGAGAAAGGGAGGCTCAGCGCCAGGGCCGGCATGAGGACAACCTGGGGGATGAGGGAGGGGCCTGCTCCACAGACAGCACTGCACTTGCAGCCTGAAGTGCAGACCCTTGGGTCCTTCTCCCTGCCCTTGCAGTAGGTCAGGGGCCCAAAAGGACCTTGAGCCAGGAGCTGTGCGGCACCCACAGCTGGTGGGCTCCTCACTGTCATCCCAGCCTCTGCCACCCCTCCCCCCATGGCTCATCCCCAAAAGCCCAAGACCACAGGGAACCAGGCTTAGTAAAGAGTGAATTTGAACCCAGACCTCTGCCTCCTCCACACACACACACCCCCAACCTAAAGAAAGGGCTTTCATCCGGGGATTTAGCTCAGTGGTTCCGGCGCCTGCCTCGAAAGCACAAGGTCCGGAGTTGGATCCCTGGTACCAAAAAAAAAAAAAAAAGGGGGGCTTTAACCCTGAGTCCCAGGGATCTGAGTCAGGGCAGAGATGGGTATGACCACCCCAGAGGGAGCCAAGCCTCACTAACAGCCCTCCCCAGCCTCCATTTCCCTGGGCCTTGGACCCTCGAGCAAGGGGGCAGGCTCGTTCTCAGCCTGGGGCCAGTGGACAGGGGCAGCCAGGGCTCTGAACTGGGAGTCTGAAGCAAGGGCAGCCCCAAGTCCGCCCTGCTGTGTACCACCCTTGGTGGGGCCCATCGCTCCTTTTACTGCACCCCACTTCCCACGGAGATGATGGCGATAACATGGTGGGGCTAACACTGCATCCCTTAGGATCTGGCACCTGCTGGGTTTGCCTCTCACTGCAGATCCCTTCTGTCCTTTGGGAGCGGCAGTGATCACCGGATGGAAAAAAACCACTGAACCACTGCAGCTTCCATGGCAAGATTTACTAAGTGGTGCAGGCAAGATTTACTACTGCAGGGTCCACGGGTCTGCCCTGGGGAGGACTCTAGCTCCCTCACTGTCTTATGGGTCCCACCCCAGGGGGCTGGGGCTCTGAGTCCCTGTCTTCAGACCACAGTTCAGGATGAGGTCACACTGCCAGGGTGGGAGCAGCAGGATTCCGAGGTTTCTCAGCCCATGGGAGCTGGCTTTCCACCATCCAGCCACCCCCAGGGCCGGGGTCTATCTTCCCACCAGCCTCACCTGGGCCGGGGCTGCAGCCCAGAGAGGGAGGCTTTCAGGGCCGGGTGAGTACGAGACTGGTGAGCAGAGGGAAACCTGCAGCCACAAAGCTGCTCCCTGCTCCAACCCTGTGGTCTGGTCCTGCCCCTCCTTCTTGGGGACTTTTTTGTTATACCTCCATGGCTTGTTTCAGCCCTCTGTGCATTTGTTAGACTCTTTTTTATTTTATTTTTTAAGGTGAGATCTGGCTGTGTTGCCCAGGCTGGTCTCTACCTGGGAGGCAGAGCCACCAGGGCCCAGCTGGCTTTAAACTTGTTTTTCACTTACTTTTTTATGGTGGTAAAGTACGTATAAAATTTACAGTCTTAACCACTTTAAGCATACAGCTCAGAGGCACTAAGTACAGTCACATTGCTGGGCAACCATCGCTGTCCACCTCCAATCTCTTTTCAGTTCGGACCCAGTAAACAACACCCCCCATCCCTCTCACACAGCCCCTGGCAGCCCCTGACTCTTTTCTGGCTGTGACTGTGACTGTTCCAGGTACCCAATACCAGTGGAACCATCCAGCATTCGTCCATTCAGATCTGGTCATTGTGCTCAGCACTAGGTCCCCAAACCCCATCCCCATGTAGCAGGTGTCAGAATTCCTCCCTTTTTGAGGCTGAATAATGTTCCATTGTGTGGACAGCCATGTGGTGCTTAGCCATGCGTGGGTTCTGGCCAGGTCTCGCCCTCTAAGCTGGCACTATGTGGCCACTCTGCCCTTCCTTTTCCCAGCAAAAGGAGCTGCCTGGACTCAGGCCTTTCCTGCTCCCCTGACCTTACAGAAAGTCACTACTGTGGGCCATGGACAAAACTTCTCCTCTGGGCTTTCCCCCCTCTGCTGATTCTGCATACCATAGTACTTCCTGCTGCTAGGACTAAAGGCCAAGTGTGGGTGCATACCCTGAGGGTCAGACTCTAATGGGGGACTCCAGGAGGGGCCCTTCAGTTCCAGGATGGCGCAGTGGCTTCCAGTTGAGCATCCCCCATCAAGCTGCTTGAAGATCAGTGTGGCATGCTTGGGGCAGCACTGACCTCTTGGCTAGCAGAGAGACCTGAGCCCTGAATGACACTTAGAAGCTGCCAGGCCTTGGCCAGCGCTCTCAGTTTCTGTTGCTCCATCCACTGTTGAGCCAAGGCCTAGCCTCAGGTGTAAGCAGATGAGCCAACTGGGGTTCCCGAGCCCTGCATGGCAATGCTCAGCAAGCACGGGGCTACTGCCCTGCAGGATTGCTGCCCAGCTTCCTCACCCAGGGCAAGACAAGGCAACTTAGATCACAGAGACCTGAACCTTGGCAGAAACAGAGAGCAAGAAGAGCAGGACCCATACCTCTCACCCCTGCAGGGGAAGTTGCTAAAGGCCAGGCTCCAGAGCTCTCAGCATCATGGACTCAGCCTATGAGGACAGGGCACACCAGCAGTCTCACCCCTCGCTTGGGCCTGGCCGTGGAACCTAGGCTCACACAATAGCTGTGCAGACCTTAGGGCTACCCTGCCCCACGGTGTCCTGGGCAAGGCGTGATGGTTAGCTCTCTAGTATGTAGCATGTATTAGCCACTTTCCCATCACTGGGACAAAGTACCTGATACATGCAACATAAAGGAGGAGAGGTCTACTTTGGCTCAAGGGTCCACTGGGTTTATTTCAAAGTCAGTGGGCTCTGCAGTTGTAATGGCATGGTGGAAGGGCCTGGTAGGAAGCCAGGAAGCAGGGAGAGAGAAGGGTGGAGCTGGGGACAAGAACATACTCTTTCAGGTCACATCCCCAGTGACCACCTCCAACCAGGTCCCACCTCCTAACAGCATATTCAGCCAGGAACTCATCAATGGATGAATCCACCCATGAGTACAGCACCCCATGACCCAGTCACCTTCCAGAAGCCCCACCTCTGACCACATGAGACTTTGAGAGGATATTTTCCATCTAAACCATAACAAGCACATGTCCATTTCCAGCTGCCCCAAGATGGCACTGAATGTGGGGGTGCAGTGGCACAGCCTCATCCAGGTCCCCATCTTTCCGATGCCACTGCAGAAATCACCATGAGGGCACAGCCACAGCGCACCAGGCAGCCAGGAAAGCTGCTGAGCCCTGATTTCTAGTACCATTTGTTTCATTGTAAGTTTATAGAATTTAATGTGTGATGATGGCTCTCAGCACTCCTGAACATGAAAGACAATGGCTGCCAGAGGCTGTCTGGCCACCTCTGCTCACCCTCTGGCTGCTGGGCTTCAGGGCCTGGATTTGCAGCCAGGGCATCGGGGCCTGGGCAGTCCTCACACCTGGGCACAGAGGGCAGCTGCTGTCCATGGCACTGAGCTGGGTAGTAGGCCAGGACTGGGCTTTCAGCTGCTCAGAGCTGCTCTCACCGACTTTGAAGCAGACACTGCTGATGTCCCCACTGCCCAGATGAGAAGCGTGAGGTTGGGAGAGGGCGTTACCCACCCAAGGCCCAGAGCTGGTGCTCTGGATGGATGTGGCTCCCCAGTCCTCAGGGCTTTGTATCTGGAAGTGTACCTGTGAGAGGACAGAGGGCCCTGTACCCCATGGGCCAGAGGCAGCAGGACCTTAAGTCCCTGTCACCAGGCAGCTTTGGGTGTCACCTCCTCACACTTTCAGAGACTAAGCCAGCTGCAGGCTGGAGTCCCAGCCCCTTTTCCGGCTACGAATGGGTAAGGTGAGTGTGGCACTGTGGCAGACCATAGTGGCACTCCTCAAGCCACACTCCAGAGGCCCCCGGGGCCAGCAGCTGACAGTGGCCCCTGCAGGGTGCTCTGGACACCCTGATTCCCATGGGAAACTCTTAAGAGCTCAGCCCTAAAGGGGACTGTGAGGGATCCTGGGGTAAGAATGGAGCAGGCTGGAGAGGAAAATAAGGTGGGAAAGAAGGATGGGGTGAGGATGATATTCTGTGTTTTGCTCAGAGACAACACTGAAATCCATTTCCAAGGGGAAAGCTGTTTCTGATAGGACTTAGGGTCATGGCAGGGGTGTGTTCTTCTTTTACAAATGTTAGACTTTTTCTGTAGAAAGCTCCTCACCCAGAGGGGATCTGCAAATGGAAAATTATTCTGCTTTTTTAAAAGATGACCCTTTCACTGTCCTTAAAAGCAAGACAATAAGCCAGGTGTGGTGGCACATGCCTATAATCCCAGCACTCGGGAGGCTGAGGCAGAAGGATTGCTTAGAGTTCAAGGCCAGCCTGAACTACATAGAAAAGGCCTGCTCTAAAAATAAAAAACCAGCAAAACATTTCTGTTTGCAAATCACATGCTCATGTCCCCACCTTAGTGTGCACCAGGCCAGGTACCAGAGAAAGCAAGAGGAAGGCATGGGGTGGAGGGAGGGGGCCAGGGGATAGCGGCCTCCTCCTTCCACAATCCGCTTGCCCACTGTGATATTCTTCACCGTGACATTTAGGTCCTGCTCGGCCCCCGGGATACGGTTTACGAAGGATGGATAGGGCAAGGAAGGAGCGGGAGGAGAGGCAGCCAAGTGTGGTGGACACAGGCTGCCGCTCCCAGATCAAACGGCACTGGCAGAGGACCGGAGCACACAGAAAAGCCAGGGAAACAGCTGATTTGTGAAGGTGACGTCCCCCTCTAGCGGCCACTTCAGACACGACTGCCAGGCATTGCACACCCAGCTGCCGTCTGACCACAGTAAAGGGAGGTAGAAAGCCCTCTTAACCTTCACCCCGCAAGCAGGGAAGGGTGAGAGTAAGGATAGTCTGCCCTGCCTGCTTCAGGGAATAAGAAACCCTGTGCACACATTCCCAGGGTTATCTCCAGACACTGGGATGCTCATCAGGGGAAAGAACATGAACTGTGGACAGGGGCCAGAGCCGTGTGAAGGGAGCTGGCTGGGCCCTATGCAGGGAGACGTGCCCGCTGCCCTGTGGCTAGAGACCAGCTCTGCTTCCCAAGGAGCCTTGTGACTCTGAATCTTTGCCTTTCAAAGTCAAACTTGAATCCTGCTCTCCATCCAATAACCTCTAGACCCAACAGTCAGTTAATGGGAAGGCTGGGCAGAGGAACAGGCTAATATGCACCTTGGCACACAACCAGAGGAGCCCAGACTGTGGGAGATGGCAAGACCAATGGATGCTATCTCTGACGAGTCAGTTATGTGAGGAAATTACAGAGGTGGAGAGGAAAATGTGGATTTAAAGTGACTTGAGAATGGATAAAAAGCAAAGTATGAAAAGGTATCTAGAACAGGCTGCCTCCCATGTAAGAAAGAGGGGGAAGAAAAAGAAAATAGATAGCTGTTCCTCTGGGTAAAAGAAATGCAGGAAAAATAAAACAGAAACCAATGAGATCGGTTACCTCCAAGGGGTGGGTGGGGACAGAGAGAAAAGATAGGAACGGGAACTGGCAAGAAGAGAGAGAGCAACACTGAGTATACCTTCTCAAATAGTTCTCACTTCTAGAGTCATGTTCATAGTTCAGGTACTCCCAAAGGTGACTTTTCTAAAATGGGAGGAAACCTAAAATAGAATACAAATGAAATGAAATTCTGAAATAAGCAAAACTGATAGTTTTACAAATTACACACTTCCAATGAGGAGGAGGGATCCAATCTAGGAGACTAAGAAAGGGTATTTTGAGTCTATTCTAAGACTAAAGACAAAAAAGTCCTTTACGCACGTGTTATCTCTCGGCCAGGAAGTGGGCTTTTCACAGGGGTCTGAGTAAACAGTTCAGAAACTTTTATATGCTTCCTAGAACTGAGCAAATGAGTAAATATATTATGGATAATGAGATCCAATTTACTATATGTGGGAGAAAGGAGTTGCCAATAAGAAAAGGGAAAAGTAGGGCTGGGGATTTAGCTCAGTGGTTTCGCCACCTGCCTCAAAGGCGCAAGGACCTGAGTTCAATCCCCGGTACCAAAAAAAAGAAAAAAAAAAAAAAAAAAGAAAAGAAAAGGGAAAAGTTATAAGGAGTCTTGTGGGATTAGATTAGAATTGGGATGTGAATATGAACTCATGGTTTTTAATATATACACAGATGGAAGTGAGTGTGTGTGTGTGTGTGTGTGTGTGTGTGTGTGTGCGCTGTCTGCCAAGAGTCCTAAAGGCAATGAGACCTCAGCAGCAAGGAACAAGTTCTAAATGGCATTTTCAATCAAATGAATCAAGCTCCCTAGAGAAACAGCTCACCGAGGGCCATGCCAAAGAAAGGAGCAGAGGGGCCTGGAGCATCCTGTGGTGCCAGAGAACAAAGAAGTGCTCTAACAATGAGGAGACTGCTTTATGGCTTGTATCTAGGTGCCCTCCCACCAAAAGCCTCATGTGCTTATAGATGGGGCTTTTTGGAGGTGGCTGGATCTAGGGTATGTGAATGGACCAGGCTCCTAGTTGGGTTTGCACCATCTGCATGGGGCTGGATGGGTTTACTGAAGCAGGAAGTCCCACCCTGGGCATAGGGGACACCAATCAATAGTCTTATAGCCAAGATGGGATATAAAGGGACAAAAAGAAGGCAGGCTCACTGGGTTTTTCTGGCCTGGCCTGCCCTGCCCTGAACTGTGTCTCCTCTGCCATCCCCCTTTGTAATGCCATCCTGCCTTAGAGCCAGCTGACTCCAAGTGGATTGAAACCTCTACAAACTATCTAAAATAAACCTTTCCTTCATTACCCTTTGGGTATCTGGCATTGTGTTTCACAAGAAAGTGAGACACATGGCAAAAAGACCTGGGCTTCCATGGGTAATCAGCTGGAAGGGACTTCCAACAGGCAATCTGGGATGATCTGAACAACAAAATAAATGACAATCATGACCCATAGAATAAAATCAGAATACCCAAGTCCACACAGATGTAAACAGATAAATGATAGGTGCATGTGTGGGGTAGAAAGCAAAGCTCTTCCCCTCAGAAGAATTTCATGTATTAAATGTGGAAAGAATGATGATCTTAGAAAAATCACAATTTGAAAAACACCTCAGGAATAATTGTTTCAAGCAAGAATCATCAAAGAACAAAATAGTAGCCAGGGATTTAGCTCAGTGGTTCCAGCGCCTGCCTCGCAATCGTAAGGACCCAAGTTCAATCCCCAGTACCAAAATAAATAAATAAATAAATAAATAAATAAACAAACAAAATAGTAGGTAAAAATATGATAAGAGATAAGACATCTGCATCATTCCAAATTTTCTCATCATAGAGACTTATTAATTACGAAGGGAAAAATAGTAACTTCATGGCAGAGAAATCAAGCATCTTGTGTCTCCCAAAATGATACAAAATCCCCTTTGCTACATTCCTGCTTATAGTGCACAACCCAAATTTAATTATGGGGAAACATCAGACAAAACCCAAAAGAGGGAATTGTACAAAGTAACTGGCCAGTACTCTTAAAATTTTTTTAAATTTTATAAATTTCTAAATTTTTTAAAATTTTAAATTAAAAAAGATAAACCAGTATTGAGGGAGTCTTTTAGAGTAAAGCAGACAAATGAACTGGCAGGACTGAAATCAGCAGATCTGTATATCAGATACCTATTGTATCCATGTTAATTTCCTGGTTCTAATCATCTCACTGTGGTCATTATGTAAGATGTTAACATTTGAAGAATCTGGGTGAAGAGCATAATGGGAATTCTTTGTACTATTTTTGTAACTTTCCTGTAGGTCTGAAATTATTTCAAAATGAAGAGGGAAACAAGAAAGGAAATTGGAGACTTCAGAGGTATCTCACTTGGTCACTCTGTGGGGAGTTCATTTGGATCTTAGTCAAACAAGACAGGAAATTTTATTGCTCCCAAACAGAAAATCTGAAACCTGGGTGTTTCACAAGGCTGCGGTGGCCCTGCCATCTTTCAGAGATATGGAAGGAAGTGTTTCCTCTGAGATGAGGCCTGGGATTGCTTCAAAATGAGGGGGAGCCAGTGGCATGCTGATGGGGCTCAGACTGAGAGGATAGGCCAGGGTTACAGGCTGATGAGGTGCAGGGCGGGCACAACAGTGCATTTTTCTCCCTGCTTTGGAGGAGGTTCAGATTTCTCCACATTGAAACATCTAGTACAACCCCCAGAGGAGGCTCTCAGCCAGGGCCGGAGAAGAGGGGAAATGCATGGACATCTGTGCTGCACCCTCAGATCCTGGCTGTTTGGGGTCTGTCCTCCCCAGGACGCTTTGCCACCCTGGGCCTGTTAAGATTCCTCTCCAGGCTGAACCCTGCTCTCCTGAAGGCACACACACTTCCACATTGCCCTGCCTCCCCATCCACGTGGACCTTGCCTGTCTCCCCAAGCCCTCTGCAGTCCTCCCCTCCCCCATTCCGCCTGCCCGTCCTCAGATCAGGAGGGATTCTGTACTATGGGAAGCAAGTGTCTTGTGGGCCCAAAGGAGTCTTCCAGGGGGAACACTGTGCATGGTGGAAGGAGGCTACTCCTTTCAAGCACTGACTCTCCTCAGTATTTCAGGATGCTAAGCCTCCTGGGCCCACCCTCTAAAAGCCAGGGGACATCCAGAGAGCACCCATCCCATGCAGAGCCAGCACACTTCCTTTTGCCTGTGGCTTCCAGAAGCCTGCTCTTCCAAGGGTGAGCACATTTCTGCTCAGATAGGATGCTGAAGAAGAGGGCTGGGAGGAAAAGATTAATGTCTCACCCACCACCAAGAGCAGCACCGGATTGCCTGGGTCCAGGCAATGTGAGAATGAAGACACAGCAGAGTCAAAGAAAGGAGGGACATGTGGGTCCCCAGTTGAGAAGTCTAGGAAGGGCTTTCAGGACCCAAGAGCACCTGAGCCCATCCCCACTAATGACCATGGCACTGCAAACACCTGCACCCTCCAAGGGCACATAAGTAACTGCATGATGTCCTTACTCCCCCCGAGGGTGGTACAGAAGCTACAAGGAGTACTTGGGACCCTAAGGGTCTTCTGGGAACAGTACCAGTGCAGCCTTGCAAGTGGATGCTTCTGACGGTACCAGGTGGATGCCGCTGTCTCACGCATGCACACTCCCATCCTCCCACTCACCCCATCTCTGTGTTATCACCTTAACCTTAGCATCCACCCCAGTGATCTACAGGGAGTCAGGATGCACCATCTTTGGCGGGAAGTATCTGGGACCCAGCCCACTGCAGGCAGATCCCGGAACTCAGTGTCCAGCACTGTGCTGAGCCTGTCCTGGTCCAAATCTCAAGCACGCTGGGTCCTTGGCTAAGGGGCAGGTCAGTTGCACAAAACGCACCAGCCCCAGCCTCCCTCCCTGCCTTTCTGCAGACTCAATGTCCCTTTCAAGAAAAACCCTGTGTCCCAACTGTGGCACCAGGGCGCCACCTGGTGGTGCATATGCATACTGTGATTTCCCTGAACAATCGGCTGTGTGTGTCCCTGAACACGGTGGGTCAATGGTTAGGAGGAGCACCCTGGGAAGTCTGGCAAACTTGATTTCAAATCCCAACTCTGCTACTTGCTTTAGTAACTGACCTTGGCCAAGTCGCTGAAACAAACACTGAGTTTGTTCATCTGGAAAATGGAAATAAGTACTCCCTCTTGGCCAGGGTGCTGGGGGCTGGTCATAAGTGGAGATAACACTGATTCTTCTACCCCAGTCAGCAGAGATGCTTCACAGGAGGAGGTCGGCTCTTCCTTGAGGGCAGAGGCTGGCAATGGAGCACTCTGTCTCTTCCCCCTAGTGCCCAGCCCTGGCCTGCCTCACTGCCCTATCACTGCATCCCAACCAAATCGGCATGGGGTCTCTTTCAGTATGGGTTTCAAGCTCTCTTTTTTGTTGTTTTTTGAGGCAGAGTCTTACTATGTAGCCCAGGCTGGCCTCAAACTCATGGTGATCCGCCTCAGACTCCTAAGTGCTGATATTACAGGTCTGTGCCACCCTGCCCAGCAAAGTCTCCTTTCTTGTCCACAGTTATGATCATTTAAAATAGATAATGGTCAATTGCTTTGGGGGTGTTTGGGGTCTTGTCTTTGGCAGTGAGAGTAAATTGATTACTGTGCTGGTTAGCATTCTGTTACTATAACAAAACACCTGAGATTATCAACTCACAAAGAAAAAAGAGTTGCTTTCTTTTATGGTTTGAAAAATTCCAGTCCATTGTCAAGTGGTCACTTTGCATTGGGCCAGTGGTTAGACAAAACATCATGGCAGGAGTATGTGGTGTAACAAAACCACTCACCTCATGACAACTGGGAAGCAAAAAGAGAAGCGGAAAGAGACTGGGGTCTCATGAGCCCCTGTAAAGGTCTCAAGGGCCTAAGGACCCCATTGGGCCCCTCCTCCTAAAGTCCTGCCACTTCATGCTGGCACCACCCTGGGACCAAGGCTTCAACCCAGGCACCTTCAGGGGACATCCTAGATCCAAACTCCAATACTTACCGAGGCAGAGCAGGAAGGGGTCTCTATGTCTCTGCCACACAGATTCTACTGCTGCCCCTCACCCCCTCACTCACTTCCCAGGGGAAAATGGAGCCCACGCTCTGACCACAGCCTAAAGGTCAGGCCCACCTTGCCCTCACAAACTTACATCCTCTTCTCTCTGGGACCGGAGATCCCACTGACACTCACTCCCACCTGGAAGCTGGGAGGAAGCTGCCCTTGCAGGACAGGTGGGTGCCTGCTGGCTGGTTAAGGTGGGACAGTTGCTCACAACAGAGGACAGAGGAGTGGAATAAAGGTCATGCAGGGGCTAAGGAAGAGCTGCTGGCTCATAAGAGGTTGCAGACTGTGCAACACCAGACACCTGTTCAGGGTGCCTGCTGCTGCCTACCTGGCAGTGGCTGATGGGACCCTGTGGGAACATCTGTTTTGTGAGCTGGAAACAGTGACCAATGCCATGTGAGTATTTCAGCTCTAGCTCTAAGTCCACAGTGTCCAACCATGGAGAATTATAGGCCTTCAATTCCTGACCCTTGGTGCCTTATCCTCAATTCTGGGGTTTTTTTTGCAGGGGGGTGTTTGCTTTTAGTACTGAGGATGGAACCCAGGACTCACGTATGTTAGGCAAGTGTTATACCACTGAGTTATGACCCTAGCCCTCTTCAATTCTGAAATCCAAACATCTCCAGCAAAATTCAATAGAAAAAAATAACGTGGGAGGAACACCTGCTTTGCCCCAGCCTGCAGCTATCTTCAGCCTTTATTTGTCTCACACGGAGGGACATTGTTGGTGCTGATGGAGAAAACCCAGGGACTTTGATGGGGAGAGGGGCTCCCTAAGCCCGCTGGGGCCATTGTGTAACAGGCACTGTTCTTTTAAATTTGAAAATTCTGCATTCCAAACCACAGGGCCCCGAAAGTTTTGGATCAGGGATTCTGGATCTGTAGTAGAAATGGAAATATCTCCTAGTTTCTTCAAAATTTGCATTTCTAAAACTGCATGTAACTAAAAGGTCTAATTCACTTATTTCTCACCTTTTTTCAAATTGTTACACTGTAGTAGATTCTAATACTTGGCTGGCTATTTATACATTTCCTGGTCAACTTTCTAGTCACTGTTATTTACCCTGCATTGCGTTATCCTTGGGATCAGTCTTTGGTGTGAAACAGCTTAGCACATCCTTCCCTCCTGTCTCCTTCCCAATCCTGGTTAGCCCCCCACACAGTCCCCTCCGAACCTCCCCTCTCCCCTTCCTGGGCTCCCAGCCTGCACTGCTTCCTACAGCTACCACTGTGCCCTGGGATCTGGTGGAGTGCTCTTTGGATCCACATCTTTAAATCCTGACATAGGACTGCAAGGAAACCAATGCTGTCCAAAACAAGGCTCAAAACCCCGTACAAAGATGGTGTAAAGTCCGATGTGCAAAGCTGTGACAACCACCAGCAGTATTTCGAGACATCTCTAACAATCCTGCAGAACAGACATATTTGGGGTGGGGGACAGAATCCTGGGTACTGCTAGTGAACCTGCAACAGGTTTGTTTGCTTCATCCACACAACAGAAGGAAATGCTGCATTTCAGTTCATAAAAATAAAAACTGCAAATGCACCATTTTCCCCTTCCCGGCTGTGGCCGCCCTGAATTGCCTCTTTAGACCTTTAAGTCCCTGGGCCCAGATGAAGCCCTAAACCGGGTGGGAGCTGTGCAGGGGACCTTGGCTCAGAGTGAATTTCACACTGGTCTTTGCAGAGAGCCTGGGTGGACACAGCAGCCCCAGGAGCCCACATGCTGCTCTGCATCTCACTGTGCCAGCTTCTGCTGTCACGTGCAGCCTGACTGTGGGGAGGCATCAGGAGCCCTCACTGTGGAGTTGAGGGGAGTCACAACAGAACAGGGTCCCAGGCCGCTAGATCTTGCTGATGCTCTCCTCTCTGAGGAGCACCGAAAGGTTTATGCATATTAACAGATATTGTGCTTCTATAGGAGCTTTTTACGTGCAGTGGTGTAGCTTAGTGGTACAGCACTTGCTTAGCATGCAGGAGAGCCTGGGTTCCATCCCCAGCATTGAAAACAATTTTTTAAAAAAACAGAAAAAGATGGTCTATGGTCACACTGCTCTGAACGTGACCAATCTCCTCTTAAAAAAGAGAAGATGAAGCTGGACTGGTGGCACACAGCTATAATCTCAACACTTTTGGAGACTGAGTCAGGAAGGTTGCAAATCTGAGCCAATCCTGGGCAACTTAGTTAGCAAGACCTCCTCTCAAAATTAAAAATGGGGATGTAGCTCAGTGGGAAGGCCCTGGGTACAATCCCTAGTACCACAGAGATGGGGGGGAAGGGGAGAGAGAGGAGGAAAGCGAAATTGGGGAGAGGGAGAGCAAGGGGGAGGAAGGAGGAAGAGGAGGAAGGGGGAGGATTGAGAACGATCCAGGATCAGACATAGACAAGGAGGCCCGGAGGATGCAGCCAAGGCCACCCACTCTGCAGCCCACTCAGGGCCTAGGTGAGGTGGGGCTCTAGGGGAGGGGAGGAGGCAGAAGCAAGGAGTGTGACTGATCTTCCAAGAAGCTTGGTGGCAGAGGGGAAAGGGGAGAGGGGATGGAGGCTGGAAGAACCTCCTTCCAATTGAGGGAGGGGCAGGTGGTAGGGGAGGAAGGAGAATATCTGCCATTATTCGTTTTTGTGTGGTTTTTTTGGTACCAGTGATCGAACTCGGGACCTTGTGCTTTCAAGGCAGGCAGCAGAACCACTGAGGTAAATCCCTGGCCCATCTGCCATTATTCTTAAAGGGAATGGTAGAGGAAGCTTACCAGGGCAGACTTCAGAAGCCCAAGGGAACTGGGGAGTTTGAGGCAACTCAGGTGTAACTGTGCCCTGCCCAGACATGGACCAGAATGTGTCCAGTCAGAGACAAGCAGATAGGTCCAAAAGATCCAAAAGTATCTTGACAAAGAGCAGAGTTGGAGGAGTCATATTTCCCTTCCTAATTACAAACCTTATACAAAGCTACAGGACACGGGACACTGTGATGCTGGCCTGAGGATAAACGTTTAGACCATGGGAATTGAGGATCTAGAAAGGAAGCCTCATGGGTGTCCCCTGCTATCCACAGAGTTGGGCTCCATGATCCCCTGCTGGTACCATAACAAAAAATTAATCAGAATTGTGAAGCTGGGTTCCGGTGGCCAAAGCCTGAAGTCTCAACTACTGGGGAGGCTAAGGCCAGCCTGGGCAATGTAGTAAGACTCTAGCTAGAAAAGAGAGAAAGAAGGAAAGGAAGAAAGGGAGAGAGGTGAGGGGGGATCAAAGACCTAAATGTAGAGCTAAAAGTATAAGACCTTCAGAAAAAAGCATAAGAATAAATCACAACCTCAAATTTGGCAACATATTCTTAAAATATGACACCAAAAGCACAAGCAACTATAAGAAAAATAGATAAATTGGACTTTTTCAAAATTAAAAACATTTGCACTTCAAAAGACATAATGCAGAGTATAAAAAGTCAAATAGAGAATGGGGAAAATTGTATAAATCATAATCATACAAGTCTGATGAGGGATTTTTATCTAGAGTATATTGAAAAAAACATTACAACTCAGCAATTAAAATTCAAATAACCAATTTAAAAATGGGGAGATGATCTGGATAGACAATTCGCTAAACATGTACACATGATCGATAAGCACATGGAAAGATGTTTAATGTTACCAGCCACCAGGGAAGTGCAAATCAAAGCCACAGTGAGCTCCACCTGTAGGATGACTAGAATCAAAAACAGACAAGCATGACAAGATGTGAAGAAAGTGAAACCCTCATACACTGTTGTGGGACTCCACAATATATATCCCCAAAAACATGTCCACTCAGGAGACTGAAGCAGGAGGATCACTAGAACCCAGGAGTTAATGCCAACCTTGGCAACATAATGAGACCTTATCTTAAACAAACAGACATGTACACAAATATCTGTAGTGTATTATTCATAATAGCCAAAAATAGAAACAACTCAAATGTCCATCAACTGATGGATAGATAAAGCATGGTACATTTATCAGTGGACTGTTGTTCAACAATAACAAGGAATGAAGTATGTAGGTGTGCTGGTACATGCCTGTAGTCCAAGGTGCTTGGAAGACAGAGGCAAGAGGACTACAAGTTCAAGGTCAGCCTGAGGAAGTTAGTGAGACCCAACTCAGAATGAAATAGAAATAGAATGCATATAGCTCAGTGGTAGAGCACTGGTCTAGAATGTGCAATGCTCTGAGTTCCATCTGCAGCACCATTTAAAAAAAAAAAGTAAACCGATGACCTTCAGAAACATTTCACTGAGTGAAAGGAACTACTTACAGTAGGCCACCCATTGTCTGAGTCCACTTATAAGAAATGACCAAGTGTCTTAGTTACCTTCTTGTTGCTGAGACAAAAGACCCAACACCTAAAGTTAAAGGGGGAAAGATTTCTGTTGGTTCACAGTTTGTAGAGGTTTCAGTTCACAGTGTGCTGGCTCCAGTGCAGAGTGGCATGGCAGAGGGGCATCCCAGAAAATAAACAGCTCTTGGCAGGCTGAAGGCAGCAAGGCAGCCAGCAGCAAAGGAGGTCAGCAGCCCTCTTTCTGTCCCTTCTATTCTATCCAGGCTACACACCCTTAGGGCAGGTAGCACTCACACCCAGGGAGGGCCTTCAGATTATCCACACCCACAATTATGCCAAACCAATCAGTGGAGTAATTTAGTAATCATACACCATTAATCCCAACATCACACACAATTCCAGCGTCACACCCTAGATCCAGCCACCTCTGAAAAGCCCCACCTATGACCGGATGAGGCTTTGGGGGACATCCAGACACAAGCCATAACACCAGAAAAGTCTAATCTGTAGACAGAGGGCTTAGAGGCTGCCTAGAGCTGAGGAAGGATAGAGGAGGATAGGATTGGGGGTGATGGCTAAGTGTATGGGGTTTCTTTGGGGAATAATACAAATCCTTATGGTGATGGACCCAGAACTCTGTGAATCTCCTAAGAACCATTGAATTATATACTTTAAAAAAAACAGAGCTTGGGGTGTAGTTCAGTGGTAGAGTGCTTGCCCAGCATGCACATAGCCCTGGTCCCATCCCCAGCACCACAGAACAAACAAAAACCTATACATTTGTGATTTTGTATCCCTCTAAGTCAAAAGTCTGGGCCCAGCACAGCTGAGTGACCTGCTCAGGATGTCACCAGCATGAAATCGGAGTGTTGGCTAGGTGCACCTGGAGTTATCGAGCCCTTCTTGGCTCCTCTGGGATGGTTGGCAGAGTCCCTCTCCTTGAGGCTGCAGAACTGAGGTCCCAGGTTCCTCACTGGATATTGGCTGGGGTCCCTCTCAGTTCCTAGAGGCCACCCACAGGTCCACCCAAGTGGCTCCTCAACTCTTTCTTCCCAGCAGGCAAGACAGTCCCTCAGCTTCAGATCTTGTCCTCCAGGGAGGCTCTCCTTCCTCAGGAGTCTCCTGATTGGTCAGGTCCAACAGGGGCCTGTCCACTGATTAGGGACTTTAATTACATCTGCAAAATCTCTTCACCTTGGTCATAAAATGTACTCTAGTCATGGTGCTGAAATGGTCACAGTCCTGCTCATAGTCAGGGCACATACCCTGGGGTAGGAGTCTTGGGCCATCTCAGAATTCTCTGCCCCTCAGACTCTTCACCTCCTTTCCATGATTTTGGTTCATTTAACCTGTCCTCCCACATGCTGGTGGCTGCTCCATTCACCTAGGCCTGACTGCTGTACGGTTGCAATCAATTTCTTCTCTGTTACCAACAAATTCATGTTTGATTTTATGGGGATTTACATGCTTTTTGGAAAAACAGAAGCATGATATAAACAAACTAGGCAGCATTATCTATCCTGCCAAAATCTTGAGTCCTTTCACGATTAGCAAAACCAGAAAAAACCCATCTTTTTGCACAAATTCTTTCACTGTCTTCATATTTACAACCCACCCATCAGTTTGTTTGGCTTCCTATTTCTTTAACATCTGATGTGCTTCACTTACATGAAGTTATAAATAAATTGTCATCCTGGGAAAAAATTATAAACTGTGTTGTAAACAGGCAGCATTTTCAAAGTGAGAATTTTTTGCTTTGTGAATGATGGTTTGTTATTCATTTGGTTTGTAACCCTGGAGGCCTCCTCTACCTACAAACTGGTGGGGCACAGGGACAGAGGGGGTGGAGTGGAGAGCAGGGGCCGGGACAAGAGAGTGCCCAGCACAACAGAGTCCTTCCCTTCTCTGGCACCCAGGGCTTCGCACTGTGACGACACACAGGGCAGGGGCGGCAGAGGCTGCCAAGGGGCTGTGGGACCGTGGGCCTCCTCTGTGTCTGATATTCCTGGACTCATGTCTCCACCACAATCCATACCAGGCACAAGTTCTGCTTTGGGTGCTGGGGGTCCCACATCTCACACACTGTGGGTGGGCTGGGGACAGCAGAGGGGGTGTCCTAGGCAGGTGCCACAGAGCACAGAGCACTCCATATCTTCCCCGGGCACAAGAGCCAGCACAACACCTGCCTGCCCTGCAGTGCCAGCCCAGCAGGGGCCTCCTGGTGTCTGGGTTCATTGCAGCATCCAGGGCAGATGCTGGCACGTGGGACACTGGGACACTCTGTGGATTCTGATGACAGAGGAGGGACATTGCAGGAGCTTCAAAGCTTTCTATGGGGAGAAACCCGCAGAGCCCAGGAATGGAAGTGATTCTAACACCAGAGTCTGGCTGCAGCCTCTATGACCTCAACTCCCCTGAAAATCTCTCCTAATACCCAGTCTGCAGGGCTGACCTCAGAGCCTCAGGGCTGGGAGGAGGCTGTGACCTTGATGAGAGTGGTCTGCTGGGAGTGGCCTCCCTCACTGACAGTGGCTCTGACCCCCCGCAGCGGGGGCTGTGGGCCCAAGAGCGCATCCTCACCCATCGATGGCTTGGCCCCCTCTCCACGCTGTAGGTGGAAGGTTACTGCCATGCTGTCTGCTCCATCACACCCTCGCAGGGCCCCCCTCCCTGCTGTGGACCCCATGTCACTTGCCTGCTTTTAGCACGCCCAGTAGGTCATCGCCATCACTGTTCCTGTCCTCAGCAGGGGACACCCTCCCCTCTGACCTGCCCCAGGTGCTCCCTCCAGTCTCCTACCCAACTTGTGGTGACTGTTTAAAAAGTTATTTTTGCCCTTTTATTCTGATTTTAAAAAAAAAAAAAAAGAAAAAGCAGAATAAGGTCATCTTTAGAAAAAACCTGGATAATACAAAAAATAAGGAAGAAAATAAAACTCACCCACCATTCCATTCCCATGCATCTGCTGTGACATTGTGCATGCAGGCTGAGTGCAGTTTCTGAGACCCTTGCTCTTGGCCTCCAGTGAGGGCCCATTTCCCATTGGTGAGCATCCCCGAAAAATGTCGCTTTCTGTGGCCCAGTTTCCGCCAGAGGGCTGAGTTATAACTGACTCACCCGGCCCTTCAACAGCACATCTAGATTGTGTTCAGTGTTTCTGGATTGTAAATGACCTCAAAGTCTACAGAGCCCCAGGATCTTGGCTCCCTCTTCCTCCAAGGAGAAGCGGTGACCAGCTCTATCCCACTGACTGGCCACTGTGCCCCTGATTGTGGGTCCCATCAGCACCTCGAGTTCCACCAGGGACCAGGATGGCCAGGGAAGGTTGCCCTGGGCAGAGCAGTCGCCTCCCTGGCGACAGCTCGAGTACCCCATGGAACTGCAGCTATGTGAGCAGGGCCAACAGAGCCACTGATATGGGTGTCCCTAAGTTCGGACAGCAGAGCCCGGAAAGCTTCCATTTGGGCTGGCTTGGCTTTGACCCATTCCCAGAAGCATCCCCACACCTTGCTTTCCTCTTCCACAGGAGAGCAGAGGTGCTCCAGCCGATGGGCAGGTGCAGGTGCCCTCTGCTTCAGGGCCATGCAGTCCGTGGAGAAAAGAGCAGCCTTGCCCACCAGAGCTGCAGGTTCCACAGCACCTGGCTGTCAGGAGGACTTGTCAGGTGGCGGACACCATCAGGCTAGCCCAGGTAGCCCACAGGGACGGACATCTAACTTAGCCCCACTGACTGAGCAGAACTTGAAGCTTGGGGTGGTGGCCTAGGTCCTCTGATCGATATCTGGTCATCTTCAGGGGAACTTTTATCTTATCATGGGTTTTATCATGACCCACTTCCCTTTCATGTACCATTGTCCTATCAGCTTGTTAGAAAGTGACACTTGGAGCCGGGTGTGGAGGCCTATAACCCCAGTACTCAGGAGGCTGAGGTAGGAGGATTGTGGTGAGTTTGAGGCCAGGCTGGGAACAATAGTGAGTTCAAAGGCACACTGAAGTACATAGGCTGGAAAGGACATAACAAGACTCTGTCTCAAAAAACAAACGAAAGAAAGCAACACTTTGGCCATACAGCAGGGATGTGAGGCTGAGGGCTCAGACTATGACAGAGACAGTGGCTGCTCTGTGTGTGAGAGGTGTGCAGAGTGCTGAGCCTACTATGCCATTGTTTTATGAGGGATCGAACACCCATAGACTCTGGTATATGTGCAGGGTCCTGGAACCAGTCCTCTGCAAAAACCAAAGGACAATTTTACTTTGCCTGTCACAGAGTGCAGAAATGACAAAGGTAAAATTAGGTGAAATTTTCTCTCTTTCTTTATTAAAGTCTTTCCCCTTGCTGATACACCATCCTTAGGGTACCATCTCAGGCCAAGATGGCTATTCAAGTTCCAGCCATCATGTCTATATTCCAGCTTTCTCTACTCCTTTCTCTCTTGGCCCTAGGTCCCTTTGTCCCCAACTGCCACCATTTGTTTGGCTTTCAAGAACACTTCCTGTCTTACCAGTGTCTCTGAAGAAGGACTTCATGACCCTGTGCACAGGCTAGCGAGAAGGAAAGAGTCTCCACTGCAGAGCTGAGAGAAGGTGGAATGTACAGAGGAGCGAGAATTGCAACTTCCAACAGTGTGGAGCTCATTTACGCAGAGCCATCTGGACTTCCACTTTGGCTAAGGCCAAGAACATGCTCATGGTGAAGGGCAAGATCACCACGAAGACTTGCACAGAAGGCAATCAGGAGGAGAGTCGGGGTGGGAAGAGGGCTGAGATTTCCCCAGAAAATGTCCTTGGGGTGTTGGCAGCTCCTCTCTTCATCAGAAGTCAGAAGAAAGATGGCAGCAGGGACATGTGGTGGCGTGGAGGAAGGGCATTTGGCTTCACACTGGACTGAACACCTTTACTCCCAATCTGCATCTGTCTTCTCTGACTTAGAGGAGCCAGAATGCTTTTTCTGCTGTTTGTTTTGGTGCTGGGGGTGGAAACCAGGGCCTTGTGTGTGCTAGGCAGGAAGTCTACCACCCAGCCACACCCCCAGCCCCTAGAGTACTTCCAGTTACCTATAGAGGACAACACAGGTTGTGGGAGTGCCCTGGAATTCACAAAGAGCAGACAAGAGTTGGCCTCAGGGTGAGTTTAAAGCAATGGGCCACAAATCATCACTGGCTCTGTCTACAGCCTTCTGACCACACATTCTGCACCAATTACATCGGCGCCTTTCAGCGAGGAGGGAGACGTCCTGAGGCTCTGTGCCTGAGACTTGGTCCACAACAAGGATTGGTGCCATGCACAGCTAATGGGGGGCAAGCGCCATCCTGTGCCCCCGAAATAATGGGCTAGGAAGGACCCTCTTGACCCATGGAGTAGCCATGCAATAAATTCACTCAGGTCCTACTCGGGAGGCAAAGGGATCAGACACAGCCCAAGTGAGGAGATGCCTACCAGACACTGGCCCGGATGGTCCTGTCAATGCCATGAAGACCCCAGTCACAAAAGACCAGGGAATGCTCCAAGTTTACAGGGGACTAAAGATAAAGGGCTTCAACACACAATGTAATGTGTAACCTTGATGCCACCTGGACCCAAGAAGTCAGCTGACAGAGATATTTGGGAGGGCTGGGGACCTAGCTCAGTGCTAGAGCACTTATCTAGCATCTAGATATTTGGGGAATAACCATGAGAATTGGAACATAGACTGAATATTTGATATTACTGAATTGCTGCTAACTTCCATTGGTATGATCATGGCAATGTGAGTACTTAGGACAATGTCCTTATTTGTAGAATGAGTACTGCTGAAGTACTCGCAGGATGATACGTCATCACACCTGCAGCTTGCAAACTGTCCCACACACAAAATGTGTGTGCATACCCATGCATGGGTAAGCAATCTGTTCATACGTATGTTACAGCTGCAGAAGGTGGTAAAAAGCTTTATGTGATGAGTATACGAGTGTTCATGGATCCATTGTTCCAATTTTTGTGTATGTTTGGAACAACTTTTTTGGGTGGTCCTGGGAAGGGAACCCGGAGCCCCATGCATGCCTAGGCAAGGTTTCTACCAATGAGCCACACCCCCAGGCCTGAAAATGATCAAAATAAGCTTGGGGGAAAGTCCACCTTAAGCAATGGCAGCATTTGTAAAGTTGTCCTCATAACGGAGACAATTTCATTAAGAGGACATCCTAGAAAGGGCTTGGAGTCGCTCTGGGGGACAGCAGAGCCACATCAGCCCCTCCTCCTGGGCTGCACTGGGTGCTAAGTTTGTAGATTCATCCCAGGATCCCGTCCCCCAAATCCTGGGGCACCTTCCAGCCAGAATGTGACTCGGGGAAAAAACGCTGACTATTCTGGAGATGGCAAGAAGCCCAACCATGGCTGGTCACCACAGCTGTCACCATACTGTTCTTCTCACCTCTCGGTGCCCAAAGGAGACCTGTCCTAAGATGAAATGGCAGAGACCCACTGGGTCAAATGCCCCAGGGTCACCAGCTAACAGGATCCAGACAGGACCCCACATGTACCAGTGGTATCCCCTGCAAAGCCCTCTGGGAGAATGCTCAGTTTCTCTTAAGGGGAGAGAGTTTCCGTCTCTCAACCAGGTGCCCCAGCCCTGTCCCCCAACCCGACTTCATTCTGGCCTTACAGAGCCTAGGGCCAGGTGGATGGGTGGGAGGGCAGCAGAGAGGTTTCCAAACCAGCCCTCCAGGGAAGGTGGTCACCTTGAGAAGCCCCCTTGGCAACCTGCCAGACCCCAGGGGATCTGGGTTTCTCACTCCCTCCCGTCCACTTGGCGCCTTCCCTCCCCTTCCCTCCCCTCCCCTCCCCTCGCTCCCCACCCCCCTTCCCTTAACAGCATCCTCGACAGCTCACAGCAGCATCTATTCCACCGGGGCACTTCCTGCAAGACTTGGGGAAAGGAAAAAGGGCTGGAGGGCTACTGAAATAATTATGTGGAGGTGGGTAGAGAGACATAGTGACATCTGGCTCCAGCTTTTAGGGTGCTCCCCACGGGACCTTGAAACTAGACCCCACTTTCTCTATTGTATTTTAGCCTTTCACCGCGAGGGGGCAGAGTAGAATTAAGAATAGCGTCGTCCTGATGAGGTCCTCAGAGAGTGATCCCTGGCGTTGCAAGAACCTAGACTGGGCTCCCGCTGCACACTTGTTGCTTGATTTCAGTCTCCTGTTTCACAAAGTACCGGCTTCTCCAGCATTCTAGACACCGTGCTGGGCCCCGGCAAATGTGAGCCTGTTCAGTTCTGCAGGAGCCCCTTGAAATGGCAGTGTGAAGCCTGTTTTGTAATCCAGGAGACCGGGCTCCGTGGGTGACAGTGAGCCCAGAGCTCAGGGGCAGGGCCGAAGGGGCATGGCCAGCCCTCTGCGCTCAGGGTCGACACCAGCATGGGCAGGCGGGGGCTTCAGGCTCTGCCTTCTTGAGGCACAGGTGAGGGAGTCGCAGGCGGAAAAAGGCCAGGGTGCGGAGGGTGAGAGGGAGCCTAGCAGGAAACTTGTGCCTGAGCACCAAAGAAGAGGTAAACGCACACATTGAGGCCCATGTCGCATCTGCTTTCAGCGCTTCCTTTTGTCTCTGCGTCCTCCTTGCATCCTCCTGTATGGAAGAGCAAATCACGACCTGGAATGGTTGAGTCCCTGGAGCGAATAGCTGAAATCTCACACCGAAGCTGTGAACCTGCGTCTGCCTCTACCCTCAGGGCTCTCCTGCCACCGCTCTATCGCTTCCTGGGCTTAAGGTCAGAGAGGGCCTGGCAGAGTCTGATTAGAACCGAGGCCAGGTCGGCTGGTCCAGGAGGCCAGGTGTCCAGCCCTTTCCTCAGTCCCGCGTTTTGTTTTATCTGATAGGAGGCCTGATGGCCACAGTAAGAATCTAAAGATTTTATTCTAGAGTAACTATAAATACATTAGGCTACTCACACCCATTAAGATGGTTACTACCAAAACAGCAGGAAATAGTCTGGGCATGATGATTTGCACCTGCAATCGCAGCTACTTGGGAAGCTGAGGTAGGAGGATTTCTTGAGGACAAGCGTTCAAAGCCTTGGCGCGGAAAAAAAAAAAAGAGAGAGAGAGAGACAAAACAACAAATGTTGGTGAAGATAAAGAGAAGTTGAAAACCCTGTGTACTGTAGATAGGGCTGTAATGTGAAGCAGCTGCTATGACAGTTCCCCAAAAATTAAAAGTAGAATTATCCTATGATCCAGCAATTCCACTTCTGGGTACACACCCCAAAGAATTGAAAGCAGGTAGGCTGGAGATTTAGCTCAGTGGTTCCGCCACCTGCCTAACAAGCGAAAGGTCCCACGTTTGATCCCCAGTACCAAAAAAAAAAAAAAAAGAAGAATTGAAAGCAGGAGTATGAGGAGATATTTGCACTTCTGTTCTCATAGCAACATTTCTAACACGAGTCAAACGGTGGAAGGGTCCATCAGTGGATCAATGGATACACAAAATGTACTCTAACCACACAAGGAAATAGCCTTGAAGAGGAAGGAAATTCTGACACATGCTACACCACAAAGATGTGATGCTAAGTGCAATCAGCCAAACAGAAGAGGATACAACGGTATGGTTCCACTCATGCAGGGCTCCTGGGAGTTCGGGTATAAATGCCTCACACCTTGCTTCTGTCAAGCAAAGGAGAGGAGTCCTGGCTTTCCCTGGAAGTTTGTGTTGTGTACATAACAAACCCTGTGCTGTCAGGCCCTCGGCTATCACTTCCAGTCCCTGAGGAAGGCCTGGAGACAGGAGAATGGCAAGGTGGGCCGGAAGCCAAGGATGGCAGTGAACACCTGGAATCTCAGCATTGCAGAGATGGAGCCAGGAGGAGAGCAAGTGTGAGTCCTTCTTGGGCAACTTAAAGAGACCCTGTCTCAAATTAAAGAATAAAGAAGCATGGACCTGTAGCAAAGCAGTAGAGAGAACTCCCTGAGTTCTATCCCCAGTTCCAGAAAAAAAACACAGCTGGGCATGGTGCGTGCCTGTAATCCTGGCATTCTAGAAGGCTGAGACAGGAGGGTCACAGTAGAATTGTATGGGAAATTTAGGGAGACCCTGGTTCAAAATATGAAAAGATGGCTGGGGTCGAAGCTCAGGGCAAAGGGCTTGAGTTCACCCCAGTATCCAAAACAAAACAAACACCAAACAAGAAAAAAGTATGGAGGTGTGATCTCGCTCCTACTGCCCAGTAGCTCAGTCACCCGGCCCCGACGCCAAGTCCCCCTTGTTTTGCTGGTGTGATGGAAACAAAGTGATAGGGGGACAGAAGCAGGCAGGACTTCCACACGCGGGGTGGTGATCCCAGCAGCCACTTGGATAAGCGGCATTGAGCAAAGACAGTAAGCTGTAGGGAAGTGACTGACAGCTTCTTTGCTTGGCCAAACTTCAGCTACACTTCTGAACCTCTCCTGGGCCCTATGTGCATGTTCTTGTGCAATCAGTTTCACCAAGAACCCTGCTCAGTCATTTTAGCAAGAAGCCCCACCCTTCACATCTGATGGGGTCACTCATCCCCACCAACCCGAGGTTGACACCCAATCACCCTGGCCTGTCTTGTGTGAGAATGTTAGGTTTGCTTAGTGATGGGTTGGTGGGGCAAGAGCCAGGCCAGCTCCCCACGGCCCGGGGGGGTGGATAGGGTAGGTCTCAGGCCTTCAGCTCTGCTGCAGGCCGAGCCCACCCTTCCCCAGCCCCATTAGCCTCCCTGGGAATGGCCCCAGAGAGGCAAACCAAAGAAATGCCAGGAAGCTCTTTAGGCCTTGGGGACAGAGTGGGGTCCAAACTCTGCAGACAGAGCGGGGTCCAAACTCTGCAGACAGAGCAGCCGGGCTTCAGGTCTATGTGACTCTTAGTGGCTTTGCACTATGTGTCTATGCAGAGAGAGGGAGAAAGAAGGGTGGGGGGAGAAGGAGAGAGAGAGAGAGAGAGAGAGATAGTTTGAGGGGTCTGGAGCTGTACTTTCCCATAGGGAATCACTAGCCACTGGTAACTATGTCCATTTACTTATATATTAACTAACAGCCAATAAAATTAAAAATTCAGTCCTCAGTCATAATCCGTAGTCATAGGTGGCTGATGGCTATCAAGTTGGATGGTCCAGGTCCAGAACATTCTAGATCCAGAATATTCCAGGTCCAGAACATTCCAGGTCCAGAGTATTCCAGTCCTCACAGAAGATCCTTTTGGGCAGCCCTGTTCCCAAAGGAGGCCCTGGTCATCCTGCAACAGGATGGGTCAGAAGGATACAGGGGTCCCCATTCCTCACACTGCCTTCCAGTTCTTTCTCCTCCCAGGCTTATCTCACTCCCAAGGGACAGGGGTGGCTCTTTCTAACTTTGAGTTGTGTCAACCCAAACTGTCCACATTGCCAGGTTGCTCGGAGGCAGGAGTAAAAGAGGGGGAACAAAATCACGCTGGTCAGGAACCAGGGCATTAACCACAGAGACCATGCTAATTCTAGCCTGTGGCCGGTGGGGTGAAGCTTCACTGTTTTCAACATCAGCATCACTGTTGAGCTGGGGATGTGGCTCCGTGGGGTCGCACGTGCTTCACAAGCAAAAGGCCCTGAGTTTGATCCCTAGTACCGGAAAAAAAAGATTTATTGTTAACATTAGCATCATTTTGTGGTCAGTCTGTGCCACCCCCACCCAGTCTGGCCTTGAGGAGAGGACCTTGTCTGGGAGTCTTTGGAGGGGAAGGTACAAAGTGGTCATCGCCAGCCAGGAGTGGTGCTTCATGCCTGTCATTCCTGCACTCTTGAGTGGCTAAGGCAGAAGGATCACAAGTTCGAGCTCAGCCCAGGCTACATAGTGACTTAGCAAGATTCTGTCTCAAAATTTAAAAATAAGAAAGGTTGGAGGTATAACTCAGTGCACAGGCCCTGGGTTTAATTCTCAGTGCTGGAAAAAAAAAAAAAGAAAAAATCACTGTAGCGAGGGCCACCTGGGGGGGGGGAGGGTAGAAGTGACCCACGTCACTGAATTACACTGTGCATGGCAGTGACCAGCATGCACAGAGCACACAGGGAGAGACCATGTTGTCAGGGGTATGAGTGGCACTGCCAGGTCCTGGTGGTCAGCAGCCAAGGAATGTGGACTCAGGGCACCAGGCCTCATTTATTTAGCCCCCAACAGTCATCAGCAGAAACTCAAATTTCCTGGTAGACTCAGAATGCCACCCTGTTCCTTTCCTCAGCCACAGCTGGTTCTGTATCAAGCTGTAGAAAGATGGAGGCAGGAGATGGGTGTAATGAGCACCCCCAAGTAATCCCCAGGCATCCACTTCCTGGGCACGAAGTGGCATCAGACTGACACCAGGACGGATAGTCATAACGGGGGTGGCTTCGATGACCTGGGGCCAAGCTGCTGTCACTGAACCCAGGTGAGTGAGGAACAAACGGCTCCCTTACAGCCTAACAATTCACAGAGTAATGACCTAACATTGCTCCTCTGGGAACAGGGCCCAAGACATATATTTTTGCAGGTAACGGCAAATAAGAGCCTACTCGGCAAAGAGTAGAACTGAATAAATCTCCCCGCCCCAGGAGAATTGACATGGTTTGACAAAGCAGTCTATAAGCACTCTACCGAATTTGAAATGGTGGAGATGGGGTTGAGAATGGTATTCATTGCCGGGCCTGTAAAACCCAGCAGATCCCAAGGGAGCCAGAAACCTGTCCCTGCACACAGATGACTCACAGAAGCAATATAGGCCTTCATCTGGGATTTGGGGGTCTCTTAGAGTTCTGCATGAATTTCTAGGCTTGGGAATGGTGGGGGCAAACTATAGAGAGCAATTGGAATAATAACTACTGTCATCTGGTTCCCTGGCAAACTCCTGTTCATCCTTCAAAACTCTGCTCAAGGGGCTGGGGATTTAGCTCAGTGGTTCTGTTGCTTGCCTTGAAAGCGCAAGAACCTGAGTTCGATCCCCGGTACCAAAAAACCAAAAAAACAAAAAAACCCAAAACTCTGCTCATGAGTCACCTCCTCTGGGAACCCCTCCTTCAGCACTGGTGCTGTCCACTGCTGAGTATCTTGGTTCCACCCTTCACTTCATTGGTTCTCCACCTGCAAAGTCACCTTTCCCTTTGATACTCAAGGAGCAATAGCCATCTCTGCCTGGCTTCTTTTCCCCAAGTAGGGTTATACATAGCTTAATGAGAAGGACTTGGTCTGAGAACTGTGTGATTAAGGGCTTTGTCATTGTGTAAGCCTTGGAGTGAGACAGCTGTGACATTGCCAGGCAGTACAATCTCACAGGACCACCATCCCCTGTGCAGTCCGTCTATAACTGGAACTTGGTTATTATGGCTCACAGTACTGGAGCTGCCTCTTCTGTCCTTCGGGGCTTGCTGCTGCTCCTCCCTCCTCCTGCAGGGTGGCAGATCCAAATCCTTAGGGATTTCACAAATGCAGCTGGGACCTGATGCACACTTTCCAGCAGGAGAAAGCACAGTAAGAAGAGAAAAACCTCTATGGAACAGGGGTCCCCTACTCTGCAGACTGCCAGTGAGGTCCCCAGCAGGCTCCCCCACCCCGTCCCTCATATGCTACTGGGCTGGAACTCACCAACCACCCAGCCCCAGCTCCCAGGGCCCAGGCCCTCTGCAAGGACCCCCCCACCCCTCACCCAGTCTCCAGCCCTCTGGGACCCAGGGAGTGCAATGAGCAATTGGTCGGTGGTTATAGTTGCAGTGATGCCCCTACAAAGGACAGCCATTTACATTTGAGGACAATTTAGCTCATAAATGAATCCTTTCTGTTCAGGAATAGTTTCTGGCTTTAACTTTCACATCTTTTCTCCAAAACAAATAGCAGTCTTTCCCCAGTTTGTAATCAAAAGCTGTCGGGAACTGAACATTGACCCCCGTGGCTTCAGGAATCCAGGTACCAAGCTTGTGCTGGGCTCATGGTATGAAGAAAGAGTCAGTGATGCTCCTTAAAACACAGCAAGGTGGCCTCACAGGGCCACCACATAGGCACAGGGTCCACGTGTGGCAGAAGGGGAGGGAGATGGGGCTCAATTCCAAACACCGCATGGGCAGAGAATTGACCATCCGAGCAGGGCAATCATTTTCCTGGATGGAAAATGACAAAGAGGAGGGTTGAGGGATCCTGCCTAGCCCTAAACTGACCTAACAGGGTTCCTCTTGAGGACAGGTGGGTGAGCAGACATCATGTGGGCGGTGGTGGTGGACTAAGAACCTGAACGGATACTGGGGACAGGAGGGGGGCACTTATTGCTAAACTGGCTTAGAAGGATTCTTCCTAAAACTGGACTTCAGAAGGAAGTACATAGAGGGGTCTGGAAGAGGTTCGGAAGCCTGGCTGAAGTTTGGCCAAGCAAGAGTATTGGTCAGTGATCCTTTCTTTAAGAGTGTGTCCTACTTCATGGTGTTTTTGTTTCTGACTCTCAGCTGCATAGGTCCTTGAGGGTAGCGCAAGGAAGCCCAAATTTGTGTATCTGCTAGGCTCTAACCTAAGCATGTTTTGTTGTTAGCTCATTTCTTCTTGCAGCAGTCTCACTTACTGGTGGGGAAATTGAGGCAGAGAGAAGCTGGGTGACCTGTCCGAGACACAGCACTCATCGGTGGCCAGGATATGGCCCCAGAGACCACTTGAGCCACTGCCCACACTGAAGCCTTCATCTCTGCCCTCCTAGGATCTGGGGAGGCTGCCTCTGGCTTAGAAACTGGGGTTCACTTTCATCGGACCACTCTGAAAAATGCCAGATCACTATATTACAGACAGCTAAGTTAGATGGAAATTAATGTACAGTCATAGAGGGACTGGGCTCTCAAGGAAGTCAGCAGAAAAAATAAAGACATCAGAATTGTGGCTGCAGGTGCATCTGAAGGAGACCAGGCCTTACGATAAAGATGCAGTGGCCAGGCCTGCCTGCCTCTTAGGGGATAAGCAGTAGCTTGGAATTAGACTGTAATTAGCACCACCTGGTCCAGGAAGTCTAGGTAGGCATCAGTCGCCCATGTAGGTGACCACAGCATCCAGACCCATCTCTTCCCCAAAATGCCTTTGTGCTTTCCATGTACCCTTGCTACTTGACCCACTTCCCTATTGGACCAATATTAGCTAAGCAGCTATACTTGGAATCCTATAGGTTGATTGTAGTTTGACCCACATTGTACCTCCATTGTGACTCTTCTGTATAAATTACCCCTGACAAAGGGCCTCAGTGGCAACTCAGTTGGGTCCCCTCCTGTCTCTCAGGAACTATCTCTCTCAATAAACCTTTCCTACTCTTAACCTCATTGTTCCCGGAATTCATTCTTTGATTTCAGGGGAAATGAACTCAGCACATCTGACATCTAGCAGGTTGGGAGTTATATTTCTCTATATCAACTAGGACCTCTGCTGAGGCTCTCCTTCAACCCCATAGGACCTACTGTCCTTTTCTGTCTCCTCTGGGTAGGATTGGTGGGGGTGGAAGGTGAAAGCAGTGCATGCTCCAGAGAGGGGACCAGTGGACCAGAGAGCTTCTGGGTCACAAGGTCCCAAGGTTCCCTGCATCCTAAGGGCTTTGGGTGCTGAGCCAGGGCAATGAATATGGATAGGCCAGGTACAGGAAGCGAGAGGCCTAAAGACCTCAAGACACCTGCTAAGGCCCTCTATCCCAAGCCCAAGGAAAAATAGAGAAAGCTGAGAGGACCCGAAGTCAGACTCTGACCCGCCCACACAGGGTTATGACCTTGAGCAACTCACCGTCTCCAGTGGGCACCTTTCTGGTCTAAAAAAAGGTGACATAGCCAGGCATAGTGTACATGCCTGTGGTCTCAGCTACTTGGGAAGCTGAGGCAAGAGGATCACTTGAGGGCCAGAGATTTAGCTCAGTGGTGCCACACCTGCCTCGTAAGCGCAAGGTCCTGAGTTTAATTCCGGGTAGAAGAAGGAGGAGGAGGAGGAAGAGGAGAAGAAGAAGAAGAGGATTACTTGAGCCCAGGACTTCAAGGCCAGCCTGGGCAATAGCAAGAGCCTGTCTCAAAAGGGAGGGAGGTAGGGCAGGAAGTGCCATCCTCTTGCAGGTCAGGTTTGAGCATTAAAGGAGGAAACATACTCAGGGATCAGCTGAGTTGGTCACTTTAGGTAGGCTCTGGAATTGAATTTTGCAAACCTTTGGCCCAGTGAGTTTGGAGTCACAGCCATTTTTCTCTGCCTTTGGGTGCACAGTGTGGATAGGGTGGTGGCTGAAGGAGGAAGCCCTGAGGCTTCAGGCTGGGCTCTCCTGCTTGTCTCTTCTCTCCCATCTTTTCTTTCACCCACAACACCAGGAGCAGTGTCCCATGGGTCAAGCACTGTTGGGCCCGGCTTCCCCAATGCTTGCCCATTTTCAAAGCCACTATCTAATCCTATATCAGGAACTAGGAGGATTTGAATTACTCAGGAAATGGAAACCCAGGAAGCCTGCAGCCCACAGTTTCCTGGCCCGATCCAGGGTTGATCCAGGTTGTGTCCTCCAAGCCTGCAGTCAGCTGGGTCTTCATGTGCTGGTGCAAATGGAGGGATCTTTTCACATCACAAATCAAATCCTCTGGCTCTGTCCTTGATGAAAATTCTTCATGACTTCCCATTATTCTTGGGATAAGTTTCAGAAGGTGCAGGAGGGCCGGATACAGCTCAGTGGTAGAGAGCCTGCCCGGCAGGCAGAAAGCCCTAGATTCCATCCCCACCACACACACACACACACACACAAACGAAGGTCAGGATCTAGTCCAGTGATGGTGAACCTTTTAGAGCTTTCAGTGATAACAAACAACCAGCTGTGGCACGCATGCCCTAGGTTCACCACCAGGGATCTCATCCGTGCCTGCCCTCTATACTACACTTCCTTGTCCCTTCTCATTTCCCACACTGGATTCCTTTCCACGTTGCTGCTCTGAAGCACCCACCAGAACCTTCCTCCTTGCTAAGGGCCCCAACCTGTACTTGTGTAATTACTAGGCCAGCACAGTATCTGGCATATGCAGAGCTCTCTGCTACATGAAGTAGGAATATGTGCAATAAGACCCCAATGTGGCTGCTTTCACTAAAGCTGTTGTCACTGCCACCACTGGGTCCCATGCCTGTCTTGGCCTTTCATCCCCCAGCAGATTCGCGTGCAGATCTCCAGGCACCTGCCACTTCTAAAGCCACAGAAATGACAAAACAAAATTTAAAAAAGCATGTCAAAAACCCAGCGGGGCAATCAGCAAAACAAAGCATTTATTCATTAACTACTAATGGCCTTGGGCTTCTCCTCTAATCCCTGTCTCAGGTGGTGCCCCACCCCCGGCCTCCTAAAGGTATTCTGGGTCTCAGAAGCTCAGAATACCTCAATTCAAGGAGAAGGAACAAACAGGGCAAGCCACAGGAAGACTCTGCCAAATATCTCTCCCAGAGGGGACAGGCTTTCCATTCCAATAAGCCTTACTACTCAGCCTCAGACTAGCAGTGACGGCTGGCCCATGGTTGGTGGAGGTGTGAACGGATATCTATACTTTGGAGACCATTTTAGAAATACTTTTCAGAATGTAAAGTATGCCTTAACCATCTGTTTTATTGTTTTTGTTTTTCTAAAACAGGGTCTCACTATGTAGTCCAGTCTGGGCTTAGAATCACTATGTAGCCCAGGGCTGGGGATTTAGCTCAGTGGTTCTGCCGCCTGCCTCACAAGCAGAAGGACCCAAGCTCAATCCCTGGTACCAGAAAAAAAAAAAAAAAAAAAGAATCACTACGTAGCCCAGGCTGGCCTTGACCTCAAAGCAGCCTTCCTATCTCAGCCTCCTGTGTGCTGGGATTACAGGCATGCGCTCTCTGAGCCAGCAATACTACCATCAGGTTTCTGTCTTAAATTATTCTTCCACATCTGTGCAATGATACAAACATAAGAATATTCTTGGCAATTTTCTCTGTACTTGTGAACATAGAAAAAAATCTAAGTGTCTATCAACCATCGCTTCACCAAGTGCATCATGGGATATTCTTGCTATGAAATAATAGGCAGCTCTTAGAACCCTGGATCAAGAAAAACACCCAAAGGAAAACAAGTTTATACATATTTAGAAAGGGCGGGTGATTCTGAAACACTAAAGGGAAGGTGACAGGAATCAGGAAGAGAGGGGCTTTCAGGAGTGATGGGAGCCAGGAGTGACAGGCACATTCCTCAGCTGACTCTGGAAGGAGGAAACAGGAAGAGCAGAGAAGAGGACTCCTAGTGGGAAGGTGAGAAGGCTGAGAAGTCAGCCAGCTGGGAGCTTAGGGAGGAAGGGCAGACAGGGGGTGGCCTGGCATCTCTGGGGACCCGTGTATCCTAAGACCAGAATCAGGCCTGGAGAGATTGTAAGTAGAGGAATGAAAAACATTTAGAGCACAAAGAGAAGGGCTTGAGTAGCTTTCCTGGGAGACAGCTGCATGGTCCCCTAGTCTCTCCTTTTTTAAGAGATGGCATCCGCTATGTCTGGGCACAAGTGATCTTCCTGCTTCAGCCGCCAAACAGCTGGGACTGCAGGTCCTCAGGGTTACTGCAAACCCCTCTGAGAACCTGTCCCCTGCCTGCCTCCAGCTTCTGCTGGGAAGGGGAAGCCCTCATGGGCAAAATGGCCAGAGGAAGAAGGTCCAGCTCCTTGCTGGCTGTGCAGGTCATTCCACACCCAGGTGGCCTCTGTAAAGTGGAACAGAGTGGGATGTCAGCCTGGTCTGGTGCCCTCTGGTGTGGTTCATGAGCACTCTGTGTGCACAGCTGAAATCACACAGCAGGTCCACATTGCACAGCTCCAAGTCGAGAGGCTTGGGTAAGAGAAGAGGAAAGAGGGCAAATGTGTGGAAGACCCTCCCAGGAGGGGTGGCAGCACCTTGTGCCTTTTTGTTTGTTTTTTGCAGTGCTGGAGGTAGAACCCAGGGCTTCTTGCATGCTAGGAAGTGCCCTACCACTGAACTATAGCCCCTAGCTCCCTGTTCCTGTGGTTGTTTTGTTGTTTTGTGGGTTTTTTTGTGGTACTGGGGATTGAATCCAACACCTTCACACTGAGCTACATCCTCAGCCCTTTTAGTATATTTTACTTTGAGAAAGGGTCTTGCTAAGTCATTAAAATGGCGAGGATGGACTAGACCTTGAGATCCTCCTGCCTTAGCTTCCCAGAGTGCTAGGTTTGCAGGCATGTCCCACCAGGCCCACCCTCATACCTGTCTGAGACACAGAACCATGGTCACTGTGTGGCTCTGCTTAATGGCTGATGTAGCATAGGTCAGGATAGAAGAGGGCCTGAGGCCTGGAGATGGGTTGGGCAGGGCCCTGGGGAACCCTCAACTCTCCAGCTGAGCCTGGCTAGAGGGAGGAGGAAAGGGCTACAAACAGGCTGGTACCCTGGCTGTACCCTGCCTGGGGTGGGTGGGGGGGTTCGTGCTGGTGGTGAGCAGGGCCCAGTGCACCAGGCTCTAGACTGAGGCCACACATCTGGATGGAGAAGTGGTGAAGACCAGGCCAGTGGATGTGGAGCAAGAGGGAAGAAGGGACCCTTGGGTAACTCTCCTGTCCTGCTGGCTTTTGATGCTGTGCTGTGAGTGGGACTGAGGGCCTGGCGCATGCTAAGCACAAGCTGCAGCACTGAGCTGCACCCCTGCTCTGGAGAACAACTCTGGACTTCCCTCACCATCCTGTACGTCCTGCCTGAGGTCCTGCTGCACACTGAATGCTCAGGAGCAGGGACAGATTTCTTGAGCGGAAGCTCTGGAGCTGAAGCTGGGGTGTGGCGAGAATTGCCTGCAAACAGACATGTTGCTTTGTTTGAACTGACTATTTATTTGGAAGTAGGGGGTGCTGGGAGGCCAGAGATTGACTTACAAAATCAATTTGTTCTAGAGGGCTGGTTGTAGCTCAAATTAGTCAACTGAAGGCTCAGGCTCCTCTACACAGCCTTCAAAGTCTCTCTCCTGTACACAGGAAGATCTCAGTGTCCTTAGAGAGACACTGGCCCAGGATCTCTCAGTTAATACCACACAGGAAGGGATGTTGTCATTTTCCTTCCAGAACTCTTTAAGGGTTAAATGTATCTGAGACCATCTGGAAGCACAAGCAGCTGGCACTTGGGTCGTTAACTCAAGACTTTGGTTGTAAGTCAAAACTGAAATTCCGGCTGTAACCCAAGTTGTTCATATAGCAGGCCTGTCATAACTCGAGGGTCCATTGCAATGGGGGTCTAGACTCTCCCAAACCATCCATGTCCCTCCCAGGCCCCAGGGACTCCAGATGGTTAAGACACTGCTCCTGCCTTTAGAGGACTCACAACTGAGTAAGAGAGACAGTAGCAGGTCATTAAAATGTGCAGTGTTGAGCATGTTGGAGACACACATCATGAAAGGGAGCCTGAGTTCCTACCCAGGAGGGCTTCCTGAAGGAGTCAACAGTTCCTTCTGCAGCTCTCCCTTAGGCATTGCATCAGGCAGTATGCTGTCACTATAATGCGTCCTTGAGATAACCAACTTAACAAGAGAAAAATTTATTTTGACTCATAGTTTTGGAGCTTTCAGCTCATAACTGCTTTGAGCTGAGGGCAGCACACTGAGGCAGGAGTGTGTGGTGGGGTCAAAGGAGAGAAAGAGGAGGGTCCTTAAGGACCTCCCACTTAGACCCTACCTCCTTAAGTTTCCACCCCCTCCCAGTCAGTGCCACCCTGGGAACCAAGCCTTCAACCTATGGCTTGGGGGGACAGTCAGGGTCCATCGGATGGCAGGTGTCCCGGTGTGACCTTGGTTGACAAGAGAAGGCAGGAAGAGCAGTGGGTTGGGGAGGAAGTTGTTCAGTCTGTTCTGCTCAGGTCCAGCCTGACATCCACTGATGTCCAGGAGGTAGAGTGGGGTCAGGGGCCTATGGCTACTTACAGATGGGGAAGCTGCAGCTCAGGTTGGTTAAGTGCCCTGGGGACTGCCACACAGCTAGTGAGTGGTAGCACTGAGCTTCCAGTGCAGGTTCAGTGGCGCCAGAGGCTGTGAAGCCGTTCCTCAGCCTCACAGACAGCTCTCAACAAGCACTGGCAGCCTAATTAGCTCTGTGCCACCCGGGCCAGAAAGGCCTTGCAGAGCGTCTGTGAAGAGGATCAACAGAAGAGGGATTTAATTGA
The DNA here is from genome assembly GCF_000247695.1 of Heterocephalus glaber. Next base: position 24,412,371 of record NW_004624732.1, on the reverse strand, counting down.
TAGGAACCAGAAGGCGAAAAATGGCTTCTATTAAAATGAGCTCACGCTCTTGTCTGATTTCCTTCTGATGATGAGATAAGAAGGGAAAATGGCAGAATTTCAAGTTACACCCAAACCACCAAGAATCCTTCCCAGTCTCCAGCACCCACAGGCTGTTTGAGATCAGCTCCTGCTGGTCCAGCCCTAAGCCTGCTCCCACCCCCCACATCGTCCTCCACCCCACCTCCCACCAATACGGCCCCCAGGGACCTCCCCAGCCAAGCTCTCCCTGACTCTGCTCTCCTTGGTCGGAGGCAGGATCTCAGAGAAAGGCCTTCCAGCCCCCTGGACCCATAGGTGGTGAGTGGAACATTGTAAGTGGCTATCTTCTTCGGTCACGTGCTCATTCCAGGAGAGGAAAACCAAGGCCCACAGTACAGGGACCGAGCAGCGTCCATGGCTCCAGCCTCCAGCCTGACTCTCTGGGGTCCACAGCCCTCCTTCCCAGCCAGTTCAGGCAGGCCACACAGCCAACAAAGTGACGGATTTGGGCGGCAGGAGCAGCCTGAGCTCAGGCCTTGGCCAAATCCAATGGAGGAGCTACTGTGTGCTTAATCATTACTTCTTGAGGAACATTTGGCTTCCAAAAGGGAGCATTAATTTTTTAACAGGAACCAAAGTTTTCATTTTCCCATGACTGTACAAGTTTTTTCCTCCATTTTTGCCAGTGGTCTCTGTCTTATTAACCAGGAATGCTCTCCAGGGACTCTGTTTGGGGTGGCCTTGGTCCTGTCTTCAGCTGCAGGGGGCCAGTTTCTTTCTGGAACCTCTCAGAAGTCCTGCACTGCAGACATGGGAACCACCATGCCCTGATCCTGCCTCTGTGGCTGTGTGAAGGGTGTCAGCCCATTCAGTTCTGGGGACAGGGGCTGGATTTTGAGTAATGGGACATTGCCTAAACAACTTGAGCCAATTATCCACCCAGGTAGGTTCTACCTGGACTCACTGAATATGGGGAGCATTCCCAGGTTGGAACTCGGAGGGGAGGCAGGAACTTCCATCTCCCAAGTTTCACCTCCCAAGTTCCCTCCCAGTGACCCCCTTCCTTGCTACACTTTGCCCCAAGCAGGAATGTCTGGGTTCCTGACTTGAGACAAGAACTACTTCCTCTGGCAAGTCTAGAAAACACTAGAATGGAGGTGATGTTCATTTGCTAGAGCTGCCATGACAAGCTATCTCAAACTGTGTGGCTTAAACAACAGAAATTTACTGTCCTGCAGTTTTAGAGGCCAGAAGTTCCAGATCAAGGCATTGCCGGCAAGGTTGGTTTCTTCTGGATACTAAGGGAGAATTCGTTTCACACCTCCCCTTAGCTTCTGGGGGTTGTTGGCAATCTCTATTGTTCCTTGGCTGGCAGAAGTGTCACTGCACTGTCTGTCATTGCTTTCGAGGGCTTTGTACAAGGACCATAGCCATATTGGATTAAGGCCACTTTCACAACCTCGCATTACTTCTAACATTGTATCAGCAATAGCTCTATTTCCAAATAAGGTCACATTCTAAGGTGTGGGCATCAGAGCTTCATTATAGAAGCTTCTGGAGGGAGGCACAATGCGGCCCATATCAACACTGGAGAAGTGATGCCAGGAAGGAAGCCAGTCTCCACTCTGGGCAACTGGAATCCCATGAGGAACTCAGAAATAAGTGAGGAGCTCTGGGGTGAGGGAGCTGGGGTGCTTAGCCACCAAGCCCTGTTTGCCAGGGGTGGATGGCTGTTCCTACAGCACACAATTCCCTGGAGCTTCTGGCCGTCTCATAAGAAGTGCCTGTCCCACCCTCAAGCAACCACACAGAGGTGCTGGCAAGAAAAATTCAGGCTCAGGCCTCAGAGTGAAGAAAGTGGAAAGTGTCAGGAACTGTGAGTAGGGCACCAACATGTCACCCCTACTCTCTGCCCAAGCCCCAGAGCCTTCCTGCTCCCCCAGGTCCATAATATAACTTAGCAGTCTGGGCCATTATTCTGGCCTCAGTGATGATGAATCTTACTGGTCCTTTCTGGTCCTGTTCAGGCTCGATCAGTATTCACCATCTTCTAGGACTGGACCTGGTGCTTGCTACCAGGGCATCTGGAGGTATCCCCGTGCAGTGGGCCTGGCCAACTGACCTTCCTTGCTTTGATGCATATTGTTTAAAACTTAGAATTTCTCTTGGAAGTGTTTCCACATCAGCAAGTAAATCACTACCATTTAAAGAGCTTCCCAAGAACCCACTGTATGGATGTAACATGATATAGTTATTCTTCTGCTAATGAGTATATAGATTGTTTCCATTTTCACTGTTAATAGGAATGCCATAAGGATGAAACTTATCTGTATGACGGGTTTCTAGAGGTACAAGTGCTAGGACTATTGCCATATGCCTATTTTACACCTTGAGAGAGAATTCTAAATTGCTTCCCAAAAGTACTGTATTCTCCAGTCTACAGGTTAAGGCCAAACTGAGGTCTTTTGGGAGTGCTGAATGTAAGCAGAGGCAGTGGCTGACTTGAAGTTCAATGACAACTGGACTTTCATATGTTACACAAAAAGGTGGCCAACTCTGGACCCAGAAGGTGTCCCCAGGCTTCCACTGTGGTGAAGCGCTACCTCCATTGTATTTCTCCATAACTGACCACCACCTGTGTGAGGAAGTTGACCACTTCCTTTTAGAAAAAGAGCTTTATTCCTGGCCAAAGAAACTGCATCCGTTTTATAAAATGACAGAATCCCAGGTGAGCTGTCACCTACAGAACACATCTGTGTCAGACTCTGGGCAGATATTTTGCTTCATTCTCATAACAAATATCCAAGGCAGGGCTTTATCCCCTTTTGCAGATGAAGAAATAAGGTCTCAGCATTCCTCCGGGCTCAGATGCCACTGTTGTCTTGGCCCAAGCTTACCAGTAAGTCTGGCCGCTTAGAGAGTTATGCCTGGGACCCCTGCTGGCTGCTTGGTCCCTGGGTTGGGGGCTGCACAGCCAGGTGAGCAGGCCCCCTGAGCAGCCCACCCTCATGGTCTCTGTGATGAGACAAGCGTTTGCACATGATCAAGACTTCCTTTCTTCACCCATCTCTCCATGCAATGTCCACTGCTAAGCCCTTTTAAAAAGTTTTGTTTTATTTTTAATAGACATATACTGATACATCTTATAAATATGTGCATAAATTATGCAGTGTGATGTTCCCACACATGTATACATTGCGTAATGATCAAATCAGGGTAATTGGTGTACCCATCACCTCAAAGATTTATCATTTCTTTGTAGTGATAACATTCAAAATCCTCTCTTGAAGCTATCTGGAAATATACAATGCACTATTGTTAGCTATAATCACCCAACTGTGTAATAGAACTCCAGGTCTTATTCATCCTATTCAGCTGTAACTCTGTACCAACACTCTTAACCCATCTCTCCCCATCTCCCTGCCCCTCCCTGGACTCTGGTGACCTCTTTTCCACTCTCAACTTCTATGAGATCATAGATTCTGTGTATGAATGAAATGATGTGGCCCTTGTCTTTCTTTGTGGTTTATTTACTAACATAATGTCCTCCCTCCCACATTTCCTTTACCCATTTATCCACTGATAGATGCTTAGACTGATTCAGTACTGTGGCTCCTGTGAATAACGCTGTGATAACATGAGAGTGCACATCACTCTTTGACATACTGATTTTCTTTCTTTTGGATACATATCCAGTAGTGGAACAGCTGGGTCATGTGGTAGATCTATTTTTAGCTTTTTGAGAAACTTCCACACTGTTTTCCATATGGCTGTACCAATTAAATTTACCACCAACAGTGTACAAGTTTCCTTTTCCTTCATTCATGAGGCATTTTTTGTTTTTCATCTTTTTGGTGGTTAATTCTTTTGTTTGAATTTTGTTGTTTTGTTGTTTGTTGGTTTTGCAGCACTGGGGATGAACTCAGGGCTTTGGGCATGTTAAGTAAGTGCTTTACCACTAAGCTACATGCCCAGCCTTCTTCTGTTTGGTAAACATTTCTGGATGCCTACTTCATGGCAGGCCCTGGGCTAAAGGCTATGAAAGGGACAGAGTGGTGACCGAGCTCATCTATGAGGAGCTTGTGACCTATGGGGAGATGGGTACAGACCAGGTAAGTGAAGAGAAGTGGAGGAGCTTGAAAAAGGTATCCAACCTCATCTTGCCAGAGGGGAGTGTAAGGAGCTCTCAGGCAAGTTTTTAGGGATGAGGACCTCTTAAAGAGGAGGTAAGGGGTACCTCCCAGGCAAAATGAATGCCAAACGGAAGGTAAAAGGCACAATGTTTTGTTGAGACACCAAGGCTGGCTGTGTGTGGGGAACCAAGAGCAGGGGCGGGATGGGCATGAGGGCAGTGGATGGGCCACTGCTCAGGATTTACTTTATGGGTGACAATGGCCAAGGTGAGGACACAGGAAAGCTGGCTGCTCAGGCTGCCCAGGCTGCACCCGTCTTCACATTTGCATGGCTGTGATTGCCTCCCTAGACTTCCCCATTCCTCAGAGGCATCTGGGCCGGGCCCACAGGGTGCTTGGCATGGGCAGGCAGGGACAGGCACAGAGGGCCCACTGTTCTGCTAGCCCATGTTCACAGGATGCCTCCCAGGTGGTAGATGAGGAACCAGTCCACTGGGCATTGCTGTCTCACCAGGGCTCCATCCTGGGCATCAGGCCACATTAACCGATGCCCACTATACCAGGAGGAGGCGGGGACACCGAGGGAACCCAAAGTGTCAGGGAGACTGGATCCATGGTCACATCCAACCTATTTACATTAGACATGGGAATAAGCCCAGAGAGAGACATGAATTGTCCAAATCCTCACAATGACTTAATGATTTTGTTAACACTATAATTAATAATTCAAACATTGACATTTATTGAATGCTTATCTAGGCACTGACATATGAAGTGCTCATTAGAAATATTCTGATTAGGGCGGGGGATTTAGCTCAGTGCTTTCGCCGCCTGCTGTGCAAGCGCAAGGACCCGAGTTCAATCCCTGGTACCAAAAAAAAGAAGAAATATTCTGATTGTATCATCATAACAACCCTCTGAGGTAAGTGCTATTTACTATCTCTTTGGCAGATGGGGAAACTGAGGCTGGGCTTTTGGGGGTATGTTATTCTGAGAAGCAGTCCATGCACCCGCACAAGCCACCCCAGCTTAAAGTATGCTGCTCAGACACTGTGGGGAGCCCCAAGCCACACAGGCCTCCCACATTCCACCTTGGCTGAGATCTCTATGGAACAGGAACAGGCAGGGAGCCCCTGGGGCCCTGTCTGTGCCGGATCAAAGTGGGGTGGGAGACTGCAGAGCAGCACAAGCTGCAGCTTCCGGGCCAGGGCAGCCTCTAAGGTGCCTGCCCAGAGTCATTCTGCTTCCCCTGGCTCATGCCAGGCCCACCCTCTGCCTCTTTGTGCCCACCAAGGGTCTGGAGGAGGAGCAGCAAGAGGAGGCTGTTAGGCCCCAGCAGGCCTCTCTCAAGAACTCTGCCCAGGGGAAACTCATTTGCCCCAAGCTCCTGGGTTCCCTCAGTCCTCTGCCCAGGTTTGCCAGCAAACTGCACGCAGTCTTGGGAGCATGCAGATGCTGCCCTTCCCTGGGAACACAGGTGTAGAGACAGAGAGCCAGACAGCTTCAAGCCTTCCAGGCTCTGCAGTCTCTGCCCCCACCCACCTCTGACGAAGGAGTCCAGGGACCCCGAGCTTTGCAGCAAAAAAACCCCTTCTTCCTCTTCAAATTTCAGGATCAGTAATCAACACCTTTAAAACAGGGTCAGAGCGACTAGGCCAAACATGTCACCCCTACCCCATGAGAAAAGGGAGTCCCCAGAGCTCACAGAGGGCTCACCTAGGACCAGCTGACAGCTGACACTACATCGCTACATCCAGGCCTAAGTCTCTTGCCTGACACCCTCCGTTTTTAACAGCTGCATAACAAATGATCACACATTTAGTGGCTTATAATGATACAAATTCAGAATCACTCCATTCTGCAGGTCAGAGGCTCAGTACAGGTCTCACCAGACAAAATCGAGTGTCTGCACTTGCAACCTGTTCTGGAGGGGGCGTCAGTTCCCAGTCACCTGGGTTGCTGGCAGCATCAGCCCCTTGCAGTGGCAGCCCAAGGTCCTTGTTTTCTTGCTGGCTGTAAAAGAGAGCAACTCCCAGTTCCTAGAACCCGCTGGTTTCCTTGGCCTGTGGCCCCTTCCTCCACCCTCGAAGCCAGGGAGGACTGACAGACATTTTCTCAGTGTGTTTCCAGCCTCACACTGGGGCCTTCTCTTCCACTTTTAAAGACTGATATGATTAGATAGGGCCCACCCAGATAACCCAGGCTGATCCCCCACCTCGGATCCTTAATTTACTTACATCTGAAAACTGTCCTTTGCATAAAAGATAATTGCAGAAAAAAAGAGTTTTTGTTTTCTCTCTGCTGTCATACCACCACCCCAGCAAAATCAACACAGAAGACTTCTTGGACCAAAGGTGGCATCGAGCAAGCCGGCCTTCTGGCAGTGGACACCAGCCAGGTGTCCTCTCCTTCAACTCAGGTCTGTCACTGTCTCCCTGCAGGCTGTATTAGGTCCCATAGGTGGAGGGCTCAGTCCCAAGCCCTGGCCTATGGAACTTCTTGCTGTCCAGATATAAATTGGAGTGCCCACAACTCCTCCCCTCGCCCCAATTCAATGGGTTTGCTAGAAGAACTGGGGATATTGCTCAGTGGTAGAGCATGCACTAAGCCCTGGGTTGTATCCCAAGTGCTGCCAAAAAAAAAAAAAAGAAGTGAAAAAAGCCACAGTGGCTCACAGAATTCTGAAAAACTTAAAGAATATCGCTAGAGAGATGTATAAAGCAAAGTGTGGGGGAGTGGCATGGAGTCGTCTCCAAGCCCTCTCTGGGTGCCACATCTCCGTGAGTCTGCACGCAGCATCTGGTTGTCAGGAAGCTCATCTGAGCCTGTCCTTTAGGGTCCTATGGAGGCTTCTTGGCAGAGGTGTGACTGATTACATTATTGTCCATTGGTATATACTCAACCTTCAGACTCTCCCTCCAGCCTCTGGAGGGAAGCAGTTCCTCTGACAGACACTCCCCTCTAATCCTACCCTGGTATTTGTGAGCAGTTCTCATCCTGAAGCCACCTAGGGGCAGGCCAGCGGCCATCTAGTTCATTAGCATTCAAAAAGACACCTTTCACTTCCAAATTCCAAGAACTCGGGACTGTGATAGGGACACAAACCAAATGTGTATTTCACAGCATCACACTGCCTTGATCACTGGTTCAAGGGATTAAGGTGCAACTGTTGTGGAGGGGGTAGCCGTCTGCCTGCCACACAACACCGCAGACTTTCAAGAAGAAAATGCTGGCTACCTGGGCAGGGTAGGGAACAACATGGCACATCATAAAACAGTGGCTCCCATGTCCCCATCCAGGCTTTGCCCATAGGAGGGCCCTGGCTTTCTCTAGATTCTTACTCAGCCAAACGGCTCTAGTTCCTTCTGCTGCCAGCCACAACTCTGGGCCTGGAGCCTGTCTCCCTGGGGCAGGGAAGATGGACTGAAGGCCACCAGGACCAGTGGCAGTAATTTGACACTTATTTGCATGCCTCTTATCTACGGCAAGCACACTGGCCCTGAACTAGAGTTTTCTTGCTGCAGGAATGAGTTAACCTAAGAGTTATGAAGAGCATGGCAATGCATTTCTGCATCTTTGTGTCATCCCCAAATACCTCCGGTAGCCTTGCTCTGACTTTGTGTAAGTCACTAACAAAACTACAGAATGACATGTTGAACACAGTCACGTTACTCCGGCCTGGCTCCTGGGGGTGGCAATTGCTTGCCCAAACTGACACGTGTACTTGAACCACCTCCAGCCCCACATCCACAGACTTTTTCTCACACTCCTGTCCTCTGCAGGGGGCAGGCTCTCTGTGAGTTGCTTCCCCACTGTCCCTCAGTCTGCTCAGCTTGCACCAGGATTCACCATCAAGCAATCTGGTCCCTTATTCTCAGAATGCGTCTTTGCCTCACTTGGAGAAGCAGACAGCGTTAGTTCAGATAGACATTCCACTCTCTGGCCCCTCTCATAGGCTTCATGCATCCTAGACAGTTTAGGTGTTGCACCCGCTCTTGCAGCTTTTCATGATACACTGGCTGTAATAGTTGTGGTGGAGTGGGGACCAGACACTTTTCAACCTGGGTGGATCAACCTCCTCAGCCACCCAGGGGCCAATTTTCTGTGCCCTGTTATCTTAATCAGCTCAGACTGCTGTAACAAAATGTCTTAGACTGAGTAATTTATGAACAACAGAAGGAGATTTGTCACAGTTCTGGGGGCTGGGAAGTCCAAAATCAAAGTGCTGGCAGATAAGATGTCTGATGAGACCCATTAATCATACATGGCATGGGCCAGGGATGTAGTTCAGTGGTGCCACACCTGCCTCACAAGTGCAAAGTTCTGAGTTTGATCCCTGGTACCAGAAAAAAATCATAGATGGCATCTTTTATGTGCTCTTTTTTGACAGAAAGGACGGAGCTCTCTCTTGACTCTCTTTTATAAGGGAACTAATTCCATTCACAATGGTTACACCCTCATGACCTACGAGACTGTTAGCTTCCAGTTGCTGTGATGAAATGCCTAAATAGTCAATTTGTATGAAGGAAAGCTTTATTGGTTCTCCTGGTCTGGGAGGGTTCAGCCCATGGTCTCCTAGCCCCATGGCTGCAGGCTTGTGAGGAGGCAGCCCATTATGGCGGACACATGTGGCAGGGGCTGCTGCTTAGTTCACTGCAGCAGGGAGGCAGAGGAAGAGGAAGGCAAGGGATCGGGGTTCTAATATCCCCTCCAGGCCACAACCCCAGTGACCTAACTCCCTCCTACTAGGTCCCATCTCCTAAAGGTTCTATCCAAAGGTGCCACAGGCTGGGGACCAAGTCTTAAAATATGGGCTTTTGGGGAGACACAGATCTAAATATGGCAGGGACCTCTTGAAGCCCCCATCTGTTAATACTGTAGCTTTGGGGATTAAGTTTCAACATAAATCAATGGGGCAGCATAAATATTCAGAGCATAACAGCGATCTTCATTCACCCGTGGTTCAGAGTGATGAAATATCAGAAGCAGGTCATTGGCTTTTTCCTCCTTCATCTGCTTAACACCCACAAGGGGTCCATCCAGGAAATGAAGATACAAAGAAAATGAGACAACACCACTGGCTTCAGGACCTGCAGGCCCAGCACTGCCTTTAACTTTTCCTTACTCTTTGTTGCCACCCTGGACATTTAGTAAAAGGCACCATACCCTGTTTTTGGAATTTCAGGCTCTGGTCAGGCCTGGAATGCAGTACTTCCCCCTTAGCCAGGCAGCGAAGAGAAGTTTTCTAGATCAGAGCAGGATAAGCTATGACAGGCAGGATGCATCACACACTGTAGCCGGAGGAAGGTGACAGCCAGAGTGGGTGTGGTCAAGATGGGGGTCCACTCAGAGTGGGCAGTCTGTGTATTCACTCAGCAAGCACATGGACCTGAGAGCGGCGAGCACCATGCTTCAGGCTGGGGGACCAGAGCTGAATTCTAACAGGACCTTGCTTTCAGAAGCCAAAGGGATCAGCAGGGTGGGAGGGCAGCGGTGGGAACAGAGACCCAGATATCACCAACATAATGTAACTGCTATGCATTCTTCGAAGGGCCTCATTCTATCTAGAGGGGTCAGGGAAAGTATTTGAGGCACAAAAAGAAGTATCATAAACCCCGTGAGCCCATCATTCAGGGTTAATAATGATCAATGCATGGCTGACCTTATTTCCTCTCTATTGCCATCCATGCCCTTGATCCCTTATCATTTGGAAGCCAACGCCAGATACGTATTTCAATGTTGATCTCTAACAGAGATCAGGACTCTTAAAAACTAGCCCAAGGCTGGCGTGTAGCTCAATAGTGGAGCCCCTGTTTTGAATGGGTGAGGCTGTGGGATCCATCCCCAGCGTGCACGAATTTGGAATCATCCTGCTTCAGCTTCCCCAGTAGCAAGGATTACAGGCACACACCAAGCCACAAGCTAGTAGTTCATCTAAAAGGAAAAACTTACCTTTATCAACTAGTGACTCCAAGGTAAAGATGGTATAAGAAAAGTGAGACAAATGTTTGATTCTTTCCTTTGCAGCATTGTGGGTGGAACCCAGGCCATGTGCATGCTAGGCAAGCACTCTCTCACTGAGCCACACCCCAGGCCTAATGGTTGATTTTTTTCCCTTTTATTTTCCAAATATCAAAAGGACGATAGCATCCTGTAAGACAATATTGTGCAATAGAAATAAATGCCAGCCACAAATGCAATTAAAAATGGTCTTGTTGGCCATGTTAAAAAATGAAAAAGAAACAAGTGAAATTTATCTAATGTTTTATTTAACTCAGTATCTTCAAAATATCATCATTCCAACATGTCACCAATGTAAAAATATTAACAAAATACATCTTTTATTTTTTTCTATTCAGTCTTTGAAACGCAGTGTGTATTTTACACTCAATTTGGATGTCAATGTTTTGGTTTTTTGAGACAAGGTCTCACTCTGCAGTTCAGCCTTGAACTCACTATGTACCTCAGGCTGGCTTCAAACTCACAGATCCTCCTACCTCAGCTTCCCTGGTGTTGGGATCACAGGCATGTGCCACCACGCCTATCTCAAATGTTGAATTTTCCTAAAAAATACTTGAGCCCACTTAGCACAGGACACAGATGTGTACCCCATCTACTCAGGAGGAAGAGGTAGAAAGGTCACTTGAGCCAGGGGGTTTGGGAACAGTGTGGGCAACAGAGTGAGAGCTATGTATTTCCCAGAAGAAAAAAGGAACAACAACAAAAAACAAAACAAAACAACTTGACTTTCATTTAGATATTACAAAATTTATAGCAGAAAACACAGATTCACATATCCAAGTTGTTCTGGACACGCCCAAAAGGTTTCCAGTGATTGAATTAGATACCCCATTTTACATTTAAAATAAGCCTGTAACCCCAGTGCTCTTGGAGGCTGAGGCAAGGGAATCAAAAGCTTGAGCCCAGCCTGGGTAATTTAGCAACTTAGTGAGATGCTGTCTTAAAATAACATTTAAAAGAAAGTATTGGGAATACAGCTCAGAGTGAAGTCCCTAGGTTCAATCCCCAGTACTACCCAAATCAATGAAAATGTCAGGTGTGGTGGCACATGCTTGTAATCCTAGTACTTGGAAAGCTGAGGCAGGAGGATCTGTGAGTTCAAAGCCAGCCTGGGTTGCATAGTGAGACCCTGTCCCAAAAACCAAAAAAACAAAAAACAAATAAACAAAATCAAGGAACAAATGAATAAAATAAAAATTTAGCTCCTCAGTTGGCCTTGGCACACTTGAAGTACTCAGTAGCCACATACTGCTTGCTATTGGGTATTGTAAAGAACAGCATGGGTTTGGGCCAAGCATTTAGCTCAGTGGTGTCACACCTGCCTTGCAACCGCAAGGTCCTGAGTTCGATCCCTGGTACCAAAACAAACAAACAAAAAGAACAGCATAGGTCCAAGAAAATCAGTGAGTTGGGATTTTTCTGAATATCTTTATATATATATGGATTTAAACATATTTTAATGTAATTTTTATTTATTATTATTATTATTGTTTGCAGTGCTAGGGATTAAACTCAGGGGCTTACTCATGCTAGGCAAGTGCTTTACTACTGAGCTACAATGCCAGCTGTTTTAATTTTTTAACTGACATATAAAAATTGCTCAGACAAATAGGGTACCATTTGATGTTTCTAAGCATATTTGTTGCCTTTTTTTTTTTTTTGGTGGTGCTAGAGATTAAAGCTAAGGTTCTTGTGCATGCTAAGCAAGAGCTCTACCACTGAGCTACATCTCTAGCCCTTTTTATTTTTAATTTCAGATAGGACCTTGCCAAGTTGCCCAAACTGTCTCAAAGTAGAGATCTTCATGCCTCAGCTATCCAAGTAGCAAGGATTACAGGCATGTGCCACCACACCTGACTTGATGTGTTTTAATTCATTGGCATTATTAGTCTCATGGAAACGCACATATCTCATAGTTGGTGGGGGAAATCCTTTTTTTTTGTTTTTTGTTTTCTGGTATCCGGAATCGAAATCAGTACCTTGCGCTTGCAAGGCAGGTGGTGGCACCACTGAGCTAAATCCCTGGGCCCGGAAATCCTTTGAATGCATCCGGAGTCCTCTGACATAATTATGGATGTGTTTGATGCTGCCCACACCTTTCTGACATGACCATGTTCTGGGTTCTGTTTTAGCTCAGGCTGCTGTAAGAAAAGCCTAGACTGGGGGGCTGAAACACTGTCATTTGTTCCTCACTGTGTGAGGCTGGGTGGTCCAGGTGGAGGTGCCAGCAGGTTTGTTCTTAAGTGGGGCCTCTTGTAAGCAGCTGCCTTTGTGCTGTGTGCCCACACAGCCTCTCCTCGGCACTGTGCATAGAGACACTGGGTGAGAAGAGGCAGGTAGACCCATCCCTCTAGACCTAATCACAATCCCAGCTACTGGGGTGGCTAAGGTAGGAGGATCACAAGTTCAAGACCACGCCAGCCTGGGCAACATAGACCTTGTCTCCAAAAAAGTAAAAATATAAATAAATAAAAATAAACCTAATCACTTCTCAAAGGCCCCTGCTCGAAATATTATCACATTGGGTGCTGAGATGTGAACACATAAATTTTGGAAGAACGGAGGCACTTAGTTCAATAACAGGTTTCTCTTGGACAGTTTCTTCCCAAGATCTAATCATTTCTCTGAGAAGTTCTCATTCTTTAACTCTTTTTTCTTTTAGTGATACTGAGGACTGAACATGTCCATGTGTGCTACGGCTTGTGTCTTGATATCCCCTCAAAGCCTCATGCAGTCATAGGTGGGGCTTTTGAGACATGGCTGCACCTAGAGTATATGATCCTAGGATTGTTTCTCCTCTTCAATGCCAGTCTGCCATGACACCCTGCCTTGGAGCCAGCCAATTATGGACTGAAACCTCTACAAACTGGGAGCTAAATAAACCTTTCCTCCTTTAACTTTGGGTGTCCAGTATTTTGTCTCAGAAATGAGAAAAGTAACTAAGACAATGTGCTACACAAATACCGCTGAGCAACATCCTCAGGCCCCACCCCCTTTTCATTTTGGGGCCTTTGAACTGAGCTACATCCCTATTCCTTTTTAAATCTTCATTTTGAGACTAGATTTTGCTAAGTTGCTGTTTTCTGGGCTGGGCTTGAATTTTCGATCTTCCTGCCTCAGCCTTTGAGAGTGCTGGGATTATAGGAGTGTGCCACCAGGCCTGGCAGAGCTCCGGTTCTTTATAAGAGGAAATGGTATTTAGATGTCAAATTTTAGATTTTCAGGGTACTCATTGTTGTTGGGTTGGTTATTGTTTTTAGTATTTTTCAGTGGAGTCAAGAAATACAATTTTTTAAAAAAGATAAAATATTCATGAGTTTATAATGTTTCTAACTTAAATTCAGTACCATAGATTTTATTTATCTTTGTTACTTCTACATCTGTGCCTCTTTTCTCCAATGCTGAAATATCCTAGTTTTCAATGATATTGGCATAATAAACTCACATGCATTATTCCATACTATATATTTGGTATCAATACCAACATTCTACCCACTATATAATTCCTGGAAACAATTTCTCTCCCTCCCCCAACCCTTCTAATTCTTTCTGTCCCAAAGGCATGTCCCTTCAGGAGATGTGGTCAAATTATTATGTATTTTTAAGTCATATCTTTATGGTTTATATATAGATGCCCCCCCCAAGCCTCATGTCTTTATAGGTGGGGCTTTTGGGAGTGATTGGATCATGGGTGTGTGATACTAGATTAGTGTGCTGATTGGTTTAGCATAGTTCTGGGTGTGGTTGATGAATTTACTGAAGAGGGAAGACCCACCCTGGATGTGGGTGGCTTGTAGCCTGGCTGGAATAACAAGGGAAAGAGGGAAGCTGTGCTGCTTCCTACTTACCCTGCCATGGACTGTTTCTCCTGTGCTGTGCCCCTCTGACATGCTGCCCTAACTTTGAGCCTACTGACTATGGACTGAAATTTCTACAAAATGTGAGCCAAAATAACCTTTCCTCCTTCAACTTGTGAGTGTCAGGTATTTTGTTCCAGCAACAAGAAAGTAACTAAGACATATATAGAATATTTAGTATCTTTGTTTCTGCTAACTACACACATATTTATGTTTATTTGTCTTATTTTACCTTCAATTTTGGGTATTACTATTTAAAATGTATTATTTTGTAAAATAGTTTTATGTTCCAAAGTCAGTTCTAAAAACCCAAGATATATAGAAAGTAATCTAGTTTCCACCACCATTGCTTTTGTCTTATTCTCTTCTTTCCCACAGGAAAAACGTTTGAAAACATTTTATGGACTAAAAATAAAAATATAGGGCAGGGGATTTAGCTCAGTGGTGCCACCACCTGCCTTGCAAGTACAAGGTCCTGAGTTCAATTGCTGTGCCAAAAAAAAAAAAAAAAATACAAATAGGCCTGTAATTTAGCACTTGGAAGGCTGAGGCAGGAGAATCGCCACGAGTCTGCCATTAGCCTAAGCTACACAGTCAATTCAAGTCCAGCCTGAATTACATAGTGAGACTCTGTCTCAAAAAAAACCAAACCAAGTCAAACCAAATCAAATTAAACCAAAACAAAACAAAATCTTCTTTCTGATGTGTGTACGTACATCATTTGAACAAAAAATGTGTTATAAAATATGCATTTTAAAAAAAACAAACAATATGCATTTTGCCTCTTTCACTTAGTAATGCATATAAAGATATTTCCTCATTTCTTATTAGACTCATGTAATTCTCCGCTGTGAAGCTATGCTATATTTCATTCAATCTGCCCTCACAAGGGTATATTGGCATTGTTCCTATCATTTGTTTCTGTTTCTACTTCTTTGATATTTTGGATAGGGCTGCTACTAACCATCTTCTGTGTATGCCTTGTAATAGCTAAGATACCTTCGCCCTAGAAGTAAAATGAGTAGGTCAAAGGGCAAATGCATATGGGATTTTGCAGCTTTTCCAAATTTCCCTCCAGAGGGCTTGGCCACTTGGTAGAATTCCCATCAGCAAGTGTGAGAGCCAGATTCCTGCTGCTCATTCTGAGTATGCTGTGAAGCTCTTGATTTTTGTCAGGGCAGAAATGGTATCTAGAATAGTTTTAATTTGCATTCCTCTTATTATAAGAAAGTTGGAGCATCTTTTCATACATAGAAGAGCCATTTTCAGGGTTTTGTTTTTTAAATGAGAATTGACTTTTTGGTATAAGGTTGTTGAACTTACCTGTATGTTTAGATGCTTTTGATATACAGGCGATAGTAACTTTTTCAAAAATCAGTTGCATATATTTTTCCTGGGTTCACATTTTTAGGGTTTTTAGTATTTCCCAAGAAGGTGTTTAAATATTCTTTTTAAAAGTGTAAATGAGGGCTGAGGATGGAGATCAGTGGCAGTGTTCCATCCACAGCAGTACGAAAAAAAAAAGTAATCTAATATCATTTTTAAAATTTTTGTTCCTGGATTTCAAGTCTTGGCTAGTAAAATACTTCCCATTCCTAGGATGTAGAGCAATTTGCCCATGCTTCCACCTGACATTTGCACAGTTGAACTTTTTATGTCTAAATAATGAATCTATTTGGAATGAATGCTGGTGGGCAATGAGATCTAAATTTTATTCATGCTGGTGTACAATGTAACACAATGTGTCAGTATGTGTGGCTCCAAGTTTCCTTTTCGGTATGGTTTCCAGTTATCCCAACGCAGCTAATTAAAAAGCACATCTTTCACCCACTCATTTAGGATGCCACCTCTACCCAAATTTAACTTTCCATGGAGAGTTGAATCTGTTTTTGGATTTTGTATCTCACATCATTAATCTTATTATTCATTCATCAGTACCATTTTTTTAACCTATAAAAAAGTATTATAGGGCCTGGGAATTAGCTCAGTGGCAAGGTCCTGAGTTCAATCCCCAGTACCAAAAAAAGAAAAAGAAAAAGTATTATGTTTTAAGGGTGGGCCATTCCTCTGTCCCCAGTTACTTCTGCGGAGGATTGCTGGCTGTTGGTGTGTCTTTCTTCATCTAAATGAACTTGGTAATTGTTAACTGAATCTATTTGGATTGCATTAATGAGTCTGTTAATCTGGGGAGAACAAACTACTCAATGATGTTGAGCATTTCTGTCTAATAATACATGTCTTTTTGGTGTTCAAATCTACTTTTGCATGTTTCCAGAGTCTTATGATTTTTCTCATTTAGGTTCTGGCATTTGTTTTAACAGTTAAGATGAGATAGTCTATGCTCTAGATTTCACTCCCCCTTTTCTCTATTTCTTTTCTCTAAGGTGCCGGGGATGAAACCCAAGACTTCATGCATGCTAGGCAATTGCTGTACCACTGACTACGCCTCCAGCTCTACTTTCACTTTCTTTGTCCTATTTTGCCTTTGTGTGGGGGTGTGGGTGTTTTTGGTACCGGGGATTGAACTCTGGTCCTTGTGCTTGCTGTGTTTTGTTTTTTGAAACAGGATCTTGCTATGTAGCTCAGGCTGGCCTTGAACTCACGATGTAGTCAAGGCTGGCCTTGAACTTGCTTGTGGTGATCCTCCTGCCTCTGCCTCCTAAGTACTAGGATTACTGTGCTTCATCACACCTGGCTTCTTTGTCTTATAATTGGGGTCTTCTTTTCTACTTTATCTTCTAACTGGTTTTGCTCACTTACATGGAAACCTTTGTTGTCTATTCTAATTTGGGGTAGGGGGCTTGCTACCCAATGCCCCCACATGGGCTGTCTACCATGAGGTTGTCAGGAAAGGACCTCTGCTCTGTTCTTATCCATCTTCAGTTTATTCAAAGGCAGTGGAGACTTGCTTCTCTGCAAATGACTTCTGGCAAAATGAGGCTCATCAAGTACACAGGCACAAAACACATTTCAGACAAGTTCAAACATTAATAATGTCATGGGTAACAGAGGAGGTGCCAAAGGAAGGAAATGGGCTGCACACATTTGTGGAAGACTCAGATGTAAATTGTTTTTAATGACAGTCCTCCAGTGATTTCATGTTATCTTATCTTCCTTCTGTTGCAGACAATGCCCAGAGCGAATGGGACCCAAGAAGCAAATGTACTGGGAATTGGCCTCCTAGGTAGCTCCTAAGAAAGGTGGCTGATTTATCCTTTTTATTATCAACTAATTATTATTAGTTGTGCAGTGCTGCGTATGGAACCCAAGGCCTCATGCATGCTGGACAAGCATTAGGAGATTGATTCAAATGAACCTTGTGACACTGTCCTGAAGATCAGTCTGCAGACCAGTCTGTATCTTATGAGAACTCCATCCCATTTTAATTAGACGTCTTCAGGAATTTCATTTAGAATTGTCTTGAAATATTGACTCTCATTATGTCATGATTGATGTAGACCATTGATATTTCCAGGAATCTTTGGTGGCTGTGAAATGATTCTGTCTTCTTCATTTGTTCAAGAAACTCAACTTCTGGGAGGGCTGGTCCTGAGGGAAACAAAAAAATCCACGGACAAACATCCTTACATCTCTGAGCCCAGCTGATCTTGCTCCCTTCTCTCCATGCCCTGCTTTCCTTTTGCCTGCTTAGGATAATCCCTCTCTAGCCCCTTCCCTTCCTAGTCTACCATCTCAGCCCTACCACCCTGGCCTGAGAGAAGGGCAGGTGAGGTCTCACCATCAGGGCACCAGAGGATAGAGATGGGTAGGGACTGCAGTCATTCATCTTGTTTTTTTTTTTTTGGCACCGGGGATCGAACTCAGGTCCTTGTCCTTGCGCAGCAGGCAGCAAAACCACTGAGCTAAATCCTTGGCCCAGTCATTCATCTTTTCATCTCCAGTGTGCACAGCATACAGCAGCAGATCAATGAGGATGACTGTGTGTAATGGTTTAGATTGAGGATGTCCCTCTAAATTGTCATGTACTCAGAGATGGGGCCTTTGAAGGATCATGGGGGTGCTATATTCCTCAGTGGATTCATCCAATAATGAATCCAGAGCTGAATGTGCTGTTAGGAGATGGGGCCTGATTGGAAGACATGGGTCCCTGGGAGTGTGGCCTGGAAGAGTGTGTCTCCTCCTCAGCTCTTGGCTTCTCTCTCTCCTTTCTGACTGCCACAATGTGAGCAGCTTTCTTCTGCCTAGGCCCTTCTACCATGCTGATTTTGTGTTTGAGCCTGCTGAACATGGACTGAAACTTCCAAAACTGTGAGCCAAAATAAATCTCTTCTTCTTTAAAGTGCAAGTGTCCCAGCCACGAGGAAGTACTAAGACAATAAGCAACTAACAAGGAAATATCTGCATAGATGGGCACAAGGATGAATCTATTAGCCACAGAGTTCTAGGCCTTTTGCACTTGACTCTCCCAGCTGTGTCCTCTAGGATGGCCCTGAAGAGGAAAAGAGGCTTCCATGGGGAAAGGTTCCTAACTTTTCCAACTTTGCACATTTCTTGTGCATCTCTGTAGTGATTTACTAACCAAATTGTCTGGGAGAGGGTTGAAGATTTGGGCTACAAATCAGATGCTTGTTGGTCTTTGGCTTGCCTGATATCTTCCCTTTTTGTACTTGTCCCCTTAGCCATTTCCCCTCATTACCAGGCATCCTCATGTTTCTTACTCCCATAGAAGCTTACTCTGGAAATAATGTGATAATGCATGCATAGTAGTAGGACGTATCTCCCTAGAAAGGTTCAGTGTAACCCATGCATATGTATGTATGCTGTGATAACAGACAACACTAAGTCACAGAAGTGACTCCAAGACTGTGGGAGGGACAGTGGGGTGGAGAGAAGATGTAGGCAGAGGGCCCTGAGGAGCAACAGTTGATCACTCCACTTTGGGAACTAGTTCTCCTTCGTTATGCTGATGCCTTCCTGCCTCTCCTCTTTGGTCATTGATAGTTATTTGGTCTACTTTATTAAAGTGGGAACTGGTCATCTTCACACTCTCTACTTAGTGCACCATTCTGTGTCCTTCAATGGTGGGCAGATGTATATATCTTTTGATGATAGCATAGACTCCTTGAGGTAGGGATTGGGCCCCTCAAGTTCTTTCTTGTGCTCCTAAGTTTTGCTACTGGATTGCCGTGGTCTGAATGTCTGTGTTCCCCCCGAAATTCATACACTGAAACTTAATCACTAATGCAAAAGAATTAAGAGGTGGGTTCTTTGTGAGGTGATTAGTTTAGGCGGATGGAGCCCTTAAGAATGGGATTAGTGACTTTTGAGATGATGGCAGAGCAGTGAGCAGCAAGTTGGCCTCTCCAAGATTTAGAATCCGGTCACTGGAAGGCAGCAAAATAGGGAAGAGGAGAAGGAGGGAGGTGAATCCCCAGGACCCAGGAGGGATCTGAAGGGAAAAATTGGAGCCCATGGAGAAAATGAAGACAGACCTCAAAGCAGAAAAAGGAAGGGGCAGTCTGCACTTTCTCCCTGGCTCCTGGCTCAGGAAATGAGAGGGAATGATCAAATCTACAGTGACACAGTGAAAGTGGGTGACTCCAGAGGCTTCCAGGGAGAAACACACCAGTGGAACAGAGCAGTGGATGCCTTGCACTAAGATAGCTGGTAAGTGACTCCAGTTCAAGTGACTGCAGTGTTCCCTGGAGACAGTGATTGTCTCACACCATTTTAAGGAGGGGTGAAATGAACCTGGGACTTGGAGCGGCTGTGGGTTGGCTTCATCTCAGGGCTCCCAGTGTTAAAAACCCACAGTGACTGGGTGACAGACAACCATGGAAGATGTCCAGGGTCAGGTAGCCATGGTCAGGCTGGAAGGAGATACCCAGAGTGTTATAAGATAAATGACTCATGTCCTAACCTGACAACCAGAGGCCAGAATAAGCCTGAACTTCTGTAGATTTGAAAGTACTAGAAATGGCATCCTACCATAATGCTACTGCAGCCTTGCTGGGATTATCCAGCATGGATCTGGGCTCCAACTGCCTCCTCAGTCTACCAGTGAGCAAAGAACCACACCCTAACTGGATACTAGCACAAAATTGAAGATCTCAGAAGATAACCACAGGCTTGAAATCACAAAGAATTTTCTTTCTTTCTTTTTTTTCTCCATAGCATGTGGGCTTTTTGTTGTTGTTCTTCTTCTTTTTTCTTTTTTTGGATTATTTGTTTTTGTTTTTTCATTAGTGTCAATATTTTTAGTGTTTTTGTTTTACTTTGTTCTTGTTTTTTCCTTTCTTTCATGCTTGTTGTCTTCTCCAATTTTCTGAGGCCTGGGTAATCTTTAATCTTCCTTTGTCCTTTAGCCTCACTTTGAATCTCTCTTCTTTTATTTCTGTATTTTTTTCCTTATCCTTTTTAAATTTTCTCCTCTTAGGGTAAAATTGCTCTATTGAGTGGATATTTACTGCATATAATTTTATGATTTGTCTTAGATTTTGTTATATAACTATAAATCTTGTGCCTATGGTTAAAGGTGACTAATAGTTATTGCAGTTTGTCATTTTCCAGTCTGTGCTTGATGCCATTGTTATTACTGATTATACTACTTTAGCCCAAGGTGACATAGCTGTTGTGATCAACTGATCTTCCTTGTATGCAAATACCTAGATTGTCTGGGGCTCATAGATAATGCTATAGTCCAGTATCAAAGAAATGGGTTTTAGGGCTGGGGATTTAGCTCAGTGGTTCCACTGCCTGCCTTGCAAGCGCAAGGTCCTGGGTTCAATCCCTGATATCAAAAAAAAAAAAAAAAGAACTGGGTTTTAGGCCAAGTAGGCAGCAACCTTTCATTCATAATAAATTGAAGAGGTAGGATCTTGAGACAGACTCAAAATCTAAAACCCAGCTGCACCTAGAAGACATCTCTGAACAGTAATAATTTCCTAAAGAGGTTCATCTACCATAAAAAATTTATAAGCCTCAATGCAGAAAACAAACAAACAAACAAAAATAGTGAGAAAACATGGAAGCAAGATGCAACCCATAATACCCAACTTGTCCAAGGCAAATCAAGGGGGTTTTGTGGTGGAAAAATATCAAAAGCCATTCAGCTGAATTTTATGAAAAGGTAGTAGCAGAAGTAAGAGAACAGATTAATAAGTCTCTTGACAAAAACAAAACAGAGATAAAGAGATGATGACCATAATGAAGGAAATAGTTAGTGAATCTAGAGCAAATACAGATAAAAAATAGGGGAGCTTGGCTGGGATTTAGCTTAGCAGTGCTGTGCCTGCCTTGCAAGTGCAAGGCCCTGAGTTCCATCTCTGATACAAAAAAAAGAAAGAAAGAAAGAAAGAAAGAAAGAAAGAAAGAAAGAATAGAGAAGCTTAAGAAAGACATGGAAACAATGAACAACCAATATAGAAAAGAACTAGATTCCATTAAACGCTCTCAAATAGGATTCCAGGAGATTAAAAATTCTACTGAAAGTACAGACAGCAGAGCCAACCAATGTGAAGATAGACTATCAGATCTAGAAGACAAAGTTGTGGTTGATGATCATCAAATGAAAGACCTCCTAAAAATTGCAAGGGATCACACAAAAATCAATCCAACAGCTGCTAGATGATGTAAAAAAGACAAATATAAGATTAATTGGAATCAGAACATAGCATAAAGGGCATCTGTTCAGAGAAGTAATAGCAGAAAACTTTCCAAACATGGAAAAAGAATTAGAGATACAGATAAGTGAGGCATATAGAACTCCAAATAGTTGATCGGAAAAAAACTACACTAAGGCATATAATAGTCAAGATTCCAGAAATTCAACACAAGAGCAGAATACTAAAAGCTGTTAGAGAAAAGAAACAAATCACTTATAAAGGAAAACCCATCAGATTCACATCAGACTTCTCAACACAAACCATTAAGTCAAGGATAGCTTGGGGTGAAGTATTTTAAGCCCTAAAAGAAAACAACTTCAAACTCTGATGTATCTCACAAAATTATCTTTCAAAGTTGATGGAGAAAAAAGATACTTCCATGATAAAGAACACTTGAAGAGATTCATGATCACTTCAGAAAGTTCTAAGGGATATTCTAGAATAAGACAACAAGGCAACAATTCCATGAATCCCAATAGAATGAGTCCCTCAGCCAAGGCAAACAAACAGAAGGGAAAGAAAGGGAACCAACAACAGGAAATGACAAGGATAAGTCAATACGTAGCAATTATAACCATCAATGTGAATGGTCTCAATTCACCAATCAAAAGAAACAAATTGGCAGAATGAATCAAGAAATAAGACCAAACAATATGCTACATAGAAGTAATACTTTTAACACAGAATGGAATTCATAGACTGAAAGTCAATGGATGGAAAACAATACTCCATGTGACAGGAAGCTGGAAAAAAGTAGGGGCAACTATTCTATTTGCAGACAAAGTGGACTTCAAGTCAAGACTGATCAGAAAAGACAAAGAAGGTCACAACATACTTGCTAAGGGAACAATCCAAGAGGAAGAGCTAACAATCATAAATATATATGGACTAAATACTGCCACTCCCAACTAAATAAAACAAACACTAATGGATATGAAAAGTCAGATAGGCACTAATAAAATTGTAATGGGGACCTCAATACCCCAGTGTCACAAATAGATCAACTAGACAAAAAAAATCAACAAAGAAATATTAGAGCTGAACCAAACCTTTGAAAAAATGAACTTAGTAGATATCTACAGACTATTCTACCCAATAACAACAGAATACACAAGCAGCACATGGGACTTGCTCCAAAACAGACCACATACTTGCTCATAGAACATGCTTAAGTAAATGCAAAGGAAGTGAAATTATCCCATGCACATTATCAGATCAGAGTGCAATGAAATTGGAAATCAATAGCAAAAGAAGCCACAAGAACTACATAAACATATGGAAATTAACTAATACCCTCCTGAACAACCTATGGGTCACAGATGAAATTAAAGAAGAAATTAGATAATTTCTACAATTAAATGATAATGCCAATACGACATGCCAGAATTTATGGAATGCAATGAAAACAATCCTATGAGGGAAATTTGTAACAGTGAATTCCCAGATCAGAAAAACAGAGTGAGCTGAAATAAATAACCTAATGTTGAACCTTACAGTTCTAGAAAAAGAAGAGCAAGTTAAACCCAAAGCAAGTATGTGAGAGGAAGTCATAAAGATCAGAGCAGAAATTAATGCAATCGAGACTAAGAAAACAATATAAAGAATCAACATATTGAGGAGTTGGTTCTTTGAAAGACTAAATAAAATATACAAACCTTTAGCTATCCTTATCAAAAAACAAAGGAAAGGCTGGGGATTTAGCTCAGTGGTGCTGCCACTTGCCTCACAAGCACAAGGTCTAGAGTTTGATCCCCAGTACAAAAAAGGGGGGGGGGGGGAGAAAGGACCCAAATCTTTCCAATTAGGAATGAAAAGAGTGAGCTGACAAAGGAATCTGAAGAAATCCAGAAGATTATCAGTACCTACTTTGAGAACCTGTACTTCAATATCAGGCAATGAAATTGAAGAAGTAATAATTTAAAAAAACACAAACTACTAAAAGAGAAAAGCCTAGGTCCTGGCAGATTCAGTGCTGAATTCTATAATAAATTTAGAGAAGATCTAATGCCACTACTCCCCAAACTATTTAATGAAATTAAAAGAGAAGCAATACTCCCAAAGCCATTCCTGGAAGCAAGCATTACTCTGATAGCAAAACCAGAGATTTAGCCAACCAAAAAAAGAGAACTACAGACCAATCTTCCTAATCAACATAGATGCAAAAATGCTCAATAAGATACTGGCAAGCACAGTGCAACAAATCATCAAAAAGATTATACACCTTGACCAAGTAGGATTTATTCCAAGGATGCAGGGATGGTTCAACATATGTAAATCAATAAATATAATACACACATTAATAGAACAAAGGACAAAAACCACATGATCATCTCAATAGACACAGAAAAAGCATTCAACAAATTCCAAAACATATTCCTGATAAAAACCCTACAGGAAATTGAAATAGATGGTCTTTATCACAATCTGACAAAAGCTATCTGAGACAAATCAATAGCCAACATCATATTAAATGGTCAAAAACTGAAAATTTGCATTCTAAAATCAAGAACAAGACAAAGATACCTACTATCACCACTCTGTCAATATAGTTCTGGAAACACTAGCCAGAGCAATTGGATAAGAGAAAGAAATAAGGGAATATGGATAGGAAAGGAAGAAGTTAAATTATCATTATTTGGAGATGACATGATACTCTACATAGAAGACTCCAAAAACTCCACCAAAAGACTCCTAGAATTAATAACCAAATGCAGTCGTGTAGCAGGATAAAAATCAATAGCCTTCGTGTACACAAATAACAAACTTACTGAGAGAAAAATTAGGGAAACAACATCTGTCACAACAGCATCAAGAAAGCTGAAATACTTAGGAATCAATCTAACAAGGGAAGTGAAAAACCTATGCATTGAAAAGTACTGTGAAAAAAGAGCTCAAAAGAGGACAATAGAAAATGGTAAGCTATCCCTTGTTCTTGGCTAGGCAGAACTAATATAGTGAAAGTGGCCATACTTCCAAAATTGTTATATAAAATTAATGCAATCTTGATCAAAGGACCAATAGAATACCTCATAGAATAAGAGAAAACAATCGTAAAATTCATATGAAGCCAGAAGAGACCTAGAATAGCAAAAGCAAGGGCAAGGGAGGGGGCATCACAATCCCCAATTGAAGGTTATACTACAAAGCTACAGTGATAAAGATAGCATGGTAATGGCAAAAAACCAGATCTGAGGATTAGTGGAACTGAGTAGAAGATGCAGAAACAACTCCAAGCACACTCAGCTACCTTATCTTTGACAGAGAGGCCGAACACCCTCACTGGAAGAAAGATACCCTCTTTTATTTTTGTTTTTAAGATAGCCTCTTTAATAAATGGCATAGCTTTCCATATGCCAAAAATCGAATCTACACCCATATCTCTTACCATCCACTTAACTAAAATGGAAAGGAATCAAAGATGTAATTATTAAAGCAGAAATACTTAATCTGCTGGAAGACAGAATAGGTAAAACTCTGGAAGACATAAGTATAGGCAAAGACTTTACAAACAAAACCCTGATTGCACAGGAAATATTACAAAGAATCAACAACTGGGATCACATCAAATTAAAAAGCTTTTGTACAGCAAAGGAAACCACCAACAGAGTGAAGAGACAATCCATAGAATGAGAAAAAAAATCCTTTTGAGGTAGGGTATCTCTATGCAGTTCAGTCTGGCCTTGAACTCACAGCAATCCTCCTTGCCTCAGCCTCCTGAGTGCTGGGACTATAGGCATTCACCACTTTTCAGGCCTAGGGAAAAAATTTTTACCAGTCACTCCTGAGACAAAGGAGTAACATGTTTAATATATTAAGAACTAAAAAAAATAAATCAGACCACTCCATTTAAAGTCCTAATCCAAAAATGGCATCTGAAATGAATAGATACTTCTCAGATGTAGAAAGACAAAGAGCAAATAAATGTATTTTAAAATGCTCAACATCACTGGTCATCTGCGAAATGCAAATTAAAACAACCCCGAGATTCCATCTCACTCCAGAAAGAATTGTTATCATTAAGAAATCAACCAACAGGGGCCAGGGATTTAGCTCAGTGGTTCTGCCGCCTGCCCTGCAAGCTCAAGGACCTGAGTTCGAGCCCTGGTACCAAACAAACAAAAAAGAAATCAACGAACAGGGCCAGGGATTTAGCTCAGTGGTCCCACTGCCTGCCTTGCAAGTGGAAGGTCCTGAGTTTGATTCCTAGTACCAAAAAAAAAAAAAAAGAAAGAAAGAAAGAAAAGAAATCAACCAATATTAAATGCTTCTGAGGCTGTGGGGAAAAAGGAACCCTTCTCCATTACTGGTAGGAGTGTAAAGTGGTACAACCACTATGGAAATCAGCATGGAGATTTCTCAAAAAACTAAAACTAGAGGTTCCATTTGACCTGGTTCTTCTCCTCATAGGTATCTTCCTGAAAGAGTTAAAATCATCATACCACAGTAATATATGCATACCTATATTTATAGCAGCACAATCTATAATAGCTAAATCCTGGAAACAGTCCATGAACCCATCAACAGATAAATGGGTAAAAAAAAATGTGGTATTTATTAAAAAAAATTTTTTTTGGTACCAGAGATTGAACTCAAGACCTTGTGTTTGCAAGGCAGACAGCAGAACCACTGAGCTAAATCCCCAGCCTGAAAATGTGGTATTTGTATACAATGGAATACTCATCTGCCATAAAGAAGGACAAACTTGAATTATTTGTAGGAAAATGGATACCTCAAGATCATCTTAAGTGAGATAAATCTTAATCTTAAGTGAGATAAATCAGACACACAAGTTTAAATATTGCATTGTTTCTCTTGTGTATAGAGAATAGATGAGAAGTAGGAAGAATATGTTCAAATGGGAAGGGGAACAAGGGAGGGAATGGGAAGGAAGGGAAAAGGGAAAACAGAATAGAAGGAAAAAATGGCAACAAAGTTTTGTAAATGGGGAGGGGAAGAAGAGTTTAAGGGAGGGTAGGTTAATGGGGAAAAAAAAGAAGAATCAAGATATATTATGCTGGGCCAGGGATTTAGCTCTGGTTTCACCACCTGCTGCACAAGTGCAAGGACCCAAGTTCGATTGCTGGTACCAAAAAAACCCAAAAAAAGAAAAAAAAAAAAGATATATTATGCACAGGTACAAATTCCCTATGATGACTGTGATCTATGGTATGACAAATATGTTCTAATAAAAAATATGAAGTTAAAAAAAAGAAATGAAATTAGTGCCTGTTACAGCTTGTATTTAGATGTCCTCCCAAAGCCTCATTTAATCATAGGTGGGGCTTTCCAAAGGTGTCTGAAGATCACCTGGATCTAAGGGGCTTAACAGTGTGATTCTGGGTTTTAAGGGTGTATGGTTCTAAATTAATCCACTGATTGGAATTAGCATCTTTCTAAGTGTGGCTAGATGGATTTACTGAAGACAGAAGCCCTACCCTGGGTGTTGGTGGTACCATTCAAAATGCTTATACACTGCATGAGATAAAAAGGAAAGACAGGTTTGCTGCTGCTGCTGCTTCACTTCCCCTGCTTCCTGCCTGCCATGCTTAGGACTGTTTCTCCACTGCCGGCCAACTATGGAGGCCTGGATATAGTGGAGCAGAGATAAACCATCCCTGTTATGTCTTGTCTTGGATTTTCCTATCCCTCAGAATCCATAAGTATACTAAATTGTTCTTTTATTTCATTGAGTTTGGAGGTTTGTTTCTCAGCACAGCTATGTACTGCATAACAACATTTGGGTCAACAAGAGACTGATGGTGATCCTATAAAATTATAATAGAGCAAAAATTCCCATTCTTTATATTGTTGTATGCAGCCATGGAATATCTCATCACAATATATTACTTCCAGGTGTGTGGTGCTTCTGGTGTAAACAAGCCTATCATACTACCAGTCATATAAAAGAGTAGTGTACACTATTACATATAACACATGATTCATGATAATAAATGACTGTTACTGGTTTATGTATTTACTGTACTATTTACTGTACTTTTATTGTTAATCTTGAGCAGTGATTGCAAACCTTTTTAGAGCTTCCAATGGTAACAGCTGGTTGTGGCATGTGTGCCATGGGTTTGCCACTACTTGTCTAGTGTAGTATTCCTTCTACTTCTTGATTGTACCAAGAAGTCACATCGGGCAATTGAGTACACTCAATGATGGTCACAGAATGATGCAATTGCCTAATGTCAATTGAATTTCTCAGAATTCATTAAACAATGTGACTATACCTAGATCACTGAAATAATGGAAAAATGGCTTCTTTTTGGGACTGAATTGTCTTATCATTCAAGCCCATCTCATACAAAGAGAGAAGGAAGAGCCACACAGACACTTCTTCCTCTCCCTTCTCATCCACCTTTCCTCATTCCTTCTTTACTGTCCCAGGAAAGACTGTCCTGCCCCTACACTCAGGTTTCTAACTGTGGATTTCAGAGTCCCTTGCTTTTGGTTTTTATCATTTGTGAGAATGCATATTTTATGAATGAAGCAAGCTCCATGAGGGGAAGGCTTTCATGGGTGTAACTCACAATGCTACCCGGCTACTTAGTGTAGTGCCTGGCACACAGAAAGATGCTGACTGAGTGAATTTGAACTTGCCTGAGAGTATACACCGAGTAACAGATTTGGGCCGAGGACCTGATGTCCAGTGCCCTGGAAGGCTTCCTCTGCCACACCAGTACATCTCCACTCCAAACTTTCTCTTGCTGTTTTTGGTGCCCACACTTCTGATCATCTAGACAGTAAGGCATGGTGCTCAAAGAACCCTCCTAACCTGAAAACATTCCATCTTCTCCACAGTCATCTTTTTTGCCAAAATAATCCGGGAAAGGTTCTGTGAGTGTCTGGATTCCAGCAGGAGTTGAGTTGGTCTGAGGAAAAAAAAACAAAGAAAAAGGAAAAAAATCCCCAAATGTTGATTTGTTTAAACTTCTTCACAAACTTTACAACATAAGGAAACCAACAGAGACAAGGTCGTAATGAAGTAATCAGCTGATGCTGCTAATATTCCAGCAACAAGAAATGATTCCCGTGCTTCATGGGGTAGATATGAATAGGGTCATTAAAATACAGCCAAGGAGGGAGGGAGGGTTTACTTTTTCTGTCTCCTTCCAGTCTGTGTTCTGAAAGCTCAGCAGGAATTTAAACAAATAGCATGGAGGAATGGTGAATCTGATCATATTTAAAGAAAAAGCCCCTTTCAGATTTCTCCTTTTAATGCATTGGCTTTTGCAAATTTTGCTTTTTAAAAACACTGCCAGTTTGGAATTTTTTTTCTCCATCTGGAGAGCCTACTCAAGGAAAACAAAATTAGCATCAAATTGTTCTAATATTTTTCTGCCTTTTTTTCCCCCGTCTGGGTCAAGAAGAAATTGTTGCTCATATAAATGAGTGCCAGGGGGAGGGGAAGGAGGTAATGCTTTCCCCTTTGGTTAAAAAGTAAAAAATAAGGCTGGGATGTAGCTCATAAGTAGAGCATTTGTCTAGCATGCAGGAGGCCTTTGGTTCAATTCCCAGCACCGAAAATAAAGGGGGTGGGGTGGGACTGTAGCTGGGAGAGTAACTCGGTGGTACAGTGTGTCCTTAGCATGTACAAGGTCCAAGGTTTGATTCCCAGCATCAATAAATAAAGTTAGGGGAGAGTTAAAGGTAAATGGAGTTATGGACAAAAAGGAAAAATGGGCCTGGGAAGGTCACAGCTACACTGGGGGGATGAAACCGGGCCTGCAGTCTGCATTCCAGATAACAGGCAACTCTAAGAGGGGCTGATGAAACACTCCCCAACCTCAACAGGACACATTCATACTCAGCCAAGGCAGGAAGACTGAAACCCACGGAGGGAGGTGGCTCAGTGCTCTTACCTTGGACAAGTCCCTCCATTTCCTTAAACCTCAGTCTTCTCAGCTGTGCAGGGGGAGCAGAGACTACCTCTCAGAGGCGACAAGGTTAAATAATACAAAGGAAATTAGAACCGTATCACTTGGCTTTAAGTGTCCTGCAAACGTTAAATAGAAATATTAAAAAATCTCTCACAAGGCACTGTTGGGATGATTCCGGAGCCTTGGAGGCCTTGGGAGGGCACTCTAGCCAGCGGCCCTCCTCCTTCTCCAAGTCGGGCGGCCAGTTCTGGGCTGTGGGGTGGCTGGAGGTCCCAGGACTCCTCCAGTTAGCTCAAGCAAGTTTTTTGACACATAGTCCCATCCACACTTTGGCCCGAAAATTCAGCGAGGGTTTTTCTACCCTCTCTCCGTTGTTGGGTTCTGATTACTTCCATCTGGCTGCAGCCGCTCTAGTGGAGTCTCCAAAAAAACAAAACAAAACAAAAACCCTCCTTAGAAAACATATGCACCAAACCCAGAAGGCTGCTTCGTTTCTCGCCAACATGCGCTCCGCAGGCAACTTGCGCGAGCCGCTAAGGGGGGCGCAGCATGACCCCTGGCACCTGCGTTCGCCGCCAGCAGGAAGAGGGTCCGCGTGGACCGAGCCCCTGCCTCCCTTCCTTCTCGATCCTGGCTTCCGCCCCGGCGCCTGGAGAAGCGGGCGCCCAGGGAACAGCGACCGGGGCATCTCCGGGCGGAGGGAAGGAGGAGTGGGGAGGGCGGGGGGATTTCAGAGATTGAAAACAGAGCAGTCAGAGCTCCTGAGCTCCGCAGCTCATCTGACTTGAGTTAGCAACACCTCCCAACCCCCGTCCCGGCGCCTTGAAAAAAGTGTCGAAAACCGGCGAGTTCTCCCGTTCCCTGCTCGAACTTTCTTGCCGGGAAGGGGGAAGTGTCCCCCGTCGCCCCTTTCTCTCCCCTCCCCTTAGCGAGGCGTCCAGATCCCCCCCCAGTCTCCCCGGGGGCGGGGGGGGGGGCGGTGCGCGGCCACCGTTTGTGCCAAAGCCGAGCGCGCGGGGGCGCTGCGCCGTCCGGCGGAGCTGATGGATTGCAGGAGTGCCGGCGCTCGCCAGCCGAGGCAGCACGGCTCCGCGGACTTTTTTTCAAACTCCCATCAATGAGACTTCGAGGAGGAGCGGGAGGCGGCGGCGGCGGCGGCGGCGGCGGCGGCGGCGACAGCGGACGCGGAGGAAGGCGAGGAGGCGCAGAAGGAGCCGGGGGAAGGAGCGCGGGCCGCGCGGCACGCCGGAGCCTCGAGGAGGTGCCCGCTCGCCGGCTGTAGGGGCTGCCCGGCCCCAGCTGCGTGGTCCCCTCCCCTGCCTGCCCGCCCGCCCCACCCCGGCCAGCCTGAGCCCGGCACACGGCCGCCCGCGGCAGGGTCGTTGGGCCAGCCAAGTTGGAATGGGGGCCTGCAGCCACTGCCCGGCGCCTGAGAGGCCACCTGCGTGCTAGAGGCAAACTTTTGTCTCCTCGGTAAAGTTGCATTGGCCTTCTTTTGCTTGCTTGTCGCTGCAAAGTGCCTTCTGTTTCCGCCGAGCCCCGGCCGATTGGGATGCTGCGCCGTCTCCAGAGGGTCCTTCGGCCGGGTACCGCGCCACGGCGCGGGATCGTGACCCCGGGTTAGAAGGACTAGAGGCCAATGGGGCGACCCCGATTCTGGCTCTGGCCCAGCAGGAAGAGGACCTAAGAGGGATCTTGGCGCTGGGAACTTGGGGCCAGGGATCGATTTTGCACCTCCGTCTCTACCTGGGGAAAGCGTTTCTCCTGGGGTGCGCAGCCGGGCGGGTCCTTGCCAGGTCGCCCCACTCAGGGGCGGGGGGAGGGGAGGTGGTTTGCCGAGGGTGGAGGGTGGGATCGGAGACCGGGATGCTCTGAGCTCCCGTAGGTGGGCAGTGGGAGCGTCTGCGGGAGTCTGCGGTGTGCGGTGGGGCTGCAGCCGGCCGCTTATGAACTTTTGACTCACTTCTCCACGCTGCGCGCTCCGGAACCCTGCCTTTCTTTCCTCCTCGCTTCTTCCTCCCCCTCGCCGGCCCCTGTCGCCCCCTCCCCCTCGCAGAGCTCTCTGCTCTGGCTTCGTTTCTGGCCATTTCCCTCCTCCTCTCCTGCCCTCGTCCCGAGATCCCATTGACTTCCCAGAGAGATTCGCGTGTAATCCTCGGCCGGGTACCGGTCCCCCCACCCCTCATTTTCATCCCCGCCCCCCACTCGTCGTTTCCCTCCCAGCCCCCCAGGGACAATCTCTCAACAAGTATATTTGCTGAGGAATTTGAAAAATCCACTACTGCAACTTGATCTGTGTGTGATGGATGGGGAGAGGCGCGGAGAGAGTTGGGCGCCAATCCTATTAAGGGTTTAGAGAGGGGAGCGTTTTCCCCGGACGGGGGTGGGGTGGGGGGGCGGAAGGCGGGGTGGGGGAAGGGAGCGTGTGCGTGCGTGCCTGCGTGTGTGAGTGTGAGCGAGCCCGCCGCTCCGGGGAGCTGGAAGTCCACCCAACTCGGCGCCTTTTCAGCCCGGCAGTAATTGCTGTCATTTCCTAGGAATCCCGACTTCTATAGTGCGAGGAGCTGGGGTTGGAACCCGTGCACCTCACCCCGGGTCACTGGGCGCTCGGGCGAACTCGAGCTTGGGGTACTTCCGCCCCCATCGGGTGCTTCTCATTGCCCTCTTTTTTCGTGGTAATTACTTTGTGCACCCAGAGTTGATCTCAGCTGGAAAAGTAGACCTCTCTCCTAGAGTCTGGTTCCTGGGGGTGTTTTACATGCTCCTCTGACCCCAAGCCCGGGCATCCCTCTGGGTGCGCAGCCTGCAGTGCGGGCTTTGCAGATCCGGGACTGCGGCGCTGTCCTGGGCCCCTGCCCCGCCGCCCCTGCCGGGCGTGTGAAGGTTTAATCCCAACAGCTTCAGATAAAGGGAGCAGTTGTAAAACGCTCATATGCTGTTTGCAGACGAGGCTCTGGGGGATGTTGGAGAATTTGAAAGTAAACGTTTCCCTCGCAAGCGGCATAAAATAGTGTTTAAACAAATATTGTATTGGCATGCTCAGGGGGCCCGGTGCCAAAAAGTAAAGTAAATAAACTGTGAAATCCAAAATATACAGCGGGGGATAGCAGCGGAATAGGCGGGCTTGTCACGAGTCTCCCTGATGAGATCTGTTTGTTCTAGCCACCTCCTCTAGGAGCCCCCTCCCTGCCTATTTCCTTACCTAGGTCGGGAGTTCCCTTCCCCTCTGGCTTCCGAGTGTCTGGGGGCAGGCCTTCCCTGGGTCTGGGTGCACCTCCAAAGTTGCTCCGTCTGGGGAAATTCACTGTGTACCTGCCTGGGCTGATCTTCCCAAGGGAGGGAAGGGACCCCTGGCCATGCTTGACTGGTTTGAGTTTTGAGGCTGTTTAGCCTTCTTCCAGCTTCTGGTCTGTCCTGGGGCAGTGATTTCAGAATGTAGAATCTCGGTGCTACAGATGCTCCCTAAAGGGCCTCCCTGCCTGTGCTCCTCTTTCTTCATCATTCTTGCTTTCGATTTCCCAGGTTTGGTTGCTCTCTTGAGGGTTCCAGGATTTGTGGAGACTTCGGCATCCATATTCTCCTCAAACCTAGCTGCATGGAAAGTTGTCTCTTGTCTGAAGAGTTTTAATTATATTTTGTAAGATTTAGGGTGGTTTTGTGTTTCCCCTTTGCTTTGACGACAATGCCAATTTCACTAGGTTGTTTCTGATTCTAGAAGGATTTAAACTAATGCTGGCAGCAAGTGGCATTTAGAGTAGGCCACCTGCCCTGGGTGAACCAGCCTTGCACCCGACAAACTGCTCAGAGTGATTTGTTTGCAAAGTCAGCTGGTGAGACCAAGGAAGAGGGAGAAAACCCCTTCCCAGCGAGGATGGGACTCATTGAGCAACACGGTAGGACTGTGAGGGATTTTTTTATCCTTTATGGGCGTTGATGTAGCCCAAGTTTGCACAGGCTTCAGACTCCTGGCACTGGGACCTCCAGATTGCTCCCAAACTCCAATGTCCCCAGCCCTCCGAGGAGCTCTCGACTCAGCCCACTCTGAGGCTGAGCCCCCTCCACTTTCTCAGGATGCTCCAGCCCACTTCGGAGAACACTGAACAGAGAGGAAATGCTCTGAGGTGCCTCGTCAGAAGAGGGGCCTGCAGTCTGTGGGTCAGCAGCTCATTGCCTGGCTGCAGGGATCTACAGGGCTGTGTACTAGAGCTCGCTTGTTTGCACTGCAGACTGAAAAATACACAAATACTTCACGCTTTTTGTACTCCCACAAGTGCCCTGTACACAGTGCAGCCCCTGGGGCTGGATTAGCAACTGGGGGATTCAGCAGGCAGACAGACAAAATTGGATATTTGCCTATAAACACCCTTCTTGCATCAGGGCCCCCTTTGGCCAACCCAAGGGAAAACTTGAGTGCAGCAAGCCCCTTCAAATGAGACCAGGAGGTTGTCATGTGCACTTTGAAAGCCAGTGTGACCCCCTCACACTCGGCTGGCTTGTTAAAACTCAAAACCAGAGTTCTGCATCCTTGTGTGTCTACAGGCTGGGCAGCTGGCCGGTCCAGGAATGTGTGTTCAGCCGGCTTTCTTTCTTGTGCCTTGCGCTCTGGGGAAGGAAGAGTGAACTGCCTAGCTACTTTAGGCTTGGGGGAGGGGGACATCTACCTGTGCCAGAGCCTGTTTCCTGGAGCTTGTGGGACAAGAGATGGCCAGGACAGGTGGACCTCGCTGTGGACAGCCGCAGCTGTGCCTGCTGGACCAGGCTCCTTTGAAAAGGAACCCTGGGGAAGCAGTTGCCTCCTTTTTTCTTTTCAGTGAGTGTCAGAGGCAGGGACAAATGAAACGTGAAGAATGCCAAAGAAAGAAACAGTGTTCTCAGATTCCAGAAAATTTGTAGAGGCAGAAAAGGTGATTGTACCAACAACCAGAATGCCCTGCAATTTCAGTGTGCAAGGCTGTCTCACGTCTAAAAAACTGGGGAAAGGCAAACTGCTCGCTTGTTTAAAAGCAGATTGGGAAAAGGGTCGTGGACATTGACGATTGCTAGTATCCTTGGGTAAAGAGTAACACCTACTCATGTGTGATTTTCAAAGAAACACATACACCCGTTTCAATAATAATCATTTTCTCTAAAATTAATCGGAGAGTTTTCTGTGGAATATCAAGGATTTTAAAAAGCAAATCATTGGTCATTGCTTTTAGATTTTGAGAGCAACAAAGCATCCTTAATGTATGCAACTACACTAAAAAACCTGGGAAAACACAGGGATGAAGACAGCATACTTTCTGTGCGTTTAGTGTCTTATTTTCCCCCCAATTCTTTCATCAGCAAAAGAATCCTTAATATTGAGGTTTAGGCTTTGTTTCTGGTTTCTTAAAAAGCATACATATGGGAGAAAATAACTCATTTAAGATGTGACCAAAGAGTACATATTAAACTGTTTCTTTGAGATTTGAGTTTAAATGGAACAAGTTAATGTGGTTTTATTTGTGTGCACATGTGTGTTGTTTAAAAAAAAAAAAGCAGGTCCCTGGGAAGTGTGTTTTAACTGAGTGCCAAGTTTCAGCCATTAGCATAAGAAAAACAGTTTTAGTGCTTTTACTATTGTCTTGAATGAGGAGTTGCAGCAAATGGAAGGCTAGCAGTGGAGGGGCGATGGCCCATTGAGATTCTTCAGCAGCCCGAGCTCGTCATCTGCCTCGGAAATCAGTGATCGGATATCACTTTTATCTCGCTTTTCCATTCTCTGGCCTTTTTCACACGTCACTTTTGTCAGGGTTTATTGATTATGTTTTCTTCTCTGCAAATCTGTGGAAAATTTAATGAACCAAAAACGGTAGTGAAATAAAGAGGACTTTTTATTCATTAGCACAGGATTGGGATTGATTTTCTCCTTCCTATGGCCAGGGCTCTAGGCCTCCAGATGTAGAGGAGGGAAGGTGCCCCTGCTGCAGGCTCAGTCGGGCCTCCCCAGGCCTGTGGCCTCCTGGCTGGCCAGCACAGGGACTCCTGTCCCAAGTGAACTCAGAAAGCTGTTCCTGGGGAGAGCTGGTGTCCAGTTGGCCCTGCTGCAGCCCCCAGCCTGTCCTCCACAGGCTTCTGGCTTGGGGTGGGTGGAGGTGGGGTATTTATATCTCCCAGGCTTGCAAACCGGTCCAGCACCCGACCTGGCTGGGGACACAGCTAAGTATCTCCCTGCCTCCAGACCCAGCTCTGGAGCCTGTAATTAAGCAAAGCCCCCAGCGTGATTACTCTGCTGGGTTGGGGCTGGCTGCCTCTGTGAGGTTGGTGAACTCTTGCTCTTTCCAGCAGCTCCCTGGACAGCCTGGACTACACTGCTCTACCCTGCCTGACTGTCTCCTCCACTCTCTCCCATCTTCCTTTTCTTTATCCTTTCTCTGTCTCCCCTCTCTGGGCCCTCCCCTCCCTAGGTCTCTTTTCTTTGCCTTCTTCCCTATCTTTCCTTTTCCTCTCCTTTTTCTCTTCCATTTCTGCTCCCTCCCTCCCCCACTCCTCTTTGTCTCCTCTTGCCTCTCCTTTGTCACCCCCCATCCTCGCTCTGTCCCTTCTGTGTCTTGCCCGCCAAGGGCTGGCCGGCCGGGCCGGGCCGGGCCGGGGAGGCCGTGTGTGCGAGCAGGCGCACCGGGGGACATTCCGTGCCCCAAGCGCCCGCGAGCCGCCGGCCGCGTCCCTCCCACCTGCGCGCTCGCCTGGTTTGCGGCGCCCGAACAATGGCCACATTGTCGCGGCGGGTGGCGGGAGGCCGGACCCTGCTCGTGTCGAGTCGGGAAGAAGGCCAGCGGGCTAGATCCCCTGGGCCGGGCCGGGCGCCCGGAGCCCTCTCCACCTGGAAAAGTTGCGGTTCTGAGAGGTGCCTGGAGCGACATTCCTCTCTGGCGCCCCATTGGCTCGCCTTCCCCCCGCTTCCCGAATCGGGGTTCCAGTTGCGTTGACAGTTTTCGGAGCAATGGGAACATTTCAGCAAAGAGAGATACGGAGACCCCAAGTTACCAAACTTTTGGTGGCGTTTGAAACTTTTTCTGTGAGGCATCTGCAGTTGGTAGCCAGGAAGGCCTTCTGTCCCCACCCCGAGGAAAGGGAAGGAAGGGTAGTTCTGCCCTCCGTTTGTCCCGATCTGTACGGATTGGAGACCTCTTAGCGGGCAGAAAATGATCTTTGCGTGCTTAGGGAAGAATGCTTAAAAGAGCATCGTCCCCCGGTCCAAGATAGTCTCCTTTGAGCCGATGCTTAGCGCGCTTCTTTGTGCGATGGACAATACCATACGTCAGCCCAACTTTGGAGCCACATTTATAAGGAACTGTAAGGGCCGCTCAAGTACACTTGTGCTAAGTTGAATTGATTGAAATTTAATGGCGGTTAGTGGCGATGAATGGTAATGATTTTCCAGCGTATCTTTGGCATACTTGACATTAATAACTGGAGAGTGTGTGTAGCTGGCTGAGAGCCCCACACATGTGAGGCGGCAGCATCGTTCATTTCTGAGATGCCAGTCCTTCCTCTCCTCAAATCCTTTTCCTTCTCACCATAATTCAGCTGTTTGGATGATTTAAAAAAATAAAAAAAAGGAAGATGGAAGAAAAACCTTTCTCCTTTGAGCACGTACAGCATGCCAACATAATTTTGAGCTCATGATTTTTTTCAGTTCCTACATAAATCAGCTTCTAATATACAGAATGTGATGAATTTGTTTTAGCTGCCATCATGAATTAATATTATGCAAATAGAATCTTTGCAGGTGAAATGATTTACTTAATAATTTCAACTTCTAATATTTAAGCTCATTCATTATGTTGGGAGTTCAAAAAAAAAAAGAAGTCCATATTTTTAAACCTGAGATGGGGACATTAGTATGCAAGTATCTGCAGTGTAGGCAAACCTTGATGGCCAGAAAATTGAGCTTAATTTGTTGTTTCTTTGCTTTGAGAATCTGTAGTTCAAGCAGTGTCCTAGGAGCTAGGATGAAAGACTCAACAGTATCATTTTGGGGAGGACACAGAAATGAATGTACAGAGTTCCAACATGCCTAGTCATAGGACTATGGGATGGAACCAGCTCCGCTGTAGGAACTGAGGAAGGCTTCTCCTTTGCACGGTTCCTTTTTTTTTTTTTTTTTGGTATCAGGGCTTGAACTCAGGACCTTGTGCTTTTGAGGCAGGCGCTGCACCACTGAGCTAAATCCCCAGTCCCCTTTGAACTGTTCTTGAAGGAGAAGTGTGACTGTACCAGGTGGAGGAGGAGGGTGAAGGGGCTTTGTGCCCCCCCCCCCGTTTCTGTTTGCTAATTAAAGCAGAAACCTTCGTTAAGTACCTGTTTGTGAAGTTGACAATGGTGCTGTAGGAAGTAGGGCCAGAGGACCATTCAGATATCTTTGAGGAAGACTTTCTCATAATAACATCTTTTCCAACTGTTTCCTCTGGAAAAAGTTGAGGAAGAAAGTAAGAATGACAGAGGTACCTGGAGGAGACCTCAGCCTGAACCCCAGTGTGTTTGCCCTCAGGGAGATGAGGCCCAGGCACTCAAAACTAGGTGACCCTGTGCGAGTGGGTTTGCTGCTCTGTAGAAGGATAGGTTTGGCAGATGTGGTCTCTCAGGTCCTTCCAGCTTAAGAACCTTGGGTGGGACCCAGTGCGCCCTGCCCCTGGGGCAGAGTTAGACTGCAGGCAGTTTAGGAGGACCTAGTTTTAGGCAAGGAATGTGCTCATGCCTTCTCCTGTTGGTCACTCCTTGTAGCCAGCCTCAATATTCAGATCACTTCCAGGAAGTGGTAACAGGGTGAATGTGGACAGGGGTAGGGGGTGGACTTGGAGCAATTAGCAGGGGGCAGGGAAAGCACTTGGCCTATGATGGCCTTTTCAGACTCTCCTGAAAGCTGAAGACAGTGAAGGAAGGGTCGACACATAAATATGTCTTGGATCTCTAAAGATAAGGGCAGTCTTTTGACTTTACTTCTCAAAAATTGAGGTCAGGATGTTCAGATGACAGGTTGAAGGCGCATCACTCAGACGTTTCTGCAGACAGTGGTGGGGATGTGTGGTTCTGATACATTGTGTGTATCCAGGCAGTGACAGTATATTTAGGGCTGGCCCTCGATGTCTGTGGAGATCAAGGTAAAGGTACATCTGTGGTGTTTGTGATCCGAGGCTGGGCATACATTAGTTGTTTGGTTTATGTCATAGAAGAGGAAATCAGAGTTAGGATTGCTCAGCCTGGATTTTTCAGATATGTGGGTCAAGAGCAGGAACAGAACAAGAAGGTTTGAATTGTAATTCAGATGCAATTGTCTGGAGAAGATAGAGTACATCATATACATAAGTAGTATGTTACACACGAAATGTAGTATGTTAGATTACTTTTCCCGCTGTTATGTGTGAATGAAGGATGTGCTGTAAGTATATTTATGTGGATATACATTTATATCAGCAGAACTTTAACCACCAGCTCATTATGAACTAGATTTTTTTCTCAAGATGTATTTATACAAAGAAGAGAAGTAGCAGGAGAGGAAGGTCAGAACTAGAAATAAGGGAATGGAGGCAAATTTGAGGATAAGCCTTCAAAGACTGTTTCCAAGTGGGGTTCTGAGGCCTCTGAGATGAGAGTCAGGTGGGAAGCTCCCTACATTTGTAGATTCTCAGGCTGCAGGGAGAATCCACTGAATGAGAATTGCTGCAGAGTGGGGCCAGGAATCTGCATTTTGTCCAGATGGGGGTGATGAGAATGAATTTTGTTTATTGTGAAGTTCCCGAGGTCTAGGACAGTCCAGGACTCATTGTCAGCAGACTGGAAGACTTGCAGGTGCCCCAACATCTGTTGCTGGGCCAGAGTCCGGGGTAGGCAAGCTAACTGAGAATCGAGGAGTGCTCCTGCTCCAAAGTAGCATAGAGAAGTGGACTTCAGGGTAGGGTCCCTCTAGCATGGAACAGAGGCCAAAACTCTAAAATGGCTCTGGAGCTCACGGCTTTTGCCAGACCCAGGACAAAGGAGAGAGTGTGTTCAATCAGCACATTGGTTTATGTGCTGTGGATTCTGTCCCTAGGGTCCCTGGGATTTGGCTCCTGTCTTCCTGAATCTGCCTCGTGATGACTGTGTTCTTACTTCATGTCTGAAATGGCTGGAAGTTGGACTGTCTTTGGGATTGCTTGGTGTTTAGCAGTATGAATTGGTTTTGCTTGAACCACACTTGAAGGATCTACCTAGGGACATCGTTTTTGGTCCCCAAGAAGGGTAGGGAGAACATAGATTGGCAGGGACGAGGATGCCCGAGTGGAGCTAGTTTTGGCTGTCACATTCCCGTGCTGGGATGGTACCAGGCCACAGTTGCAAGGGTCCTCCCTGAGGGTAAGCAGACCCAGTTATACTGGTCAGTGCAGAGAGGGCTCAGTGCTAGTCTCCGCTGACCCTGCCCACCCACTCACTTCCTGGGTCCCACACGGACCCTAGACTACCCACAAACCTTGGCTGCTTGGACAGGATAAGCCGAGGCTGTGGGTGTGGGACCCCAGGCCTTTGCTGAAGCCCAGCCACCTTGGTTGTGAGAGGCATGGTGCGTGTCAGTGGAGAGAATGTCTCCTATGTCCTTTGGGGCTCAGGTGCCTACCATTCCCTTCCAGAGGTCCCTCGTGGTGGTGCAGGGTGTGGAACCTGCTGGCCTGGCTGATTCCAAGTGCAGGTGGGTGGGCCTGCTGTGCCCCCACTGCCCTGAATCCCTTTGGGCTTGATCTCCCTACCCAAGACCCAGGTACACGCAGCACCTACCCTCCAGAATGCTGGTCCCACCCCCTACAAAGTGTTCCCATTAATGGATGCAGCCAGGGAACAGGACTTGGAGCTTGTTTATCACATTGAAAAGCCTGGTTTATGCTTAGCATGTGTGAGGTGCCCTGGGTCCTGGGCCTTGTCTTGGCCCCCTTTTCTTGGCCTCAGTTTTTCCTCTGTCCCTGTGGTTCAGTTATTCTTTGATGGAGTTTGTAAGAATCATGTGAGATCTGTGACCCAGGCTATGGACAATGATGTGTTATCTGGGTGAGGGTCGATGTCTGAAGCTGGGGTCCCTGCCTTGGCACTGCCATCTCTGGGCCTGACTGTCCAGGGTCCCCCTGGACCCCACATGACTCAGCAGGACTTTTGGGGAGCCATCCTGGTCAGATTCATGTGATCACCCCTCAGAGGGGTAAGGACAAAGATAGTACTCAGCAGCTTGTACTGTACCAGGCAACACCTCCACAAGGGTTGAGGGAGCCCAGTGTCAACAGCGTGAATGGCAGTGCCATGGATGGAAATCCTGGGTGGATGGACAGCACCTGCAAGGCCCACCCCAGGGTCCCCTCCCTGTGACACACGGGATGCTGCTGTTGCATGTCCAGGGGACCCTGACAGCAGGACTTTTTATGTCCCTCTTCCTTATACCAGGTTGATAATCATAAGCTTTCTTTTCTGTGCCTTGAACTTGAAATGGTGTGGCAGGTGCCAAGAGGAATTCCTTGTGTAATCCATCAGTCAATCAGCAGGTGCTCACTGGAACATCTGTTCTGTGCTGGGCACTGGTTAAGCAGATGCACTTTGCTAACTTGGTTATGGAGTTGGCGGCCTCGGGAATCCCAGTAGATTTCTCCAATGAGTATCTTCCTCCAGAGCCCTCCAGGCCTAGCAGGGAGGCTATTCAGGAAAGCTGGGAATCAGCCAGTGTGACCTTGCAAGGTGGCTACATTGAGATGTTGCCCAGGAGCTGGAATTACCCAAAGTGGTCTCCCAGAGAATCTGGATACAACTGTGTCCTGGCTGCAGGCTGACATGCTTGCCACTTTACAGTGACTTATGTGTTGGACTGCTCCTGGTAGCTCTTAGTCAGGGAATGCAGAGTCCTGGGGTGGGATATTTAACCACACAGCTGTGCTTAGCAGCTGGACAGTTTTCTCCTAGAGAGGACCAGGAGGGCTCTTCTGCGATGACAGTGAGACTCTGCCAACAGAAAGGCAAGGGAGGACACAGTGTGGCATTTCTGGAACTTCTGGTTTGGGGGATGAGGTCAGCTGGAGATGCCTGGAAGGGGTGCCTGTGACCCCAAGGACAGCTTTGCTAGTGGACTGTGTGCCTGTGGTGCATCTTCACGTTGTGAGATGTGAACATCTAGTGGGCCCAGGGGTTTTCTGAGGCTGGACCACTTGGAATCCTGATGAATAGCAAAGCAGTGGTCACCTTTGACTTTTTATTTTTCCCTGCTTGGATTTGGGCTGACTCAGTTACAGAAGCATTTTTTTTTTTTTTTGTCTCTGCCAAGTGGGTCACATACAACTGTGGACAAGAGAGGGGCTTCTCAGCAAATATGCACGTACCTCTTCCTAGCCTGCCAGTCCCTGCCTATCTATAGGCAAGGGGTGTATAGCCCCCACCTGTTCCCAACCTGAGCTGGCTCCCTCTCTGGATTGCCTCTTGAACCTGTTGGACAGAATGGCTAGTGGAAGAGGGAAGGAGATGAGACCAATTCTCATTGCACTTTCCACCATTATCCTCTGAAATCCTTTTTTGTGATTTTTTTTGGAGATAGGGTCTTGCTATATAGTGCAGGCTGGCCTTGAACTCAGTATGTAGTGCAGGCTGGGCCTTGAACTGATGATCCCCCTGCCTCAGCCTTCCACGTGCTGGGATTATAGGTGATTTAAGGGTACCTTTAGTGATTTAAGGGTCATGTATCCACCCTCCACCCTCCACCGTCCATCCTCCATCACCCATCTGTACATTCCCCCCTCTACCCACCGTGCTTCATCCATTTATTGATACATCGATCCTCCATTCACCCATTCTTCTATGTTCTTTCCACCCATACATCTTCTATCCTTCCTTCATTCACTTCCCTATATATCCACTCATCCTTCATCTATCCATCCATCCACCCATCCATCCATCCATCCATGCATCCTCCATCCACTGACCACAGGTGTTTTAAAGGCCTTTGCTCTTGGTCCTTGGTGTATCCTTCCTCCTTTATGAAACCAGGGGCCTTCTCCTCTGAGAAGTCCTGCCTCAGCCCTGGCTCTTATTTGTCCCTAGGATTTCCCTTGTTCTTAAACACTTGTTAATTTCTGTTTATTTGTGCTTAGTAAATGTTTGTTGATAGATGAATTTGGGAACATTTTTTTGATGGGAGAAAATGAATTTTTTCATTTTTGTTTGACATCTCTCTTGAGAAATATGAACCAATCAAGCAGATTCCAGATTGCCTTCCTTGATTTAGGAAAGCAAGAGCATTTGTCAACTGATTATTTCTACCGTAGTGGTGTTGTATTTTTGTATAATTTGAGTATGCATTACAGTTCATTTGGACCCCACACTTAATCTCTGTGTATAATAATTTTATAGTAACTTTGCGGGGTTTAGTTTAGAGTGGAGGAGGAAGTTCAGTGGATATGGCACTGGAAATGTGGAGAAGTAACCAGAGTACCAGCCTGGCTTTGCCTGTGAGTTCCCATGGGACCTTTAGCAGGCCCCCATCCTTCTGAGCCTCTCCTGGTTTATGTCTTGGAACAGATCATTTCTAGCACTCTTTACACTGTGACATTCAATGTCTGGGCTCACAGTCTCTCTGTGTTAGTGATGTAAATGTTGGGCTGAGGATTTAGCTCAGTGGTTTCCCTGCCTGCTGCGCAAACACAAGGACCCAAGTTCAATCCCCGGTACCAAAAAAAAACCAAAAACCAAAGTGCTGTAAATGTTTGACTGTGACTGATCAGATTCTTTGAATAAACTTCCAGCTGTAGAATATCTGATCAAAGGTGAGGTGATGTTTAAAGCTCATGGGTTAAAGATATAATTCCCAGGGGAGAGCAGCCCAATAGACCCATTTCTTTATAGTACAAATATAGTACAGATAAAAAGACCAAACATTCAGAATGTGCACTGTGGAGTATGAAGGCCTCCCCAGGAGAGTAACCACTGGTGATGGGGATGGCGGTGAGTGCTAGAGCTTCTCCAGTGACATAGACTGGCATTTCATCGTTGTCATCATTCATTTTTACACAAATGGGATCACACTGCCATTGTGCTCAGCAATTGCTTTCCTTGTATTCAGCAATATGTCTCAGTGTTCTTCCCACATCTGGACATGCATATTGATCAGCCTCACTCTTTTTCAGCTCTCTTTAATTTTCATTTACGCTGTTTATTTATTGAATAGTAACACATTCACATGGTTAATAACTTCAAAGTCATAAAGAGTTAGATATGCAGTATAGTCTTCCTCCTACTTCCCACATCATTTGTTCCAGAACCGATTAATGATGCTAGTTTATTGTGTATTCTTCCAGAATAAATTCTATGCAAGCAGCAAGAAAATGAATACAGTAACTCCTCGACTTACAAATGAGTTCCCATCTTGGAGAATTGTTCATAAATTGGATTCCTTTGTAAGCTGACAGTGAATCTTATACAGTACACCTATGAAAGTTTGCAACTCAAGTGTTCATAAGTCAGGGAGTTACTGTATATACTGTTTTCTTTTTATCCCCAAACAGAAGCATATCACACAACCTGGATTATCACTTTCCATTTTTTTTTTTTTGGTAGCGGGGATCGAACTTGGATCCTTGCGCTTGCGCAGCAGGCGGCGAAACCACTGAGCTAAATCCCTGGCCCCTATCCCTTGCCATTTTGATAGAGCTTCTCTATTCTGTCTGCCAGTGTACACAGGGTCACGTATCCACAGCTTATCTATTTAGTCCCTACGTGTGGATGTTGGCCACTATATACAAGACGGTATCTATAACCTTATTGTGTCATTTGGCATTCATGAATACATTTTTATAAGCAAATTTCTAGAAATGAAATTTCTGGGTATAAGGTGGACACATTTGCAATTTGGATGGAAAACTCCAAATCATTTTTCACAGAAATTTAATCTCACCAGCAACTTACAACAACGTTGCCTGTTTTACCATATTCACCCTAACAGGGCATATTATCAAAACTTTTGATTTTTTTCAGTCTGATAGTTAGGAGTAAAACTACATCTCAGTGGAGGTTTGTTTAATAAGGGACTAGCATGTAGCTCAGTGGCAGAGAACTTGGTTAGCATTTATGAGGCATGAGGTTTGATCTCTAGTACTGCAAAGAATTGATGACTTCTTGAGTTTTGACTTATTATGCAGACCATCAGCATAATCAAGATGGTTGTGTTAGTCAGCTGTTC
This sequence comes from Heterocephalus glaber, assembly GCF_000247695.1. Next base: position 24,367,629 of record NW_004624732.1, on the reverse strand, counting down.
ATTACTACAACACATACTTGAGATAATCAGCTTATGAAGAGTGAAGGTTTATTGGGGCTCATCATTTCAGAGGTTCCAGTCAATAGTCAGTTGTTCATTGCTTTGGGCTTGTGGGGAGATAGCACATCAATGTAAGAGTGTGTGCTTACCTCATAGCCAGAGAAGGAAAAGAGAAAAAAGAAGGGGAGGAAGGGCCAGGGTTCTCTTGAGGACATGCCCTGGAAGACCCGAAGCCTTCCACTAGTGGTGCTCCACCTCCTAAAGTTTGCACCAGCTCCCAGCAGCACTAACCTGGAGACCACGCCTTTAACACTCGGGCTTTGGGGGACATTTAAGACGTAAACTCTAGCACTAGTGGACATAGCCATTGCCCCAGAAGTTTCCTCAGGCCCCTCTATCATCTTCCTCCTCCACCCCTTTACCTTTCCCCAGACAACCACTGATCTGTCTTCTGTCACTATAGGTTCTTTTACATTTTCTATAGATGGAAGCATACAGTCAGGTGTGGAGGTGCAGGCCTATAATCCCAGTGTTACGGCTTATGTCTAGAGGGGAGTGGCTGGATCATGAGTGTGTGATACTGGATTTGTCTACTGATTGGCTTAGCATAGTTCTGGGTGTGGATGATGGACTTACTGAACAGAGAAGACCAAACTTCGGTGTCAGTGGCATCAACCAATAGGCTTATAGCCTGGATGGTATAAAAAGGGAAAAAAGAAGGATGTTTTCCTGCCTCTTGCCTACCCTGTCATGGACTGTTTCTCCTCTCTGTTGCCCCTCTGCCATGCCACCCTGCCTTGGAGCCAGCCAACTATGAACTGAAACCTCTGCAAACTGTGAGCTAAAATAAATCTTTCCTCTTTTAACTTGTGGGTGTTGAGTATTTTGTCTCAGCAACAAAAAAGTAACTAAGACACCCAGTGCTCTGGGAGGCTGATGCAGGAGGATCGCAAATTTGGGCTCAGTCTGGTCAATTTAGTAACTTAGACTCTGTCTCAAAATAAAAAATAAAAAGGGTTGGGGATGTAGCTCAATGTGAAGGCTCTGAGTTAAATCCCAGTATGGCAAAAAGATGGAACTATACAGTATATACTTTTTCCTTTCCTTTTAAAATTTATTGGACTAGCTTCTGTCACTCAGCAAAACTGTTCTGAAATTCACTCATGTTGTTGCTCAGGTCAGTAGCTGTCTTAGTCACTTTTTCATTGCTGGGACAAAATATCCAGCACTCACAACTTAAAAGGAGGAGGGGTTGATTTGAGCTCATGGGCTTTAGAGATTTCAGTCCATAATTGCTGGATCCAAGGCAGAAACAGTATGGCAAAGGGGGATGGTGGAGGAAAGCGGCTCACATCGTGGTGACCAGGAAGCAAAGAGAAAAGGGAGGAACCGGAGAGGGAGACCCAGTCTTTCAGGCCACACCCCAGCCACCTCTCTCTTCTTATCAGGCCCCACCTTCTAACAGCACATTCAGCTATGAATTCATTAGTGGATTATTCCACCAATAGTGTAACATGCCCATGATCCATTCACCTTCCAAAAGCCCCACCTCTAAGCACATGAGGCTTTGGGGGGACATTCTAGATTTAAATCATAACAATAGTGCATTCTTTTTTATTGCTGAGTAGTATTCCATCATAGGAATGGACCATAATTTCTTTATCCAGGTGCCTATGGATAGACGTTTGGGTCATTTCCAGCTTTGGGCTATTTTACATAAGGTTACTGTGAGCATTTCTGTAGAAGTCATTGCATGGGTGTATTTTCTTTCTCTTGGGCAAATGTCGAGGAGGAGAATGTATGAATCTTAAGGTAGATGTGTCAGGTCAGACAGTTGAAACCACAAAATAGTTCAATAAAGTGTTTGTAATATTTTGTTTTCTCCAGCAGTTTGTGGAATCCCGCTTTCTTGTAGAGTCTCATCTCCTTGCAATAATCACTTGCAATAGTCAGTCTTGTGATTTTAGCCATTTTAATAGGTGTGGCTGGTATCTCAGTGTTCAATTTGCATTTTCCTAATGAATAATATTGTGCTTCTTTTAGTGTACTTTAGTGCCATTTATGTATACTCATTAGTGAAGATTCTGATTAAATATTTTAGCTTTGGTTGTTTTCTTATAATTCAGTTTTGAGAGATCTTTATATGCTTTGTAAATGTTTTCTTCTAGTCTGTGGCTTATCTTTTCATCTCTTATTAATGGTTTTTATAGAGTAAATACATAGTTAAATTTTGATGAACTTTAACTTATCAAAACTTTTTTTTGTAGATCATTTGGTGTTGTACCTAAAGTAAACTGAGGTCACAAAGACTTTCTCCTATATTCTCATTTTAGAAGTAATCAAGTTTAAAATTTTACATTTAGGTCCATGTTAATATTTGTATGTAACAAAATATAGATCTAAATTTTTGGGCATCTAATTGCTCCATCACTGTCAGTTCAAAAGGTTATTCTTTCTGTACCAAGTTGCCTTTGTACTTTTTTAGAAAGACAAATCTGTTTTCTATATATGTGTGGGTTTGTTTCTAGGCTTCATGTTCTGTTCTTTTGATCTATTTCTCTATTTGACACCATCATCATATTTTCTTGGTTACTATAGCTCAATAATAAGGTTTTTTTTTTTCGTACCAGGGATCAAACTCAGGACCTTGTGCTTGTGAGGCAGGCGTGGTGCCACTGAGCTACACCCCCAGCCCTATAAGAAATATTGAATCAGGTGGTGTTACCCTCCCTACACCTAGTTTCCCACCTTCCTCCCTTTCTTTGTTCCTTCCTTCATGTGCTAGGGATTGAACTCAGAGCCTCCCATATACGAGGCAATCATTCTGCCCCTGAACTACATCTCCAGCCTTTTTTATTTTCAAAGGTGTTTTGACTATTCTATGCCCTTTGGAATTTCATGATTTATTTATTTATTTACTCATTTTTGCAGTACTGAGGATTGAACCCAGGGCCTTCACACTGAGGTGTATCCTCAGCCCTCCTCCTTTTATAAAAAATTTAAAAAATTTAAAGTTTTAAACAGTCTTCCTAAGTCTCTAAATTGCCCAAACTGGGACTGAACTTGGTGATCCTCCTGCCTCAGCCTCCCAGAGTGCTGGAAATATACCCATGTGCCACCATGCTGAGGTATGTATTTCTCTTATAGCCTGCATTTTTGTAGATTTTATTAGATTCTGTACATAAATGATTGTGTCATCTGTGGCTAATGATAGTTTTACTTCTTTCTGTAAATCTGGATCTCTTTTATTTAACCTTATTTTACTGGTAGAGCTTTGTTGCCTAGAGGTAGGGAAAAAGTAGACATCCTTGTCTTGTTCTTAATCTTGCACTGGATAATATAGTAAGTTGCATTGATTAACTTTTAAATATTAAACAGATTCTTCTGCATTTCTTAGATTATTTTTTCTTTTTCTTTTTTGAAGTACTGGAGATTGAACCCAGGGCCTCATTCATGCTAGGCAAGCATGCTACCATTGAGCCACACCTCCAGCCCTTGTATTTCCCAGATTTTGAAACTATGTTACTAGGTGCACAAACATTTAGGATTGCTATGTCCTCTGATGAAGGGACTCCTTTGTCATTATCCAGTGACTTCCTTATTTTATCTTACATTTTTAAAAATTGATACATAAAAATTGTTCACATTGGGCTGGGGATTTAGCTCAGTCGTTCTGCCGCCTGCCTTGAAAGTGCAAGGTCCTGAGTTTGATCCCTGGTACCAAAAAAAAATTGTTCACATTTATGGGGCACCATGTAATGTTTTGATATGTGTATCCATTGTGTTACCAAATAACTTCATCTTTAGTAGTATTTTTTGCTCTGACAGCTTTAAGTTTTTCTATGAGCATGATACTTTTATCATTTAGAAAATATTTAACTTATTTCTTTTTTCTACCCGCTCTTCCCATTTCTGTTTTGGAGACTCCAGTTAGACACACATTGGGTGGCTTGAAATTGTCCTATAGCTTACATGCTCTTTTAACTTGTAATTCGTATTTTCTCTCTCTAGTTTTCATATTGGGTAACTTCTGTTTGCTGTTTCTTCAAGTTCAAGGTTTTTTTGGTAGTATTTAATCTGCCACTAATCCCAACCAGTGCATCTCTAGAAGTTTGATGAGTCTTTTTATAATTTCCATGTTTCCTCTTTTTTTTTGGTGCTGGGTATGGAATTCAGGGCCTCTCACATACCAGACAAGTGCTCTACCACTGAGCCACATTGCAGCCCTTCCTGTTTACTTCTCTTTTTTTTTGGACCAGGGATCGAACTCAGGACCTTGTGCTTGCGAGGCAGGTGCGGTGCCACTGAGCTAAATCCCCAGCCCCCTTCCTCTTTACTTCTTGAGCAGATGGAGCAGTTATAATAACTGTCTTCATGCTCTTGTCTGCTGATTCTAATATCTGGGTCTGCTTTGGTTTAGTTTGGATTAATTCATTATTTTACTGACTATAAATTATATTTTCCTTTTTTTTTTTATTTTTGCATGCCCTATGATCTTTGGTGGGTGCTTGATATTATACATTTTATCTTGTTAAGTGGTGAAACTCTTTGTGTTCCTATAAAAATTCTCAAGCTTTCTTTGGGACATGGTTGATTTACTTGGAAACTTTAATCTTTCTTTTAAGATGTGTTGTATAGGACCAGAGTCTAGGGTTAATTAGTCCTCTGTATTGAGACAGAGTCTGTCTGAGGTCTGTACCCCATGTTCTGCCATGTTTGTGGTTTCCCAGCCTGGTGGCGGGGACAGGAACTGGCCGGGGTACATCAGGCTCTCTTCCCTGTTATCCTTTTGGCTGGCTCTTTCCAGGGCCCTGGAGAAAGAATGGCTTGCAGCACCTCACACCCTATATCCTCTGCGCTGTCTCTGTGTTGGTCTCTTGTGTGAACTCTGCCACCTGGTCTCCCCTCATGCTCACCTCCATCTGCTCCACTCAGGAATCCACTCACTTCTGCCTGAGTTTCTTCTCCCTGTCCATGGCCTGAAACACTCTCTAGACAGTAAGCTGGCCAGTGTTGGGCTCACCTCATTTGTTTCCTTCCTTTTGTTGCCTGACATGTTTCAAATATTTTGTCTGGTTTTTTGGTGGTTTCGGGTGGGAGCCGAAATCTGGTCCCAGTTATTCCATCTTGGCTGGAAGTAGAGCATTTAATTTTCATTTTTTGAGTAGGAGGACCTTTCCAATTTTAAATGGTGTAAACTATTCCACAGGACCACAGGCCTCACCCTTAGCATGTTTGTGACCTGACTGGGAGTCTGGTGTGGCCAGTGTGTGAGAAGGGATGGCTGGGAGGAGCTGCAGCTGGGAGCACTGGGGACATCTCACCCACCTTCCTAGGAGTCGAGGCCCCAAAGAGCATCTGTGTGGGCTGGAGATTTGCGTTTTCCTCCCTGCACCACACACAAGCTCAGCAGCTTGTCCTAGGGCTGTGTGCACAGCCGAGCGTGGGAGCCGCGTCAGGGCAGAAAACCCCAGAGTGCTCGGGCTTGCCAGCAAAGGCACCCGGTCAAGATGTTGTCATGGGGAGAAGGGGAAAGCGGAAGTGGGAAGGGCCTGGTGTGAATGGAGCTGGCTGGGAGGCCTGGCTCCCTCCCCTGACTGGGCCTCTCAGGCCTGGCCGCAAGACCCTGGGCTTTGTCTTGCCTCCTCTGTGACAGAGCTGGGTCCTAGGCACACATGTGCGGTGTGGGCCCCTGGCCTGCCTGTGGGCTCAGGAGAGGGGAAGTGGGCTGGGCCCAAGGCCTGGACCTGGGGCTCCCTGTAATGTCTGAAGTCAGCTGCAGCCATGGAAAAATATCGGCTGGGCCTACAGCCTTGGGAGGGGTGGCTAAGGAGGCCATAAATCATCCAGAGGTCTGGGAGAACTGCCTCTGGTCCTTCCTGGCCAGGAGGGAGGGCCAGGGCCAGGCCCTGGGGAGCCCACCATCTAAAGGCCAGGCTAAGCCAGGCCAGCGTGGCTACTCTGTAGGGCCGGAAACTCAGAAAAGAGGCAAAGCAAGGGTCAGTGGGCCTTGGGGACCTGCTACCCAGAACTCTTGCTGCACAGAAGGGGAGAGTACAATGCTGACGGCTTGTCCAAGACAGACAGCCTGGTCCAAGGCTGAGGTCCAGCTGGCCTTTCTCCTCATCTGGAGAAAGGGAGAAGAGAGAGGTACCATGATGAGGACCAGGCTTTCTGTGTGCTCTATGACATCTGTCATAGTGCTGTCGGCTGTGTGAAGCCTCACAGGCCACAAGTTGGCAGTCCAGCCTCTCCCCCAGCACCCACAAGGACTTTGGCTCCCTGACTCTCAGGCTGCATCTGTCAAAGGAAGGGGATGTGCTGGCTAGTCCCAGGGCCCATTCCAACTCCAGAATTCCCTGGAGGCTTACTCTGCCATGGGGTTTGGGTTACTTCTTGGGATGCCAGGCCAGGGGTGGCCCTGAGTGGGATCAGAGTGGGTGTTTGGGGCCTTTTAATGAACATCATGGTGTCATTGAGGGGAGGCCTAAAAGTCAGACCATTCCCAAAACCAGAAGGGTGAAGCTTTGCCAGGAGCTAGTGATGGAGTAGGCCACCAACCTGGGGTCTGGAGCAATTGACTGAGGTTGGGTTAGAAGGTTTGGGGACCTTACACCTTTGGCACCTGTGTGTGATTATAATCAATTTTTGAGCTTCTTGATGACTTGTCCCTGTGAGCCCCCAACATCCTCCATAGGGCAGGCCAAGAACAAAGCACCCTCACCTCACCTGCCCCCTATAGGCGGTGCTGCTGTGCTGGGTCACTTTTTGTACCCTTGTGGTCAATTCTTTCACCAGGTTCTCAGACCTCATCCTGTCTGTGCTCAGTTCTCTGACCCCCCACAGTTCTGTGTGTACCTCTTTTAAAAAATCCAAACAAAACTTCCATGACGTTCCTCAGTCCCACTGGAATGCCGCCCTTTAATTCCTTTTCATCAGGCATGCTTTTCTCCGCTCAGCCTGGCCTGGGAAGGTTCTCCTGACCCTGGATGCCCTCTTGTGCAATCCTCCAGGCAATTGAGAGGCTGTTGAGACGGGCCTTGTCCTGTGCAGGGCAAGCTGAGTGGGAAGGGGGAGGGAGACAGCTGGGCCTGGGCTTTACCTAGGAGACCCTGCAGTAAAGGCTGGGTCAACTTCTCTTCTCATGACCCGTGGCTGGCTCAGATCTTGGTGCCATTTCACTGGTCTTCATAGTAAAGGAGAATGTGGTGCTGACAAGAGAAAGGCAGATTACAGAGGAGAAAGATTCCCTCATTTACCAGACTCCAGCAGCTTCCTCGGGCTAGAGCCTGGGCTGGATGGGTTGACCTGGGGAGGGGACATAGAAGCTCTGTGGGTTAGGTAAGTAGAGGTAAGTGGAGGAAAGAACCAGGGAAGCAGCCTGGTTTGTTGGGATCCCAGAGGAGGGACATAAGACCAGAATGTCCTCATTGTCAAGATGTTTGTCCAAGCCATGCCTCCTTAGTTTGGGGCAGGTGTTCCCCTTGCCTCTCTTTATTCCTTCCCTCAGCCTGGCACCACCAGGGAAAGGTGAGAAGAGCTGCAGCTGGAATCCAGTGGGCTGTATGCAGAGGGTTAGGAGGTATTATGGGTAAGGGATCCCTTGGTCCCAGCCCAGGAGAGAAGGCATTAGCACCACGGAGGAGCACTCAGTCACAGTGAGAAGCCAAAGAGACAGCAGGAGGAGGAGCAGCTTTCTGTCCTTCCAGGAGGCCAGGCCTTTGCCTCCCTGAGGCTCCATGCTGTCCTCTCCATGGCAAGGCACAACCTTCTTGGTGTGTGGCTTGGATGGGGAGTGAGCTGGGTTCTCAGTGGGGAGGAAATGACTGCTGGAGAGCTTCTCCCTTTTCATCTGGATAATGTATTCCCTCGGCCTGAGACAAGGGTTGTTTCCTTTCTTCAGGGTCAATAGAGCACTAGGTAAAATGCAGCCAGTCAAGCCCTGTGCCCTTGATCTTCCATGCTGTTCATGGCAGGTGTTTAGGTATTAGGGGCACCCACAGAAGTGAGTCTTGCTGGTGGTGCTACATATTGTTGGAGGCACAAGGAGATGGCTGTCATCTGCATGCTGGGACTCTAGTGAGATTGAGAAGCCCAAGCTGGTGGCAGTCATGGCCTCTAAGGAGGGATCACCAGGTTAGGGAGCTCTGTGGAGTCAGTGTCCTAGCACTGGCAGGTGGATGGGCCTGAGGTTGGCCCTTGCAAAGGGTCATGTTAGAGTTTGTCTTCCTCATTGAGTGATAGCACCATCTAACTGTGCAGTGGTTCCTCTTGGTGAGCTTGTTTTAAAGATTAAAAAACAAGTTTTGTGACCTTAAGGAATCTGCTGAGGTCACACAGCTGGGAGACATCAGCTGCGATTAGTACCCAGGCTGGCTGATGCTCTCGACGCTCTAGTCCACAGCTGAGTGACCAAAACAGGAGCCAAAAGAATCATGAGAAGGAAGCTCATGTGGGGGTCTCAGGAAAACACAATCCCAGCTCCATCATTTCCTTCTAGTTAGTGGGGAGCTCTTCCTCAGCTATGTCTGACTCAGCCATGTCTGACTCAGCCATTTTCTTCCTACCTGGACCTACCCCTTTCCTTTTTTTCTCTTTCTTTCCCTTTACCTACTCCCCATCCATCCATGGATCCATCTGTCCATTCATCAATACAATGAACACTTATGGAGCACCACTGGGAAGTAACATTGTACTGGACTTGGCAGAAACATAATTGAATAGGACCTGATTCTAACTTCATAGAGCCCCAGTGGGTGGAGTGGGCTGTGGCAGAGGAAAATGAATGAATCAGTGGACTTTCAGGATGCCAGGGGGCTAGGGCTTTGGTGGAGATGATGTGATGGACATGTGATGGACACAGAGGCTTTCCCACAGAGGAAGTGCCCAGAACCCATGGCTAGTTTAGACCCTGCACCAACACCAGGCTCTTGGTTGACATCTCCATGAAAAGAAGGCCTCCTGGGGAGCAGAGCTTGGCTCCTCTCTTGTTGTGTCTCTACCTTTAGTAAAGCTGTGGGACTGAAGAGATACCGTGAGGGCTCTTGGCTTTGTCAATAGTGAAGTTCTAAGCCAACGTGGGACACTGAGGCTGGAGGGATCGCAGAGGGAAGGTTTCTTGGCTGAGTCCTGAAAATGGCTTTGAGCCCAAGGTCAGAATTTGATGGGATAGAGAGAAGGGTAGGCCATTCCCAGTGGGATCCATAGGGAAAGATCCTTAAAAGGATCTGGAGCCTAACATCCCAGGCCTGGGAATTTGATCTTGCCTCCTTCACTAGCCTCATTTCCCATCTTTCCCTGGAATCACCTCTTTTCTCCAGCTGGACTGATCTTGGGTTCGCTGAATGTATTCTAGTCCTCAGCACAGCCCCAATTGCCCAGGTGCTCCGTTGTGCCACTCCCTTCCACAGGACAGACTCCCATCAAACTGTTATCACATTAGATTGGCTCATGGGGGCTCAGATTTGATTCTACCCAGAAAAGCATCTGGCATCTATCCACCATCATCAACATTTGCTGAATGCATGAAAGTATTTGTTGAGTTGGATTGAAGACCTCTACAGTATCTGGTTGTTGGGTGGAGAAAATCCAGAAGTGAGGCAAAAGGAATCACCTCTTGGCAAATCTGGTTTATGGAGATCATGTCAGGCTTGTCTTGGGCAGCAAGGTTAGCAAAGGCCAAGTGTTTAGGAAGTGTTCAGGGTCTCTGCCCTTTGGGAAGAGCTGCAGAAAGAGCAGCAAGGGGCCAGTTTAGAGCCCTTGTGGTGTGAGTCAGCCCGCTGCTCCCATGGGTGGAAGAAACTGCCTTCTGGTTCCAGTGTTCTCATCAAAAGCCACACTATCACCAGTGAGGCACAAGCCATCTTGTCTCCATTTCCATGGGAAGTTTGATGGACTTTTGTGACTGGTACCAAAGGGATGACATATGCATTTGATGGGTCAGAAACATGTCTGTGGAAGATAAGTTGGGGCCCAAACCTCAAGACATTCTGTGAAGGTTTTGGGGCAGGTAGGAGTGGGTTTTCTCACCAAGGGGGCTTTTTATGCTTTCCATGCCAGCCAGCTGGCAGTGCTTCATGAAACCACCTCTTGGGCCAGGGAGCTAACTGCGTAGCTCATGAGGACATCTTGGTCTGAGAACTTTCCAACTAAGAGGAGTCCACTAGTGATGTGGGCCTGCATGTCCCCCAGGCCTCGTGTCCTGGGCAGAAGCCTCTGGGTTTTCTGTGTTGTTACCTGTATGTGCCTGCCAATCTTTAGGGATTTAGAGAGGGCAGCCTCTGCCCCAGAGGTGTTGGACACAGAAAGGGGCAAAAATGGTGTTTGTGCTGACCTTTGGGCCTATGCATGGTGTCTCCAGGCTCCTGCGGTGCCTTTGGTCCAGGGCTGCAGTGGGTGGCTTCTCTGATACTCTGAAAGGATATGCTGGGGAGGTGACATCACTGGTACAGGAGACTGTACAGCGGAGTCCAGGATTTGCCTCCCAAGCTGTCAGAAGGCAGGTTCTTGACTTCAGTTTTTTGTTACACTTGTGAGATGTGTCCCCAGCAATTTGCTGACTGTAGGTATTCCATAATGTTTATTTGAATGTTCTAGTTTACTTTCCTCTCCCCTCCCCTCCCCTCCCCTCCCTTCTCTTCTCTTCCCTACCTTTCCCTTCCCTCATTTCTTTGAACTGGTAGCTTCTGGGTTAGCCTTTTCATAGTGTCACCCTCACCTGCACCCCTGCCCAAGTGGGAGTGAGGGCTGAATTGCAGCTGGCCATTGGGTGGATACCAGGCTGCAGCTGTGGGCCAGTTCAGCACCCCATACTGAGTGTTGTAGGCAGGAATGGGCTTCCCTAGAGTTTGCTTTTTACAACTCTGCTTTGCACAAGCTGCTGCAGGTGGAGAGGGCCAGTGCTGTAGTGAGCTGAGGAGAAGCCACATGCTCTGTAGCTTTCTTGGGATCTTAGAAATGTGTGTTGGCATCTGAAGGCTCTGAGAAGTCCTGCACTGAATAAACGGTTTCATGTGAACCCTGAGTTTCTAAAACTCAACGTGGAGCACCTGCCTCCTGGGTGTTCACTTTTCTCCACACAAGACCTCAGGTTGGTTCTCGGGTTTGTGTTAGCTCAGCTCATGTGGCTCCAAAGCTATTTATCACATGTGTATTTGTTCATATTCATTTGTTCTGCAGCAGAAGCCCCTGAGGTCATTGTTGCTCCCACAACCAGTGCAGATGTAAATGCTATATGGAGGTGGGGCCTTTGGGGGGGAACTAGGATTAGGTGGGGGACCTGAGCATGAGGCCCCCATGATGGCATCCGTGGCTTCCCGGAAGTGGAAGACAGAGCTGTGCTAGGGACACTTGCTTTCACCATGAGTGCTGCCCGTCATATTAGGGTCTAGCAAGAAAGTCCGTGACAGAGCTGATAGGTATCATGCTCTTGGACTCCCAAACCTCTGGAATCATAAGCCAAATAAGCTGCTGGAGGGAAAAGGGAGGTGCCGGAAGCAGTGGCACCAGGGTTATTGGTCAGATCCCATCCACTGTGGCTGACACTGGCCCAGCACATCCCAGACACTGTGTCCCTCACACCTCACAGGGCCCACATGCCAGAGTGCTTAAGTGGCCTTTCCCAGGGGAGGCCCAAGAATGTGGGATAGTGAAGAACTCACTGAGGACCCCAAGGCTGGCTGAAGCCTAGGAGGTGGGCCAGCACCCATGCTGCCTTCCACTTCAGGGATGGGGACCAGGAGGCAGGCAGTGCAGGCTGGGCAGAGGGGGCATGGCCGCTTCCAGCGGGGAGGAGGGAAGGCGGTAGGGAGAAGGCCCGCCAGCTCCCGTGCCCCCATGCCAATTTGGTGAGTGTATTAAAAAGTTTCTTTTCAATTACCTCTTTCTTGAAAATTACTAATAACGCTCTGATGGAAATGCGATTTAATTTCCCAGTTGGCCTGGAAATGAGGAGTCCCATAATTGTTTGACCCTCTCACTAATGGGGAGGGGGCCTTGGCTCCCCTGAGGCTGAGCAGAAAAAAATCCCTCTAAATGTGTGCACCCCCCAGGCACCCGACCCCAGGCATGCAGCACCCTGCTCAGCACACCCAAGGACCCAACCCCTAGCTCTGCTGTACCCTGGAAAAGCCATCAGTACTCAGCCAGTGCTGTGCTCACCTCCTCCCTCAGGAAAATAGCCCCAGAGCAGCCTGGCCCTGGCCTTAGGCCAAGGGCATCTTCCACTGGGCCCCTGCCTTGGAGGCAGACAGACCAGAGCTTCCATGAGAGAAGAGGAAAAGATGGGGTAGCCCTCAGCTAGGGCCTGCCACCATCTGTCAGGCAGCTTTGCATCTCATCCATCTCTCAAAGTCCCTCAGAGAAAAGTGTGATTACACTCAAGGGACAGGAAGGGGTCCGAAACTGGGTGCCCAAAGTTCTTGGGTGCAGCCTTGGTCTGACTCTGAAGGCTGCAGCCTTTCCCTCCCACCCTCGTTCTCACCAGCCACCTTCTCATGGGTGGGCAGATGCAAAACCCACCTCGGGTCATGGCAGCTGCCTGGTAACACCGCAGACCTGGGAACAGGACTGCCCAGCCAATTCCCCCAGGAAAACCTCCAGGCCGAGCCCTGGGAAGTTTGCTCGCGTTCTTTAGAATCTATTCATATAATAATGCAATGATGAGATAGCTGGTTTATTTAGATGCCATCTCTGTCACATCATGTTATCTCAGCAACTCGTAAAAAAACTCACCCAGCAGGTATACACTGTGTCCCCATTTTAAGATGCATAAACCAAAGCACAGAGAGCATAAACAGCAGACCTGGGATGCCACAGGGCTAGTCAGAGGATGGAGCTAACATCTTCCATTGCCCTCACCACTGCCCTGGCTTTCTCCTACCTCTGGTGAACATAGAACCTCAGGCTACACGGGGAGAGCCTTTCCCTCCATTTCTAAGGTGTGGTTCTTCCTGGCCACTGTCTTTTCTTCTCCATTGAGGGCATTTCCCTGTCCTGCTGCCCCAGGACTCCCCTGAATCCTGTCTAGACCAGCCAGGAAGATGGTTCCAGAGCACCTCTTCTTCCAGGTGAGGAGCTGGGGTCCGGGCCCTGGGGCCTTCTGCTCTCCTGCTCTTCACACTGTCGGGGGATGGGGGGAGGTGAGTGGGAAGTGACGCACCCCACTGAATTTCCCGGAGACTCATGTGTCCAGACTGAGGTACCACAGCTGGACTGAAGGCTGCAAGGGCACACAGGGTCAGTCAGCTCCAGACACGCTGAGGAACAGCAGGCATAGCTCAGCCTGCCCCTCCCACCAGCATGAACCCCTGAACCCTGCAGTCCTGGTGTAGGAAAATATGATCCGGCCACACGAGCAAGGCTCTGGGCAGGAGACCCAGACATCCTGAGACCTCATCCACAGAGAGACTTTTGTTTGGAAAACAGGCATTATCACTGTGACAAATGCTGTCTGAATTCCAGGAGGGGTATTTTTCCTGATGCTTTTAAAATTTCAAATCTCCTCTCTAAACCAACAGTTTCTATCTCATTCCCAGTGTCTCTAGCCAGTGTTGCACACATGCAAAAAGGAAATCAGACTGCAGACTTCAAAACTCAGGGAGACAGGGGTCTCCAAGCCCCTAGTGAACTCAGTCTACCTTCAATATGTCTTCAAAGCAGACAGCCGAGCTAGGTCAATGGGACCACCCCACCCAAGGGAAGGAATCTCCATACTTGGCTCCTCTGATTTGATCCCCAACATTCCTATTAGCCACAAATATCAGGGAACTTGGCCTCCCTCAATGGCAGGAAGAGGCCGCCACAAAAGTCAGCCAGGGTCATGCAGTGAAGGGAGGACGTGTGCCCAGAGTTGTAGGGTTGTCTCAGGGTCCCCTCTGCCTTTCTCCAGTAGCACCCAGGACTCTGTTGAGGATGTGAACTGGGGCCTTCTCCCCTGAGGGCACATGGGAGAGGCTGGTGATCCCAGACCAGGAGGTCTAGAGAGTGAGTGGGACCAGCAGAAAGGAGCCCTCAGCCACTGAGGCAGAAGAAAGTGTCTTGGTCTGTTTCCCATTGCTGTAGCTGAATACCTGAGGTCGGGAATTTCTAAAGAATAAGAATAAAGGTTTATTTGGAATCTCCTGTCTCTCAGAAGCCTGTGCCCCATACAGCCACTAATAGGTCCTGATGGAGGGATGTCATCTCCAAGTTATCACTGACAGGCAGGGAGGGAAAAGGTTCAGCACAGCCTTTCTCTGTCCTGAGGGGCCAGCAGCCACCAGGTACTTCTCTGCCTTGGCCTGAGCAGGGCATAGGGCTGGGCTAGGAACTCCCGCTTCCTGACACCTGGCCTTGCTCACTCTGTGCTAGGCTCTGAGCCCAGCACACTCATGTGTGTATTATTTCATCAGCGGGTTTATCCCCATCTGACGGAAGAGACCAAGGCAGAGAGGTGAAGTGGCCTCAGAGCAGGAATTCCTGGACATGGAGTCTGCTTGCAGGACTGTCATGGGGAGGCTGGGTGCTATTGTTGGGCCTGCTTAGCCACAGGTGCCCTGCAGGTTGCTGGGGGCAGAGACAACAAGACCTGCATCTGAGCTGCTGAATTGAACGCAAGGGCTCCATCTCTGGAGTGACTTGGGGCTGAGGGCTCTTGTTCTACCACCTTTGAAGTCAGGCCAACCTGGGGCCCTTAGCTGAGCAGCCTGAGCCCTCTGCCTCCCGTGGTCCTCAGTTCCCCTTACTTACGGAATGAAGGTCTTTGGTCTTGACATGCAGGGTTGCCATGGAGGTGGGATAACAGTAGCCTTTTGGACTGTGTCTAGACCTATAGAGGGTTCTGTGCAACTGCTGCCCCAGGAGCTGTGAAGAAAACCCAGTGGCCCTGCTCACCTCTGCTGGAAGGTGAACGTGGAGAGTGGGCTGGCCTCTCCATTCCCCTCCCCTGCCCCCTGGGGCTGGATGAGCTCATGTAGTGCATGGGCCCCTAGTGCCTGCCCAGGCCTGTGAAGCCTGTGGCCCCATGTTCCCAGGACGTCAGGGCCTGGGTCTGCCTGCTACGTGGAGATACCTCCCTCAAACACCCCTGTGCCTGGGCTGGCAGGCAGCAGCTACACCCAAAATAGAAGAGGCCTGGCCCTGGGACCCTGGCTGTCAGGAAAGATGGGCCAGGGACATTTGACAGATGCTGAAGTTCCTGGGGAATTGCACTGGCACCCCCATCCTTTTGTCTACTCATTCATTCAGCTGGGACACTTGAAGGCTTCTCCCAGGCTGGCCAAGGTGTATTCCCATGACTTGTCAATAATGAGGAGATGTAACTAGGCTCCTCATTCAGATATGGTCCAGAAGTGTGTCCGTTTGTGACAAGAAGTAGCTCCCTGCTTTCCTCAAGTCTACTGCCCATCCTCAGAGTACACTTGTGTGTGTGTGTGTTTGCACGTGCACGTGTGTGCATGCACCCATGCTAGGCATTGCACTGTATTGCTGGGCTGCACCCCAGCCCTGCCCCATCCACTCTGATTTTGGAGCCTTCCATGTGGGACTCAGGGTGGAGCCTGGCACTGGCACCTGCAGCTGGTGATGAGAAAGTGAATGATGTTCAGGGCACTAGGAGTTTCTTCTTTGAAATTGTCAAAAGCAAGCAGGCCCCTCACTTTCTTCTGAATTCATAGCCCATGCTAGGCAGCCAGGGTCACCCAAGTCCAATGGGCCCTTTCTGCTGCAGGGTGGAAGATTCCTGGGCTCCTTAGGTGCCTGGAGCCTGGGGGGCATCCCCTGAACCTCAAGACCTAAGCTCTTTGCCCCTTCTCCTGGAAGCTGTCTCTGCACGAAGACTTTTCCTGGTATACTCTGTCAAATGTTGGGGGATCAGTCTTGCCATTCTGGGAGTAAGGGTTTGATAGGTTCTGCTGCTGCTGCTGAGGCAGGTATGACCCTGTAGGCAGCAGACTGTGTATATCTTTGAGTGCAGAAGTGTGTCTGTGTTGCTGCCTGTGTGTGCTTGTGCATGCATCTGTGTGTAAGTACATTTCTGGTTGTGCATGTTTTTGTGAGAATGTGCTCAGTTTGAAAGTTTGTTGGGAATGTGTGTCTTCATGAGTTTTAAGCATGTGGAGGCTTCAGTCCACAAATACTATGTATGTGCATGCACATGTACAGTGTGCCATCATGGGCTCGGTCTCTAGGAGGTCATGTGGCTGCATAGTCCTGGCTATGGAGAGTGCTGCGTGGATCATGCTGATTATGCTCAGATCCCCAGACCTCGCCCCGGTTTTCCAACTTTAGGCACCACACATTCTGTATCCAGGAGCCTAAATCACAGAGAATACAATTTGAAGCTCCCTAGAGTCAGCAGCTTGGTGGCCCCAGCTGAGGCCCTCTGACCCACAGTTTCCAGGTTCCTAACCCTCTCCTGCTCCAGATGCATCCTCTGTGCTCCCCAATGGCTGGTTCCTACTGCCTCTCCTCTCCCACTCACAGCCACTGCTTCAGGCCTTGCCTAGCACACCCTCCTGCTGAAAAGCCTCCTTGGCCCTGTCTGCTCCCCTTGATTCTTCAGTACAGGTCCCCCAGCTCCCTCTGGGCATGGCTCCAGCATCAGTGATGCTTTACTTGCCCAACTTCCCAGTGGACCAGGACCATACTGAGGGCTGGGCAGCCCTTGTCTTTGTGTCCTCAGCTTCGGGCCTGGTGTGAGTCAAGGCACTCAGGAGCTATCACTGCATACGTGACACCAGGGAAGGTGCTCCCTATCTGGGACTTGGGGTGCTGGTGCTGGCAGATGACCAAATACTATCTGCTTCTTGAGGGGCAGCTGATTGGGTGGCAGCAACACAAGGCAAGGTCTGGTGAGAATTCTGGCCTGGCCTTCTACTCTTGAGCAAGTTATTGAAGCTCAGTTTCCTTATCTGGAGGTGGGACTCATAGCCCACAGAAATTCAGCTAAATGTCACCAACAGAAGGTGCTCAGCCACGTGCCAGATGCCTAGTGAGCATCCTATAAGTGTAATAATTATTGTCATTGTTGGGGTACAGCCATTGGCACTGACCCCATCTTCTCGCCAGGGTGCTTGGCCTACCTGGAAGGCTCTCCTCTGCCTGTGCACCACACCTGGCCACACCTGAGACTCCCGCTTGCTGCCTGAGTTAACTCTTTCAAGCCCAGCCCCTGGCCATGACAGCCATCTTTCCCCTGTGTACCCTGGCCCAGATCATCAGGGATCCTTATTTTGCTTGACCTATATGGCACCAAATGAGAAGTTTGGAAGCGCATCCAAGGGAAGGGCAGCTTCTGATCCTGCCTTGGGTACCATCAGTGGGTCTTTAAGCTCTCAGGGCCCTCCATGTGCTCTGGAAGGAGAAGGCAGAAAGGAGCAGAGGGCGCTGGCTGCAGCTCAGAGCTAACATCAGGCTGTACCTTTCCCCATGACCATACCCGGTCAACAGGGGTTTAATGTGGCATTTTGCTGCACTCCTCGCCAGTGTGGCCGACTGGTTCCCAAGGGTCCTTCCTTCCATCTCAGAGTCCTAGGATTCCAAGGGCTCCATCAAGGGCCTTTCCCTTTCTCAGACCTGTAGGGTCCTCTGAAGACAGTACCTGGGCCATTGGAAGCCACGTGCTCTGGAGGAGCACTTTTTGTGGCTTAGAACGCTGCTGCAGGTGGGAGGCCGGAATCTTGGGCAGGGGACTGGAGCTGTCTTAGGAGTGCCTTCTGCCAGTTTCTACATAGGCCACCTGGTGCAGGGCCAAGGGTGTGTGTGCTGTGACCAGGGGCATTCAGCTGCTCAGCCAACAGCTTAGTCTTCTTCCTTCAACAAGGGTCCCTGGTCTTGCTGAACAAATACTCCTCAAGGTGAGGGGGAGAGTGGAAGCTGACCTCTGAATGGATGTTTGGCCCTGCTCCCTTTTCTCCTTGTCACCTCATGTTTTCGATGGTAACTCATGTGGCTTGCACACTGCACACTTATGTACTTTCTATGCCCAGTACGTGGTGCTCCCTGCTGCAAAGTCACCCTTTTTTCCGAGGGATCCCTATTCAATACTCTGTGGTTATGCAACTTCCTGACCTAGACTCCCCATTGCCCCCACACAGATAAAGGGTAAAAGAGGAGGGTTTTTGTCTCTGTGGTTGGGTAGTTTGATTGGTAGAGGCTGTAGAGAGAGACCCCAAGGACTACTGGGGAAAAGTGCTGTGATTGATTAGCAATGTCTGCCTTGACCAGGATGGAGGTGGTTGGCATTATTGATCCCATGCCAACCTTAGGACAGGATACCCAAGGCCTCCTTTCTTTGGGGAGCCTTTCCTTACCCTTGATACTCAGCATCCTCTTTTGAAATTCATTACTGGTCTTCTTGAATTTTGATTCCATGTGGCAAAACCTCCGGAGGGTATGGAATACAGTCATTTTGCCATCCCCAGGAGCTGGTGTGTGGCTTAGCACCCAGGGCACAATCTGTAAATGGGAGTGTGCATGTTTTACTAGAAACCATTAGTTCTGTGTCCCCAGGAACACCCTGGTGGCCAATTCCATGCTGAGCTGTAGGAAGGAGCTGTGCTGAGCCTAGGCCCCTGAGGCCTCCCAGCTGTGTGTACTTGACATGTGGCACTTACTGGGCAGGGAGGACTTACTCGTAATACCCTCTGCTGTAGGCAACTGTTTAGCAGTGTATTTTTTTTTTTTTTTGGTACCGGGGATCAAACTCGGGACCTTGTGCTTGCAAGGCAGGCACCGGAACCACTGAGCTAAATCCCCAGCCCCAAGCAGTGTATTTTTAATAATTCAAAGCAAACAACCCATGTTTAAGGTAGTAATATGGAAAGTTAAAGGAAGTATAAATGAGGAAGGAGGAAAGGCAGCCCTGCAGCTTGAGCACAAAAGAATTCCACCATTATATGTGGCATCCTGTCACCTGCTGAGGACAGCTCTGGCAGCCCGGGCAGGGTGCTGCATGTGGCTGGGAAGCCTGCAGGTTCCTCTTGAGGCTGCCCAGCCTACATTCTGGTTGGCCTCTGGATGCTGTGCAGGCTCACTGTGGCTTGTGCCAGGCCAAGTGCTGGCTGGTGCTACAGAGAGATGATCAGTGCTGCTCACCTGCTGTGTATCCCCTGGGAGCCACCTGTGCCTTGCATAGCTGCAATTCAATGGCTGCTTTCAGGGGGCTCCCTATTGGTTATGGGGTGAGGAGAGTGTTGAGGTCAGCAAACTGCATGTGCAGGCTCATGTAGCCTGTGACAGAAGTGGCATGGTCTGGGGATTTCAAGGGAGGTAGGATGAACAACTCTACCCTCCCAGAGGCACCTGCAGGGAGAGAGAGATGACCTTGGATGGTGTTGGAGGACCATTAAGGACCTCCCTTTCCACCTTCCCTGATTCCTCCTTCCCCACTTCCCTCTCTGCACCACCACCTGAAACTCATGAGCATCCTAATTTGAGGTGAGAAGCAGCCTCCTAGAGATGACCTGATGCTTTAGAAGAAGCATCCTAAGCTATTGGGGCATGCCCTGGTCTGTCCATCCTGATCCAGAGCCTGCTTGTGCCTGCCCTCAGCACATAGCTGAAGAGGCTTCCTTAAAAATCCAGCAGCTGCTGGCTGCATTGTAAAGTCTCAGGCCCCCCTCCCCCATCTCTGTCTCTGTGCGCCCCCCCCCCAACTTGAACCTAGGGCCTCACACATGATAAAACTTTGAGCTACTTCTCCAGCCCACTCTTTTTCTTCTTGTTATGTAAATAACTGCCTTATTGAGATGTACTACATATGCCATAGAACTCCCCCTTTGAAAGTATACAAAACAGTAGCTTTTAAAGTATTCACAAAGTTGTGCAGCCACACACATCTAATTTTAGAACATTTTTGGCATCCCCCCAAGTAACTTTCTACTCCTTAGCCATCACACTGCCCCCCAACCACTAATCTGTTTTCTAAGACCATCTCTTTGTGTATTCCTAAATAAAAGACCAAAAGCCGATAGATAACCATTGACCCAGAGGTCTACACTCTGTTTTAAAACTCAGGAAATTTGAAATAAGACCCCAACCCTGACTCCTTTGAGAGTGCAGCACAGTGGGCCTTCACCGTCTTATAGAAGCAGAGCAGCGTGTGACCACCTGCTTGGACAGAGCCTGGGTGCTTGTTTGCCACCATCTTCTCCATCCCTGTTGCTGCAAGACCCTACAGGCATGGGAATTGGTAGTCCTGGCCCGAGAGAGCTTTATTTCACCAGTGGATGGCACTTTGTCAGTTGCTTCCTGTTACGGTGTATGTCTAGATGACCCCCCCCCCACCCCCCACTGCCCAAAAGCCTCACGCTGTCATAGGTGGTGCTTTTTCAGAGGTGGCTGGATCTAGAGTGTGTGACCGACTCATGGTGTGAAATGCTAGGATTAAGGGTGGGTGATTACTAACTCACTTCACTGATTGGTTTGGCACCACCCTAATCCCAGTAGCCTGGATATAATAAAAGGGGCAGAGGGAAGCTGCTAAGGTCCTTTGAGTGCTTTGCTACCTCTGCCTGCCATGAACTGTTTCTCCCCTGCAATGCCTGTCTGCCGTGACCCCCTGCCTTGGAGCCAGCTGATTATGACTGAAACCTCTACAAACTGTGAGCAAAATAAACCTTTCCTCCTTTAATTTTGGGTGTTGGGTATTTTGTCTCAGCAAAAAGAGAAAAGTAACTAAGACATTTCCCAACTTTTCTTTCCCAGGCCCTATTCCATTTTGTGGCCCATCTGTCATCTACACCATGGGTTCCCATGTGACTTACAGCAGGCTTCCAAGCTCTGTTCCTATCTGGGAGGTCAAGGACTGTCCCCCACTTCCAACACCAGCCCTGGAAACACTGCCCCTTGCCTGAGCTGGCAGACCAAGACATGGATATCCCAGGACCTCTGTCTCCTCTCTCCCCTTCCTGCCATCTCCCCTTCTGTGACAGCTCCTACACTCCACACTAATTTAAGCTTTGTGCAGACGTGAGCCCACTCGGCATTTCAGACTGTTTAACCTGCTGTGATTGAAGCTATGGCAATTAAATTTTAATTGAGATGCACGCTGCTTAAGCAGACACAAGACAGCTACCACTATTGCTAATTAATTTTCTTCTGAAATGACAACATTTAATAATTATGCTCTGTGACGCCTTATACAGCCTTACATCTCCTGGTGCTGTTCAGTGGGATCCATACAGAGGGACTTGATAGTGGTCTCATGTATGGTTCTGCTCTGCTGGTGGCCCACATGCCACTCGCTGCGTTAAGAGGAGCCTGCTCATGTCTGTTTTAGTGCAGAGGCATTGTGGTTCCCATGGAGCTCCCTGTAGGTGCCATAGGATTCCCACTAGTATTCTATCCCAAGAGCAGCTAGGGGCCCCCAGTTTGTTTAGCCAGGGAATGGCCTTTTTAGTTAAAAATCAGAGCTGAATGCAGTGGCCTACACCTATAATCTCAACACTCTGGGAGGCTGAGACAGGAGAATCACAAGTTTGATCCCAGCCTGGTAAACTTAGCGACTTAGCAAGACCCAGTCTCAAAGTTGAAAAATAAAAAAGAGCTGAGATGTGGCTCAGTGTGAAGGCCCTTAGTCTAATCCTCAGCAATCTCACCCTTCTCAAAATCTATAGGAGAGGAAAGCAATGGAGAGACCAAGATTTGGAATCTTCTGTGGTTTTTCAAGTATGAGCTTGGGCAGGCTGCCTTGGCCTCCTCACTAGAAAGGTGGAAGGAACTGGCCCTCTGGGAGTGTGAGGTCAGGAGGAACACGTGTGTGGTGCTGGCACATGCTGCATGACAAGAAGCATGCCAGGCCATGGCACCAGGCCTGACCTTCCCCTGAACTCCTGTCACTTTGCATTCTTCACGGTTGGCCTGGGTTTTCTTTACTGTTCTTGGCTAGGCAGGTGCAGTTGCCTTGGCTCAGCCTACCCCGGGTTTAGGGCTGTCCCTCAGTGAGATGGCCCGCTGAGCTGGTTGTTGTTCTTCCAGGTGGGGCACCTCTAGAACCCAGGCTGCCACCACCAGGTTTCTGAGCCAGTGAAGGATGGAAGGCTGGGTGGAGGTGGTAGTGATGGTGGCATTGAGCACCTGCTGGGTACTAGGTCTCAATGCATAGTGACACATTTGATCGTCTTAATGCAGGTCATGCCATTCCCACTTTCCTGATGGGGAAACTGAGGCAGGGTTATACAGGTGGTAAGAGGCAATGTTAGCCTTGGATTCAGTCCTGTTCTACCCTGATTTGTCTCCTTCCAGCTGTCAGCTTCTTTTTGATACTGGAGATTGAACCCAGCACCTTCTCATTGAGCTGTATCCCCAGCCCTTTTTGTTTATTTTGAGATAGGATTTTGCTAAGTCACCGAGTTGTATAGGCTGGGCTCTGACTTGTGATCCTCCTGCATCAGCCTCACAGAGTACAGGGATTACAGGTGTACATCACCACTCCCAGCAGCTTTCAGCTTTTAAGAAGAGGCTCTGCGGGCCCAGAGTGGCTGCAGATGCCTGGGGCTGAGCTGGGCTGGGGTAGGGACATTCTGGTAGGTGGTCTCCCTAGAAAGGCCAGAAGGGCGAGTAGGGGCTGGAGGGGGGATCTAGCTGGTTCAGCACTCCCACTGGGTAGCCTGTGTGTGGAAAGGCAGGGAGCCAGGAGGATCACATGGGCTCCCTGAGCCAGGGCCTCTCGCACCTGTAAACCCTTACTCTTGAAGCTGGGAGCTTATCTCTAGAGGGACCCTACCCTGCCACCACCCCACTAGTGAGCAAAGGGAGGCCGGTACTCAAGGGCATGCTGTCAGTGGCAGGTGTGGGTACTTATGACTATGAGTACGTGTTCCAGTGTGCGAGGGTGAATATGTTAGTGGAAGTGTGTGTGCCTTTGGGTATGTGCAGCTGCATGAACGTGAGTGATAATGTGGATGCACAGGAGGGAGTTAGTGTGTTAGTGTGAGTGCAGTGTGAGCGTCCTGTTCCTGGGCCTGCTGTGGGGAGTGGGCTGCAGGCCCAGTGGGCACTCTTCTGGCTCTGTATCCCATCTCTGTTTTCAGGGTACAGTTGCTATTCGGGGACAGTGGCAGGGACCATCTGCTGCCCAAGACCTGGCCAGTGGGGTTGTGTATCTAGGGTGTAGACATGGGACTTCCTAGCCCAGGATGGGTGCCTAACCCAGTGTGGTCAGGGTGGAGATGACAGAGCTTCTCCAGGAGGTGCAGGAGGTGCTGGGGATTTTGGGGGATGTGCAGGTAGTTCCTCCTGGTAGGGCCCAAGCTTGGCAGATATGTGCTGGACCCAGCTGTGCAAGTGGTGCTGAGCATTGAATAGGCAGAGTATAGCTGGCATAGCATGGTTGTGACTCAGCCTGGTTGTAACAGCTCAGGACTTGGTTTTATGTGGAGGGAGGTGTGAAGCACCCACTGTAAACAGAGCTGCTGCCACTCCATGGATGGGTCCTCCTCTCGTGGCCTCGGGCCCCTGAGCTAATGGCCTTGGAGCCCACACCTGGCCTTCCTCCCTGTGCTGAGAGACACTTATTTCTTCACCAGCCTGTGGGCTTCCTGGTGGGATCTGTGGTGGCTTAGAGCTCACACTAAGTTCCCTGCAGTGTCTGTCCTTTCCTGTGACTCAAAATACAATTCCCTCAGTCCAAATTCTGCCCTGGAAGCCCGTGCTGTCGCCCACACAGCCAGAGAAAGTAATTAGCAGAGCAAGTGGGCTGCCTGCCAGGTTCGCAGGGAAGGTGACGCAGGGCTGAGCTGAGCCCTGGCCTCTGACAGGCGTGTGAACAGCATGGGCAGGTGCTTTCCTGGGGTCTGGGGTGCCTGAGGGGCAGGCAGGTGGAGCTCCCAGTTCTTTCGTCTAGAGGGAAAGACAGGGGTGGTGGAGGCGTCTCAGGACCTGTCTGCCTGTGCTCTGTGGATGTACAGCTGGTAGGGGCCATGTCCAGGTGGGCAAAGCATGGAGAGCTCCTCATGGCCACGTGAGATGCAAGAGAGCCTGGTGTCCTGACCACACAGCGCTGGGGCTCTGGCTGCTGGTCTTGCTCTTGGGAGCAATGACGGGGAAGCAGCTGGCTGGACTTGGAAACACAGAAGCATTGTAGATGTGCTCCTGGTTCTGCCAGTACAAGTGCTGGGCTGAACTAGATGAGATGCGCCACCTGGCTCAGTCCACACTTGGTTTGGGCGTTTGGTCCACCAGCTTTGCCTGAGGAACAGGATGAAGGGAAATGAGAAAGTGGAATGTCTGGGTTCAGAAGTCCCCATCTGGCTCAGAGGCCAGGCTGTCAGAGTATCCTAAAACCAAAGGGAAGAGCCTAGTGTCTCTCTTCACCATAGACCTGCACCCTTCCCGTGCACAGTGCAAACCAGGACAGACTGTGGGGTGCACTGGCATGCGCTGGCCCTGCGCAGAGTACTTATATGCATAGGAATGGGTGGAGCATTTGCCTATAGACATATGGACATCTCAGCACCGTCATCACTCTGTTTTACAGATCAGGGCATTGTGGTTCAGGAGGGTGGAGTGATTTTTCTCAAAGTCCTCTCTAGAAAGGCCAGTTGGTGCCACTGCCCCGTGAGAAATCCTCCTGATGACCGGTCTTGCACAGAGCCACGTCAGTCCCGGCCAGGGCTGGCCAGAGGGCTCAGGGCTTCTTGCAGGTACTTCCTGACTACACAGTAAGTGGCAGCCTTGGAAGCTGCAGCTGGTGCCTTCTCTGCCTGTCCCTGGCCAAACTGTCCTCTCTTCTCCCCTACTAGTAGGACGATGCTCCTCCCTTGGTCCAAGCATCCTCCTGCTCTCTCTGATGGTCCTCAGGCGAACCATTTCTTCATGCTCTGGGAGGAAGGGGAGTGAACTTCCAGCTTCCTGAGTGTGGATGACTTGCTTTTCCTTCAAGAGAAGTGACAGAGACATTTCCCTCCAGCCCACCCTCATGGCCAGTACCTGCTCCAGGGTTTAGAAACCATAAGGCCAGAAGCTTGGCCCAGTGGAGGTCTTTGAGGGGATTGTAGGGGCCTAAGTGCCAGCTGCAATAGGCCATTAGCCTGCCAAGTGCCAGTATTCTAGTAAAGCTTCACTGTGTGAATTCTATGTCTGTTATATTATTCCTTGCTCAAAACTCTTCCTTGGTTTCCCAGGACCTTCAGAATCCAGCCCAGACTCCTGATTTTTCACAGATTCTGCTCTGTACCCCATCCCCAGCTGGGCCCTGCACATTCTACTCTTCTGCTTTCTGGTCATGCAGGTCTTCTGTCACTGGCACAGCTCAGCACCCCCAGCTCACCCTCAGGCCTTGCCAAGCTGCTCACTCTGACTCATCCTGTGTGGTGCAGCTGGGGATCAGGGATCTCTACCTCTAGGAAATCCCCAGAGCCCCCACAGCCCTACCCGCAGTGCCCCTCCACCACAGCACTGGCATACAGTCTCCTGCTACCTGTCAGCTTGCCAGGAGAGCTTCCTGGGCAGGCTTCAGGTGTGGGGCCTCTTCCTGTCCCTAGGGCCCAGCCCATTGATAAGCACTAGCACTTTGAAAACAGATGGAGACAGGTCCCAGGAAGAGCCCCAGCAGCCAGGCCCAGTGCAAGCACTCTCTTCTGGTTCTTCCAGAGCCACTTGGAGCCGAGTGGGATCAGGGGCTGTCAGACCCAATGACACTCCATAGTAGCTTATTTCTGAGTGCCACTTTCTGTGACAGGCAGCTTCAGACCGGCTCCATGTCCCACGCCTGCTCTGCCCTCTGGGCCTTGGTTCTGGCCTGGAGGCCATCCAGTCTGATGCACAATCCCAGAGCTGTGTCTGCTCTGCCTTTCCCAGGGCAGCCTGTGGGAGTTCCTTGAGGCTTTCTGTCATACTTCTGTGCAGTGTCAGTGTCTGGAGGCTGGCAGAGGGACCTGTCCCACCTCTGTTCACAGACGTCAGAGCTGTGGCATCCCCAGCTGTCCTAGAGCCTGCAGCGGGCTGATCCTCCACTCCAGAGTGCCTGGTCCTGGGCCACTTTTTCACACACACACACACACACACACACACCCCACTCTGCCCTGGCCCTTGGTGGAAACCTTAGTTGGCCCAGTTTCTTTGGCCCCTGTAAAAGGAGACCCCAGCTGACCTAGACGTGGCCAGTGTTGGGAGATGTGTTGAGAGAACAGGTCTTCTGGCTGGGGCCGGGCTCTGCAAAGCCTCCTTGTCCTGGTCTGAGTGTCCATCCTCTGATAAGGCAGTGACTCCCCTGCCCAGCTTTGGAGGCAGAGCCAGGCCATCTGAAGGCAGATTTTCCTTTTGTGTCCTGTAGGCATCGCAGTCCCCTCCCTGTTTTGAGTCTGGGAGGCCCCTGGAACTTGCCCAAGTCACAGTGAGATTCTCCTCCACCCTTCATGGTCTGAAATAAGACTAGATTTGCTATTTCTCTATTATTTTCTCTATATTCATTAATAAACAGGACTCTCATGGAATGAAACTTTAGAATGAACTTTACATTAAAAGAACATTACCAGGGCCAGGGATTTAGCTCAGTGGTTCTGCCACCTGCCTCACAAATGCAAGGTCCCAAGTTTGATCTCTGGTATCAACTAAAAAAGAACATTACCAAAACCCCTTGGCTTTACCTAAATTCCTGTCATCCTAACACAAGATTTATTTTTTTTTTGTATATTGTTTCTGTCTTATACATGTGGTTTGTTTTCTCAGTGGTGATTATAGTACACATTCAATCTTGTTTTATTTTCACTTATTACGTGGGCTTAAGCATTTCTGTATTTCCTGAAGTTTTATAATGATGATCTTAAATTGCTGCAGTCCTGTCTCATTGTGTTGCTGTGATATCAAAATAGTAAAAATGGCCTCTCTCCTGTTAGACATGTCAGTTTTGGCCAGGGTTTTGAGAGTGTAGTTAGCCCTGCAGTGAAGATCTTACATGTTCCTTCTGCTCAGTGACAGGCAGCCCAAGGATGGAGTAGATGTGTGGCAGGTGGTGGGCTTCTAGCAGTCACTGGAGTTGGAGTTGAGCTCTCTGGTGTGTCTTGGAACTACAAAACCACTGAACAGTCTGCTGTGGCTTAAGCACCTTCAGTCTGTGAGGTGATGTACTAGATGTTTAGTGGTCGTGACCTGATTTGTGGTGATCCTGGAATATCAAATTATTTGCTTCATTTTCCATGGAAAGATACTGAGGTAAGGAGATGCTGAATCACTTGCCCACAGTTTGTAGCAAGAGGCTGAAGCAGGCTTTAGATGTAGGACTTCACTGCCCTGCTTCTTTGTAGTACGAAGTGCTAAGGTTCGCATCCCTGGAGTCCTTGAGCAGAGCCTGGATGATAAAGTGTCTACAAGACTTTGGATCAAGGTTTTTCAACCTTGGCACTACAGACATTTTGACTAGATAATTCTCCATTATTAGAGGCTGTACTGGCCATTGTAGGATGTTTAATAGCATCCATGGCCTCGTCCTACTGGCTGCCAGTAGCATAATTTAGAAACTACCAAAAAATGTCTCCAGATATTGCCAAATATCCCCTGGGGAGCAATTCACCCCTAATTGGAAACTGCTGCTATAGGAGATTCCTGAATAGGATAAATGGTTGACTACTGGATCTTTTATGATTTCCAGGACTTTCATGGGGCTCCCATTCCCAGCGGGCTCCCTTGGCAGACTGTGTCCCTACCAATAGGTGGTTGATGGGCAAGATTTGGCATAAAGTCATTGTGCATACAGTCATGGATGGGCACAGAGGAGACCTGGAGCATCTCTGCCAGGTGCAGACCCAAGTCAGGGTATAAAACCTTGAAATCAGGAGCTGT
The DNA here is from genome assembly GCF_000247695.1 of Heterocephalus glaber. The sequence goes on along the minus strand of NW_004624732.1, from coordinate 24,339,870 downwards.
TCCTGGGACAGGGAACCTGGATCCAGTGGAAACTACGGTCCCAATCTTGTGACCAAGGAGTTCTTGACCCTGTTGTCCCCTCTTGGCTTCTTGCCAGTAGGGAGAAGTCTCTTTGTATGAGGGAGTCACACATGGTGCCCTGGCCTCTCACAGGGTGGGGACATCCTTGCACATCTTTCTACTACAGTCCTGGTTGGGAGGCCAGATTGGAGCTGGGTTGTGGCACCGACTCAGCACCCAGGCCCCAGGGCAAGGAGGCAGATCTGCAGGGCTCTGAGTGGATGAGGCTTTAAAGAGCATTCTCATTTCCTGTCCGGAAGCCCTCCAAAGGCCCAGCCAACAAAAGGGGCTTGATTGAGTGTGCTTGGAGAGTCTCTTCCAAAGGAAAGAAGAAAGAACACGCAGCCACTACAAAGCCACTTAATTTTGCATATGGTGTCATGCCAAGAAACGCTGAAGTGCAGGAACAGGCATGGAGACCTGTTCTTTTATCAGGAGGGTGTGGGCCGCAGTGAGAGCCAAGGACAGGCATCAGCAAAACAGTGCAGGGCTTTTGGCTTATTGCTGTCTTCCTCCTCCCTCCAGCTCACTCTGTATCGTATCCCCCTCTGCTTAGAACTGAATTTTTGATATGAAAACCACTTAAAGTCTGACTTTGTTCCAGAGCATACACCACTGTATTTTGATAGACTGTTCTTGAAAACTAACAAGCTTCGAAGAAGCAACTCACTCATGGTAGAATTTCAGGTAGGGAGTTGATGACTTTGTATCCTGTAAGGTCTGCCTGGCACCTTCTGAAAGACAGGGCCAGCTGGCCAGGCTGGAGCTTTCTGTCAGTCTCTGGAGTCCTTCAGCCACCCTTACCAGCTTCCTGCTGTATAGGAGCCACTAGGGGACATGATGTAGAGGTCACATTGATTGTGCTCACTCACTACCAATTTATTGGATACCGAATATGCCAGGGAATGTGTCAGAAGAATTACAGTAAAAAAGCTAATCGGCCCAGGGGTTCAGAAAGTGAACAGACTTGGAAGGACTTAGGATGAGAATGCATTATTTCCCTAAATTCTAACTTCCTTCACTGAGAGCCCATAAACCTAGCTTGGGCTGTGATACATGGCAGCCTGAAAATGGGGTGCAGGTGAGGTGTGTAAGCTCCTGGGCATGCAAGGGGAAGACCAAGGCCTGGGAAGGCCCAGAGCAGACAGGACCAAGCCTTAGCTGGGGCCAGCTTAGGAGGCTGGCCTGGGTTTCTTTCCTCCCACTTTGTGCCTGAAAATCCCAGCCAGTTCCATCTTGTTGGCTTCATTTCAAGAAAAATGTGGCATTCGCTTGCCAGGATGGAGTTGGCTGTTGTTTGATGGCAGAATCCAAGGAAAGCCCAGGGCTGAAACTGGCAGAGGTGGTGCCCACTGCAGAGACGCACACCAGAGAAGAACTAGGTACAAGCTTTGCCTGGGAGGGGTAAGAGGGCCATGGCTCAGCAAGTCAGAGCAGAAGACAGACCTGAAAATGCCAAGGCCACATACCGACCTGGGTGTCCCAGAGCCTTGAAGGACAGTGCAGCTGCCCTGCTCCTTCAGTAAGTCCTCCCACCTTTGTTCTGCTCCATCCACAAGCCTAGCATCGTGATACCAGAGGCGAGGGTAATCTCAGGCCTTGTTGTTGGTGCCTGGCACACAGTTACTGGTTTCTGAATGCAGGTGGCTTGGATCTCATCTGCACCCTGCCACAGGCCAAAATTCTTGTTTTCACCCTATTGTGGATGACATTCTGCTTCCTGGACATCCAGCCTGTCTATCTCACAGATGGGGCACTGAGCCCAAAAGTGGGGGGAAACCTACCCAGAGTTGCACAGCCAGTCAGGAGAGGGAATGATGTGGTTAACAGCTGACTGTGCTATAAACTAGGTCAGTTGTCTGTGGCAGCCCTTTTGCAGAATTGAGCTGCCCTGGTGACAGGCTGGATGAGATGACTCCAGGAGGCCTTTCCCGGTGCTAGACTCCAGGGTCAGATGGAGGAAGCTGGAAGTTTTGGCTCCAGGAGTGTCTCCTTTGAGGTTAAAGCTTGGGGATCCAGCCATAGTTCTCCTTAGGTCCCAGGTAGGGTCCATAAGTCCCTGAGCCCATCCCTAGGTCCTACATGTTAGCTGGTGGGCATCGGGGAAGGTTCTCTCTTTGCAGTCAGCCAAGAACTGCTGCCAGCCAGGCAGGGCCCTGGGATGTTCCAGCTCCTTTCTTAGGAAAGCCTTTGTGACTTGGTGTTCCTTGGGCTAAAGTGTTGGGAAAAGTGAGATTTGCCCTGGGTCTGTGCACATCCCCTAGCCTTCTTCCATGCCCCTTGAAGGAAGGCCTGGCTCTCCTTGCTCCTCAAAGGACTTTGGTTTGGGCTCTGATCCTAAGAGCATAAACAAGCCACCTGTACCATGCCCCTGACCCCCAAATACCATTCCCCAGTCTACAGTCCACCAGGAGAAAATATACCTTTGATTGTATAATGGTTCAAAAACCCGCTTGCCTTTTGAGTGATAGCATTCATTTGTTTATCTTGAGAATCAACTGTGTTCCCTAGAGCACAGCAGGTACTCAGCAAACAGATGGAGTCAGTGCTGAGCACTATGCATAGCAAAGTTTTGCTCTCAAGGAGATTAGAATTTAAGGAATGAAAGCATTCCTCTCCCAAGTCATTCTTAATTTGGTACCCTGGCAACACTGCCCACAGCAGACATTATGAGTTGATTACTGCATCTCCTGTGGCAGACATTATGGGTTGATTATTGCACCTTTCCTAACCTCAGAAAGCCTGATGTTGTCCTCAACTCAGCTCTTCCCAGAGAGTGCTCACAGGTCATAGAAGCTGGAAGTTGCCCACCACCCTCACCTTGTGGGAATTGAGGCCTGAGGGGAGGTTAGGAGGAGAGAAGGATTCTTGCTGCTGTAATTGCCTTGAGAATATTTGTGGATTATGTTAGTCTCTGGGTCTGTCATCAGATGCTGGCTTGAGCCTGTGCATGGAGTGTGCATCAGGACGGACATAAACAAAAACAGGTAGGCTGTAGGAGTCATGGGTTATGGAAACAGACCCCAAGCCTGGGATGTCAGCAGGGAGTGTCTGTCTCCCTGAGGTGTCTGGGGGCAAGGGTCATTAGGATGGGGTGGGGCAGTGAGCCTGGGAAGACGGGGCCTTATGGCCATGACCAGGACTGGACCTTATTCTGGGCACCCCTTGCTGCTGCTTTTTCCATTTTCTGAGTGTACCTTGGGCATTTTCTCGCTAACCACCACTTGGTGCTTCCCCTGTGCCCACCTTTGGCCTTGGCAGGGGGCTTGGTGCCCAGCTCCTCATGCTGGCCTGTTCTGGGAGTTCTGGCATCCTCACAGTTTTGCACTCCTACAGAGGCCTTTCTCCCTGCCTGCGGCCTGCCCTGGGCACTCTGTTTTTCCTCCTCGGGCCAGAGGCCGTGCTTATTTTTCCTCTGGGCTCAGGAATCATGCCTCAGAAATACACAATACAGCTGTTAAAATATCTGGGTCTGGCAGGCGGGCCACACAGTGGACCCCTTGTCCGCCTGCATACCTGGTCTCAGAACATGTCCCAAGCCTTTGAAGATGGGGAGTGCCAAGGAGCTCCTGGGCTTCTGGGCTCTCCCGGGAGGAAGGGGTCTGCTGGTAGGAGTTTGGAATCCAGTATGATGGGCATGTCATGGGCTGCCACCCCGACCCTTTCAGCAGCAGACCCTGGAGCCACCAGCTCTGGGTGGGTGTAGAAAGCGGTCCAGTCTCCAGCAGAGCCTGCTGCTGGGGGCACAGTGCCCAGAAGAGGCCTTACTGCCCTTGGGGCCAGTGGGCTGCTGTTCAGCCTGCAGTGATAATGCCCTGTGTGTACCAGGCACATGAAGTGTGTGTGCCGTTCATGCCCATTTTACAGATAAGGAAACCAGCCTTGGGAGTAGATTCTTGTCCACATGGGTGTTCTTTGCCTGGCATCTTTACTCTGCTTCCCTGTGGAGGCGCCACCTGTGGCTCTTTGCAGGGAGTGGTGTAAAAGTCTTCATTAAAGCACAAAGAGGTTGGTTGGCTACACCTGGCACCCTGGGTAGGAAGGACTTGGGTTCATGGGATTTACAACATGGTGTCCTTGATGGAGCAGAGAGGGTGATGCTCTGGGCAGAGAAGAATGGGGAGGTAGAGCTGGCATGGTGTTTTCAGGGGATGAACCCAAGTAAAAAATACATGTAAGTTGAGATACCTTCCCAAGCAACAGCCTCAAAGCAGGTCTTACCCATAGCTCCTGGAAGAAGAAAGCCCTCCTGATCCCCATCTGTCAGGTTTGAGGCTGGCTGTGCATAGGGGCCTGTCTTTCCCATCGGTCCCGGCCCAGCAAGCTAGTGAATTAGGGTTAATTAGCTGTTTTCCTGAACATCAGTAAGCTCAGGGGCTGGGCAAATTAGGGAGCTTTTGTACTTGGGAAAATAAATTTAAGCAGCGATAAAGAAGCAGGTGCACCTGCTGGGGAGTGAGTTTTGCATGGTGCCTGCTTCTGGCCATGCTGGGAGCTGAGGCTTTGGTCCTAGCTGACTTGCAGGCCCCTGGGCTCAGGGAACAGGTAGGGAGGCTGGCCAGAGGTGCCTCCATATCCTTCCTAAACAGCAGTCTTCTCCCAGCCTGTCCTTCCCAGAGACCCTGACGGCCCTGCAGTCCCCTTTCTCCTGGTTGATCTGATGCTTCATCTCTTTGAGAATGCTCTCCTACCTTTTTCTCTTGTCCCAGAATGTGCCATGGTTGTCTCGTTGCCTTCAATCATGCCCTCCCTTGTCCTGGAGTCTTCCCTTTGCCTCTGCAGGCCAAGTTCAAGGCCTTTTCATTTCCACTTTGCAGCCAGGAGCAAATCCAAGGACATCAGGAAGCCCCTCTGATCTTCCCAGTCCGTAGAGCTTCTTTGTTGAGCACCCATGAGCATGATCTCTCTGCTACTTTTAGCATGGACTGCCTTACACTTCCATAAACTCTGCAAATGCGTCAGGCTGAACAGAGCAGCACCTGTGCTCTCCTCTCCCTTTGGACACCACTGTAATGCTTGCACATGGCAGGTATCTTCATATCCAAAGAATTCAACCATGATGGAAAACGTAGAAAAGTAGAATCCAAGAAGCCCACATGAGGCTACCAGAACTGCCATGTCTTGGCCGTGTGGCTTTGGGGAGGTTACTTAACCTCTGTGCTTCTGTTTGGTTGAAGATGCTGATATTGGCCTTGTATGGGTAGCAGGGTGAGTGGTGAGATCACACGATGGCAGGAGCTCTCTGGGCTCAGGAGCCATGTGCATGATTGAAAGCTTTGTTTGTTCCCTTTCTGATCATAAAGCTCTCTCCCACCAAAGAAGGATGTGGCAGGTCCAGGGTACCCTTCTTCCTCTGAGTCACATAGGAACAAGGGTCCTACTCAGTGGACCATGAGAGTTTCTGAAAAGTACTTTCTCCTTTGTTGTCCTCACCTCCCAGTGGGCACCAGGCTGGGCAGCAGTGCATGTGCCAAGACCTCTAGAGGCAAGGTCTGCATTGGATAAGGAAGGAGCAGCTAGGCCAGGGATTTAGCTCAGTGGTTCTGCCGCCTGCCTCAAAAGCACAAGGACCCGAGTTCGATCCCCGGTACCAAAAAAAAAAAAGGTAGGAAAGGAAGGAGCAGCTGCCATGTCCTGGCACCTCACATGCATGGCCAAGATTGTATTGCCCCAGGACCTTGCTAGGGTGTGCATTCCCCTCACTGTCCCTGGGGAGTTCAGATTAAGGTGGCAGAATGTTGTGTCAGGTTAAAGTGGTAGATCCTTCTACAGCTGAGCCGTCCAGCATCCCAAGTATCTTTTGTAGGGTCTCATTTCTCCCAAGTGTATCCCCTTCCCCAAGGACCAAGGAAGGACATAGAGGGCTGAAGAAAACTCACAGGGAAGGTGGAAGAGTGGCCAGTCCATGTGGGAACTGTGGTTTCCCTTCCAGCACTGGGAGGCCAGAGGAGGAGAAGACAGGGTGAGGACTTCCACAGCTGCCCCACCCCTGGGCAGCTGTGGGTGGACATCAGTTTATCTTATTAACTGATAAGTTCTAAGATAACTTATTATTCTTATTGAGGCTCCCCTTGGGCTACCAGAACTGTTGCCCTGTACATCCCCTCACAGCACAGTGCAGGCTTCTATCTCTGTAGGAACAGATAGGTGAGCAGAAACAGATGCAGCCATGGCTGGAGTTCCTGTAGGCAGAACAGCCTGAAAATGCCTGGAGTGTGCCCTGGTCCCCTGTGGGAAGGCAATCTTGGCTTAAATGTTGCCCACCTGCAAGTGTCTCCTGGCCCCACCAACTCTAGTCTAGACTCCACGTGGAGCAGCTTCTGTAGTATGTGTAATAAGTGTTTTGGAAGGCCAGCAGTCCCTTTAGCCACTCTGAGAGGGAATGAGGATGCTCTGTGTTAGAGAGGCACAAACTAAGGCTCAGAGAGGGGCAACATGGCCACAGACACACAGCAGATGCAGGCTACCCTGGCACTCATGCCTCTGTCTGGGAGAACTGAATGCATCCTAATTAAAAATAGGACTATTTTGCTGCCAGCCATGAAGCAGAGTGTCCCTAGCTTGGTGTAGTCCTGGGGTATCCTCACTTTCCTCATTCTTCTTCCCTTCAGCATGGGTGGGACAGTAGGATTGAAGCCCACACCTGGCTTCCCAGTGCTCCCAAAGTGGGGAGTCAGAGCCCCATTTGCTCTCATGTTGCTGGCCTTTGTGATGTGGTGCCTGATTCATGTTCCTTAGCACCTTACGGATGATCATTTTCCTGATGGGGAACCTGGATGTGTCGAGAGATAAAACAACTGGTGCTTGGGTGCTGGTCCATGTGAGGAGGGCACAGGACAGCCCAGCATAGGACAAGTCCTCAGAGCCTCAGGGGCCCCAGTCCGAGCTGAGTCCCTGCTCTCCTTTTTGTGATAATGATGGGATAATTATTCTGAGCCTTTATCGGTGTTGCTACCTACTCTCTGCTTTAGGGCCTTTCACATATTTTGTCTCATTTGATCTTAAAAATAAGTCGGCGATCAAGCCAGGGGGTTGTTATTAGATCTAGCGTGTGTGTTGTCCGGATCTGTGTGCGTACATGTGGTATGCATGTATGTCTGCGTTTGACTATATGTAGGCTGTACATGCACATATGTGTGGCCGAGTCTGTGTGTGTGGTGCATGTGACCACATTTACACCTGTAACCTTATAGATGCGTGGGGCTGTGTGATATGATATATGTATATGAGGTCTGGGTGTATACACGTTTGTGTGTGAATGTATGTACATGCTGTGTATGGTTCACACACGGCAGGCACCAAGAGGGTGTGCTGTGTGAGTGTGAGCCTATGGGCGTGTGTGTGTGCTCCTGCATGTGGCTTGGGCACGCCTGCTGCTTGGCTGAGATCAGACAGGAGTTGAGAACACCATGGCTGCAATAACTGTGATCACTGGGAGAAGAGGTCTTGTCTCTCTCCTGGAGATTGATTTCACCCGGGGAAGAGCGCTCTAATTCCTGTGACTCACTCGCCTGGAGAGTTCAAAGCAGCCAGGTGGCAGGAGTTGTCTGGGATTTCAGGTTTCAGGGTGATTCTCTCATTCTGCTCTGATTATTAATTTATTCTTCAAGCCAGTCCTGTAGCTCAGTTCTTAACCTGTTCTGTGCCATGGGCCCCTTAGTAACCTGGTATAATTATTATTATAGAATAATGCTGTAAATGCATAGAATAAAATGCACAGGATTATAAAACAAAACAATTGCATTGAATGCAACTACTAAAATGTCAAAGGCTCCATATATGTGATGTAGTAAAGCATGTGCTTCTTTACTGATACATCAGTGCAAGGTCAGTGCTACCGTAGATGGGCAGCTGAGGTGAGCTCAGATGATGCTCTAGGTTCTATGGACATGCAGGATGGCAGGCTCACAGGCCCTGTGGTTTATTACCCAATTTCATTCCCGAAAGAAACACCAACTTCCAGTTGAAGTTAGTGAAGGTAAAAATGTCTTTCCTGGTTCGGTTGTGCAGTCTTAAGTGGAACTTGTACACTATTTGGGAGTGACAAGACCCTTATGAGCACCCTGTTCAGTTTCTCCTCTCACTTGTGCATCAGAAACACAGAGCTTTTTGTGACCTAACTATTCATCCAGACCTGCAGATGGTCTCCAGGGAGGTCCTAGGAACTGGCCTAGAGCTTCTTGGTGCTGCCAGCGCCCCTGCTGAGGCCCCTGGGGTAGGTGACCTGGATGCAGTGTCTCACTGGAAAGGGAGCTCCTCCCAGCCCCAGGTCTGGCCCTGTGGCTCAGCAGAATCCTGAGGAGTGCGGCTGCAATTGCTTTTTCAAGTTGTCTGGCTGATGCCAGGTGCAGGGCTGTGTAACCATCAGTAAAGAGAAGCTGTTGACCTTCCTCCTGGGAAGCCTGTGGCTCCCAGGGCCTTGTGTTGGAGTTTTCATGGAGCCATGGGAATTGTTCCAGGACAGACCACCAGGTCCCCTGCTGAGGTCTGGGAACTGGATCCAACCCCTCCCCACTGTCCCCAGGTGGCCTCTGGGGCCCAGGTAGGGCTGCTGGCTGAGGCTGCCTCAGAGGAGCTGCAAGGAGTGAAAATGGCTGCCTGGGACCCTGGGCGCCTGGTGTTTACCCCGAAATTGTGCTAATCCCGCTAATTCCTGTGATTTACACAGACTCTTGGCTCGTCTCCTGTCTTCCTCTCCGGGGAGGGGTGCCTAGGGGAGGGCAGCAGCCACTCTATGGAAGGTGAGACCAGGGGCACGGTGGGCACCTGCTACCGGTCAGCCCCCAGGGGGCTAGAGCCCAGGGCTTCTGTGTGCACAGCTGCTCACCCTGGCCAGAGTTAAGCTGCCACAGCCTGGGTCCTGGGAACGAGAGTGATTTCCTTTCTTTCTTGAGCACACTCTGTAGCCCTGTTCTTGTGACCATGCCCTGAGGCCTCAGGTGGCATTTTGGCAGAGGACTGGAGTGGTGACCTGTCCCTTCTCACTCCGTAGGAAGTGGCTTTGGGCAGTTTACTTCCCCATGGGAGCCTCAGCTCCTTCCTGGGCAAGAATTGGGAACAACATCCGCTTTGCCACTTAACAGGGCAGGATGCTGGCACAGGGAGCTGATGCTACTGAGCTTTCATCAGTTTAGGCTGCTGGAACAGAGCACTGGAGGCTGGGCAGTGTAGGAGGAGCACAAGGTTATTACTCATGGTCCTAGAGGTCAGGAAATCAGAGACTGAGGATCCTGAAGATTCAGTGCCCTTTCCTTACTCATGAGACCATGGTTGCATCCGAACACAGTGGAAGGGGTGAGAGGGCTCCATGGAACCTCTGTTAAAGTGCTCTGAGCCCTTAATGAAGAGTTAGTTACTGAAGCTCGGTGTGGTGGCTCACACCTAACCCCAGATACTTGGGAGGCTGAGGCAGGAGGATCAAAGTCACTTTGGGCAATTTAACAAATTCTGTCTTGAAACAAGAGGGAGCTCTAGGGGTGTGGATCAGTAGTAGAGGACCTGCCTAGCTAGCATAAGGCCCTGGATTTGATCCTCAGTACTTCTTAAAAGAAATTTAGTGAGTGAATGTGCAGCTACCCAGCAAAGTCTCCTCCTTGTGCAGCCTCAGCAAACAGGACACGTGCATGACCACAGCGTGTGCAAGTGCAGTCCCAGATAGTGCCGAGGCATTTGCTCAGCCTTTGGTAGGGGGTTCCCACCCACCAATCTTGCCACCCTGGGATTCCCACTCTGGTTCTGGTTACCACTGTGCAGTTGAAACAGCTCGGCCTCAGGCCCATCTTGGTCTCTCACTGGGAGGTGATGGAGCCTATTGCTCCTCCTCCTGAACACATCCTTCCTGGGTTGACTTCCAGCACCCCATGCTCTCCTGTGGTTTTTCCCTCTTCCTCCTTCACAGCTCCCAGCCATTCTGCTTTCTCTTCTGGGCTGGCACCTCTTGTGTCTCTGTACTGGAGCTTCCTCTTCCACTGTAAGGGCTGTCTTGGCCAGTGTCTGCCTTATTCCCTCTTGGCCCATGACTCCTCCTGGGGCTCCAGATTTGAGTTCCCAACAGTCTACACTGCAGGTCTCAGTAGGCACCTTGAATCTCACGTGACCCAACCGAGCTTCTGATTTCTGTCCCCCAAACTGCTCCTCCCCTGTTCTGCTCTCTCTTTTTGGTGGTACTGAAGCCTGAACCCAGGGTCTGCACATGCTAGGCAAGTGCTGTCGCACTGAACTACAGCCCCAGCCCCTCTCAATCTTTGTAAATGCTACCACCATTCATCCACCCTGATGCTCAGCTGGAGTCCTCTGGGACACACCCTCCTTTTAAAACTTTTGACTTCCATATTCTATTCTGTAGTATTTGATACAGATAGCAGCATGTGAAAGTGACGAAGCACCTTACAGAGATGCTTCAGATGTCACCCAGCTGGAGTCGGTGCCCTGCGTCCAGCTGGGTGCCCCAGGCTTAACCACAATGCCCCCTTTCCCACTCCACACATTTAGTCCACAGCAAGGCCTGTCTGCTCTGCCAGATGGGGCCACATCCCACCAGCTGCACTGCCACCACTTCCACCTGGACCACTGTTGTTGGGGCTCTGTGGGTTGGTGTAGGAGCGCTGCCTGGCCTGCCCCACCCCACTGTCTGCTTTTCGTGGGCCGGGAAAGCAATCCTTTACATCATGGGTCACAGCTTGTAACTCCTCCACTCAAAACTCTGCAGTGCTGCACTGCTCACTGGCCAGGGAGCTCCCTTAGAACTTCAGTGGCTCCCCGGGTCTCCTGGCCCTAGATCAGTACTGTCCGTTTGCCCCTCCTGCTCTCTACCCAGCTACTCTGCTTTCCCATTCATGCTGCCTCCTACGAACTGAAATAAACCTACATTTATTTTCTCCCTTATTTATTTGTCTCCCAAGTAGACTGCAAACTCCATGTATTACACCAGGGGTGATGTGGGATGCTTAAAAAGGAACTTAAAAAATACTTTGACTGAGTGCATATGAGTCAATAAGCAATGCAAATGTGTGGCATGAGTAGGGGAATAAGTGAATGAATGAGCTTCCAGCTCAATAATTGAAAGATGGATTTCGGTGGGCAGGGTGGTCCTAGATGGCTGTCTGTCACCTTTCTTTGAAATCTTCTAGGTGGTTGTAATTATATTTACTTTTATTTCCTCTGATTCTAAGTTGGAAGTTACTCTTTCTGATATCATTTCTCATGTAGTTCTGATCACTCACACCAGTAGGAACTTGTTGCTTAGATTTTTCAAAATCTGAGTAAAAGACAATAAAAATATTCTGCTGTTGTCCATGTGGTTGTTCAGCAGACCAGATGAATCTGAGGATGAATAATTCTCAAAAGTAATTAAGCACTCCTTCCCAATTATAAGAGCGAGGAGGAAGCTGGTGGCTGGAGAAGCGAGTGGCAGCAGGAATCTGGGTCAGTGCCTGCCTGCTGGTTGGGGTGCAGTGTTAGTGAACGTCTTTGTCCTCTCCTTCAGGGTTGCCACCCAGGACTATGAGCGGCTGAGATGGAGACGTCTAGCCCAGCCACTGCCTTGGACAAGAAAGAAGCCAAAAGCGGGATCCTGGAGGGCAGCGCTTTCCCCGGCCCGGGTAAAAAGGCCTGTCCTCTCGCGGTGGCCGCGGCGGCCGCCGTGGCTGCCCAAGGAGGTACTTTCTGTTTTACGCTCTGTGAGCAGCAGGGGTGTTTTTCATTAGCCCGTAAGGATTTAACGAGAGTGGTGGCCCTGTCATCAGGGACACATGCTGGGTTTATGGAGGGCAGCGAGCAGGGCACCCCTGCTCCCTGGAATCCCGGGCTGAGTGACAGTCGCTGGCAGCTTTCCTTGGAGGTCTGGCCACCCCAAAGCCTGAGGACTGAGGCATCTCAGATTCTGGTGGGTGGGGCCTGAGCACAGGGAGGGGGAGGGAGGAGAAGCTGCTGGGTGACCCTGGGCGCATTCAGCTGGCACATTTGAGTTGTGCCCAGAGAGCTTCTTGCCTCTTGCTTGTGGAGGACTATTTTGGAAAGTAATTGTCTCCTGATGCCTTCTAGCTGTAATTAGAGGGTCAGGTATGGAATTTAGTATCTTAGGTGAATTTCTGGCCAACTTAATTATAACAGAAGGGACTCCACGAGCCACAGCCTCTCATTTTACTGCCCCAAAGAGAAATACTCTCTGATTTCCACTGGCCCGTGCCAGCATCCCGTTGGGAAAGTTTGGCGGGAAGGCGAGACCTCCCCTTGTGACTGTGCAGTCCATCTGGAGGCCACAGAACTATTTCTGTCTCTGAGGAGTGGAGAGACTGAGATTTCTTTTCTTTGCTCTTTTATTCAAGCGCATTTAGTCATGCCCTGTTGCTCTTGCCGCCGGGAGCACTGCTCAGAGCCTTCGCTCACTTTGATGCGTGCACAATCGCGGGAGCTTGTTAAAGTGCACACCCTGACTGGCCAAGGCGGAGTGGGGCTGAGCTTGTGCATTTGTCTCTGGCACAGCCTGTGGGCTACAAAGGGCATAGGAAGCCCAGGGAAATGGAAAGACCCTCTGAGGGCGTGGAGTTGTTTCTAAGCGTGGATTTGAGGACCTCCAGGTCCTTGTTACTATATTTATTTTTATTTTTCCCGTGATTCTAAATCAGAGGTCATTATTTAGAAGTTGCCCCGGACCCAGGGAGGGAGATCTGAGGACAACATTCGGGTGCCTCGGGGAGGTGGGCATCTGGCCCCTTGGCCTGGAGGAGGCCCTGAGACCCTGGTTCCCCCTGTACGGTGCTCTTCTGGCCTGGCATCTGTGGGGAGGGACTGCAGTGGGGGTGTGGAAAGTAGGGGTGGGGTGGGGGCAGAACTACTGCATGGTGTGGGAGGAGCTGAGTCCGAGGCAGTCCACCCACACAGGGCCAGAGGAGTGGAGACTGGGTGTGGCCCAGTGGAGTGCTGGCTCTGCCATTAGTTCTCCCCTGGGTCCCTGGGTTTGGCCTACCCAGCCTATGGTGACACCTCATTTGTCCCTCTGCCTGATTCTTGGAGGCCCAGTGAGCTCCCAGGAGCAGGGCCTCTGTGTATCTCTGGCTTTCTTCCAAGCATGCAGTGCCATTTACAACAACAGAGGACAGACTAAGGCAGTCATTAGATAGGAATTAGGATGCAGGTGGGGCAGGCCCTCTAGCAATCAGACCTGGTTATCACTGTTGGGTTAGAAACAAGTGCTTGAGGGATTCTCTGTTGCTGGCCCTAAAACTTGGAACACTGCAGCTCCAGAGACGCATGTACTTCCCCCACTCTGCCTGCCCCGGGATGGCCTCCCTGTCCACCTGTGCAGGTCCACTGTCCTCTTGGTCCTGGCCCAGGGGAGCTTGGCTGATGAGGTTCAGCATAGAGTGGACATGACTTCCGTGGGCAAGGGGCCTACAGCCCGAGGGCCAGGTGCATGTGCGGGGGACAGTCACAGGGACCCAGAGCGTCCTCTCCATCTCTGCTCTCTGCACGTTTTTGGGCGGCTTACCTGGGAAAGACCCTCCTGGAGTCCGAGAAGAGCTGCTGTTTGCACTTGGAACAAAGTGGGCACTAGGGGACGGGTCCTCTGTGCTGGTGGACTGCGGTGCCTGGACTTGGGGGTGGAGTGGGGAGGCCCAGTGGTGTAGCCCAGGGGCGCTGTCTGGGCTCTGGCTTTTCTGATCTGTGCTGTGAGGGGATTTGATGGACGTTATCCACAGACTTTAAGCTCTTGGGACCTCAGTCTTCCTTAAATCTCACTGAATGGTGGCAGAGATGCTGTGGGCAAGACCCTTGGTGCACTCAGCACACTTGAGGCTCAGACAGCTCAGCAGAGCCTCTGACATGGGCCTGCTCTCAGGAACATACCCTGTCAACAGGCGAGGTGAGTGAATGTATGGGAGCACGTGCCAGGTGGTAGCCGGTAGCTGATGTGGGACCCCCTTGGCAGAGGGGACACCCTTGTGCTTGGCTTTGCTCTCAACATCTGGTGCTGGGCCTAGCAGGAGGGGCACTGAGGGTCTCTTGTGGACCTAGTGGTGCAGGAAAAGCGTGAGACTGGCACAGAGTGGGGGCCAGGAGGCATCCCTATGAAGCCAGCAGCTTTGCCCAGCCCCAGAGGAGTGAGCACTTGGCCTGTAGGCACGTGGTCAGGCCTGGCCAGTGGGTGGAGTGGCATGGCTGCACAAAGGTCCGGGGAAGAACCATGCAGCAAGGACACACTGTGTTCTGGGCTGACCAACCTCCCCTACCCCTGGCTGTCACCAGTTCTTGGTGTTTCTGTTTCCACCCCTAGGGTTGTATGACTTGACTTGCTCTAACAAGGAACATACCTTCAGGCAGGAAGACTTCATTTCAGCATTATTTATATCTTCGAAAAGTTAGAACTAGTCTGACTATTCAGTGATAGGGGATTGATTAAACAAACTACGTAGAACCTGTGGAATCGGATGTTAGGTATCATTAAAACTATTTACCAAGACTTCATAACTCAAGGGGGGACATGCTTATATGCTAATATGAAGTGAACAGAGCAGGGCAAAGCTGATGACAAGCCCTGCGAGCAATGAGAAAGAGCAGTAGGGTCCTGGGTGGGAGGTTGGCGTTCCGATGGCAAAGCTTGGAAAGCCAGGCGGGAGCTCTGATCCATGAGTAGGCAGAGCCACCCCTTCTACAGCTACCATTTCTGTAGCTGAGCCTGAGGGCCAGGTGGAAATGGGACTTGCCCAAGGACACCAGCTGCTTCAGTAGATCGCTGGGTACAGGTGTGGGGCTCCTGCTTTCTATATAGTGAATCTCTTTCATGTGGAGTGGTTCCTCAGTACCTATGGGCGAATACTTCCAGGACTGACCCCTGAGGACACCAAAGTCTTAAAGAAGCTCAAGTCCCTTAGATAAAATGGGGCAATATTTGTATATGACCTATGCACATTCTTTCATATACTTTAAATCATCTTCGGATTACTTATAATACCTGATACAATATAAATGCTATATAGATGTTTTTTATACTGTGTTGTTTAGGAAACAATGACAAGAAAATGTCTGCATGTTTAATACAGATGCAACTTCCCACTCCCCTTTAGATATTTTCTGTCTGCTGTTGGTTAAATCTGATGATACAGATTGGAAACAGAAGGATGACTATATTTGCTTTTATTAATTAAAAAATTTTTATGGTGGTGAGTATGGAACCCAGAGCCTCTTGCCTGCTAGACAAGCGCTCTACCACTGAACTACACCCCTACGCCCTTTTGCTTTTAGATCTTTAAATTAGATTGTTTGGGAGTGATTGGGATCCTAATTTGGACCCAGACCTGCTATCCTCTGGAGTGTCAGCCAGGAAAAGTCTCCCTTATGTCACCACGCTGTTCCCTCATTGATGCCAGGGGTAGCAGCTCCTGCTCCTTTTGGACAGTCTGGTCTTTCGGGTATGAGGCCATGACATATTTGCCAAGTCCCCTGACTTGGACGGCCTCCGTTGCTTGATCTCACTTAAGAGTCCACAAAGCTGGACCTGCTAGGGGTAGAGGTGGGAGTCTTCACCTCCCTGAGCCAAGCGTGCATCAGAAACACCTCTTCAGAGTAGGATGGAGCAGGGCGAGGCGGCCCCAGGACAGAGCAGAGCAGGCTGTGACTGCAGGCTGGGAAAAGGTCCCTTTCATCATCTGGTGGGAGCAGCTCCTGAGAGCAATGGCAGAAGCTGGTAGGGTGGTTCTTTCCCAGCCTCTTCAGCTAACACTTTGGAGGCCGTAAATCTTTAAAAACACATTTTGGCCCAGAGGTTTCCCCGGCCTAATTTTTAAAATAGTGTAATTTTAAAGGCAATTTGATTCAGATGTTTCTCATCGCTTTACACTGAAACTGTCCAAATGCTGTCATATTTTCCTCCTCCATCATGGGTTTTCTTTCCAAAAATATTTCTGAACCTCTCTGTGTGCCTCAGCGAAGAGCTGGGAACCTGTTCACTCTAAGCTTTGGGCACAGTCACAGAGACTGGAATGTGAGACTCAGAGCTGGGTCTTGATCTCAGCGTTTTGCTGATCTCTGAAATCAAGCAGCCGGACAGGCTGGTCCAGACGTGCTCCCCGTGTGGTCCTCCCCTAGCAGCAGTAGCAGTTCCTGGGAACTGCTAGAAATACTAATTCTCCTAGTTTTTGGTGCTGGTTAGGGCACCCAGTGCCTTGTGCATGCTAAGCCTGATTCTATCACTAAACTAACCCCCAACCCCTAGAAATGCTATTTCTCAGGCCCCACCCCATACCTGCTGAATCTGAGCCTATGGAAATGGGGACACAGCAACCATGTTGAAAGAAACCTTCTGTGTGGTTCCAATGCAGTCTTTCCCCCACTCTTTTTTCTTATTTTTGTGGTGCTGCAGGTGGAACCCAGGGCCTCATGCTAGGCATGCACTCTTCCACTGAGCTGCACCCCCAGCCCTGATGCACTCTTAAGTTGGAGAGCCACTTGTTCTGGCTGCAGGAGACAGAGTGGGCCTTCCCATGTATAATGTGGGAGTGATACACAGCATTGCTTTGCAGAGACCACAGTGGATCAATAATGTGCTTCCGCATGTCCGACACAGGGCACTCATAGATAGGAGCTTCTAACACTAAGCAGATTAGTAGTGAGAAACAGGCCAGACTACCTGACTTCCTGATTGCTTCTCAGCTCTGCTGACCTCGGACATGTCTGTGCCTCAGTTTTGTCATCTGTAAAGTGGATGAAATAGTGGTACTTATTTCATCATGCTATGTGATATTACATGAGTTAGCTCACAGAGCACGTTAGAGGTGATGGCCACAGTTAGCTCCCTGTGAGGGCCCAGTGATGTACTTGTTGTACTAACTGTTACCATTCTTACCAGGTTTCCTCTTCTGGCTCTGCCGACTTAGGCAGTCTCCCTTCCACTGGTCACTCTTGCCGAGGCCAGACAACTGGTGGGGAATCTAGTTTCTGGTGCCTTCCTGCTCAAGAGTGACAAGAGCCCTGGGTCAAAAACCAGACCTGGACTCCTTTCCTTCTTTGCTGTGCTGACCTGAGTGGGTCCCGGCCTCTCTGACTCAGCCCTTCTCCCCTGCACACTGGAGGCGGGGCCAGTTCATAGTGTCCCAGAACTGGCCAAGCCTGAGAGTCGCACGGGACAATTGTCCTCAATGCAGGTTCTCAGCTGCCCCAGGGCTGGGTTTGAGTATGTTTTTATTTTTTTTTTGTACTCGGATTGAACCCAGACCCTTCACAATAAACTACAGTAGAACCTCAGTTCAAAAACTTAATTTGTTCTACCGTTTTGGAAAAGATGGCCACATTTGTGTTTGTGTGGGAAAGATGGCCGTGGTCATGCTTGTCACTTGATTCAGAACAAAAAGAAAATTTTGCCAGACACTTCTAATTTGCGAACCAAATTGTTTGCAAATAAAACCTTTCATGAACCAAGGTAACACTGTGTATTCCCAGCACCCTTTTTATTTTTTCTTTTGAGACAAGGTCTTAGCAAGCCCCAGGCTGGCTTGAACTGGTGATCCTCTTGCCTCAGCCTCTCAGAAGCTGGGGTTATAGGCAATGCACCATCACACTCACCTGCATGTGTGTTTTTAACAGGCTTCCCGGGTACTGGGTACAGTTGGCAGGAGACATGGACTAGGTTTCTTGGAGTGGTAGAGTCTACAGGTGGATGGATAACTTGCTGGCTGGGCTGGGACTAGGCCAGTACACCCAGGTCACTTGTTGAATGACTTGCCACAGTGCTGCGATGCTCCAGGGGTCCCTGGCCACCTGCTCAACTGCCAACCCCAGCGTCTTGTTCACTGGCCCCCTTGGCTTTGTAGGAAGCTTCTTTGAGGCTTAGTTTGGCTCTGTGACCAGGAATTCATGTCCATATCAGAGTGCTGTGCACGGCCATAATAAATATTGAATGACCCAGACCTTTTGCATTTTTGCTCAGTGGCCAAAGGTTGGAAAATCCCCCACCTTATCCACCTTTCCATACCTGCGAATCTGTCTGATATTTTTCATTGATATGTGCCTCAAAGTCTTTGGCCCTTTATCTGTTTCTGTGCCCTCCACTTGCCTTCCAGGATGCCCACATGGCCGGGGCATTGTTAGTCACCACTGCTCAGCACAACAGACATCCCAATTCAGCTGCTGAGTGAATCTGATGCTGTTGTGCCAGGTGTGTGGCCAGTGGGCAGGTATGGGCAGCTGCCCTGCTGGTCTGAGGTCCCCTGGCTGTGCAGGTCACTTAGGGTGGCCCTGCTCCTCATCCCCCAGCTGCCAGCCTCTGTGCACGGCAGGGTACTTGCTGAGTGGACCAGCCTCCAATGCTTATCTGAGTCTCTCTGCCAGGGCCACATACTTATGCCTGGGGCCCGGGGATGCACTCAGGTGTGACTAAGTGAGCAATTATTCTTATTTAAGTGATTTCAGGGTTGCTGTTGATACTGCTTCAAAGCTTGTTTTATGACCCAGCCATTTCCCATCAGACTCTGTCCAGAGAGTGGAGTTCAGTTCTCTGTGACAGCTGGCTGACCCAGGAAGTAGGTGTAGTGGGCCACCCAGTTCCTCTGGGGGGTTCCAGATATATTGGAGCACGGGGGTGCCTGGTGTGGGTGAAGGAGTGATGGTGGAGGATTCTTTCTGTTCCCAGCAGAGCCTCAGAGTCAGGAAGAGCCTGGATTGGAGTCATTGAGTCTGGGCCTGAAACCATGGATAGTTCCAAATCCTATATAAACTATATTTTGTCCTATACATGCATACATACCTGTGTTAAGTTTAATTTATAAATTAGGCACAGTAAGAGATTAATAGAAATAAGTAATAATAAAATAGAAAAATTGTAACACTGTAATGTAATAGAAGTTATGTGAATGTTGTATCTTTCTTATTCTTTGAAAATACCCTCTACATTCACCTTTTCTTTTTTTCTCATTAAGTTTATTGGTACATTTTAGATATACAATACAGCTACATTTATCACTGGGATCTTGTAACTTTATATGCTATATCTCGGTTCTTATTTTTTCCCCATTTCCCTGCCCTCCCTTCAACCCCTCCACCCTTCCCTGTTTCCCTATTTACAGAGACTTTCTTTCCATTTTTTCCTTTTCTCGTATTTTTTCCTTTCCCCTACCCCTCCCATTTCCCCTACTCCTTTAGACTGTTTCTTCCTATTTCACATTATCAATTAAACATTTTTTTTTGGTACTGGTGATTGAATTCTGGACCTTGTTCTTCCGAGGCAGGCAGCAGCACCACTGAGCTAAATCTCCGGCCCATGTACATTTTGATCCTTATTTACACTTTCGGTTTCTCACACCAGAGAAACTATTCGGTATTTACACGTTTGTCCTATTTATTTCACTTGAGAGTATGGCCTCAATGTGCATCCATTAGCTATATGTCTCTAGTTTCTTGTTCTTTATGGCTGAGTAGTACTCCATTTTATAAAAAACCACATCTTCTTTATCCAGTCTCTAGTTGATGGTCAACTGGGCTGTTTCCAAGCTTTAGCTAGTACAAACTTTGCTGCTATGAACATGGGTGTACATATATCACTGTGGTATGATTCTTTTAATTCTTTTGGGAAGATACCAGTAGGGGAATAGCTAGGTCAAATGGGACCTCTAGTCCTAGTTCTTTGAGGTATCTCCATACTGATTTCCACAGTGGTTGTACCAGTCTGCACTCCCACCAACAATAGAGAAGGGTTCCTTTCTCCCCACAACCCTGCCAGCATTTGTTATTGGTTGATTTCTTGGTAGCAGGCAGTCTTTCTGGGGTGAGGTGGAATCTCAGTGTTGTTTTCATCTGCATCTCTCGAATTACCAGTGATGTTGAACATTTTTTCATATGTTTATTTGCTGCTTTTACTTCTTTGTCTGAGAAATGTCTGTTCATTTCAGATGCCCTACATTCACTTCACTTAGGGGAAGCAGTATGACTTCTCTTTGGCATATCCAAATTGTAAGATCACCAATCTTGTGCTTTAGGGCCATGCTTTAAGTAAAATAAGGATTTCTTGAACACAAGGGCTACAGTACTGTGACAGCCCATGCGATAATCAAGATGACTGCGAAGTGGCTAACAGGAGGGTAACATATACAGTGTGGATATGCAGGACAAAGGAATGATATTTATTTATTTATTTATGGTACCGGGGATCGAACTCGGGACCTTGCGCTTGCACGGCAGGCACCGGAACCACTGAGCTAAATCCCCTGCCCTAAAGAGATGATTTATATCCTGAATGGAACTGAGTGGTATGGCATAAGATGACTGGAGGAAAGTTTTCTCACACTGCTCAGAATGGCAGGTGATTAGAAACCTATGATTGTTTGTTTCTGAAATTTTCCATGCAATGTTTTTGGACCTTGGCTGACCATAAGTAACTGAAACTAGGTAAAGTGAAATGGCAGATAAGGGGGACAATGTAATGGCTGCCATGAGACTCTGGGGGACAAGGTTTATAGGTGGTGCCAGAGTGCCTGGCACAGATGTGCCAGTGTTGATATGACAAATATCTGAGCATTCTTCTCGTACATCCTGGCCTCAAGCCCTCCTGCTGCTGTGCTCTTAATGCTGCTCTAAACAGTGGACATCCAAAGTCACTACACCTGGCCCAGCCTCTGTCTGTGCACTGTGAGCCTCCTGGCCCCTGTCTGGCTGCTTCTTTGGTTGTAGAAGCTGGCACACATATTTGCTGGTCACTTCAGAATCTGTTTTCTGACAGGTGGCCATCAACCTTGAGCTCTACCTGACTGGAACAAAAACCTCAGAGGACAGTGCTATGGTCCCTGCTCCTGTTTGGTCTCTGGGCCTTGGTCATACCTGGCCGCACAATGTCTTTTCTTATGGCTCATTGGGGATGTTAAATGAATGCAGAGGTAGAGAGAACTTTGAGGCCATTTCCAATTAAGAGGACTAGAAGAAGCTTTGGAGATCAAATAGCTCAAATCCATTCATTTTGCAGATGTAGAAACTGAGGTCCAGAGACATGAGGGGAAGATGGTCACCTGGAGACGTCATCAGCCCTGGAAACCAAATCCCCTGGAACTTCTCATCCAGTGGGACACAGCTGTCCCCCATCCTCAGCCCCCTCCCAGACCCCAACTTCCCAAATTGACAGTGTTTATGTTAAAAACATTTTTTCTGATGTTTGGGTCTGTCAAAACTAATTTCAGCATTTCTAAAGCTTGGTAAAAATACAGCCTCATTACTTTGATGTCAGTGCATAGTTTACTATTAGTATATTCTGGGGTTTATCATTTTAGTCATGTTTAACACGGCTGCACTAGGCATGCACTATTAAATCTGGCTTATTTTACATTCCTGTCCAGAATTATTTATTTGGAACAATTTCCACCCTATCAAAAGACACAGCTAATGCTGTGTTTTAATGTGTTATTTACACACAAAATAACCTATTTACAACTCAGTGTGCGCTGGAGGGAGAATGGATGGGCCCCAGTTCCCTGCGTTCTGTTATATCGGGGTTTAACAATCTGGATTGCTAATAGAACCATTTATCATTGGTGTGGGGGAGGGGAACAGATAATTTATTTTATGTTTGTGGCCAGGTCTCACTGCCTCTGATCTCGGGAGCATTTTGAGGATAATGAAGTCAAGTCTGGTGTTTGAGTGGATGAAGGATGTCCGAGGGGGCCTGTGTACCTCTGGGTTCTCTGTTCATTCCCCGGATGGTATTGGAATATGCACTAGATGTGGTGATAGAGATCTTGCAACTGTTCTCTAGGAGTTTCATGTTGTAGTTGACACTCGAGACATGGTGACTAGTCCTGCCCAGGGGTCTCCATGGGGAAGCACCTGGGCAGGGCTCTCCCCAGGAGAAGGGGGGCAGGGGGGAATGGTGCTTGGAAAGGGTCTAGCAGAGAGAGGCTCCTTGGGAGTGTGGGGTGCTTGGGGCAGCCAGTTGACCCCTCCAGCTCCAGGATGGGCTGTGGGGCCTGGAGGATGAGGCCTCCTAACTGCCGCCGAGTGAAGTCCAGAGGTTCCTGGGGCTCCCAGGCAGGGCAAGGCCACTGGACAGTGCAGGCTGCACCCTGGGTGCTCCTCAGAATCTCCTGTTTGAATGGATGCTGAGGGTAAGGAGTCCATCTGAGACTCTGTGTTTATGGAACAAGGGGCAGGAGGTAGGGAGAGGCAGTGAAAGAACAGAGACATGGCCCCTATTCCCAAGAGCTTGTGATGTCCCCATAGACACACCAGACCCCTTAGTCACCGTGCTGATGTGGGCACTGCCTGCGGTGTGGTCCAGAAGCATAGTAGAGAGGAATGGGGCCGGAGTAGGGCCCTGGTGATAGCACTGTTTACAGTCCTGGGCCCTCATGTCCAGCCTGGGCCCACAGGAGGCCACTGCATGTTCAGGTCAGTGGCTGTGCAGGGTCCCCATAGCAGCCATACCAAGCTCTGCAGGGCCTGGGCAGGCCTCAAGGGAGCAGCTGGCACCAAGGTTGCCAGCAAGGTCTGATGGCTGCAGCTCACGCCTGCACAGATGATGTTTGAGCCATTGCCCTGCTCCTTCACACCTAGGTGTCTTTTGCTGATTGGAACTCCAGTGTCCTCATTGAAAACATGGATAAAATAGTACCATCGGAGGGCCAGGGTTCCTGATATTGAGAGCAGTGAGCTCCAATAGCACCTGACATATAGCAGACCGTCTGTCAGTGGTAATTGCTACTGTTAGTGTGACTGTTCTTGCTATTCCTATGATTACTAATTCAAGAACTGTTTTCTGATAGTAGCATTTGTGTTTCTAAGTGCTTTAGAGAGTGAATGAAGGAGTCGAGTCTTCACAGGGACTAGCAGTTTACCCATCACATGCAAGAGGAGTGGTGCTCTAGCTTGAGCATGGGCCAAGGTCCTGGGATCTAAGGGTGGTACAGGGTGGCTGAGGCGGCATTCCTGAGTGGGCAGTGCAGGCAAATGAGGTTGGTTCTGCCAGCTCCTTGCTTGGCAAGGAGCTCCCTTTACTTCCTGGCCCTGGCACAAGCTCACAGCTGAGGCTATGTTTGGGGGCTCCTCTGGGATATGTCCTCCAGCTGCTCACGGCCAGCCAGGCCCTGCGTTTGCAAGGTTTATTTGGAGCCGTGTCCCCCTGCCAGCGTCTGGTGGTGGCCACGTGGCGTTCTCTCCTCCTCATCCTGGGTGAGCGGGGAGGGAGGGGCTGGAGGGGCCCAGTCCTGAGCGGCAGCCCTTGCTCTTGCCCTGTATGTTTTACAGGCCCTGATGACAGAGGGCGAGGGCATCCTGGTGACAGCACCGGTGCATCTGTAGGATGTTGGGCCATCTGCAACCTGGCACAAGGAGCCAGGCCCACGGGCCAAGGAGGGCCCCTCTGCCATCTGACTTTGCCTCCTGCTTTCAGCAGTGATATCTGAGAGGTTTGGGTTTGGTGTGGGCCAGGCAGGGGACACTGGCCCTGGCTTTGAACCTTCTCCAATCCCTGTGGCCCTAGAAGTGAAAGAGTGTCCAGGGGGAGGCTGGTGGGCACAGAGCTGGTGTCACTACATGGTGTGCTGCTGGCCAGGGCAGGGACCAGCCCCTGAGGCCCAGCATCCTTTCCCATCCCTTGGCTCTCCCTGAGTCCCTGGACCTGCGTGGCCGTTGGACACCAGAGAACCTGGCTTAGGGAGCTGACCCAGCAGGAGAGGGTCAGAGAGGGCCACAAAAACGGTCCAACATGTAAGATGCATGAGCTGCTGAGGCTCCTTGCAGGCAGGACCTTTGTCCTGTAGCTGGTTGCCTGGGCTGTGAGGTCTCCATTCTAGTCATGTCCCCACACACCATGTTAGCAACAAGAAAGTGGCAGGTGTCACTTGGAGGATAGGCAGGGATGAGCTGACACCCCAGTGGGGGGCTGCCTTTGCCCATCTGGGATGGCGACGAGTCTCCCCTCAGCCAGCTGTGTGGGGTGGGGTCAGGCGTGTGGGCAGTGGGCCTGCAGCTGTTCTTGCTGGATGCCAGACAGCTGGCTAGTGATTGGAGCAGTGTGGAGCTTTCCAGTTTGCCACAGCTCACAGCAGTACCCACACCCTGCAGTCCTGGCTTTCCCAGCTCTGAGATGGTGGTGGGAGGGGGAACCAGGCCTTTCCACCCCTAGATGACTATCCAAGATGATGGAGAATGTGCATTCGTATGAAAACTTACATACAAATGTGTGTAGCAACATCATTTATATTAGCCAGAAAGTGGAAAAAACTCAACTACCCCTCAGCTCGTGAATGAATAACCAAAATATGGTATACCTATACAATAGAATATTACTTGACCATAAAAAGGGATGAAATACTGAGAGATGCTACTCACAGATGAACCATGAAAACACCATGCTCGTTAAAGAAGACAGCCTGAAAAGGGCAAATATTGCCTGATTCTGTTTACATAAACTGTCTTGACTAGAGAAGGAAAGTAGAGGAGTAGGTCCCAGGGCCTGGGAGATGTAGAGAATTGGGAGTTTCTTTTTGGGGCGATGGGAACGTTCTGTAAATAGATAGTGATGATGGTTGCATAACTCTGTGAATATACTAAAACCCACTGAATTGTAGACTCTAAAATAGTAAATTTTATGGTATGTGAATTATAGCTCAGTTTTAAAACAGAAAGGAGGGGAAAGGAAGAAAGAGTGGAAGGAAGGGAGAGAGGAAGGAAGTGGGGGGAGGAAGGGTCGTTGTTCTTACTCGTTGCACATCTGGGACTGGCCCTCGGCCCCCTGGGGTCCCCAGGCTGCATGAACATCTTTGCCTCAGGGAGGACGGGCCTCTGTCCTGGCAGTGAGCAGCCTCCCTGACCCATTCTATAGGCTCTGGAGGCTGTAAAAATAACTGAAGTGGAAGGCGTGTGTTTAATGACAAAGTAAATAATTATATTCAGGGTGCGAGTTTGGAGGGGAGCTGAGTAAATCACTTTAGCCAGAGCACTAGCCCCCGGCCGACTTGTCCTTTATCACCAGCTTCCATCTTCTCCTGTACTTGGGAGAATTGATCTTGGCTGTTGGGGGCTTGGCAGCAGCTGGGCCAAGTAGGGCTGAGGGTGGGTGAGCCCCAGAGCCGGGTGACGCTATGCTGGGAGGGGCCAGGGCTCAGGGCTGGCCTTGATCACCTTGTTGAGCACAGCTGGTCCGGCCCAGTGGAACAGGAGCAGGTCCGATTCTGAATGGGAGAGGCCTCGGGGCACCTGGTCTGCAGAGGTTCAGAGGGCAACGGTCTTTCCAAGGCTACACAGTGAGCACCTGGTGGATCTTGGTACAGAGGATGTGTGGGCCCCTGCCGTGGCTGGTCCCCCCAAGACAGCAGGAATTGGAGGCTCCCTGGTGTCCTCAGCCATGGGGAGCCAGGCTCATCTGCAGCTGTGAGCCAGTGCCAGGCAGACCGCAGCTCCCGAGAAGTGGCAGCAGCAGTCAGGGTGGCTTGGGGAGGGAGGCTCTGGCTTGGGGTGTACCACCTCCCCTCTCCTGGCCAGAGTCCCTGGCCAGTAGTGTCCTGGGGACCCTGTTTTCCTCTCTGCTCTGGGCTGGCACCCAGCCAATGCCTCCTCACCAGGTGGACATGAAGTGGTACCAGTAGTATCGCTCGGCCCTTGTGGGCTCGGGAAGAGGTCTCATTCTAGGTGGCTCCGGCAAAGGGTCCTGCTTCTCATGTGCTGGGCTAGTCGTTCACGCTGTGAGCCCGGCAGTATGAGCAGGCCACACAGTGTTCCTCAGCGTCCGGGGTATAGCCTTGCAGTGTTAGAGGTGGGTGTGAGCGGGCCAGGTGCACTTCTGGAAGTCGAGAGGCACAGATGTGTGTCCCTCTCTGGGGGAGGAAGTGGTTTTCCATCTCTCCAAGCAGCACATCTGAGAAGCAGAGTTTCCATGTTGTTCAGATCTCTGCACTGCTGGCTGCCCACGGGAGCCCCATCTGCGAGTCTCTCCTCTGCTCCTACTTGTGGGGGATGAACTAGGAAGGAAGGTGCAGGACCTGTGGGACTCCTGGCCATGTTATGCCTCTATCAGTAGGGGAAGGACACTGAGCCAGACTGGGAAACTCGGTCCTCTGATCTACCAGTGCTGTTGAGGTCCCTGGGGGACGCCTGTGAGAGGGTCCTGCTGAACACCCAGTGTATCCTAGAGCATCAGGCATTGGTGCCTCAGGCCCCACAAGCAAGTGTCCTGGCAGAGCTGTGGGTGGTCACACATGTTTTCTGTGCATGTGTCCCCAAGGAGGGATCAGAGAGCTGGGAACTGAAAACACAAAACCAAACCCAAAACCCAGAGCCACTGTTTCTCTGCACTGCCATTCTAGGAGTTTTGTTGCTCTGGGGCTGGGAGGAGGGCAAAAGCAGCCTTCAAAAGGGCTTCCCAGAGGTGGAGGGGGACTGGACACCACGTGGACACACAGTCCATGTGCAAGGCTGCCATGTGTCCTTGAGTGTCACATCCCAGAAATGCCCCAGCTGCATGTAGCAGGGCAGCCCAGTCTCCTCAGTGGGGCTGTGTCTTGGCAGGGGAGCACCAAGCCCTCTGGTCAGACTGAACTTGCCAAATGGGTGGCTACCGGGCTCACTGGTCTGCAGGACCTTCCTCTTAACAGTGACAGCCTTGCACACACACCTGATCTGGCTCTTTATTCCTCAGGTCCTCAGGACATCTCCCACCCAGGCCCACTCTGCTGTCTCCCCACCACCTCTTGCCTTTCTTGTGTGCAGGTTTGGCTCCATCCAGGCACTAGGCTGGTGACAGCCCGTGGGCCATGTTGTCACAAGAAGACCCCAGTTTGTCCTGGGAAATTTGGGCCATGATTTAGGGAAGATGCACATTTCTTTTTTCTTTTAGTTTTAACCTTTGAAATTCAGACCCTCTAACACTTGGACGGTAAACCAAGGGTGTTGGTGACTGGAAGTGGGTGAATGCACTTAAGGGAAGAGGACACTGGGATTTGGGATCTGAGTGGGAACTGATAACATCTGCTACATAGAGATCAAAGTGGTCAGCACTGATGGGCCTAGCTTTCTAGGACTTTAGGAATCCTTTCCTGTGTTCTCTGCATGATTTTATTACTTAAGATGGCTTCCGATGGCTTCGGAATATGGCACAATGGGTGCTTCCTGGGAAGGAGACAAACACCTGGCTGTTGTCAAATGTCAGTGCCTGGTTGGAAATGAGTTTATCAGACTCTGTGATGAGGGCAGGGTTTCATGGGGTAGAGGACAGGACAGGAGGACAGGAAGACAGGGGCTGGAAATGACCTGAGGGTCCTGAAGATGTCCTCAGCACATTCTAGGAGACACAGGTCTATTTCCTGCCTTGCTGAAGACTGTGGGTGCCAGAAGAGCCCTGGACAGGGGGACAGCAGTGGTTTTTCCACTTGGGCCTTTTAGAATGGACGAGACCCCAGACCGCAGGCCATGGGCACAAGCCTGATTTATAACCAGTCACCAAAAATATATACAGTGAAATGAACATCTCTGCCGCTGAGCCGGCACTGGAGGCCGTTGTAAAGATAAGTAACGGCAGTTTTCAGGCCACTTAAAAGGCCACTTTGGGGTATAAAGGGGTCTCTGCAAACAGTAAGTCTTTATCAAGAAATGTTTACTCATTAAAGGACACAGTGAAGCCAGGGAGAGAAAGCACCTCAGCCTTTTATGGCGCTGCAACCTGCCCGAAGCAGTGGCCACAAATCACCCTCCAGCTGCCGACCGACCCTGTCCAAAAGTTGGAGGTGGGAGTGAGAGTTAAGCCTGACTTGCTGCTTTCCAGACTGCATCATCTGCCCCACCATCTCCTTTCCTCCCTCCTTCCCCACAATGGAGGGACCTTCCTCTCGGTGTCTGGCTCAGCTGTGGCTATGGCTCCGCAGTCCCACCAGGTCCTGACTGAGTCTGTGGAACTCATGGCCCCAGTCCACCTCTCTGCCAGAGGCCTCCTCTGCCTTTCTGCCCCTGCGAGGGCTTCCCACTTGCCTCCCTTCATATCAGCAACTGTGCAGTCAGCGATGCAGAGCTGCTGTGAGTGACACAGGGTGGGGGTGTCCCACCAGTGGGGCAGCGAAGTTTCCCAAATCCGTGGATTCTGCACTTGGGGTTGAGCCAAAGTTCACCTAAGCCAGCAAGGTTGGCAGTGGAGGGGAGGGTGGGTGTGATGTTGGGCAGTAAGGACAAGCTGGGACCCAGGAGGACAGTCAGAGGTCATGACCATCTCCCTGGGCAGGTGGACGCTCACAGGGGCTGCAGGAGAAGCCCAACCATGTTCCCTCATGGCCCGGGAACTCCTTCAGCCTCCTCCACACCCTCAGCTTCATGTAGCCTGGACCGAGTGTCATCACCCACCCAAGGGAACAGCATTATCAGCCACTACAGGTATGTGATAAATGTAAGAGACCTGTTCTCCAGGCAGCCTGATATCCAGGGGCCATGGCCAAAGGGCTGGATCTCCCAGGGACCCCATTGGAGTCATTTTCTATGGCCTGGTTGCCTTGCTGTTGTACACCAGGCCCAGAGGTCTCCCAAACTGCCGTAAGCAAGCAGGATTTGATGGGGTTTGAGGCCTAAATCCTGTGCTCCTCTCTCTTCTCTGCCTTTCTGGCACTCACTCTTGCTCCTGCGGCCCTTGGTCCCTGTGGCCCCATGCCTATACCCAGGGGAGCTCAAAGCTGCGCCTGTCCTGGCTGGGGCCTCTGGAAGAGGCGGTGGGAGGAGCCAGGAAACTCTAAGGAGCCCTAGATCCATCCCTATGGTGTGGTAGTGCCTCCTCCAAGATTGGAGGTATGTGTGTGGGGGGGGGCAGCGCTGCCCAGCATGAGTCTGGTACCAGGAAAGCCAATGCATACTGTCACAGTCTTTGTTCTCCATCCAAGAAGACAAGCACTGTGTCTCCCTGAGCAACCTTAGGAAGGAGTGTGATGGTGCCAGTGTCCTGCAGCAGTGACCATGGATGTGTGCTGACCTTTTCAGCTGCCTGGGGACAGTCTGGGGCCTGGGCTGCTGCACCTGGTGCAGACAGAGCTGTGGGCCAGGTGGGCCTGAGCCAGGCCAGGGTCCAGCACTGGTTGTGTCCTTATAGTGAGGGCTTGGGCGGAGGCTGAGCACTGCAAGAGGAAGCTCCAGGCCTCTCGATACAGGACCAGCAGGGTTCCGCAGCATATTGAACCTTTCTCTCCCTGGCTCCCTACTACCTCCCACACTCCCAATCCAGACACTGAACACTGGGAGCCTTCTGACTTTGTCAAGCCCCATAAGCTGGTCTCTACAGGGACCCTCCAAGTGTCTTCCCCAGTCCCTCTGCTTCTTTAAGTCCCAAGACTCCTTCTAGGCCAAATCCAATTAGTCAATTCTGTTTAATTCGAAAAGTATTTGGATGTTTATAGAAGGCCTACTGGTTAGCATACTGCCAAGGCCACCCGGCTGTTAAGTGGTTTAGCCAGGATTTGAACTTGAATCTGTCTGGGTCCTACATGGATGACACTTCTTTTTTTTTTTTTTGGTACCGGGGATTGAACTCAGGTCCTTGTGCTTGCGCAGCAGGCGGCGAAACCACTGAGCTAATTCCCCGGCCCTGGATGACTCTTCTTTATCGCACAGTTGCCCTCTCGCCTTCTGCTGATGACCTGCTTACCCGAAGTGGCCACGAGCCCCTGACTTCTATCACTTACACCCACTTCCTGTCTACATCCTGGCAAAGCATGCCATTTTGTTAAAATTGCCTCCAAGTCAAGGACCCAGGGACACTGAATAGCCCAAGGGGTTCTTCTGTTACATGCTACTTAGGACAGGGTCTTTGACGTATAGGTTTTAGGCCTGGAAGCTTTTTATTTCTTCCTACATTCCTAGCTACAGTTGATAGAGTTGTGTATTCTTGTTGTTTGTTTCTTTTCCCTTCCCCTCTCCTCATCCCTTCCCCTTCCCCTCATCTTTGCCTTCTTCTCTCCTCTCTTTCCCCTCCCCTTCCTTTCCTCCTTCCCCTCCCTTCCCCCTCCCTTCCCTTTTTCTTCCCTTTCCCTTTCCCTTTCACTCCTTCCCTTCCTCTGGAACATTAGAGATCAAACCTAGGGCCGCTTATATGCTAGGCAACTGGTCTACCACTCTTTCAATTCTCCATCTGCCTTGTGTTTCTCTCCCTTTGTTATTCTTTTGTCAGCGGCTGGTACAGAGAATTGTATGACAGGAGCTTTATTCTTGAGGGACTTGGCCATAGGCACCCACTAGTTACTGTGCCAGTCCCTGTGCTATGGCACATGCTCCCATTATCCAAGAGGAAATTCACTAGCCGGAAATAGGGATTGATAACCCCATGGACAGCAGCTCAGTGTGGCAAGGACTTCCAAAAAATATCATGTCTAAATACTTCTTCTTGTTCTTGGGGGAAGAGAGGCAAGGAAGTCTTCGTGGAGCAGGTGTGCTTCAGTTAGGTCGTAAAGGATGAATAGGAGTTCACCAGACTAAATCGTGGGGCCTGGAGAATAGCACATGAACTTAGGCTGAGGGTTGGGTGGCAGGTGAAACTGTGAGTCTGGTGACTCTTGGCCATTTTGCTGGGGAGAAGCTTCTCTAGTGGCGTCTCCAGAAGCATCCTGTCCTAGAAAGACTGGGGTTGATACAGGCAGGTGAAAGAAAAGTTCCAGCTGGTTCGCTTTGCCCTCCATTTGATTTTCTCTTGGTTGCCTCTGAGTTTGCTCTGGCCTTCATAGAATCAGGATGGTGGGGCCACTCAAGGTCCCCTCACCTCCCAGGCTGTGTTCACATCTAACGTAAACTCTCAGCCATTGCCCTCATACCTGCACTGTCCCCTGGCTGGGGCCCCTGCTGAGGGCCCCTGCAGTTTGATCCTGGCTGGACGCCAGAGTTCCCTGGAGCCCGAGAGGGTTAAAGCATCAAGCCTGCTGGTGAGCATTAGTCCCCACCCCCTTTGGGCTGGAACCTCAGAGGCTGAAGCTTGCGAGAGGCAAAGAGAAGCGTGGCAGAGCCTGAGGGAGCTGCCCTGGGTTCTCCCTGGTGGGCCCCTGACCCAGGACCTGTCTTGGCACCCCCAGGTAGGCTGGTTGTGGTGGAGGGGCATTGGGACACCCTCCAAAGACTGTCCTCCAACTGGTGGATGTACGTGCATGGCGTGCTGTGTATGTTGTGTGTTTCTTTTCTTTGTGAGAGTTCTATGCAGTGGCCAAAACTTCAGAGCAGAAGCAAAGGGTGTGGGCACTGGAGAGGGGAAGATCTCTTTCCAGGAGGGAGGGGACTGAGTTTTCCTTAAACAAACAGTCATGTGTCCCAGTGGACACTGGAACAGGCAGTGATGGCCCATGCTGCAGCTCAGGGCCTCCAAGGAGGTACCCCGTCCTACCTGGGGGTGCAGTCCTCCGTGGTCAAGGAGCAATTTGCTGAGGTGGCTTAAATACATGTTTGCTCAATCTGCTTGTGACCAAGAGGCGTGTCAGAGAGGTTGCCGTATGCCAAATCAGTAACTAGTGTGCGGCCTCTTCATGGTTTTCAATGTTTCACACCAAGACGGAGGCGCCCCCTCCACAGGGAACATGAAAAGCGTCTTCAGGGCCCAGAACACCAAGCCTGGGTGCTCCTACCTGTTTTGGAGGTGGCTGGCCAAGCTTTGGCTACCATCATGTGACAGGGACAGTTTCCTCAGGGTATCTGTGTGCATGTTTCGAAGGCACAGACATGCCAGGGTGGGATAATTGCCCTCTGACCTTCACGGATAAAGAAAGCATGGTGTGTGATGTTTTCTTATTTTGACTGGTTGTTGCGAAAGAAATGTCCAAATTAGGGATGGTCTTGCTTATGGCTTAGCTGAGGGGAATGATGAGGGAAGTTCTACTATGGAAGGAGCCAGCAGATGGTATGGACATTTTCAGGTGACTGAGAAGGAGGATCTCAGCTTTGGGGAGGGAGCCTGATTTCATGCTGGCTGATCCTAT
Source organism: Heterocephalus glaber (assembly GCF_000247695.1). The sequence goes on along the minus strand of NW_004624732.1, from coordinate 24,307,918 downwards.
CAGCTGCAGATGGACCTGTACATCAGACCCTAGGCCCACCCTCAGTGAGGAAGGCTGAGAGGAGAAAGAGAAGAGGAGGAGGGAACACACTCCTAGGGGGACACCTGGCCCTCTACCCCTGCCCTGTCCTTCCTCCTTTCTGACAAACACGAGGCAGGTACTTGTGCATGGAGTGCTGACTGGAGACCACTTAGAAAGACTTTTTCTCCACTTCATCCCAGCCAGCCTGATACAACATTGCCTGAGCCTGTGCTGTAGCCCAGCGGGCAGGGAAAGCTGAGTCTCTTCACTGTGTCCAGGGCCACCCAGCTGGAGGACAGTGGGGTTGAAGTCAGCTGGCCCTTCACCTGGGCTGGACTGTCATCTGGGACACCCAGGGGGTGATCCCATCAGTTCTGATTCTACAGGACAAGGGTGAGTGGTACGGGGAAGCAGGCTGCTTGTTGACTGGCCTGTGCTATGTTCCATGCCTCTGACTTAGGGACAAGTCTTCAATGGCTAAGGCCCAGGTAGCTGGCCAAGTTCATGTTCTTGCTCTGCCAGTGACAGTTGGATGGGAACTGGCAGCTTGGCTGCTCAAGGGGCACAGTGTCCTGTCTGCAGAGCACCCTTGCATGGAAGGATGACCTGGCAAGAGCTGCTCTCTGGAAAGCTCTTGGAACAGTGCCTGGCAGGCAGCAAACTTGAAGCCATGCCGGAGGTACTAGCAGACTCTTGCACAGCACCACCCGGGCAGTGTGCAGGGGTGTAGCGCTCTACTCTGGGGTGCCCCCTCCCCCGCACACTCTGGAAGGATGTGGGCTGTGGCTCCAAGCATCAGGACAAATTGGTCTTTTCTGAAGCATGTTAGGAAGTATCCTGGGTGACCCTGGAGCTGCAGAACTTTTGTGTACCCCAACTCCTGATCCCCAAGAGGTCTCCTTGCAATAGTCGCCACAGTGAACCCCAGCAGACGTGGTGCCATTGCCTGCCTGCCCCTTGCAGCTGTTGAAGCTCGTAAGGACAGCAGACGGAAATGCTTCTGCACATTGCCTATTAACTCTTTTGTCTGATTATTTAAACAATTAAAAATTTGATGAATGCAGAACAGCCCAGTAGACATCATCACAGTCCCCCCTCCTTCTGCTTCCCAAGGATGAATGCCTGGCACATATTTGTAGACAGAATTTCCAGTTCTTTCTTCCCATGTGGTGCTTTCCTTTTCCATTGATAGAGTCAGTTAAGAAAATTAAAAATAAAAATAGAGAAAATTAATTCAAAGTTTCTGAAGAAATGGTACAAATGTAACAAAAAGGGCTAATTTCCTGTCTGATTTTATGCACATCTGAATCCACTTCGTACCTTTCCTGCTGGCACCTCCAACTTCTCCTCCCTTTCCCAGGGGCACAGGCTGGTCTAGGAGTGGCAGGGAAGGAGGGTGTCTAGGGAGCCACCTGCGTAGGTACAGAGCGAAGGGCGGGCTGCAGGCCTCCTGGGAGGTGGCAGTGTTTGACACGCGTCGGCTGCACGCTGTCTTTGGTATGCTGTTTGGTCCCTGGACTTAATGAGTTCTGTAGGGATGCTTTGCTATAGCTAAAGATCATTTACCTGAATTGCTTTTTAATTTCTGCTGTGGGAAGCTGCCCCTGGTGTGGTATAATTACATTATAATTCATAGCAATCTCAAATCTATAAATTTAGCTGTGCTGGTAGGGGGGAGTGGACTGTGGGGGTTGGTGGAGGACCCCCCATCATTAAATTCACCTGCGTTTCTGCGGGGCAGGTGTAGGGCAGGCAGGGAGGGTAGGCAGGGAGGGACACTTCTTGCTCCGTGGTTGCTGAAGCCTCCTTTAACTCCATGGAGCCTTTGGTCCAGAGATACCTGTGGAAAGGAAGAACGCAAAGCATAACATCCTTCTGATCACCACTTACAGCAGTTTTTCTGCTAGACTTGTGAGCACCCAGAAGCCCATGGCCTGGGGACATCTGTGTTATGCCTGCCATTGGGAAGCAGCGTGCAGAGTGCTGAGTATGGGCTGTGAGGAGCAGACAGGCCTCACAGAGGCCCAGAGGGGATGGGAGTAGATGGAGACATTCCTCCTGGGAGCGCCTGGAATGCCCAGGAGCCTGCAGGACTCCAACAAACATAGAGGGTGACAATGCCAACCGTGCAGGCGAGGTGGGCAGCTCTCCTTTCTGTCCCCATGGAAGGATTTACATGTATGGTGGCCTTTAGCTTTTTGTGCTGCTATATGACTTCCCCATTCCTGCAAAACGATGCATAGATCAAAATTATCTATTCTTGGTAAGCACAAAAGGAGTTCATTAATTAGTGGAATTTTGTAGTGTTACCTTTATTTAATAAACAAGAAAAAACTGGCCTTTCTGATCAGTTAGCTCTGGAAATCTAAATGTTACTATCTAGGGTAGTGACTTCAGGTGACTTCGTAGCAGTGGGTGACAATAATGAAGCGCCTGTGGAACCTAGGTCCAGAGAGGTTAAGTCATTTGTCCTTTGTCACACACCAGATGGGGGAGGGAAGACAAGCACATAAGCCAGAGTGGCGGGCTGTCACATGGGGGAGGTGACAAGGGCAACGAGAAAATAATTTGTGTTTCCCCTGAGCTCAGAGACCAGGATGGTGAGGGTAGCACCCTCACGACAATCATTACTGTCATGAGTTCACCCTTGGCCATAAGTGGTTGTTTGGAGTGGTGCCTGGGCCGTTTCCTATTTCCCCAAGAAGGGTGTGGATCCCCTGCCTCTGCTCTGTCACCTCTCCTCCTAGAAGCCAGTGGTCCTCAGGCCACCCTCTTAGCTCTGGGTCTTACGTCCATGGGTTCTGGGGCACAGGGATGGCAAAGTTGCCCCTCAGATTGACCCTCAAGCTCTCGCCGCTGGCCAGGGCCCCTGCCATTGAAAGCCCTCTTGTGTCCTGTGGTCCAAACTCTCTGCTCTCAGACTCCTCCTCCAAGGAGGAGGGGTTCAAAAGCGAAGCCTGAGCAGGGCCCGTCCACCTCTGCAGCCACTCGCTGTCCTTGCTCTAAAATAACGCTCTTGGAGACAACTCTGGCCTGTTCTGCCCCATGCCCATTCATCCTTTGCTGCCCCCTCCAGGAGGCCTTCTGTGGTCACAGCCTCCCCCACCTGCTGCTTCCTATAGCCCGCAGAGCCCGGCTGGGCATAGTTCTGATGACTTTTTTCCCCACCAGCTTGCTGTCCCCCGCCCCCAGCCAGGGGATGTTTGGATAACCGGGCAGGGGATCACAGGGACACTGACTATCCTTCCTGTGTCTGGTGATTTGCAGATGTCCCCGCACGAGCCTCCGCTGCTCAGAGCTTTCCACACCAGCTGTGGCCCAGCAATGTCCCAGTGAGGGACAGGATGCCTAGGGTGAGAGCCCCACAGACCCTCCCTACTGGGCACGATGGGAGGCAGCCGCTTTTGTTATGACAAGAGCAGAGCCTTGGGCCGCAGCCAGCCTGCTCCAGAGACAGCTGCGGGGCCTGCAGCCAGCCGTAGGGGTGGGGTGGGGCGGGAGCATACTGGGCCGCCATGTATCTGCACACTCGAATGTGCAGATTCAGCCTAGAGGAGAGGAAGAGCACGGAGACACAGGGCCACATAACCCACTCAGCCAAGGGCAAGGGCGAGCAGTGGAAGCAGCGCCTGAGTGTACTGGAGCCAGGTGCGTGGGTCACTGTCTGTCAGTGTCTGTCACAAACGGTGTCTGTCGCTCCTGCTCCCACACTGTAAGCCCCCAACTGGAGTTCTCACCCCATCCAATGTTCAGATACACAGGCCTCTGACGGCAGCCAGCTCCCTCCCTCCCTGGCTGGGGAGTTTGGCAGGCAGTGTGTGTCTCCACACAGAGGCGACTCTTGAGCTGAACTCTCCAGAAAGCAGGTTCACTTCTGCTGCCTGACCTTGCTAGGTATGGAGGGTGATTTGGGCCATCGAAGAGTTTTATCTCTAGCACAGACATTAGCGTCTAATCCCTAAAAAAGATGGGGTCCCTGGCATTCCTGTTTTATACATTAAAGACCTGAGACCCTGAAAGGGTAGGTGCTCTGGCCATGCAGATGGGGAAAGGCTTCAGACCCAGGCCTGTCAGCCCCTTGGGGGACGGTTTGAGAAGCAGGCAGTTCAGTCTTTTGGTCATCATCCCCAGTGGTCACTCAGAGCCCAGATCAGAACCACTCAGGCAGCCTTCCCAGCTCCCCTTCCTCTGTCCTCCCCTTCCAGTGCTGGTATATTCCTCCCCATGCAGCTGTGTCTCCAGACATTTCAGCCACACACAACTACTGTGCCTTCCAGGGCAGGTAGGGCTCCACCATCTTGCTCTCCCTGTGATAACTCCGAATGAGTCCATGTGGGACCGCTGCGACCCGAGATCTTGCAGTGCCTGGCACTGTCCATGCCAATAGTTTGTTGACTGCATCAGTGACAGATGAGTGCTTCAAGGACCTGAGGCCTCCTTCTGAGCCAGCACAGATATTCAAACCTGTGATCATGCTGTTTGAGGCTGTTGTTGTCTCCTTTTAGGACAGGAGTCACCACTGCCCCAAGTTGAGTTTCTGCTGATGCTTCCTGCTACATAGCAAGCTCAGTTCCTCTGAGCTGGGCCTCCGAGAGACAATAAATAGGGAGATTCACATCTACCAGGAGGATCACTATTGAAACAACACAGAAAATGTTACAACTGCTGGTGAGGATGGGGAGATATTGGAATTCTAGACATTGCTGGTGGGAACGTAAAATGGTACAACTGCTTTACAGTATGGTGGTTCCTCAAAAAAATCAAGTGTAGAATTACCACATGACCCAGCAGTTCCACTTCTAGGTTTATACCCCAAAGAATCTAAAGCAAGGTCTTAAAGAGGTCTGCACACACCCTGTGCATAGCAGCATTATTCACAGTAGCCAAAAGGCAGGAGGAGCCCAAGTGTCCACTGATGAATGAATAGACACGGATGTGGTCTATACATCCGTCTTAAAAAGGAAGGAAATTCTGACACATACAACAATACAGGTGAGCCTTGAGGACACAAGGCTGAGTGTAATAAACCAGTTACAAAAAGATACATATTAACCATGAAGTATCCAGAGTAATCAAAATACCCAGAGACAAAAGGAATGTTGGCTACCAGAGGCTGGGAAGAAGAAAGAATGAGGAGTCAGTGTTTAATGGAGACAGAATTTCAGCTGTGGAGATAAAGTTATGGAGACAGCTGATGTAATGTTGCACAACAGTGTGAATGTATTTAATACCACTGGTATTTATACTTTAAACATGATTACAGTGGTAAATTTTATGTTTTGTGTATTTTACCACATTTTAAAAATGAAATAATTTAAGAGAGTGAGGAGCCAGATGCAAAGGCCCACAAACTTTTAAAGCTTAGAGAACCCCAGGTCCCCCGATCCAGCCCCCTCTCATCTTACACATGACAAGATCCTGCTGGGCTGTGGGCTCTGGCCAACTGGCTGTTTTGAGGGAATGTTCCTTCAGATCTGAGGTCTCCTCTCACCAAGAGAAAGTGGCTGTGAGGCCAGCCTCTTGTCAGAGTTCTTTTCACCAAGATATCCAAGACATGTGAGCCTTCAACCCCAGACAAATACTGAGGGTGGAAATTGCAAGATATGTTGGCTGTAGACATTTACATTGAATTTTTTTCCCCTCCTCTGTGAAAAGAATTAAAAACCAGCATAAGGTTATTACAGGAGAACTGAGGTTATTTTGGGAAGCAGCAATTAAAGGTTTTATATTTTTTCCTCTCCCTTTTGCCCTTGCAGCTTACACAGGTCTTCAAAGCTATTAAACCTTCACCCAGCCCACAGCCAAGAGGAATCTGCCCTACCCATTTCACTCCAGTTCAGTGCCTTGGGAAAGAAAAGAAAGTTAAATTCATATTAATTACAGCCAAATCCACGCAGTAAGCACTTAGTGAATATGCTTGGGATGAGGTTTAGAGCTCGCCTCCAAACAAAACGTAAAATGAAAGGAAGAATTTATTTGGTCAGACACTATAATTTGCCACGCCATTCCATTGCTCTTGTTACTAAAATGGATTCTCTGCTGAGGCTGTGACTTCTAGTGCCCAAATCACCATCCACAGTGACCGTGCCTCACAGCTGCTCAGAAAGGTCTTCCTCATCCTGCTGGGCCAGGCTGGGCACACAGCCCCTGGAGGAAGCGCCCACTCGTGCTCTGCACACACAGACACACACACTCCACCCATGGCACTGACACGCCCCTCACACATACTCTAGACATGCGTGCATCACACACACCATACATATACACACACATTCACACACTTCCCATACTTAACACACACACCATCACCAGTAATGACACATACCCACACATTTACACAGATCCCTCACACACCCACATGTGTATACACACTCATCACATGCCATCTCATACATACACTCCCACACGCTTACACATTCATTATGCACAGCATCACTCACATGCCACCTGCAATGACCCAACACTTACATCGCTCACACACTGACACATCCACACTCATCACACATACTGTCATGTAAATATACCCCTCATCGTTCATACATACTTCACACATGCTCAGATGCACGCACACACAGTCTCACAGTGACACATGACTATGTACCAGGACCAGCAGACCACTTCATGGTGGGTTAGCGGAGAACATCCATCTCCGCAGAGGTGTGTCGCTGTGGCCCACAACTCACAACTCTGTGAGGCCCCGTGGCTCAAAAGGAGTTTGGTTATTAAGCAATCAGGCCTAGGATGGTTAACAGTGATACAGTGGATCTCTCAAGGAAGCTAGAAGAAGGGATTTTGAATATACATTATAAAGAAATGTTAAAAGTTTAAGCTGATAAATATGCTAGTAACCTGATTGGATACAGGAATCAGAACATTTCATAAATATGTACAATTATTATGCATCAAAACCTCAAAAAGAATAAAATGGCTTAAAAATGGCAACAACAACAGAGATCCCAGACCTGGGATTTGAACAGTGCTGAGGTGGGACCTGTGCCCAGCCACCTACCAACTGTGTGATGACCAGCAAGTGGGCAGCCTGTCTCTGAATGGTGAGATTCAAGCGTGCTCTGGAGGAATAAATAGGAGTGAGTGTGCACAAGAGCTGCTTCCCAGGAGCTTCTGACTGGAATTGGTTGATATCATCATCATCATCATCATCATCATCATCATCATCATCATCATCCCATAATGCTGGTGTCCCATCCCATCTCTAAGAGCTGGCAGCTGGGCCTGTGGGCCAGGGCCTGTGGAGGAGACCCTAGCCTTCCAGGGTATCTGCAAGACAGGCTGGAGATTCTGCATGCTCCCTAGGATGCTTGCCTTTATGTGGCTCCTTTCCTGGTACTGGAGGGAGGTTCCTGAGGCTTTGGGGTGCTTTGAGGCATGTGCAGGGCTAAGATTGTGTGATCCTACACAAGTGCCATGCTGCGGCTCTGGTCGTGGGTGTCTGAGCACACAGATGAACATTGACTTGGCTGGCCACGGTCAGGCAGGTACACATGTGTGTGTCCCTGCACTTGTGCATGTGCATAAGTTATTTAGAAAAGGTTATTTTGAATGGCTGAGTAAAAACTGGTGGATTTGGAGGTCAGTGTTTGCTACCGGGCAGTGGCATTCTGGCAGCAATGCTTGGTGGTCTTTCTAACGGTCCACAATACCCTGGGCAGCCCACATGACTCTGCTCTCGATCTGAGCCCCTGCCACCCAGGCCAAGTGCAGCCCCATGGGTGAGCAGTGCCATCATGGGGTGGTGGTGCTTTACATCGCTCTTTGCTGTCATGTTTTTGTAAAGGGCTCAGCTCCCTCTGCTCTCAGAGGACCTGTCTCTGCCCTGGCCCTTCTGTGTCATGCCCCAACCCCAGCAGGCCTTCCCTCCAGGGTGAGGGTGCAGTGAGGAGGAGGCTGAGGGGCCCTGTGCTTGCTGAGCCTGTGTGAGTCTGGGCTCTCATGCCTGCTGGTGTGTGTGAAGGAGTGGGTGCTCACACGCCCACAGACGTGAGTTGGTGGTCATCCCAGGGGGGTGGGAGGCAAAGGTGACAGAGCTCAGGGCAGAAGGTGACAATGGGCTGCCTCTAGGATGCCCAGCAAGGCAGGGCAGTGAGTATGATTATCGGGCCGTGCAGGTCCTGGGCTGGGGTGCTACACAGTGGATGGAGACTGCTGTCCCCATAACCTTCCTGCCAGGCCTGCGAGACTCCTAACTCTGCAGTCCCTGTCCCTGTCATGCTCTGCCTGCCTCTGGGTGGCTGTCCCTAGCACCTCTGTCTCTGTATTGCAGTCTCTGCCACACTGTTTTTCTGTCCATCTGTCTGTCTGTCTGTCTGTACCTTCCCTTCCTGTCATTCTGTTTCTCTCATTCAGCCCCGGTCCCTATATCTCTCCGTGTCTCTGTTACACTGTCTCTCACTCCGTTCTCTGGCTCTGTTTCATTCCGCCTCTGTATCTCTGTCACCCTGTCTGTCTGCTTCTCTGTCTGCCAGGTGTCTGGTTTCTGTCATTTCGTATCTCTCAGTTGGTCCCCCTTTCCATCTCTGCCTCCCCTTCTCTTGTTTTTTTCTTCCTGTTCTCTCCTCCCCTATTTTTCTTATTCTTTCTGTCTCTTTCTTCCATTCTTTGGCTGCCTCTGCACACTGAGGCTGGCCCCAGCTTGGTGTCTCCTGGGCACATATGAAGTTATTCCAGGGCAATGAGGCGGCTCTGGTAACAGTGCTAAGTGGGAAATTGGCGAGTGTCACACCCATGGAAAAATCTCAAGGCACAGAAGCCTCCACCATGGGGACTAGACCTCCCTGAAGGTCAGCAGGCTTCTCAGTGAGGGGACGGGTGTCCAGGGGCAGCCAAGTGCCCAGGTGGACGGTGATGTCAGGCCAGGGAGGCACCCATGTTGTCCTGGGGGAAAGGCCACATGCATTACAAGCCGGGTGACGCACACCCAGGAAAGTAAAAGCTACACTTGGGGTGTTCTTTTTACTTTTCAGTTGCAGAGTGTTCAGTAAAGTACCGTTGCCCTCTGTATACCCAGGTTCCTCATCTGCAGATTCAACCAAGCGTGGCTCAAAAATACACAGAAGAAAAACTTGCATCTGCACTGAACAAGTACAGACTGTTTCCTTGTCATTATTCCCTAAAAAACACAATGTGGCAACTATTACATAGCACTTACAATGTATTAGGGAATTGAGAGAGGATTTACAGTGTACAGGAGGTTGTATGTAGGTTATATGCAAATGCAAGGTTGTTTTATATAAAGGAGTTAAGCATTACAGGTTTTGGTATCCATGGGGGTCTTGGTACCAACCCTTCATTGGACACTGAGGGACGACTGTAATAGTTCCAAGTCTGAAGGCATTTTTAGTGTTTTCTGTGCTGGGTGTGGCTGTCACCCAGACAGTGCATGTCCTGTAGCAGGAGAGAGTCAAAGGAAGAAGTCACGTCTGCTCTGGTGGCTGGGACTTTGGGTTTGAATCCTATGTGATACACACCAAGTCACCTAACTCTCTAGCCTCAGTTTCCAGGGGGTTAATCATACTTCCTGCACCAGGGCAATGAGGATTAAACAATCTGTGCTTCTAAAGTGCCTTCGTGTCCTCAGGATTAAATGAACGCTGCTGATGCCAGGGTCCTGAATATTGTGGCCCAGAGTTACAGCTGCAGAAGTGGCCAGTGGCATGGATTTTGCTCAGCAATACCTGTTATGGTCCTTAGGAAACCATTGCTTCCCTTACAGCCACTATGTGAATTTCTTAGGTGGTTCTTTCAACCAACAGTAAAAGCCAGGCCCATAAGTGTGGTATTGGCTTGGTGGAGAGGTGTCAGCATGGCTCAAAACCTTTGTCTGCCGCTTGCCTGGTTCAGGGAATGACAACTTGTCCCACAAGGAATCAGAGTCTGTGGCTCTTGAGCACCTTGAGAGCTCATCAGTCTTGTGTTTGTGCCCTTCCTGCCACTGCCAAATGCCAGGGCTGACATTCTAGAGCCTTAGGGTGCACCTAGCAAGAAGTGAAGTTTTTCTTGGAAGCAGGATTTTAGAGGATGGACAGGAAGAGATGGGGGTGGGGACAGAGCTTGCCCAAGGCAGCAAAGTGGGTCCTAGGATTGCTCAAGTTGGGCTGGCCTAAGCAGTGGGTTTTGGGGGGTGAACCTGGGGCTGTGTCCCACTGATGTGCCCTGAGCCTCATGTCATGGGCTGCAGCTTGTGAGCACTGTGATCTCCCAAACCTCAGCGACCTTCACCTCTAGGCACCCTTAGGGCTTGGCAGCTGCATCCACCTTGCCTGTGAGGGGGTTGTTTTTGTGCCTGCCTTGGAGAATAGCATGTCCATCTTGTAGGTTTAGTTCAGGCCTGAGCAGCCTGCAGGCCTCCCTGGGCTGCTGTTCCTTCCTCAGGGTGAGCCTGACTGACTCCATTGAGCATCTAAGCAGTTGGAAAATCAATGACTTTCTCATTCAATGGGAGACAGAGCTGAGCTCAAGAGTAGCTCTTCCTTGTTGGCCTGTGGCTTGGGAAGGTCACTTAATTCCTGGCCTCAAGCTATTGTCCCCTAGAAGAATGAATGGGCCAAGTCAGATAGTGGTAGACCCAGAGGGGCTTCATGTTCTCCATGAAGTAGTAACAAGCAGCTTGTCTTTTTTCTGAGACCTTTCTCCAGCTGGATGTGACCCCTCTTTCCTCTCCTGAAGCTCTGTGCCATAACCCTCTAGAGGTGCATGTTCAGTGTGGCTTGGAAAGACTCCTCCCTCCAGGATGGTGATGGGATGATGTGCACTCAGCGTCCAGACAGATGAGGTCACTTGGGGACCAGGAAGTCAGGTAGGCAGCTGCCTGCTTGGTCTTACCAGCCTGTATTGCTCCAGGGTGTTCCTTCTCCTGGCCCACTTGCTTCCAAGCTCCCTAAATTCCTCTCTCTTCTCCTTTGGCTTTCTCTACTGCCTGCTCAGCACCCTACACTTCCTTTCCCTGCCTTGGTTCCCTTTCTTTCCTCTTCTTCTTGGGCATAAGGACTTGAAGTCCTTAGAAATGGATTTTCTGGCATTGGGGATTGTAAGTACACAGAGGCAGAGTGGCTAGAGTCCTGGTCTGGGGCAGTAGTGGTGGGGGGACTGTGTACCCTGGGGAGGGCTCCCTCAGAGGGCAGCCTCACCCCTCTGGGCAGAGTGAGAGGCTGCAACTGGGGTAGAAACTTAGGTTCTGTATCAAGTTCTGCACACTGGATCACCCTGCACAGGAAATGCCTCTCATGTCTGCAGTTCCCTAGCTGTGTGCTAGATTTGTTTTCCCTTTTAGAGCACCCAGAGAATCTAGCTGCCTTCGCAAGGCAGTTGCCAGGTTGACTTTGTGTGAACAGAGCCCTCGAGTATGCTGCTGCCCTCAGAAGCATTAGCTCCTTGACACCACCACAGCCACCTCCCACCACCGAGGCCACCACTGCTGGCCACCAACAGGGAGTTACGGACTGCCAGGACTCCTGGGCCTGGAGCATCCTTCAGCTCTCCCAGATGTCCTCACTGGCAGTCAGGGCACATGAAGGCCATTTAGGGACACTTGGCATTTGAATTTAAGGTTCTCTTTCAGCAGAATCCATAAACCAAGGCTTAAAATTCAGTTGGAAACCAATTCTCCGGTCTTCCAAAGTCATGTTATTGTGGTTCACAAACCACTAGGTAATACCTTGAATGGTCTAGAGTTGGCTTGTGTGGCTCAGTGACAAAAGTCAGAGCTTGCGGCATGTTGGCCTAACTCTAAGCCCAGGTCAGTATGACCTGTGAATATGGCTGCACATCTCTGGGAGGCTTACTGTTCTCCACATCACATCTGGGTGCTCTGTACAATGTGTAATAAAGTGCATTATTCTAGACTTCCCTCCCTCCTTTCTTCCATTTTTTGGTTTGGTTTGGGGATGGACGGGCCTTGTGCATGCCAGGCAAGTACTCTACTGAGCTACACTCCAGTCCCTAATGAATTTTTTTGTGGGAAGGAATAAGTGAAGTAGGGTCAACAGGCTTAGAATGGTTAGTTTGAATATTTCATAGCAGGATCTGGGGTACTGGGGCTGCCCCTAGCTGCCTGGAACCTGGCCCTGGTGTAGTTAGTACAGGGTAGTATTGTCTTCTGGAGTGCAAGAACTAGCAAGAAGGATCATTTGGGCTGGTAGGTTTGCATATCAAAAGGCTCATTCCTGGCTGAGTCTTTTGCTATCTCAAAGAGCTGGCCAGTCTTGGGAGCTGAGACCTAGCATGCCAGAGCATGATGAATACAGAAAAATGAGAAAATACAGTTAATACAAGTAATTGAGTGCCATGAGATGGGGCCCAGGTCTCTGCAGACCCTTTTGCACACAGAGCTTTTCTTAGGCTTCTTTTACATGCTGTTAATGATGACTTTGTCCCATTCTGTGATTGTAAGCCATCACTGATTTTCCGTGGGGCTATGCACGATGCACATGCCAGGTGCTGTTTCTAGGGCTGAGAGTAATGTGGAAGGAGGGTCTGTGCTGTGCACCCTTCAGTGGCTCTGAGCCCCAGGTCTAACCCACTGTTCACTCTTTGCATGTGACTCTGGGTGCAGTTGTGACTAGGCAGAGATAGCCTTTTCATTTTGGGAGCCAACATTCTATTTTTTCAGGCTGACTGTGGTTTTTGATAAGTATACAAAACTGATAAGAAGCAAATCCCTCTGAAGGAAGAGTGAATGGTTGGAGACAGCATAGGTGGACTTGATGGTGGCCTCTTGGCTGCAGGTAGCTCCGCCAGAAGGAGAATGCTGCCTGGGGTCAGCATTGAAGGCTGGCTTCAGATCATTTCTCTGACACATCTCAGCTGCATGACTGTGGAGAAATGACTGAAAATGTGCATTTCTTCACCTGTAATGAGGACAGTGTTGTGAATGTGCCTGGTGTGCAGTAGGTCCACATGTGCCACCTTGTTAAATATTGGCATGTCCCCAGTATGAACACATTTTCTTTTCTGGGCAGGCCTCAGACTTCTCTGGCCAGCAGCACATCAGCTACTCCATGCCAACACATTCTCCTTTTCATGTTTGTTTTATTTGTGATCTGTTCCATGCTTCTGAGATAGAGAAGACCTTGCTGTACACACTGGACAGATAAAGAAACTGTCTCAGGAAAGGGTAACTGAGGCAGAGTCTCAGAGAGCTGTCCTGAGGCTGAGTCCAGCTAACATGAGTCTTTGGTGGGAACTGATCTGAGGTAGCATTAGGGAACTATTGATTCTAGAGTTGTTGGTCTGCCTAGATGATTGTTTTAGGTGGGTCTGGGGCCTCCCCAGGTAAGGTATCCACCTAGACTGCCCAGGTTCCAGCTAGTGACAGGCCCCACACTATCTGTTTTGACCATACATGAAATTTGGCTCTGAGAGTACCTTATCTCGGCATGTCTGATCTTTAGAGATCACACACACACACACACACACACACACACACACACACACACACACACAGTTGTGATGGTTTGGTTTTAGGATCCAGGACACCAAAATCCTTGGATGCTCAAGTCCCCTATGTAAAATAATGTGGTATTTGCAGCTGACTTCCACATATCCTTCCGTATAGATTACTTATAATACTTAATATAATGTGAATGCTATGTACATAGTTGTTATACTATATTGTTTAGGGAATAGTGACAGTGGGAAAGTCTGTATATGTTCACTACAGGCACAATTTTTTCAAATATGTTCCTCTCCAGTAGGTTGAATCTGTGGATGCAGAATTCTTCTTGTCTAGGGGTCCTCCATCTGTGAATACAGAGAGTACTAACTGTGTATATTTAAATATTTAATATTTCAGGCACATAAAATATAGATGTAATCAATAGCCATACTTGCATATATCTTAATTTTTTTGCACTCCTTTTGATCTGTGGGATAACAAGGTAAAGAATGGTCTAACCTGGGTAAAACAATAAGGAATGTGCACTGTCTATGGATAATTCAAAAACAGTAGTCAGACTGGCTAACCATCCACTTTTATTATGTGAATGATAAAACAGTCCCTGCTGGGGTAGACTGATCCCATGCCCCTCCCTGCTTTGTACCTCTGTACCTACAGGTTCTCCATCTGTGGATTCAGCCAACTGAGGATCAAACATATTGCATTTGTATAGAACAAGTAGATTTTTTCATGTCATTATTCCCTAAGTGATATAGTATAACGTCTATTAACAGAGCATTTACACTATTTCAGGTATTATAAGTAATTTAGAGATGATTTAAAGTATACAGGAGAATGTGTGTAAGTTATAAACAAACACTATGCCTTTTTATTATATATGGGAGTTGCGCATCTGTGGATTTTGATATCTCAGTGAGGGGTGATCATCCTGGAACCCATACCTCATGGATACCAAGGAACTGTATGTGTACATCCATACCTTTGTGTGTACACACATACCTTCTGCATGCAGTACTGTGATGCTATGAGTGGAATACCTCCCATTGTGTCCATAGGGGAATAGTTCTTCAGGGCAGGTGGTTAAGAAATCAATATTGTGTGTAAGGACATTTGAAAAGATGAAATAGAAAATATTGCAGTACGTTGCAAGTAGAAAGTTTTGTTTCACTTTCTTGTCTGTGCATAGCTGTGTGTATATATGTGTGTGCATGCACAAGTGGATGACATTGTGATGTGAAATGTATTTCTTTCTGTGTATTACAGTGAACAGCTTAAAGTTCTAGTTCCAGCCTAAGGGTAGAATTGCTGGGTGTGGGGCATCTACACTTTCCACTTTACTATACCTTGCAAAATTGCTGTCCACAGTGGCTGGACACATTCCCCACCCCCACTTTTTTATGTAATGGTTGATTAATGGCTTGAATCTTTTTTTCCAATCTAACAAGTGTGAATGATCTTATTTTAATTTACTTTCCCCTCATTTGCAGTGCATTGGACATTTGGGTTTCCTCTCCCCTGATTTGCATATTCATCTCCTTTGCTCAGCTTCCTGCTATATGGCTGCCTTTTTCTGAAAAAAAAAAATTTAAAGAGATACTAATCATTTCTTATTTAGGTACATTATAAATAATTTTTCCAAATCTTTGGTTGGTCATTATCTTGGTGTGTGGTTTGGTTCATTGGGACAACAGTTGCACATTTTAATATAATCAAGCATGTGATTCTTTTCATTTATAGCAGGTTTTTATATCTTGTTTAAGAGGTCCTTTCCTTCCTTGAGGTCAGAAAGCAATTCTCTTATATTTATTCTAAATCTTTAAAAATTGTACATTTACATATACTTTTTGAATCTAGCTGAAATTGTTTAGTCTTTGATATAATGCAGGGATCAATTTTTGTTTTACTTTTTTAGGTAATGTGGGTAATTAGTTGTCCTAGAAGTTATTCCTCTTTCTCTCTCTCTCTCTCTCTTCCTCTTCTCCCTCCCCCTTTCTTTCTTGCCAGGAACTGATCCTAGGGCCTTTCCTCGAAGCTACATCCCTATCCCTTTTTGCTTTTCATTTTGAGACAGTGTCTCACTAAGTTGCCTAGGCAGGATCTGACCTTATGATCTTCTTGCCTTAGCTTCTCAGAGTATTCGGTACTCTGAGTAGTATACCAGGTAGCAGTTATTCCATTTCTTAATTTTAACAATTTTTTGTTAAATGCAAAAGCAGTCTGTGTCAAATTTCCTCACATAAGTGGGAGTGTAGGGCTGGGGATTTAGCTCAGTGGTTTCACCGCCTGCTGAGCAAGTGCAAGGAACCAAGTTCGATCCCCGGTACCAAAAAAAAAAAAAAATGACATAAATGGGAGTGTTTCTGAGCTCTGTGCCCTGTTCCCTTGTCCATTCATTAGCTTTTCCTTGTGCCATCTGTCATAGCCCTGTCTACAGCATTTGAGTAAGTGTAACGTCTAGTAGCATGAATCCTTGTACCTATTCCTCTGTCAAATGCTCTTAACTCCTTTCTGGCCCCATTCTACCACAGGAATCTTAGAATCAACTTGCAGAGTCCATGAAAATCCCTACTGGGATTTTGATTGGAATTCTAGATTAATTTGGGAGGAAGATTTTTGTCACATTGTTTTCCCTATTCATGATCATGGTCTTTCTCCTTTTATTTATTCTTTTATGTCTTTTAGCATAAATTTATAATTTGTGTCATAAAGGTCTTACACATTTTTGTTTAATTTATTCATAAATACTGTACAGTTTTTGTTGCTGTTATAAATGGTAAATATATACTTAAAATTATAGTTTCTAATTCTTCATTGCTGGTATCTAGGCATGTCATTAAATATATATATGTATCCTTTTTCTAACAACCTTGCTGATATCTTACTAGTTTTAAATTTCTACCTATGGATTTTATAGACATTTTACATTTTACTTAATCATGTCATTACAAGCTCTGCAAGCTTTTTTGTCTTTCCAATTCTTTTATCTTTTTTTTTTTTTGCATCTTACTATACTGTCCAGATTAGCACTCTCCAGTAGAAATATAATTTGAGCTATGTTTTAAAATTTCTGGTAGACCTCTTTAAAAAGATTGCAATAGGTGAGAATAATTTTAATAAATCTTATATATACTGTATTAGTTTAAACAATATTGTCATTTCAACATGCAACACTATAAAAAACAATCGAGATAGTTTCTGTTGTTATTTTTCTCATCAAAGTCTTCAAAACCCAGTGCGTATTTTAAAGTACATCTCAGGTTAGACTAAGTACATCTCAGATTGGATTCACCACATTTTAAATTGTGGGTGTGGTTGTGTCAATTTTAGATTGTTTTATCAACTTTTTTTAGTTTGCACAATTTTAGAATCTTTGATCGACTGCATAGAGTTTGGAGAGTAAGCCTCCATTTCTACAGGAGGCAGTAATTGAAATTTTGCCACAAGAAGAATAATGTTTAATGTGTTTTTAAAAATTGATTTCCTGTATGAAATTTAAAAGTTTCTTTTTGTTCTATGTATGCTGTTGTCTCCTTAATTTTGAACATTTATTGAGTTTTGTCCATGCTTTTTTGCAACTATAGAGACAATCGTGAGATTTCCCCTTTGTTTTCTTATTGAGATGACTTTCTGTTATTGCAAAATTGATTCTCGGGATAAACCAGATTGAGTTTACTTAGTTGGATTTAATTGGTAAAATTTTTCTTAAGATTTTTGAGTGTGAGCTGGGGATTTAGCTCAGTGGTTCCACCGCCTGCCTTGCAAGCTCAAGGATCCAAGTTTGATTACCGGTACCAAAAAAAAAAGATTTTTGAGTGTGCATTTACCAGTAAGATTAGCCTATTAATTTCTTTTTTCTTGTGTCTTGATATTTAATTGAAGTTTCACCTAATTAGCCTCGTAAGAGGTTGTAAGAAATGCTCCTTTTTCAAATATTTAAGTATTTATTCAAGTTAAGGATTCTCTCAGAGATCTGTATATATTTATATATAGTGTATGTCAAGTATCAGTTCAGGATTTTCTTTGAATATTTGTGTATGTCCAGAATTAGCCATTCCTTGAAGGCTTGAAAAAACTGACTACAAACCTACTTCACCTTGGGCTGGTTGGTTTGTTTGAGTTGGTGCTTTTTTAAATTTTAATTACTAGTTCAGTTTATTTAATGGTTAGAGTAATTTCAGCTTTCTATTTCTTTTTGAGTTGTCTTTCATTAAACCAATCGGTCTCTCTTTGGGAATGTGTTCATTTCTCCTACTTTTACATTTATCAGCAGTGTTTATACTTGTGCCCCTTCTTCATTCCTCACACTATTTATTTGTGCCTTCTCTTTCTTCTTTAGTTTTGTTGTTGTCTTGTTGTGCTGGCTATGGAACTCAGGGCCTTGTGGATGTTAGGCAAGTGTGCTCTGCTGCTGAGCTACATCCGCAGCCCTTCTTTGTTAGATTTAATAGAGACGTAACGATCTTTTCAAAGATCTGACTTGGGAGTTGGTTGATTCTCTTTCTTGTTTCTTTGTGTTCTCATTCTTTTTGTGAGGGAGGGCAGTGTTGGGGATAAAATGCAGGGTCTTCACACTGAATTATATCTCCAGCCCTTTTTATTTTTTATTTGAGACAAGGTCTTGCTAAGTTTCTGTACTGTTCAGATTGGGCTTGAATTTGTGATGCCCCTGCCTCAGCTTCCCAGAGTGCAGGGATTACAGGTACATGCCACCACAGCCAGCTGTTGATCTCAGTCATTTCTTCTTATATCATCATTATATCATTTTCCTTCCTTTAGGTTTGTATTATTTGGTTTTTTTTGTACTGGGGATCAAACTCAGGACCTTGTGCTTACGAGGCAGGCGGCAGAACCACTGAGCTAAATCCCCAGCCAGGTTTATATTATTATTACTGAGAGTTGGGCATGTGTGTGATTGATATTCAGCCTTCCTATTTTTCTATTTCTCCTGGTATAAGTGTATATCTAAGCCATGGTTCAGTTACCTTCGTGCATTCTGATATGTAGCAATTGTACTTTTTTGAAGACTTAGGATCCACGTTTTTCTTTGGTTTTGGAAAATTTTCATCCATTATTTCTTCAAATTATGCCTTTTTCTCTATTTCCTCCATTCTCTGGAACTTTCTCTTCTAACTTTAATGTCTCTTCAGCTCGTTTTTATGTTATCCATCTTTATCTTTCTGCTAGGCACTCACTAATCCTCTCTTAAGCTGACTTTGATATGCTCTTTATGGTATCTGCTGGCTCTTGCTCATGAGTGTTTGTATGTGGGGGCATTTGTGCACTTTGTAATTTGGGATAATGAGTAGAGATTTACCTGTAGGAAACTTTCATGGCCCGAGTTGAGACTCTCCCTCCAAAGTGCTTTTCTGGATGCCTGCCAGGTTTTTCTGGAGTAACACAGACACGGGATCAATGTTGCACTCCTTTCATAGCTTAGGGGTTCTGGACCACATGGAAACAGTCACTTTGGACCCTCACCTAGCGAGAAGACAGGCATGTGGTTACACATGCGTTCCCACCTCCTTGGGGTGCCCTGTGCTGGTGGGCACTGAAGCTGTGGCTGGCTTTCCACTGCCCACAGGGGCCTTATTCCCATGTGTCATCATCTCTCATGGACTGCAGTCTCCTGTGCTCTCATTGTGTGGTTGCTAAGCCAGGAACATCAACTCACCCAGGCTTAGCTCAGCTCGGGCTCCTGTGCTGGTCCCCAGGTCTCTTTCTTTCCTGCCCTCAAGTGAGCTTTCTTTAGTTTGCCAACTTTAATATGCATCTAAATAAATGTTCATTATATTTATTGGGCTGAAAAGGCTTTAAGCTTTCCTTGTCTACTAGTAATCATTATGTTGTTTCTTTTCATATGCAAAATTAGAAGTAGAAGATGAGACAGATAGAGAAAGAAATTCATATTTTGGAAAAGAACTGTAATTAATATCCACTCAGTCAAAAGATCCATGGAGTGGTTGGTTTTCAGAGGAGGAAATCCTTGGCGTCTGTCTTATTCCAGAATCTACTGGCTAAGTCACGCACTGACTAAGCACTTTTGGCCTAGGACCAAGGCTCGCACACTTCACAGTAAGGGCATAATGTTAGGGACTGATAAAGAAGTCCCACAGAGGAGACAGAATGAGGCCCATTTCATCCCTTTTCAACTTAGGGCCAGGCTGGCTTTGAGGCTGTCTCGCTGTAACCTTTTCGCAGATCGTGTGACACCGCCCCCCCCCCCACCTCCCCAAGTACTGAGAATTGAACCCAATGAGTTACATCTCAGCCCTTTTACAATTTCTTTTTTATTTTGAGGTAGGATCTCACTAAGACACTAAGTTGTCCATGGTAGGCTCAAACTTTGATCCTTCCATCTCAGCCTCCTAAATATTTCATTATGTCTGTGCAAATATTCCAAAATCTGAAGTAGTTTTGGTTCCAAGCAATTTGGATAAGGGATACTCAACCTACAGTTATACATTTTTCAATTAAACACAAACTTCTTTACTTAGTGATCACTTGAGATTTTAAAAAATGAATTCAATAGCAAAAAAAAAAAGATCTATAGTGAAAAAAATCTCCCTAGTCCTCTCTCCCATTCAGCCAACTGGTTCCCTCCCTAGAGGTAAACAATGTTACTGATTTATCCCACATCCTTTGTGTGATAGGGTAGATGTGACATAACTAATACATATATTTGTGAATATTTATATATGTGTGCTTATCTATAAATTTACACACATACCTACATATATATGTTTTTTAATGCAATTGTCAACATCTTGTTGTGCCTGACAATGCATCTTGGAAATTGTTCCATACTAGACCCGAAGCTCTTCTTCATTCGTGTTTATGGTTGTCTGGTATTCCATTATACGGACAGGCTGTAATTTATTTAATGAGTCTCTCTCTGATGGATATTTAGTTTTCCAATCTTCTGCTATTTTCAAACAATGCCGCAAGAAATCATGTTGCACTTGAGTTACTTCACATATTTGAGACTATGTCAGGAGGGTACGGAATGCAGCTCGCTGGGACCTCCTTCTTTTCTGAAATAAAAAACCCATGCTCCATTTTCAAGGCTGCCTGGCATGTGGGAGGGCTGGCCTTGGCCTCATGGGCTTCCTATGTGGTAAACCTGTACTTACAGGAATTTTCCTAAGACCTTCATCTATAGACATATAACTATAGTTTATATATAATGAGTATTGAATGAGTGAAGGAGGGTATTTAGACTTCAAAGAAATTGCTGTTAGCAGAAGACATAAGAAATAGATTTATTTGTCAGTTTTATAGACCATCTGGAAATTAATTCAAAGAAGGACTTTCAAATTGTTTTTGAAATTAGTGCATTCCATGAGAGCTGCTTAATCAGACCTTTAGTGGTCTGGAGAGAAGTCTGGTTGAGGACTCACTCATTGTGTTGTAAAACTTGGTCACCATATTAAAGACAATGATAGATGTGGTGACACTAAAATAATGGGACTGCCACATTTGATGAAAACTTCATTTCTTTCTCTCTCTCTTTTTCTTTATTTTTTAAACAGTATTGTGGATTGAACTCAAGGCCTTGGATGTGCGAGAAAAGCACACTATAAGTGAGCTACGTCCCTTGCCCATTTTATTTTATTTTGGCCTTAAACTTCGGTCCTCCTGCCTCAGCCTTCTAAGTAGCTGGGATTACAGGTACACGCCACCTTGCCTGACTGCAGCTTCATATATGACCTAATACATGACACAGCTTTTTTGTTGCAAGCTCCTGTGTCTACTGGAGCACTTAACTAGAGGCCTGGTTTTCATTCTTACGTTCCAGGACACAGTGACAGTGAATGATAGCAGCCAGTGTTTACTGAACTTGTATGACAGGCTGCCCTGATTCCTCTCCACTCCACTGGGAAGTGCTCTCAACAGCCCTGGATCACCACCTTACAGATCCCCTGTGGCTCCAGCCAGGCACTGACCTGCCCAAGGTCCTTCAGCCAGGATTCACACCCAGGCTCCAAGCCCAAGGTTGCGACTATCGAGCACCTTGGAACTTTGACGTTAGGTCCAGCTGCAGCCCCCAGGCAGCAGGTTGTGACTGCAGTCTGTCTGTACAGGAGGTCCCCTACTGATATGGCTTGGCTTAACTGGTTTTCAGCTTTATAAGCACTCAGTGGAACTGGACTTCCTTGGATCTCTGGCCAGCTGTGGATAAGTGGTGTGCTCCTCTCCTGGGATGCTCCCAGCCAGCCCCTTCATCACGAGGGGAAACCCTTGATGCTCTCCAGTGTGCCCTGTTGCTGAGCAAGGATGTCCAGAAGGGTAGATGGATTTGGTGTCGTTTCAACTCATATTTTCAACTTAGTATGAGTTTATCTGTACCTAGCCCCTTTGTAAGTCCAGGAGCATCTGTTTCTTAAGCCATCCCCAGGCTATGTTTTGGAATCTCTACAAATAATTCCAAATGGGACTGCCCGGATACAGAGAGGTGCTGTTTAAAGACTTTCTATCCCTCCTTCCTCCAGAAGAACATTTTGGAAAGGGAGCAAATGTTTGCCCCAGTTAGGGTAGGCAGTGAGGTGAAGGATGGCCATGACCCTGTGAGGTCCTTGCTGATGGTGTGGGGGTGTCAGGGGGCTTTGGAGCAGGCGTAGTGTGGTTTTGGTGATCCTATGGTGTGATCCCAGGCTGGATGCACTTCTGGCTGGGCTGTTTCCTTCCTGATCCAGAGGGGCAGGGTACTAACCAAGTCAGCCATCAGCACACATGTCTGCAAAGGACCAGAGTAAAGCTTTTCTTTCTAGGCAACACATACAGTTTGTGTCACAACTACTCACCTCTGCCATGTCACTCTTAAGTGGCACAGACAGTATGGGTGTGAATCAGCAGGGCTGTCTTCCAGAACAACGAGTTGGGGACAGATTTGATTCTGGAGATGCAGTTTGCTCATCCTTACTCTAACTGACCAATGGCATCATTTGTGCAAAATGAGGGACCCCAGCCCTACTTATGCACAAACTCCATTTTCCATGTCTTTGGGGTGGGTGCAGGTGAGGCTTACAGAGCTTCTGCTTCTGCTCTGAGGCTTCACAACCAAGTGCGATGGCAGAGATAACACCAACTATGGATCCCAAAGACCTACTAATGCACTGTGTACACCCGAAGCAGCCTTTGTTGGTCAGAGACTCACTTTTCCCATCTGTAAAATGGGAAAGTCAGACTCCTTTCTCAAAGGAAGTTAATGTTTTCTTCTCTAGAGTTTATGGTCTCAGTTTTTGTCTTTGGTCCCTAAAACAAAGCAGACAGGATAATTTCATATTATTATCTGTCCTCATAGGGGCACTGGCCCTCTGAGGTACCCCATCTTTGCAGACCCCCCAATCCTTTCAGAGCCAGTTTGGTGGGAACAGTTGTTGGTGCCTTAGTTCACATAGTATTGTGGAGAGAAGTGTTCTCTTGTGATTGCTGTGTGACCCCAGGTGAGGAACAGGTTACCCTGTCCAGCCTCTTAGTTTCTATGTGGAATTGCCCCTGCAAAGCCTAGTAGGTTGGAGAGCAGCAAGCGTGAAAGCATAGGAGAAAGAGGGGCTTTGGAATGCAAGCAGAACTGAGATTTGCTCATGGTAGTCACCTGCTCTGGGAGGTGGGGACATCGATCCTTACTTGTGTTCAAAAGGTCTGATGAATCAGATGGTTTCCACCCTGTGGGTGAGCCGAGGCCCAGGCACGCCCATACTGGCCTGGGCGTCTGCAGTACTCACATACCATGCTGCCAGTTGGCTGAGTCTGCTGCGTCCATCTCCTTTTCAGATGTCCCATCCAGCCTTGGGTGGCCTGGGGACTGGTTGGACACTCCCTGGGAGATCTGGGAAGCTCAGTGCATAGGAGTTGGGAGCCCTAGTCAGCTTTCTGTGCTGATGTGGCTCATTCCACCACTAAGAAACCCAGGACATTGGCTGAATTCCTGACTGGAATCACGATGTCTTAAGTCACTTTCTCATTGCTGGGACAAAATACCTGACACCCATAACTTGAAGGAGAGGTTTAATTTGGCTCACATTTTCAGTCTATGATCTCTAAGTCAGAAATGGTGTGGTGGAAGGGTCTGGTGGAGAAAAGATACTCACATCATGGTGGCCAGGAAGCAGAGAGCAGGGAGGAGCTGGGGAGGGAGATACACTCTTCCAGGTTACACTCTCAGCGACTCACCTCCAGCCAGGCACCAGCTCCTAACAGCAAGTCAGCTACATCGACTCCATAATTCAATTACCTTCGTATACCCCTACCTCTGAGCACATCAGAATGTGAGGGAAAGTGAAAGGGTCTGTGGCCTCTAAAGGAGGGATAGGGACCACGTCTCCAGCCCAGCCCTTACACAGAGCAGCATTTATTCACAGCTGCCATCTCGGGCCTTGCTCCTTGGAGCAAGTGTGGAGCTTGTGACGTTTGACTGTGTCCACTGTCCACGCGCCTGGGGGCTCTGAACCTGAAACTGGAGGGGCAGGGAGGCGAACAGCCAGCCTTGTTTGCTTAGGCCTGAAAGAATCTCTGGGACATTTCTAGGCAAATGTGGGTGACATTTCTTGGTCACCCTAAGGACAGGCTAACTTGGAGGCTCTTGCAGGAAAGAACAATGTCAACTTCTATGTTAAGCTCAGCAGGCCTAATTGGAAGAAAATAAATGACTATAATTTAGCCAGGAGCCTGGATGATGTTCATTTTTAAACTAACACATTTGGGAAGTACAATTTTTAACATGTCTTAGGAAAGAAGGGGCCCAGAAAGGCAGAAGTGTTTGAAACTGTGAGAGTCACAGTGTGGCTTTGGGGAAGAAGGCTACAGCTCTGACTGTCAGGACTCTTTGAGGATGAGGAAGAAGAAAGATGTCCAAGGAGAAGATTAGGAGCATAGGCAGCCAGGCATGAAGGGGCACTTGGGCATCCAGTGAGCCTCCAGTGATGGGAGGGGTGGAGCCATGGTAGTTTCGGGGGCCTGCCAAGGCCTAGAGCTTTGACTGGGGCGTGATGACCAGCTGGTGGGTTGTCAGCGCAGGAAGCTGCTGCTCGCCCACCTAGAGAGTGCTGGGAGATTCTGGTTTTCAGATGTTCCCGCCTGGGCTGCTTGGAGGGCAGGGTGGGGGTCCCTATTTGGAGCCAGGGAGTTGATTTAATACAGCTGAGGCCAGGCCTCAATGTGGAGGCTCAGACTGCAGCTGGGGCCCTGCCAGCCCCCTCCCCTGCCACATGTGGCTTTGAAACTCAGAAGGAGGGAGACAAACTGGGGGCCTGGGCAGCAGATGTCACTGTCCTTGCACAGTGCTTCTTGTTTATCTTTTGTTAATGGCAGGCACTTAGGAGGGAGCAGTGCTCTGAGCAGCCCTTCTGAGTAAGTGAGTAAGCGAGCAAGCAAGTGGCAGTCCCCCTAGGAGCCATGGGAAAGAGGGAGAAGCATGAATAGTACAGGGTGCATCTCGATGGAGCTCGTCCAGCCAGCATGGACTGTGCTGCACACACCTGAACAAATGCTGGGATGCTCCTGGCTTCCGACTCCAGCCCTCCCTAAACGTGGCTCTTTATTTTGTGTAGACGCAGATGCACTTAGGGTGCAGATGAACACTGAGGCCTGTTTTTCATTGTTCATCCTATATTTGGAAACTTTTGCAGAAGGACCTGGCAGGAAGGGGACACTGGGGAGGGGAGAGTCAGAGGAAGAAGTTTCCCTGGCTCCTTTGCCTTTTCTGCTAAAAATGGTGACAGTTCTGCATTTCTACTAAAATAGCTAGTCTTATGTCAAGGCCACCCACACTGAGGGGAGGGTGCTGGAGAAACTGAGATGTGGGTCTTGGGCCCTGGACTGTACCTTCTGTAGACAGCCTGGGGCTCATGCTGGATACTTTCCTTGGAGAGAAGGAAGGAAAGGGGGAAGGGGCTGGGTGCCATCTTTGAGGAGCTGAGCAGCTGCCTGCCTTGTGTAACCGTGGCAGGTCTCAGTCTCACTCAGCTGCTTTAAAATGAAATGGTTGGCGGGTGAGTAAATGAACAACTGTAGAATATGCACACAATGGAATATTTGGCCTTAAAGAAGGGAATTCTGACACTTGCCACAAGGTGAATGAACCTTGAAGATATTCTGCTGAGTGAAATAAGCCACTCACTAAGTTACAAACACCATATGGTCCCACCTCCATGTCCCAGAGCAGTTAGATTCACAGACGGCCAAGGATTTAGTTCAGTGGCACTGCACCTGGCTTGTAAACGCAAGGTCCTGACTTCCATCCTTGATATATAAAAAAAAAAAATTTCACAGAGACAGAAAGTAGACAGTAGTTACCAGGAGGTGGGGGGAAGAGGGTGATTAGTAGTCAGCATTTAATGGGTACAGAGTTTATGATCATGAAAAATTTCTGGAAATGGATGGTCATGATAGTTTCACAACAGTGTGAATAAATGTAATGCCACTGAACTGTGTGCTTAAAAATGGTTAAAATGGTAGATTTTATACGTATATTACACCACAATTTAAAAAATTAAACAAGGGTTGTTGACTCCTCTTTCTCTTGGCGTCCCGATGTGGCATGACTAGTATCTGAATGTCTGTCTTTGATTCCAGTAGTAATGATGAGCACAACAATTGAATTCTTCTGTAAAGAAATTAAACTAACTCCCTGTGGTAACCAGGGCAGACCACATGGATTTTGGGCCCCAGAGCCAAGCTGTGAACTCTCTGGTATTTAGAGGTCCCATGGAAATAGCTAAAGCTGCTATTGGGCAAGCTCACTCAGCTATGCAGAACTTGCAGCCAGGTTTGTAGCCTCTCTACTTTAAATACAAATGGAGGTTCCAGGTTTGACTGACATCTGAAGAATCCTACAGCATGAGTGTCAACATAAGTGACTGAGAAGTTATGATCCCAAAGGAGCAGCATTCAGGTGGAGATGAAAATGTAACTGGATTAAGGGCCTTCTCATTGGTCTTTTCTGAAGACTCTAAAAGGCTTGTATCCATAAAACAAGAACAGGATATTATTAAATAAGAACATTTAGAGAGTAAGGAAAGACATTTTATATAAAAATGTGATCGTCAAAATAAAAAGTTGGAAAAATCAAAAGATGAGACAGGAACACCTGAGAGGAAAGAGAAAAATGGAATATGAAGGCAAGTAATGGAGCGCATGACTAACGGAAGTTTCAGAAACTGACACACAAAACAGAGGGGAGAGAATTAGAATTAACACAAGAAAATCGCTGGGACAAAAATCCACATTAAAACAGTTCTTGTTGTACCCAGCTCATTAAAAGAAAAAAATGATGTAGATGTGTGATTGTGAAATTTCAGATAATCTAGAGTAAAGTGCTGTTTCTAAAAGCTTTCAGAAAAGGGGAAAACAACTAAACAAAAAGCCAAGGTCACATGCAGAGGCAGGAGGATTAAACCATACCACCGTTTTTGTCAGCAGCGATAATTGTGTGGAGATGCTACATTTGCCCTGGCTGTTATACGGAAAGGGCATTTTCAGCCATGCAGGAAGGGCTTAAGGCATTTACCTGCCACACATCTTTCTTAGGCAGCTCCTTGAGGATTTTCACACAAAGGAAGAGGGTCAGTGAATGGAGGGAGCCAGGATTCCAGGAGGGCGACCCGCAGTAGGGAGTGATGGCCAGGCCCAGGGCCCATGGCTGTACCATGGGGCCAATGCGTGGGGACTCCAGGGCAGGTCATCCCTGGGGGAAGCAGGAGTTCGCTGTAGGCTCTGTGCTGCCTGTGTTGGAGGAGGTCCTAGTGTACGGAGTCATCGTCTGTATAAATCACTGATAACTCAAAAACACTGAACTCACCGGATTAAAGACTCAAAACATGCTATTTTAATATATTCTTTATATAGATCAGATAGCTGCTAGGGAATTAAAAGCAGGAAAAATTTTTAAAAGTTAAAAGTGGTTGCCTCTGGGGCACCGGGAGGGAGCTATTGTTTTTCATTATAAGTCTTCCTATGCTATTTGATTTTTTTAAAAAAATCATGTTCAGGATGGATAAGATTTCTTTTAAGACACAAAAAGAATCATGAAAATTAAAACAAAACAACTGAATAGGCCTTAGTTTGCAATAAGAACTTGTTGGGAGAGACTCAGGCCAGACCTCATGAGCCTCACTAGAGGTGGTGCTCCTGGCCCTGCAGGCTTGGGAGTACCTTGTGGGAGTCCATGAAGGCTGGCTGGACTGTCACAGCCTCTCAAGTAGGAATTTTCAGTGCTATTCTTTTGTTCTGTGTGGATTTACATTTTTGGAAAACAAATATGCAAACACAGAGCCACTGGGCCCCAGGCCAGCTCAGAGCCAGTAGATGGCAATAGCCATTGCTCTTTTCACCTGTGCTTTATGTGCCCAGATTTTGTGACACTTAGTCTGGCCTAGGTAGCCTTTGCTAGGCCACTGGGTATCTAGGGGTCCTTAGGTCCCGGGATGTCCTACAGATCATAATACAGGCCTGGTCTCTGCCCATGGGGACTGTGTGGTCCTGAACTACCAGTAAGTGTGCTCAAGATGGGGGAGAAGCCTGTAGTGTGGAGTTTTGTATAGTCCCTGAACGCACAGGAGGTGACAGGTACCTGCTGGGCTTTCGGCATCAGGCTTAACCAGCACAATCCCTGTCTCCAGAAATGGATGATGTATACAGAAACACAGAAATGGGTCCATTTCATTGAGAAGGGCAAGGAAAGAAGTAGCCAAGCCAGGAATGGGAGGGGAGCAACTGTTTCTGGGTGTGGGGAGTCTTCTCTGAGGAAAGGAGATTTGAGAGCTGGGAGAGCAGTGGGTGAACTGTGGGAAGAGGGCTTTCAGGGGATGCCACTGAGGATGTCTAGGAGAGGTAGGCAGAATGGCATGAACAACAAATCCCATCTTTGAGAAATACGCTGGTCATTTACAGGGTGAGCCATCACTGCAAAGGTGGGTCCAAGGTGGCTAAGGAGCCTTGAACTCCACGCCATAGTGAGCAGCCATGTAAGAGCAAGTAAGTTGGGCCCCACGGGGAGTCTTGGCAGGTCTGGCATTGGAGTGTGGTTTCTCTAAAGCCTCAGTGACATTTACCTGCATTGAAGGTGGTTGATGGCAGGTTCTGAGCTTGGATTCCTGTGGGGTGTTGGGGAGAGACAGATGGATTGGAGCACATGCCGTTGTCCTCCCCTGCCCAGGCTGATGGAAAGCACAGAGGTGGGTAACTTCTGAGCTGTTTGTGGGGGCAGCTCTGTGCTGGGTCTGGCTGGGGCCACTTCAGGCCAGAGGAGGTGTTGAGGCATGTAGAGCATCCTGCCCAGCACCCCAGCCTTGGATGACATGCCACATGGGTGCCAGTGAAGTCAAGGCAGGACTGAAGGTGGAGTGCTTTGAGGTGACATTTGGAGCTGATGCCAGCATTCCAGAGGCAGGGCTACCCATGAACACAGACAGAGGGAGCAGCTGTTTACATGCCTGGTTTAAGGCAGGCATCTCTGCCCGCAGACACCTCTCCTGCCTCCCTAGCCTACTTAGGGCTCAACCCTGGAATGCCACCATTATAGGTCCTTCAGGTTGGAATATAAATTCCCTGGGATCCTTGAGCATCCTGTATGCCTTAGGAGGTCCCCAGGGCTGTTGCCCTTCCATAGCACAGACAGCCAGCGCTCACTGGGCCCTTTATGCTGCTTACTGTGCTACTGGGAATGCAAAGATGATCTATACCTGGCACCCCACTCTGGGGGAGACCAAGGCAGGAAGAGAAAATGAAGGCATAGTGAGTGCGAGGACAGAGTGGCCAGGAACCGAGAGATGGTGGCTTGGGTGAATCACAAATCCTCAGCCCCTCCTCTTTGAGCACAGAGGCCACAGAACCGATGGACACAATGAGTAAGACCTGGGGCTGCTAAGAACAGGGCATGTGGATCCAGCCAGAGGCTCAGGATTTGCACCTGCCCTCAGCCCCTGAGGCTCAGTGAGGTTGGGGCCTGGCCGGTAGAGTGCTGCGGCTGGCAGGGAATCAGTTCTGTACTTTCCGGGTGTTTGAGAGTTTTGTAGTCACCAGGCCTCAGTTATAGAACAGGAAGAGAGCAAAGCCCATAAAATGGCACCAGTGATGTGGTTCTTCTTTATGTCCCAGTAAAGCTTTCCTACTTGCTATTGTAAGTGGTGCTTTTGGGAAAAAGAGCCTTATGTCTTCTGCACGTCATGTGTTGAGCCTCTCTCCATGTGAGCCTTGGGCCAGGAGTGTGCTCTGGTCCTCTTTCCTAGCATCTGTGGGGGACACTGCCTGGGGGCCATAGTCAAGGGTGTGGCTGGCTCGGGTGGTGTGAGGGGCTGTAATGCAGTGGCGATGGTGCTGGTGGCAGTGGGATGTGTGGTTCCCATGAGGGGGAAGCCCAGCAGTGACAGCAAAGACACCTATGGCTCTCCCCAAGCCCATTTTTGTCTCTTCATTTGACTGGGGCATAAGACTGATCCCTGCCCTCAGACTGGGCCTGCTGTGCTTGAAGAAACATGCCAGGTGTGTGGGAATCTCCAGGGCAGAACAGAGGAAGCTGAAAGGTCTGCAGTCACCAAAGGCTCCCCGGAGAAAGTGACACCTGAGCTGTGCCTGGGAGAATGAGAAAGAGCTGGCCAAAGAGCCAAAGTATTTTAGGCAAACTGGGTAGTAGCCAGAAAGTCCCAGCATGGTGTGGTGACCATGGCAGGCCTGGGCAAATCCCCTCCTCCACTGGTCCCAGCTCTGGGAAGGCCCGTCTGTGGCTCCAGCTGCACGCATCTGCCCTTCTCTGTGGTCTGGGAGGACACATCATCCTGCCACCACCCATCCCTCTTCTAATGTGGTTCCAGGGATGCTGCTGTCAGTGCCATCTGCTGAGTGTATGGACCATGTCCTCCCCTACAGGTTGTGACCATCAGATGAAGCCAGGATCCTGGAAAGGCCTTGCAAATCCTGAGGGACCACTGCTGTGCTGGGTCATTTTTTTGTGTCACTCCATCGATCACAGTCTCCCTCATGTGTGTTCTGATTTTTTTCTGTTCAATGCCTGAGACACATGTGAGGAGGAGAGGAAACCTGGAGGAAGCCACAGCTGTCAGATTTGCCTTGTTGGGTGTTGCTGTCTGCTCAGCAAAGGGCTCTCACACTTCCTGTGTGCCAGAACCACCCAGAAGGCTTGTTAATCATGGCTCTCAGCTCCATCTTGAGTTCCTGATTCAGTAGGCCTGGCACGGGGCTGGCAAATTTGCATTTCTCTCAGACCACACTTGAGAACCCTGGGCTTGGCCCAGAGCTGGGCACTGTGGGGATATGGGGCCAGCTGGGGAAAGGACCACCTCGCAGGTCAGGAGAAGCAGCGCTCCCTATCCACATGTAGCAGAGTCATCTCAAGGCCATTGGGAATAACCCAGGTTTCTTCATATATTTGAGAAGATGCTTATAGATGCCAGAATCTTAAAACACATAGTGATAAGCAGAGAACGTAGAACCTCAGGCCATGCCAACTCAAGGATAACCATTCTCAGGGGCCCAAGGATGATCCTATAGGAAGGAGTCTGCGCAAATGCTGTTCTTAAAAGAACACTGGTCCCTAGCAGCCTAGGAGGGGCTCTTGGCTTCAAGTGGCCCCAACCTACGCCCTGTGGTTGTTCTCGTCCTTGAAGTTGTCTTCAAAGTGAGTGAGCCACGTGAGAGAGTTGCTTGGGTTGTTTCTCACAGTCACACTTTCCTTTTCACCCAAGTAATATATCTCCCCAGCCAGCGGGCTAGCAGCACAGGGCCCCAGCAAGCAACCTGTGTCTCTACAGTGCCAGACTGAGAGAACAGATGAAGCTGGAGGGAATAAATACATCCTCCTGATGTCACTCTTTTCCCATCACCGATGATATTCACAACATTGAAAGCCAGCACCCAAAGCAAGGTTTCCCGTGCCCAAAAGCAGCCCCCAGAGAAATTGTGGGGCCTCTCAGTTGTACCAGGATGCTAAAATTCCCGGGAGCTCATGTTTCTGAGTTTCAGGCACAGTTTAGTTTTACATTCATTAAAGTATTTTATTCTCCTGAGAGTTCCAGAAAATAGTCCCATGATCCTGATTGGACACTTGAGGGAAAGGAGCCCAGAGAGGTTATGTGATTGGCCTGCAGTCCCACACATAGTACATGGTACAGCCAGACCACCAACCCTGGCTGTTTGACTCCAGACCCATATTCTTAACCATTGTGCCGGACCACCTCTCCATTCATTAAAGTATATTTTCAATCTGTTAAATTTGCTCATTATTTAAAACACTAATAGGGGTTAGGATGCAGCTCAGTGATAGAGTACTCGTCTGGCATGTGTGAGGTTCTGGGTTCCATCCCCAGCACTACCAAAAAAAGGAAAACCCCACTAATAGACACCATTTGTGCAAGGCCTAATCTGAGCCAGGATCTGTGGATCTGTGTTGTTCCAGACCCTCTTGCTAAAAACAATGTCACTGTACTTGCCTCAGTTTACAAAGGGAAACCAAGTCCTGGGGAGGCTAGTTATTTAGCAGACCTGTACTCCTGGATCTCAACCTTAGGCTGCTAACTCCAGAATCTGCATTCTCTCTGCCATTCCTCCTCGCCTCTCTTCCACTGCTGCAGGGTGATATGCTGATGAACACTTTCTTCCCTTTTTTCTGCTCTTTCTGCTCTTCCAGTCTCCTTTACTGATGCTGCAAGTGTTTGTGTCATGTGCTGGGTCTGTGACAGCTGCTCAGCTCACCATCTGTGGGTGCACTGGCCAGCATCTTCCTGCAGGACCCAGGTTGGGATTCGGGTCACCAGGGTAGCAGGTTTGGGCCAGTTGTGCCAGGGCAGGAGGCAAGATGACTGGAATATAGTTGGATGGAGTTTGTGTAGTTATGAGCTTCATTCTAAAGTGACCTATCTTTGCTCCAGATCTCCACTGCCTGTGGACTTGGCCATGCCTGGGTTTGAATTGGCCTGTGACCAGTTACTATTTAAGGGAAGTAGCTCAGCTCCCCACAGGACACCCCCAGAGCACCCAGAACCTCCAAGATCCTTGAGGCTAACTGCAGTGCCAGAGTTTCACATCATTATACCCACATGACCCCACCCTCCTGTTGTTCTGCAGACCAGAGTTGGCCTGGGCTGCCTCTGTTGGCTGTCTCAGTGCATTCCTGAGGGTGTTTGAAGAAGCTTTGTGTGGCTGGAATAGAGATAAAACCCAGATGGATGGGCATCTGATGGGTACCAGGAGCCATTGGTGTGCCTGGCTGGTTTTCAGGCCCGGAGGGACTCTCTCTGGGTAGGACTGGGCCCAGAGGTCCTTTGATTTATATCCCAGTGGAAGCTGCTGGGGCAAGCAGAGATAATAAAGGTGTAGGTTGGGGACTTGCAGGAGATGGGGTCAGGGGAAGCCAGAAAGAAGAGCTTATCCTTGCCCTTGGCTGTACAAAGACCAGGAGAAGACTTAGTGATATAGTATGTGAAGCCACTGCTCATTTGAGGGGCCCTATAAGAGATCAGGGAGAGCTGAGCTTGAAACGGCTGTAGAAGAGAGGAAAGAAAAGGGTGAGGTAGGGGTGAGGAATAGAGACAGTTGGGGTTAGGAAATGTCCTGACCTGGCAAAGAACTTCAGTCCACCCCTCTGCCCGCCCATCCACTCAGCCATCCACCCATCTGTCCATCTGTCCGTCCATCCATCCATCCATCCATCCACCCATGTACCCACCTATCCATCCATTTATCCTTCCTTCCACCCACCTTTCCAACCATTCATCAATCTACCACCTATGCACCTAACTACCCACCTACCCATCTACCCGCCATCCACACTCATTTATCTGTCCACTCACCCCCCCCATCCATTTTTCCACCCATCCACTCACTGTCCTAGTTACTAATCTACCCATCCATCTATCCACTTACCCACCCATACACCCACCCACCATCAATTTTATCCACCCAACCACCAACCCACCTGCACACCCACTGACCCACTCATCCTTTCACTACCCATTCACCTACCCATCTACCCATCCATTTTTCCTGCCTGCCTACCTCCCAGTGTATTTTTAAATTTACCACCTACTATGTTCTAGCCATTTTCATACAGGTCCCATCTAAGTGCAGCAGCCCCCATTGGATGAATCACCCTCTTACCTTTTTCTGATCTCTCTTTGTACTCACAGCCTGATAATACCCCTTGGCCCTTGTAAACCCTTCTTATGATTGCTTGTTTCTCCTCGTCACCCATTCAGAGAATGTAAGCTCCTTCATTTAAGGCCATGGTTGTTTGTAGTTCTTGGTACCTCTCTTATCTACAGCTTTCCTTGAAATGTCACTCTCTCCCTAGAGTGATGGAAAGGTTACTGTGAAACCTCAGTTCCCTGAGACGAGATTGCCTGGCATGTGTCTAGAGTGGTTGAGGTGGGGAGGGAGTCACATCCAGTGAGCACCTTTCAAGTGCCCAGGAGCAAGGGAGAATGACAGGGAAAGAGAGAATGTTGGGGAAAGTGAGCTGGGTGACTTTGGACAAGTCACTTAACCTCTCTTTCAGTGTCCTTGTTTAGCAAGAAACAAGCAATAAACAAGTCTTTCCAGTTAAATGCACAGAAATGCTCTTCATGGTATGTGGCACATAGTGAGTGAGTGACAGTCTTCCCTCTTCCTGCGTCTATAGGTCTGAAGATTCGCCAAGGCCTTCTTGCTGAGTTGGAATGGCCCGAGCCAGGTGACACCTGCAGTGGACACAGGACTCTTGGGCCAGGTCTGGCTGGTAAACACCAATAAGCAGCCTCTGGCCAACACCTTCTCCTGGCCCCACGTTTGTCCTGTCACATCCTGTCTTCCCCTTGGTCTCCCAGTCCCCAGGGTGAGGCAGAGTAGAAATAAGCTGCTGAGTTCCTAGTGGACAGGGGGGTTTGGAGTCCGCCTGGCACCTTGCTGTGGTCCCCTTGGCTTGGGCCCTGTGCAGCCGTGTGCCAGTGTTGAGATGCTGAAGGTGAGCTGAGCATGAGCAGGCACCGGGAGGTGAGGTTTCAGAGACTGCTCCCAGGAGCCCTGCAGTGCTGGGGGCCAAAGGCATTTAATCAACTGAATTCCCTCTTCCCTCTCCTGGACTCCATTTATTACTTATTAAATAATTATCTCATTTGGAAAGTGTTTCTTAATGTAGGGCAGACTCCATCCCTGGGGCCATGTGTTTTGCAATGAGTTGTCTCCTGCCTGCATGTTCCAGGCTCGGGCAGGACCCAGCGTTCTTGCCCTGGCGGGGCCTCTGGAGCCAGCCTTTCCAGAGGCATCCAGAGCTGGAAGATGCCTTCCCACACCTCAAGAAGGCCTGGCTAATAGCTTCATTACAATGATTGTCTCAAATAGTCTTCTAA
The DNA here is from genome assembly GCF_000247695.1 of Heterocephalus glaber. The sequence goes on along the minus strand of NW_004624732.1, from coordinate 24,273,151 downwards.
AGGAGATTGCCCGGGGCTGAGCTTCCTGAGTTACTTGTTATTTTCTGGGACTTGGTCCCAGGATCCCTAAAATACCTGAGAACAGAAGATGGGAGGGTTTGTGTCAGTTTACAGATGGGGCCGCTCAGGCCGAGGAGGCAGGTCCCAGCACTGAGCCAGTCACAAAGGCAGAGGATGGGTCTCCTGCCCTCAGGGTCAAGCTTCCTTTACTCCTTCATTCCTTCATCCTGAAAATGTCACTGGTATCTATATGTGGCCCCTTCCCTGCTGCAGCAAGGGGCACTTTGTTGAAACACAAGAGCAGGGGAGCTGTGCTGAATGAATGCAGTTACATCTTGAAACACTGCTACTGATTATTCCCCGGCTCCCTAAAAAAAGTTGTGCAGACTTTATGGAACATGTTTAGACAGTGCTGAACTTACAGAAATGCATGCTTTGCCCCATTCTGTCTGCTCCCCAGAGGTCTGGCCGGACAGGTACATGCCCTCCTGTCCCATCTCACCTGGGGGATGGTGGGGGCCATCATCCCCACCCTGTCTTCATTACAGTCCTGGGGTCCTGGGATTTGCTCATTCCCGCCAACCCAGGCCCTAGAGCTGCCTGTGCTCAGGGCGACTGTCAGCACTAATTTTTAGAAGCTCCAGGGTGCCCCTGGGACTTGATTGTTCTTTAAGATTCTGGGAGTGGAACTCAGCAGCAGTCATCATGACTTGGAGTGGTCAAGGGTTTCTCTGGGCAAGTGACTGGATTGAAGGATGAATGGTCCCACTGCATAGAGCCCCAGGGAGTATAATTCAGGCAAAGTGCTGGCAGTGGAGGGCTGGGAGTGGGGGGTGAGGGCTAGGGTTTAAAGGTGTGTGAAGGAATGGTGGTGGTGGACCTATGCCACAGGAGGTACAAATGCCACAGCAGGCTGTTGGTACTATTGAAAGCTCTGTTATTGTGTTTTTCTTTTAAGGCAAAAGATTATTTTTTCTAAACAAAAACCTCAGTATTCGGGTTTAATTGCAGTGTTGGCACTTTGTGATAAAAAAAAAAGTGGGTTTTGGATTGCAGTCTGGGCACTTGGTCTCTATCTATAAAAGGTTCACCATCACTGACCTACGGTAACCTAGGCCTTGTGTGGAAGAGGGTTATGCAGGCAGGGATCATTACGGAGCCTCCTTTGTTACTATGGAGCGATCACGGTCTATAGCACTGAAGGACAGCATAGGTCTGAATACATGACAATGAGGAAAGAGTCAGGCTTAGAGTCCTGGCTGTACGTCTCCATCTCGCTTCCCTGAGGCCAGGACTGATCACCCCACTTTGAATACAGGAGGGGTTGGTTATTATACTTGCCCTGCCCCACTATGAAAATTAGAGGTAAATTATTATGGGCCCTGATGCAATTGATTAAACGTTGATATGTGAACCAGCGGAGCCCCGCAACTCTCATGCCCAGTCCTAAAAGCTGTCCTTTATTGTCAGTGACTGGGTGATGGGTGTGAGTGAAAGCTCATTCCATCTTCTCTGCCACAGAGGCTTTGTCACCCCACTTCACAGATGAGGAACCTGAGGTTTCTGATGAACCCAAGGCCACATAGTGTGATTGATGGAGCCTGAATTCTACTCTGGCTCATCCATGCCTATGAAGCCCGGATGTAGTGGAGGCTTAAGCAAGCATAAAACAGTGCAGTGCGCATCTGCCAGCTCCAGGCAGGAGTTGGGGAGGTAGGTGCCCTGTGCAGCCTTGCTTTTGGCCAGGACCAGCTTCCCTGTGACTCAACTTTGGGTGAGGATACAAGAGAGGGGGTCCCGTGGCTGGAGGCCAGCCATCCAGCCTCCTGTCAAAGACTTGCAAACATACTTTAAAAAGCACTGAAGTGTTTCAGATTCCAAGTCTGGCCCTGCTTGGGTCCCCTGGGGCACTTAGATGAGGTGGTTTGCTGATTGCCAAGGCGAGGATTAGTGCTCCAAAGCCAGCTCCAGCCTCCTGCCTTGCTGACCCTGTGGGAGACAGGGCCTGCTGAGCTGAGCCGCTTTGTTACTTCAGATGAAAAAGGCATCCACCTGCCAGTGCTGTGGCCACCCGCTGTGGAAAGGTGACTTCCTTCCTGCACGCTAAGTGCTAAGATGCTCGCCAGCAGCCCATCTACCCCACAGGCTCATTACTGCCTGACCATGGAGGAGCTGCAGAGCTGGGCAGGGATTGTGTCTGCGGGCTCCAGCAGCTCAGTGGATTTCAATGAGATGATCGCTTGTCATTTTTTATTAATGAGCAAGTGCCTGATTCATTATACATCTGAGGGGTGAGCCACCCCAGATGGGGAGGAAGAACACAGAGGCGCGCAGCCGCCACGGAAGGGGTGACGTGGCCCCTGTGTGCATCTTTTCTTCCTCTTTCTTCCTGAAGGAAACAAGCAAGAAAAGGTGCCCAGCTTTGGCAGGCAAGGCTTGGGTGATGGGTCACATATGTGATGTTGAAGGGGAGGTGGGCTGATGAGGAAGGGAAGTTACCCTAGGGAGAGCAGATGTCTAGGCAGGAGGGCTTCCTGGGAGACCTGCAGTGACCTTGAGCCCAGAGGCATTTACTAAATGTTTGTGCAATGAACAAATGTGTCCAACAGAAGGGGGCAATCCATCTTCCATTCTGCCAGGTTTCTCCTGTGTGCTAGGTGCTGGGAGAAATACTGGGGACATGATGGTCCTCAATGTGTGGAAGCTCCCAAAGGTCCTGTGTTATGTCCATCTCACCACTGAGGTGGCCATGTGATTTCAGGAACCCTTGGTTCCTGATCTGTAAGATGTGCTGAACAGCATCTGCAGGGCACTGTCTCCCATGAGGTGAATTGTCGAGAACTGTGGGAGCCGCAAGCCCTTTGCAGCTCTGTCCCGAGCACTTAGCACACAGGTAGGATGTAAGGGCACTGCGGCGTCCAGGCAGAAGCGGGGGCACGGTGTGGGGGTAGACTGGTGCTTCTCAGATCTTTGAGGAAGTCCACAATATCTTATTCACTGCTGCTTTGCTGGTACCTGTGCAGAGGAGGCTTTCCGAGGTGGTAGGTGAATGAGAAGGATTCTAACAAGCCAGTGGAAGTTTAAGATTGGCTTGACTGAGAGGGGCCCAGGCTTCCAGGGGCCCAGACATGGTGCACAGTGCACATTGTACTTTATACTCTTTCCTAGATTGAAGGTATAGTTCACATCTCTCCTTTCCCTCCCTGCATGGAGGAAAGTAGAAGCCACCCCAGCTGCCTTCCAGGGACTGTGGGTATTAAGTTGAGGGCATATCAGGAGGCAGACAAGTGGCTGGTGTCAGTTATGACACTTTCTAACTGTGAGAAAACTGGAGCACTGGGTGTTCATCTAGGTGAACAGCATCTGCTTTATGAGCCTCAGACGACAGGAGTCCCTAGAAGTAGCCATTGCTGTGATTGGGCCACTAGAGAATGCTGCGAAGGCTATTTGTAACTTGACCTTGTTAAAGCTGAGGGGCACTTCCTGTCTCCGTCAGCAGGCCAGGGAGAAGACAGCATACCTGCTGAGAGATTTAGAGCAGCCAAGAGCCCAGGAAACGTAAAGCTTGGATTGAATTCCCCTGAGTTACTACAGGTAGTTCTTTGGCCTTGCCTGCTACACCTGGTATCCCCAGTCGACCTGACTCTGCCCAGTGCCCAGACTGACCCTGGCTGAGGACCATCTGACCTAGTCAGTGCCTGCCTCTTCCCAGCTGCATCCCCACCCCAAGCCCTGTGATTACACAACGTGGGTCCCTCTCTGCTTTTATGACAGGAGGTTGCTTTGCTTCAAACGCTGGGACAGAGCGTGAGTAACACACAGTTCTTTATTCTGTTTCAATCAAATGCTCAATGGCTTTCAGTCTGCTTAATTACTAGTATTGTGTTTTTAACATTGAGGTTTGGACTGCAGAGGAGCAGTATCTTAGCCACATTGTGGGTCACCCTGGCAGTGTCAGGCTAATCTGGAAACCTATCCGTGTTATGTTACATGACTTTTTTTTATGGGAGAAGGGCCTTTGAGTTCCAAATCACTGATTTATAAAACGTCAAACTTTGGGAACACCGCTCATTTGTATAAGAGAACAGTCTGTGTTCAGATTGATGTGTCCCAGGAAAGGCACAGATAAGCCAAGCCTCAGGCCACAGGTGGGCGCGGCCTGGCAGCACAACTAGAAAGAATCTTCTGGGAAAGGGCGGAGCTGAGGAACTGAGGAGGGGCCTTGGACAGCAGGCTGGGTGGTGGGTGCTGCGTCTTCAGGTTTATAAAAGTCAGAGGAGAGGCTAACTTGGCAGCACAATGGCCTGGGGTGGGGGTGGGGGGACAACACTAAAGAAATAGATTTCTAAAGGTGGCAGGAGCTAGACTTGGACACTCTCTGCTGGGATTGGTGGGAGCCAGAGAAGGTTCTGGACAGGCAGGGTCCCAGTGTGAGCCCAGAGGAGGAAGTTCTGTGAGGCTGTCAAGGTCCTCCTGCAGGGGCTGCTCATGAAAAGCAGGGAGATCTGTTTCTAGGGTGCGTGGTCCCCAAAGAGGCTGCCCTGGGACACGAGCTTGGAGGCCAGCAGTGGCTGTGTTTTTTGCCTGGCTTCTGCACTTTATGTGCTGTCTCTTGTACAGGTTCCGCCAGGGCCAGAGCCACCTATGCTGGTCTACTCAGAAGCTTCAGGGCTGGGAGTCCTGCTCTGTGCAGACCAGGTGTCTGGGGCCCAGGGGTGGGATGTGTAAGTGGGCTTCCTAGAGGCATCTTCTGCTTTGCTCACCTGAGACAGAAGTTAGACGCAGCATGGTCTTTGGTCCCTGGTGGACACTTGCGACTCATGGGAGCGAATTCCTTTAAATCTCCCTATGTGAGTCAGTTTTTCATCATTGGAACAAAAATACCTGAATAATAAACTTATAAGAAGGAAACATTTATTTTGGCTCATGGTTTCAATCCCTGGGTGGCCAGCTCTGGTGCTTTTAGACCTGTGGTGAGGCAACATAGCATGGCAGGAAGCACCTGGCAAAGCAAAGCTGCTCATCTCGCGCTGGCTGGGAATGCAAAGAGAAAGAAGAGGCTGGGGTCCCAGCATCCTCTTTGAGGCCAAGCTCCCAGGGACCTAACTTCTTTCCTCGGGGCCCCATCTCCTAAAGGTTCTACCACCTCCCTGCTGGGGACCAAACTTTTAGCACATGGGCCTTAGGGGTATCCATCAGATGCAAACCACAGCACCCCTTAAGCCAAAGACAAGAAGCTCAAAGTCATTGTTGGGTGTAGAAGGCCTGATCTACAGTGAGAACATTTTGGGAAGGAGTTCTCTCTAGTCACTGTTCTTGGGCCTGGGAGCCACCCGTTCGATGGGACATTTGCTGCTGGAGTCTGGCCAGGAGCAGTTTCTTCCACTGTGGTAAAGTCTCATTCTGGGCAAACTGCAGGGAAGAAAGGGCAATGGTGTCAGGGGATTCTGTCCTATAAGGGCCTCACCTACCTCTGCCTGTGAGTAGGATCAGTGGCTGGGGAACCCATACAAAGGCAAGCAAGGCTAGTTAAGTTCAGTTTGAACTTCTAGAACATTTGGACATATGATTGCAGTGCATTTGGAGGCTCTAGGACGGCCATATGTCCTACTTGGAGAGGAACCTTACCGGGGGAGACTACTTTGCAGATAGCTTCCAGGCCAGTATATGATCCCCCCTCTCCCCACAACTGTCTCACCCTCTCTGCCAGGAGGACTCCATCCTGCCAGCCTCTAGCCTTGCTGGGCCACACACACACACACACACACACACACACACACACACACACACCCCGCCCGAGGGAAAGTTTGGTTTACGTCCCCTGTTTTCTTTCTGTGGCCTCTGCGGTGTCATCTGAGACAGTACCACCCAAGAAGGGGGATCTGCTTTTTCATTTTGCTGACCCAGGAGCTTCGGGGATGAGCTTTTGTGTAATCAACCGAGACAAACCCCTGACCCCTTTCCAACCTCATGGGCCTCAGGAAGTATTTCTGCCCCAGTGTCTGGTTTCGCCATCTTTACCCCATTTGTCCCAAGCTCTGAGCTGGAGATGTACTGAGTGTTTGTGGAGCAGTCCCTTGCTCCTTTTGCTGAGGTGTGGCCACAGTTCCTTGACATCCAGGAAGGACCATGGAGCCCTTTTGTATTCATAGGAGCCCCCTCCCACCTCCTGCCTCCTTTGAAGAAAGTTTGTCTTGCTTTGGAGGCCTCAGATTGGGCCCCTGGAGGAGTGTGTTGGGGAGGGTGTCAGATGGGGTGGGGCTGGGATTTGGCAATAGTCACGGGGTCTCGAGAAGTGGGACAGGACAGGTCAGGGCTTGGGAAGCTGGGTGACAGTTGATACTGGAGCTGTCCTCCTGGTTGTGGGCCTTCCTCCTTCCCTTCCTGTCTTGGAATCAAAATCTAGCATCTTGTATTTATGTTAATCCTTTTACTTAAGGATCTGTCTTTCGGGGACAGATGAACTTCTTTTCATACTCTTAGTGCCTTGAGATCAAATAGGAAAGAAGGGTACAGAATCTCACGAGGATGGGAAGGGACAAAGATGACAGTGACAGTGACCTCTTTCCACTCTTTTATGCCTGCCCCACCCCTAGCAGAAAATACAGCATCATTCCTCCTAGCATAGATCTGGCAGATGGAGGTGGGTGGGTCTATGGCTGAGTGGCAGACCTCCTCACCAATGTGTAGTGAGGCTCTAGCCTTTGGTTTGATTGGTGCTTCTTGCCCCCAGGAACTCACTGTGCCCCCTCCCTGAGGGAGGGGAAGGGTTGTATAGGGGATGATTTTCCATGCCTGAAAATCCTTGCATATTTAAAACACCGAAATTCCATTAGTAACATTTCAGGCTGGTTAGGAAGGGGAGGTCCAGTTCTTCCTGTGACCCCTGCATGTTAAGGGCCCCAGTGCCACTGGGGACCACACTGGCCCCATGGCTCTCGGTGTCTGCAAGGGCTGCAGGAAGGCTTCTCAAGAAGGCAGGAACAATGTCCTGGGGTGTCATGTCTCCTCCACAGCCTCATGTATCTCAGGCAAATCACTCTCCTCTCCTGGGGCTCAGTTTCCCCCTCTTACCCAGCAGGCCCTCTGGCCCCAATGATCCCTAAGGTTCCACTCAGGACCCTTTATCTGAAGGCGCAGTCAGGAGTTTGAAGCTCCATGACCCTAAGCTCCATACCCTTTTATGGGACAGGTTATTGCTGATCATGGCTTCTCCAAGGCATTCACTTAGGTCCTAGTCTGGAAAGGCCCCAAGGAGAACCCACCAGCAGCTGCATGCCCCCAGCCAGGTCCAGCCAGCCTTTGCCTTATGGAGCGAGGGAGCACGCCTACTCCTAAAGCCAGGTCCTCAATGATTCATGCGCCCCGCCCCCTGCGAGGCTGCTCAAAGTTGGCTCCCGGGCTGGACCCTTTCTGCCGCCTGCAGCCCGCCACCCGGAGCGCTGTTGCCTCCTCCTTCCCCAGCGTTGGGTAAGTTGAAGGAGAAAAGCAGTTTTTCCTGCTTCGATTTAAGTGGAAACGAGAAGGCAGTGGCTGTGTTTGCACAAGCCTGGCCCACATCTCGCTTCTCCTGCACCAGTTCTCCTTGTCTGGTGGCTCCACATTTGAAGCGAGAGAAGAGTAGGCCCAGGCAGGGGGTGCAGGCCAGGCCCTGGGTGGGCTGGAAGGAGTGACTGAGGGAGGGGAGCTGGGGAGAGAAGGAGAAAGCTGGGTGCACAGAGATGTGGAGGGGGGGGCAGGGGACTGTGAAGAAGGAAAGGAGTTCCCGCAGAGAAACACCGAGCAAAGTTGAGTGGAGTTGGCCGAGGCTGTCAGGGAGTGGTGGGGAGGGAAATTCACATTGTCAGCCACAGGCTTCTTCCTAGCTCTGCCACCCCATAGATAGACTCCAAGCCCCTTGAACTCTCAGAGTGCCAGCGAGAACTTTGAACCTCTAGTTTCTTCTGAGATCCGGCAAGAGCAGAGCTTCTGAGAGCTCAGGCATCGTCGCTTCAATTCCCTGGTGGTCTGAGCAGTGAGGAGGACTCCAGACAAGAATCTTTATTGTCTGCAAAGCCCCAGCTCAGAGTTACTTAGAAAAACATGTGCATTAAAAGTGAGCTTCCCCGGGGAAGATGCTGTTTTCACATGAGGAATGAATTTGGGGAAGGTTGTGTTTGGAAGAGAAGGAAACAAAATCATATCGAAAATGAATATTCTAGAGGTTTGGTAAAATCGAAGCCTCTTTCTTCCATTGTCCTTGTTCTTTTAAACATCCTTTTGAATCTTCCTTTTTTGGGCTTCCTGAAGGCCCTTTCCAGCCCTGTCCTTAGAGCCTGGGGCTTCTAAAATCAGGGAGACTTGTTCCACTGGGAGCTGATGCTGCCTGCCACGGGGTCTTTAGAATATCTGTTGTAGAGGAAACCTCTCCTGCAGGACAAGGGGACAGGCCCAGGCAGGCTGAAGGTCCCCTACCCTCCTTGACTGTTCTGGCCTCTGGATCATTCAAAAACAAAGTTAAGTAAGGAGGTGAGGGTTTCCCTGATGGCTGCAGTTGGCAAAATAGTGACAGTGACAATATGGCTGTCCTAAAGGAGAAATGGTCAAGGCAAGTGGGTCAGAGTGGCTGGAAACCCATAGGTAGCCAATAATAAAGAAACAGAACTGCCAGCTGAAAAGGTATTATTCAGGGGAAATTGGTCCAAACAGAGACAGGCCTGTTTGGGCATCCTTGTGGAGGGAAGGAAGAGAGGAAGGTCATTGTCACTGGACTGGCAGGAGACAGGGGGGCATGCTGTTGGGGGTCTGGAGAGTTGGGGTCCCCATTCTCAGGAAAGTGGGAAGGACATGACAGCCTGTTGTGTGGGTACAGTGCTGTAGCTGTATGCAAAGACAGAGTTGGAGGGCCCAGTTTGGAAGCAGGGAGGCCTCCGAGGAAACCCTGTCTGGGCCTGGAATTGAGAGTGGCCTGGCTGCAATAGGCAGGGCAGTCCCACTGTTTGTGAGACTAGGGAGGGCTGTGATCTGAGGGCTGGGTCCAGGACGGCAGTGCCAATGCGTCTGAGTACAAAGTGCCAGTTGGTACAATGGACACAGCTCAGTCTTAGGCATTTGTGGTTTTTAAACAAGTCATGATCCCATATCTCCCAAACAATTCTGATTTTTTTTTCCCTTAGCCAGCCCCATCACAAATTTTTGAAGCATGAAATGAATTTTGCCCGCCCCCACCAATAGGATTCTTTCTCTAGATAATGGATTTTATAAAATGGCTATAATCCACCCAGGTAATGAGCAAAAGCTACACCTTCCAGTTGGACCCAGCATTCCTCTTGCTGATTTATGATATATTGGTTAAAATAGTAAACTGATAGCAGTTGCAAAATCATCATCAATCACCAGCTATGTTGCTTAAACTATAGAAAGGTTTTGAGACATGAGGTGCTAGAAACCAGTGAAGGAACAGTTTGGCAATCCCAAAGGCATATAACATCAGTGAAATCAAATCTTTGTATTCTGGACACAGAGGCATGAAGTGGCTAAGGTCACTAAGAAAGGAAGGAAATGCAAGGAGTCTCATTCCCCAAGGTCAAAGGACATCTCCTCTAAGGCTCTGGACTGCAGGGGGCTTGCCAAGTTTTCTAGCTGGTGTAATATTGTGTTTCTCTTTCTAGACAGTTTTGGAAAGTTTTTGTGTTTCTAACATGTGTAAGGATGTTGGGCTAACATGTCGTAATAAACTTTAAAGTGAAGTCTTCTATGACAAAACCAAGAAGGTTGGAGCACAAAGCCACCAAGTGTTAGTTGGTGCTAGAGATACTGAATTTCTTAGTGGAAAAAACAAGGACTGCTGCATTGTTTTCATGGAACTGTTTGAGTCTGGATGTGGCTGTAGATTACTTGTGTTATCTGCTCAGGAGAAAACATTTTCCTTCATTGAATGAGTGAAGCAGTTGTAGAGTTCCTGTTTTGTGTCTAGTCACTTTACAGGTAGGGAAACTAAGTCCTAGGAGAAGGCAGCAGCTTGGCTTAGGGCTCATAGAAAGTTGGTAAAAGAGATCAGAAAGGGCCCTGGCCTTGGTAAAACTTACAGTAACATCTGCCAAACTTGAACTTCAAGTTGGCTCACACTGTGTCATCTTAGTGCTGGCTTGTCATGAGAGAGTGAAGTGTGGCATCCACGGCCCTTGACAGCTATAGCAAGACTAGGTGGGTGCTATGGTCCCACTTCTGCTGGAGTAGGTAGGCCCAAGCTCCCAGTGTGACTACTGTCCTCGCCTTTGTTGGAATGTGATTTTCCACAAGCCATGGAACCTTCCCAAGTTTTGTCTTCTCCCTCTGTGACATAGGAGACTTTTCCTACTGAGCCTGCCAGACAGCAGGCATGCGATACATGCAACCCCCAGGCCCACCTTTGGTTTGGAAAGCAGCTGTCTGGCACCAACCTAGGGCCAGATCCTGGGCTGCACGGGACTCAAAGTTAGACAAGAAATGAATGGGAAGTCAGGGGCCACTCAGGACTTTGGACACAGTTGTCAATCCCAGTATTCCAAAACTGAGAAAGGTAAATCTCAGGATTTGGATGAACAGATTGGAAAGAGTCATAGCTGCACCAGTTCATAAAATACCTGGTAAAAGCACTGTTCTTTACCAGGCCAGGACCACTGGACTACAGCACTGGCTCGGGCATCTGTCCCCAAGAAACCACAGCCAAGGTCCATAGCACAGATAACTTAGGAGCCATCTAACTCCAGGCCGAGGCTTCCTCCTCTGAAGATAGGACTGTGTCCCTCGAATGCTCTGCCTGCCTTGAGCTGGGTGGCAGATGCTCCGAGAGTGTCTGCTTAGGGGCTGATTGGTCCTTGGAAACAGAGGTTACACTTTCAGGGTGGACAGTGCACCTTGGAACCTGAACTCACACACACAGAGGTCTCTTTATACCTCCCAGGCCCCTTACCTCTGTCCTGACACCTAGCTGGCCACACTCTGCTCAGGACGGAACTTTTCTCTCCTTCCATGATTCGGGCTGTAGACTGTGGATACTAATCACAGGCTGATCTGTGCTCTTATAGGGGTGGTGGCAAAGGACGTCTTTTGTTCTTGTTAGAGTAGCTAACCTCTAAATCTATTTAATACCCCTTCCCTGGTTGTCCATCATTATGACACATGATTTTCCAAAGGATTTACTATTAGTTAGCAGCACAGGGTTTTTTCCCTGGGGTAGCAGCTACTTGCAGTGAAGAAAATGCATGTTCAATGTAGCAATTTGTCTTTTTTTATATATTTATTATAAGAGTAAATGAGTTATTGTTGGAGACTTCAATATTATTGCAAATTAGGTGCCGCAGACAGAGCTGGGCCCATTTATTATGTTTCTCAGTTCCCACAGCAAGCACACCAGTTCAGAAATCAGCTGAGAGTTCCGGCCCTTCCCAGGGTGAGCATGGAGAGACCCATAGAGTCTGACTGTGACAACGATGTCACATTGTGCCAGAGGCAGTAGAGACTGGGAGCTACCTGCACAGGCAGGTAAGAGGTCCCCGAGGGGAACTCAAAGTTTGTCATTGTACCAGATGGGTCACTGGTGGGCAGACTAATAATGGCTGGAGTCAGAGGCACTGGTACCTGGAGTTGGCCAGCCTATAGAGGGCTTCCCTTGGCAGTGCCCCTACTGAGAGCTGTTGCCTTCTGGACCTGTCCCTTAGTTACGTGCTTGGACTAGGGGTGGACAGAAGGACTTCAGCATGTGTATCGCATGGCATTCACACTGCAATGTGCATGAGCCAGATGTGTGATCAGCACCAAGGAGGAGCCTGGCTGAGGCCCTGGTACATGGCCACAGATACCAGCGGCCAAGGCCACAGCTACAGGTGACAAACCAGTCAGATGGAAGTCTCAGTTCTGGGTCACCTGCTGCTTGTGACTGTGGATGAGGTGCCCAGCCTTGGTCTGACCTCAGTTTCTCTTCTGTCAAAATGGGGCTGATGATTCATAAGCAGTAATGGGATTAAATGAGCTCTTGGGGCCCAGGGATTTAGCTCAGTGGTTCCGCTGCTTGATTATAAGTGCAAGGACCCGAGTTTGATCCCCTGTACAAAAAAACCCCAAAAAAACCCTTGAAATAAATGAGCTCTTGTCCTTGACTACTCAGCACAACACCTTGCCCAGACTAAGGGCTCAGCAGTGTTACTCCTCCAATTCCTCTCCAGCAGGCCTTTCTCCATGTGACAGGCTGACCCTGAGCCCTTCATTAGTGACTCCATTCGACTGCAGTAGTTGTGAATGTGAATGGCAGACCCTAAGTCATCTCCCTACAGTCTCCCAGCCAGAAAGATCCAACGCTAAGGTTTGGAATATATGCTTGCTGCCGTGTCTGTGCGTCTGTGGTGTATATAATGAGGCACACACATATTTTATAAAACATAATAATATACTTTTTTGGGTAACATTTCCACCTGACAGCACATCCTGCCCACGTACCAGCCCCTTGTCATTAAAATCCTCCTATTGCTACAGGTCTCAAGCTCTTTGGTCTCAGGATCCCTTTACACTGCCACGTTACTGAGGACTCTAGTAAGCTTTTGTTTTGGTGGTATCTGTTGATATTTACCATTTTAGTAATGAAAACCGAGAAATATAAAGGATAGTTTAAACACATTTAAAAATAATAGAACCAAAAAAAAAGAATAGAACCATTTTTTGTTAAACAAAAATAACCTATGTTGTAAAAAATATTTTCCAAAACAACAGAAAATTGGAAAGAAGGCATTATTTCTCAATGTTCCGCATCTTTTTCCTGTCTGGCCCAGGAGAAGGTGGCATTCTCCTGTCTTTTCCATGACTAGCTGCCTCCTAGCCTCCGGCATTGCACACTGTTCACCCTGCAAAGAGGAGTGGAAAAATCAGGCACTGTTATAGTATAAGAGAGTTTGACTTTGTAGACATCCTGAAAGTACTTTGCTCCCTTTTTTAATGCCCATAGGATGTTTTTCACCTTCCCACCCAAGTCTGGGCCGGGAATGCCCTTTCAGCCACCACAGCCTCTCTGGGCCTCCTCGTTGGACAACATCTGTTGCCCACAAAGCACCTGTCCACCTCCGTCACTGTAACAAGGGACTGATGTAAAGGCTCAGTTGTTTGCAGTTTGTCACCACCGACATAATTTCCTTACTTTTCGCTGTTGGGGAAGGAAGTGGGTGGGACAGTCCCCTGCACACTAGGGTGGGGGACAGCAGACCTGGCACCTTGCCTAGGTCACACAGGACATTGTTGGCAGAGCCCCATTTTTGGAATCTGCTCCTGGGAGTCTCTGCTGCCCCAAGGACTGGGGGTCTGCCTCTGGGGGCCAAGCCCGTCCTGCAGGAACTTGGCTACAGGAGAGCCACCAGCTTCTGTCCTTTCATCCTCCCCTCAGTGGGCTCCGGGCTGCATGCAGGCTGTGGCCCCAGCTGGCCCGAGTGACTGTGTTCAACTGCACCTCGCAGCCAACAGAGCCTGGCTTGTGAGGGCTTGGCGGGCGGGCCTGTGCAAGAAGCCCTGTTTGCATTGGCCCTGACCCGCCTTCTCAACCAGTTGGCCAGCCTGTTTCAAAAACTGGTTGGTGTGTTTTGAAACTTTATTTTTTCAAAGACAAAAATTCCTAAACCCATAGCAAGAGGGGATGAAAGTTGTAATAATAATCAAGAGCACCAGTAGCCAAAGCAGAGTGGTGAGGGTTTGGAAATATTGAAAGTGATCACGCAGCAGTGCCACTCACCCATTAGGAGAAAGGCTGACGGAGCTGGGGTGCAGGGAGGCTGGGGCCGCTGTCCGTCTGGGTGTGGAGCTCAGGCCAGGCTGACTTCTCCCTGCGTCAGCGATTGGGGGAAGACGGATGTGCCTGGAAGCAGAACTTGCTCCCCTCTTTGAGCGTCTGTGGGTGGCATCTATCATCTGTGACCTGTAGCGATTGTACTTGTTGTTTATGGTCTCTTGGCATGCATTGTTTTCTTGGGGCTGAAATATAGCATGATAATGAGGTATCTCTCTGCTCAGGAGGATGCAGGCAGCTCGGAAAGATGCCTCGGCAGCATGCTGACTAGTTTGTCAACAGCTGCATCCAGTGGCAGCTGCTGTCCTGGCAGAGAAAAAAAAGGAGCTGAAGCTGCTGAGAGAGCACAGCTTGCAGGGGTTGGGGGGTGGGGATATGGTACCTGGGAACCTCAGCTCGATGAAGGGTTTGCCCTGCAGGTAGCTTGATGTTAGGGATATTTATCTGTGGGACGGTTGGACCAGGTGCCAGCCATTTCCAGGAGGAATGGGCTCAGGAATGTCCCAAGCAGACCTGGGTTCAGATCTTTACTTCTCAGATATTTCCCACCTGAAGTTGTTTGCATCCTGAACCTGTTTCTCCATCCATAAAATGGGGAGATAATCCTACTTGTACAGGTGTTATGAGGCCCAGTGGCCTTGGTAAAAAGCAGAAGGAAGCTTGTTGGCCATGCCTGTGTCTGGCAAGGGGCTGTCCTTGCCTCTGTAGATTCCCTTCCAGAGCTGGGAGCCTACTGATGGGCCACACCTGTCTGTACCTGCTGTTTGAGCAGAGTGGAGGCTGAAGCAGTATCTTTAGTTGGCTCTAGGACTCAGAGGAATGATACGGACTAGAAGCCTGGAAAAGTAGACCCCATTGAGAAAGAAAGGCTACAACATGGCTTCAAACTGGCAATCTCATGTCCTGTCCTGGGCACAAGAGGGACTAAGTTCTGCTCCCTTGAAGGAAGGTGTATGGGCAAGGAACTAAAAGTCCAAAGATGTTTTTGTGGGGAAATGGTTGTGAGGCCAGGCAAGGAAAGGCTAGGCTTGGAACAATTTGCAGAAAAATTGCAATAGAAATAGCTTCTTACAGGGACAGTACCCTGGTTGTAATGATGACAGCTGCTCCTGTCTGCTGCCCAGGTTTCTGCAGGATCTGTCTCCCTTCTTTTCCTCAAGACACCTCTACATCAGTTATTACGTATGGATTCTGGGTAGTGAGTCCCTCCAAATCCCAGGACAATTCTAATGGAATTCTCTAAGCTAAGAGTAAAATTCACATGGAAGACAAAATAACCCCAAAGGGCCAAGAGTCTTTTGCAAAAGATGACTGTGGTGTGTTTATGGGGGAGGGTCCACCCTACCAGCTATCAAACCACATTATAAAGCTGACTGGACCGAGGCAGCGTGGAACAGAGTGGAGAGTTCAGGGAGATAAAAGTACATTTGGGAATTTAATCCACTTTTAACGAGGATAGTTGTTCAAATCAGATGGCTGTTCTAAGAATGGACTTTTAGTTGGTAGTTATCTTAGTCTATTTTCTGCTGTGGTGACAGAGTACCATGGACTGGGTGATTCGTAAAACAGGAGAAGTTTATTTGGCTAGCGGTTCTGGAGACTGTGGGCCACATGTGGTGAGACCTTTGTTCTGTGTCCTGACGTGTCCGAAGGCCTCCTATGGCCAGGGAGCAGGAGTGCTGAGAGAGGGAGGGGCCTGGCCTCCTCCTTTTGTAACTAACCCGAGGCCTTAATCCATTAATGAGATGGTGCCCTTGTGATCTAACCACCTCCTAAAGGTCCCACCTCTCTGCACTGTCACAGTGCAACTAAACAGTGGCAATTCAATTTCAACACGAGCTTCTCGAAGCATTCAAACCAGAACAGTTGTGTTAAGACAATTGGTTAGGTAGGGGAAAAGTGAAGCCAAGCCAAATACACCTTACAAAAATAAATTCAAACTACTCTCCAAGAACTGAATTTTTAACAAAAATCTAAATTTTGACAGTGTGCTCCTTCCTTCTCTCAGCCACCTTGGCAGCCAGACCTTGCCCTAGAATCCCATGGGTAAAGATGAGTGAGATCAGTTCTTGCAAGAGAAAGACTTGAAAACCGCTTAACGTATGCACCGGAGGAATGAGTAGAGGAGTAGTGACGCTGGCGGGGAGGCTTTTCTTATGAGGATCTGTGGCTGGAGGTTGGTGACAAAGGGGTACAGAGGGGGACTGGACCTGCTGCGCCTCATGCCTTTCTCCACAGGGTCTCTGTGGCAGCGCACAGCCCACTGGCCTGCAGGGAGGAGCAAGGCCAAGCTGGCTCGGCTTCGGTGGGCCTGTGCTGGGGTCATGCACCTGGGGACCCAGCTGTGGACATTCATTCATGGAGTAAGACACACGGCATGGAGAGAATAGCTTTGGATCTTGTTTGCATGGTCCCTCCTATGCCCTGTGCATGAGTGTAGATTCATTATTTGATATCTTTCTCTTTAAAAGTCCCTCTGATTGTATAAGCTTCAGGCTTGGTGGAACTGAGCTGGTCGTCCTCACACAGCAGACCGTGTGTGTTGGAGGCAAGAGGTTGGAGAAGGCTCACCAGGAAATGGCCCTGTAGCCTGGTGATACAGGAAGCAGATCCACACCCCTCCCCCCACAGGGGGACCCAGTGCTGCCCCCTGGCCTTTCCTGCTGCCCCCACAGGCTCTGTGTGCAGGCTGGTGCTGCCTCAGCCTGACCCTCCCAAGACTAGACTTCAAGCCTAAAGCACAAACCCTTCGTGGGTTTTCCACACCCTCGCATGTAGTCTCTGGAGAAACTCTTTCTTTGAGGAAACTCTTCTGATAGGGTTTTAAATGGTGCTATATCCTTTTTTTTTTTAAGTGTTACAATATTCCCTTAGAATGTAACATACTATATGAGTCCATTCTCTGTTGCCATAACAAAATGCCCAAGGCTGGGTAATTTATATAGAGAGGAGGTCTATCGAGCTCACAGTTCACAGGCTGAAAGTTCAGGACCAAGTGGTCCTGTTGGTTTGACCTCTGCTGAGGGCCTCATGGAACATGGCATCATGGTGGGAGAGTAGGTGAGAAGGATGACATGGAGAAGCAGAAAGCTGGGGAGGGTTGCTTTTTTAGAACAACCCTCATTCTCAGGAACAGCTACCTCACTCAGACCAGCATCATTCCCACCCAAGGACACTGACCTTGCTGTCCACCTCCTAAAGGCCCCACCACCTCCCAGCATCACTGTACTGAGGACCACACTTCCCGCACAGGAACCCTCAAGGCATAGCCAAACCAGAACACGTGCACATAGAAGCCTGCGTGCATCCTAAGTGTAGAGTTTGATCATTTTTTGCCATTTGCAAACACCTATGGAACCAGCACCCAGATCAAGAAATGGGGACCATAGAAACCATGCTCCTGACTCCTGAGAACATAACTTGGTTGTGTTCACCTTTTGTTCTTTATACAAATGGAAGTATGCAGTGCATGTGCTTTGGTGTCTGGCTTCCTTCTTACAGTTAGGGGATTCAATCGTGTTGTTACATGTAGTTGTGGTTGGTTTGTTCTCATTGTTGAACTGTATTTATTCCTTTTTTGTGAGTATAACATCATATGCTGATCTGTTCTAATGTTGATAAACATTTGAGCCCTTTCCAGTTTGGAGCTATTCTGTGCTGTTTATGAACATCCATATACTGTCTGGTATGTTTGCATTTCTCCTGAGACTATACCTATGTGTGGGTCTGCTGGATCTTAGGGCAGGTGTGTGGGCAGCTTTGATAAATGTCCATTGTCCAAAGGGATTGTACCAGTTGCCTCAGTTTTGATACTGAAATATACTATGGAAAGTTGTTTATTTGGGGGGAAAAAACCCTTCTTTTAACATTTAACCATATTAACATTTAAGAAAAATTGTTCAGATCGAGACGGATAAGTAAAGTTTTGACTGAGCCTGGATCCCTAATGGGAAATTGAAGAATTTTGAACTTCAGAAAAATAGACCCGGAGGAATTTTCTCTTATGCACAGAGTCACCTATTTGTTCATCCTTCAGCCACAAATATTCATAGTTCACAGACTAAGAAGAAATATAGTCTTTTGCCCCTAATGATAGCTATCACAGTCAAATGTATTAGCTATTTTTTGTTCCCAATAATAGCTGTAACTGAGGAAGTCTATCTCTTTATACAAATAATTAGCTCTAAGAAGCGCTGCCTATGCAGAATCATGGTTGTAGTAAAATCATTTTATGGTGTTTAAAGACTCAGTTGAATAAGGGGGAAAGTTTAAGTAAATTAGTGCCCAGCTATGGACTGAGACAGTATGAATCCACTAAAATGACATTTATGAAGAATCTTAAAGACATAGTACAATATTCAAAGGAAAGAGCAGAATACAGAATTCTATACAATATGAAACTTATTTCTAAAACTTGTATCTTATAGCAAAAAAAACCACCACATTTGGTTTAATTTTTCTGGTTTAAAAAAACTCTTCACAAATCTGGTAGAGCTCACTCCTTCTTGTCCAGCCCGCCCAGCTCTGCCCACTTGGCAGCCACAGAAGAAGCAGTGTGTGCCCTTTAGCATTGTTCATCCTGGGCATTTGGGTACTGCTGGCTGCCTTGGACTGGGGCTAGGCCTGCTGTTAGCTGGTGGATCATAGTAGCAAGTCTGTTTCCTGGCCACTTTCTATAGCATCTGCAGTCCCTTCCTTCCCGGCAAGGCCATGCCATAGCGGTCTGTGGCTTGGGTGGGAACCTCAGGTTGGCACTGCCAGTCTCAAGTAGCCCCATGATCATGGGGAAGTGCAGAAGGCCTAGTGTCCGTGAAGGCTCCTGGCAGGCAGACCTGTGTGTTGGGAGGGGACTGGTGTCAGCTGCAGCCAGGTCTGCAGGGGCTCTGTGCCTGGCCTCGGAGTGTGGTGTTTGGTCCATGAGTGATGGGGATTCAGATTTTCCTGTTACAGTTCTCACCCTGGAGGACTGGAGGGAACCCCAGAGCAGCCACCAAGGGCCCTATTAGAAGGACCTTGCAGGTTCTTTCCAGGTTGGGCCAAGGAGAGGAATAGGACAGGGCACTGGCTGATCCAGGCCTTGGGAGCGGGTTGTGTCAACAATGGATGGATGGCACCCCAGCCAGGCCCTGGCAGGCTAGCCAGGGCACTTGGTGTCCCACAGCCACTTGCCTGCTTTGACTTTGGCTCTGCCACAGGCTAGAAGTCTGTGTGAATCTCAGGCTGGAGTCCCTCAATGGCTGGGTTGTCACTTTGCACTAAGCCATAATTACTACTTAGGAGTTTGCAGATGAAAACCAGTAGATTCCAATTCTGCACGTTAAACTGTTTGCACGCGCCTGACCTACTGAGGAGCCGTTACCCATGAGCTCCCCTCTGCATGGGAGGGGGACCCTGCAGGCAGGGCATTTCCTTCAGCATCCAGTCCAGCTTCTCTCTGCAGCTGTAGTCCAGCATTTGGGATTTTAAGTGTGGGTTAAAATGCACACATGGAAGAGTGTGTGTCTATTTTCTTATTTCTGCATATTGTGCAGGAGGTGAGGGTAGGAACAAATTGGAGTTGCCACAGTGTCTGTTCAGACTCCCTTTTCCTGTCTCTGTGCGTGATATTGGACTGACTGGCAACATGTGTCTGACTTCATGCCTTTGGGTCAGGGTTTTCTTTAATGACCCAAGGGTGTGGGATGTAAAAGCAGAAAGCTTCTCTCTGCAAGCAGGCACTATTGAGTAGTGGCCAGTTTTGTATCCACCGTCCAGACACTTCATTTCCTCTCTGTGTTTTGCATGAATTTCTAGCACCAGGGTTTTGCTAGTTTGAAATTTTAAAAGCGAACTGTAGAAATTACTTAGTTACTTTCTGTTCAAGTTTAGAGAGTGGTCTAAGCTCTCCCATCTTTTCAGCATGCAGTGTCCAAGGCTTTATCCCATTGCCCAAAGTCTCCATCCTGCTAGGCATCCTCTTTCGTCCTCCGCTCCTGCCCCTCAAACACTGGCAGTCTTCCCAATTCCTTTACCATGTCTTGGCCCCCTAGCTGTGCCCTCAGAAGGGGAAAGCAGGTCACATCTGTGGTCATTAATAAACAGACACAAACCTTGTTTTGCTCCACCAAGAAGCAAAGCTGTGGAGGTTTTTTTGTCCATGTCCTGGAACACCCCAAACATCAAGAAAAAGCCAGAAAAAGCAGCTAAGGTGTAGAATAGAACAATTGAGGTATTTGCTTATGAGAGAAATTATCAACATGTATCCCTTGGCTTCAGTATGTCTTTCTCAAGCAGAATTATGATTTGAGCTGTTTTTGGAAATTAAAACTTTGGAACATGGAATTTAATTTGGAGTGTGGAATAATTGTTTTCAGCAGTCATACACAAGACTCAGTGTAACTTCTACATAGATGCATGGATGGAAATACAAATATTTTCCCCCAGGGAACAAACCATGAAGTGTGTGTGTGTGCGTGTGTGTGTGTGTGTAGCCATCCTTTGAAGGCAGCACCTCATGTGGTGCCTTAGTTTCCAAATGTGTATAATGAGGATGAACCACTAAGTTTATCAGATGGTTAGTGGGGTTAACTAAGTGAATTGATACAAAGCATTGGATACTCTGTCAGAAATGTGGAGGTCCCCAGACCTTGAATGTGATGCTTTGAGGGAAGACATTTCAGACAGCCCAGAGGCCCTGCTCCCAAACTGACACAGCCCTGAAGTTACCTGTGCCACACCCAGAAGCGCTGAGGCTGGGGCAGTGTCTGCTTGTGGGAGATCTGGTGACTTCCCCAGTGTCCTGCCTGAATGTCAGAGGGAATGTGGAGCATGTGGAGCCAGAGGCATGCAGAACTTGTGCAGTGGCAAAGGGGAGTCTGGGTTCTCAATGATGAGGCACCTTTTGAACATCCAAAGGTGCTCAAAGCAGCCCAGGTACCTGGGGATGGAACGTGACAAGAAACCACTCAGGTCCTCCAGGCTGATTCCAGAATACACTGTCCATGTACAGGATCTAGAGGACATAGCTTGGAAATTGAGGCACTGCAGGAGCTTTGCTTGGATGTGAGCTTCCATCTGGTCTCTGGATGGATGTGGCTGTCCCCAGTTACTTTGCGCTTTGGGGACACTCAACTCTAGAAAGTGGCAGTCCCAGCCCTGGAGCTCTGCACTCATCCCAGAAACCACCTGCACAGGAGCCCAGAAAATAGAACAGTGCAGAACAGCAGTGTCCAGTAAGTCCCCATGGCATGTCACTCACAGGAAAGGGCCAAAGGTGGCAGATGAGGAAGCAAAAACAGTGATGCTCAGGGTGGCAGGAGCCCAGCTGGCTGGCAGAGCCCTGGGCTCCACTCTAGGGTCTGCAGCTGCCAACCTTGGGACTTTTTCAAGGCTCTCGACTTCCCTGGCCTCAGCTTGCCCTCATGAAGTTCAGGTGACTCTGAAGTTCCTCCAGTGTTCTGGATGTGGGTGAAGAGGGAGGGAGGGAGGAAGATAAAGCCAGAGAAGGAGCAATGACTTGGGAGCCCTTGGTGTCGTGCGGGCTGCCCAGCTGACCACCCTGGAGCCCTGAAGTGCCTGGGCCTGCCTTCTGTTGTCTCCCTGGCCTAATCACCTGTTAGACTTGGGATCCCACTGCCAGTCAACATATTCCTTTAGGGTCCTACTTCCACCATGTTTTGCTTAATCTCAAAGCCTTCCTCTTCCTCACCTTCAGGGCCAAAAGAGCTGGCCTGGTTTCAATGTGGTCTTAGCTGAGTCTTTTTCTTTTTTCCATAATAAAGTTAAATCTATTAAAGAATATTTACTATGTAGCCAAACTCACCCTTGTGAGATGTATGAGTTGTAACCGTTGCACGTATTTGTGTAACTGCCACCACCACCACCATCAGATAGAGAACACTTTCTTATCCCCAAAACGCCCATCCTGGCCTCCTTGCCTGTTGCCCTCGGCAGCCTCTGTTATATCTTCTGTCCTTTCCATTTGGCCTTTTCCAAATATCATATAAAGGGCATCATAGAGTATGTTTAGCTGGGGCTTTTGAAGGGGGAAAGAACAGGGTCCTTTCAATCCTGACCAGGGGACTAGTCATGTCTGCACCTCCTCTAATGAAAGTTCATGCTCCTGTCAGGCCTCGAGGAGTAACCTGGTCACAGCCTCGTAGTTAAGGAGGAAGTGGTATTTGCAGGTATTTGTTGTACATTTCTTACATGTATTCCTTAAATCCCTATAATAGTTTTAGGAGGGTAGGATCATGGTGTTCAAAGCTCAGAAAGGTTCAATAATTCTCCAAGGTTACACAGCTGAGATCTGAGTCCAGTTCTGCTATCCTTACTATTCTGTGTAGTTTTGAGCTTAGTCCTGATAGATGATACCAGTGACAGAGAAGGCTCTGGCATGTGGAGTGAGGTAAGAGGTGGTGAGGTAGATAAGTTCCCTCTCGATCCATCACTCAAGTCTCTGTCCATAAGGAGGGGCTCATTTCTAAGTAAAGTAGTCTGTGCTCCAGGCCTTCCTGAGGATATGCATGTGGTGAGGTATGATTTTTAGGAAGAGGAATTTGCACCCTTCTGAGAGACCTGAGCATAGGGCAGCCCAGCAACTAGGTTACACTCTGGGGGCCATGGGCAACCTGGCCTGGGCTCACAGCCACCAAACACAGGCTTGCCTGAGCTGGGTCACTCTTACCTTCCACCCCCTCTGCCTGTGCCCTGTCCCATAGGGACAAGAATGCCTACCTTGGGGGAGCAGGGGCCAGGCCTGTGGGACCCTGGCCTAGCCTTCAGAGAGAGTGAAGCAGTCCTAACAGATGGTGGAGTGGGCAGAGAGGCCAACAGAAGCTGAATGCTGCTCCTGCCAGCCAAGGGGAGAGCTTAGGTAAAGGACAATATCACAGTCTTGGGACCAAGTACCACTAAACCTTATGGGTAATGGGTTTTCCATCCCCTGGGTAATAGGAGACACCAAAAAATGAGGACATTACTTAGTGAGTCCCTCACCTCCCTGGCCCCATTCAGCAGACTCGGAGGAAGGACATTGCCCAGCACAGAGCTGCGTGTGGATTTAATGGGGTTTCCAGCTAAACCTTCCATCAAATTTATGGCTGTGCCTGTCTCCTGACCTTCCCCCTCTCTCACATTGTTTTCGGAAATGAAGCTGTGTGCAGGCTGTGAGGTGTCACTTCCCCCATGGTGGAGATATACAGCTTGGGCCCGGGTTGAGATGGTGGATTTAATCAGGCTGGGGCTCCACAGTTCACCCCACCCTCAAGCCAAGTGACATTAGGACAGCCATTGGGTTCCAGCCACAGTGGGCAGCACAGAGCCAGGGAGTATTATCCTGCCAGCCACATGCCTGGGCCATGCCCAGGCTTCTACCTCCCTGCTGCAGCTAAGGCTAACATCTGGCTCTACTAGGCGACAAGGAGGCCTGCGCTGTTTTCTCCAAGGCCCCCAGCTTTCAGCTGGGGCTCCTGGAGTAGCTTCTGCTAGCCTTACCACTGTGGGCTCCCTCCCTCTATTTCTGGTCTTTATCCTTGTCAGTTGAGGTGCCCAGTGGCTTCACCTGAATGCCCTCATCAAATCCTGCTGCCCTTCAAGGTCCAGCTCAAAAGCCACAGCCCACAGAAGGCCTTCCCTGACCTCTCCTCTCCCTGCTCACAGAGGGAGGGGGGTTGACCTGGTCCACAGAGCCTGCTGCCCATCAACCTTTGCGTCTCCAGTAGGCCAGCTTTCCCAGAGGGTCAGCCTGTCTCTACATCTCTAGGTGCTCCCAGTCCACAGAAGATGTCCAGTGAGTGGATACCATCCTTGTCACGGAGCCACATTATCAGACTCCTGCCCCAGAGAGTGAGGATGCTCTTCTGTTGCCAGCCTCATTTGGCTTTGTAAATGGCTCCCCAATCTCCAGGGGGAGGCTGCAGACTTTCAGGCCCTTAGTGTGTTGGGCTCCAGATTAGCTCCCTCTGGGTGGCTCCTGGGCACTAGTAGCTCTGGCCTCGGACATGCCTAGTCTGCTGTGCTTTCTGCTGTGGCACTGGGCAGGTGGCTTCTGCTGCCTGTTTCTCCTAGGAGACAGCACGTATTTTCAGGCCCTTCCTTTCCTGACCTGGTGTTTATCTCACTGGCTCCCTCAGAGGGCTGTGGCAGAGGCTGTAACAAAGGGAAATCCAGTGCCCACTTGGACAGACAGAACTTGAGGGGAGCTGCTGGCACACGAGGCGTCTAGCAGGTGGGCAGCGTGACTCAGGCTAGAGGCATGGGGAAGGCTTACAAATAAAATTTTCTCTGCTCTCTGGAAGCCGAAAGCCCTTGTGCCTTGAGTTAGAGATAACAGCCAGATGTAAAAGGAGGGAGAATCTAGTAGCACCCAGCTGCACTCCACTGAGCCAGGTGTGGAGGAGGAGGGTCACAATTGGCCATGATCATCAGTATGCAGGTACTCACTATTACATATGGGATCACGAGTTTGGACCATGTTCCTCTCCCTCTGTGGCTCTAAGGAAACCAAAATGGGTAGTAACTCAGCTCTTTTCATAGTAGTAGTCTCTACATATTTACAGTTTGAGTTAACTGAAGTCAATAGAGTACAAAAACATTAAATGAAAAATTTCAGAAATAAACGATGTATATGTTTTAAATCCCACTGCTCTGATACTATGATGAAATCTCATGATATCCTGCTCCTTCCTAACCCCAGATATGAATCATCCCTTTGTCTAGTATATCCATACTGCCTACCCATTAGTCAGTTAGTACCGCCCCCACCCTTATCAGTTTGATTGGGTGAAAGTAGCCTTGATTTTACTTAAAAATAGCCCTAAGGCCCGAAGGAAATGATGCTAGCAATTCGATTACAGTATATTATTATAATTGTTCATTTTACTATTAGTGATTGTATTGATCAGTTTTTTATCAATGGGATAAAACATACAACATGAAGTAGGAGAGATTTATTTGGCTCCCAATTTTAGAGGTTCAGTGCATGGTTGTCTGGCTCCAAGGGAGAAGCATCATGGTAGAAACGCCTGGTGGAGCATAGTTGGTCAGTTCAGGGGGCTGGGAAACAGAGCAGGGGAGCAGCACCAGAGAATCCAAGGCTGGGGGCTAGATATAGATCCATTCATGATCCATCCAGACCCACTTGGAAGTGTGCTGTTCTAATCTCCTAAGTGGCCTTGAAGCCAATCAAGTTGACAATCCAACTTAATGGTCACAGTCATTATTGTTAATCTCTTACTGTGCCTAAAGTATAAATTAAACTTTATCAGAGTGTGTATGGGAAAATGTAGCATACACACGTGTATATGGTCTATATAGGTATATGTTTCAGTACTGTTCATAGTTTCAAGGAACCACTAGGGGTCTTTTGATGTTTTCCTCCCAGATAAGCAGGGTACTGTACACTGATTGGCTTATGAGCCTTATAGTAACCTGGTGAGGTGGAAATCCCAATTCCCATTTTGAAAAGGCGTTTAGTTAGGAAGGGGAGGGACAAGGTCAGACCTGCATTCTGTTATGATTACTGGCCTTTCTGAGGGGCAGGATAGGGCAGGGCAGAAGTCCCAAGACTAGGAGACTGCCTGGGAGGCTGCTAGGAGCCAGGCAAGGGATTCCTTGAGTCTGTGGGATTCCCCCATGCTGCATTTGGTGGGTGACTTGTGGGCAGGGAGGAGGCCAGAACCATTCTGGCTGAGTGGACCACAGGGCCTCCTCCAAGGCGGAGCTCCCAAAGAAGGAGCAGGTGCAGGCCTGTGGGGAGAACATGCAGAGCTCTGCTTGGGATGCGGCACAGTCGAGACCCTGGGGCCCATGCAGGGGATGGACAGATCCTGTGCTCAGAAGAGGGGCCTGGGCCCACGATCTGGATCCAGAGACATGTGGAATGTACTCATGCGGCACGCACATTTGTTTCTCTGTGGATGCCAGTGAGAATGCAGGAAGATGCCTGTCACCACAAACACATCATAGCAATTGCCCCAGAGTGAATGCCAACGAGTGATCGTTGAAAACAGGTGGCTAGATATCCTGTCTGAAAATCGTGTGGTAGGCGTCCCAAGCTCCAGAGGTTCCCAGATTTCCCAACCAACCAGCATAGGAAACACCTCATTCTGGTGCATTTGGTCACACCCCATAAAGATGCAGCTGGGGTGGAGGGTGCCCAGGAATCTCCCCTGACAGTGACCCTGAATCAGTGCTCCCCAAATTAGATTAATCTCAGCTGAAGATAGGGCCGGGGATTTAGCTCAGTGGTTTCGCTGCCTGCGGCACAAGTGCAAGGACCCGAGTTCAATCCCTGGTACCAAAAAAAAACAAAAAAAGATGTCCAGCCTGAGACTGTCACTCCCTGAGAGAACTCTTGTCCTTGCTGGCCTGGGTGTTGGATTTCTGAAAGGCTTGTAATCAGCAGCGGTGAGGTCTACAAATAGTCAGCTCTTGTGCTTTTGAAGCTGGGAAGGCCACTGTTTGAGGTTATCCTTGAGTCAATTTGCACCATGCACTTGGGAGCCATTCAAAAGGGGCGGTGCACACACAAATCACGATGAGGCTAATCAGAAGTTGGGGTACTTAGCGGTATGTGTACACAGCAATCATTGTTGTGAGTGCCCTTCTCCCACTCAGGCTATTATGCGGAGAGGGGTGCTGTTTGCCTGGTTTTGTCTGGGCCACAATCTGCATTCACTTGATGGATTGTCAGGGTCGGGGGTCTCCTTCTTGGGAAACAGTGGAGTGGCTTCTCAGCAGACTCTTCAGAGGAAGGGGAGTACTACACCAGCATTTGCCCAGGTCCTTGAGGGGGCCACGGGATCCTTGCTAGGTGCTAGATCAATATGACAGGGAGCTAAGAAGCTTGGACATGCATTCACAAGTCCTTTTCATTGCTTTCACCCAGGAGGCAGGGAGAGGCACAGCGGCTGCTCAGAGGCCACTAGCAGGACCCGGCAGTGGGCACTTATTTGTTTTGCTGGCTGCGGTGGCCTGTGGTTCAGTTCAAGTTTGCCCAAGTGATTTGGAGTGGCCTTTCCCCACTGCGACCCTGCCCTGTCAGCTGCATCCTCTCTAGCTGGCTGGATGCTGAAAAGAAGCCTCCAGAGGGAGCTGGGAGCCAGGTGAAGTCAGGAGAGAGAAGTGTGTGCCTGCAAGGGGAAGGGCAGCCTACTTCTTGGGTAAACAGTTTGCATGGTTGCTGTCTCTCTTGGGACGGTGGGGGATACTTATGGTTTTAATTTTTGTCTTTCGGGAACATAGGTGACACATGTCAATTACATTCAGTGGAACTCTGTTGCTGCACACCTCAGGTTCCCACATCCTCTACTTTTGAAAGGCATCAAAATCACTTTCATTTTCTTAGTCTTCATGAAATTTTTGGTTTTGAACACAAAAGACTCTTTACCTGTGGATCAGGGGAGGGCGGACACACAAGCCACCAGGGACGTGTTCCCTGAGAAACTGACCTTTCCTAGAGACATGAACCTGCAGGGTTGTGTTTAGTTTGCCTTGGGGAGTGATGACTTTTTTTAAAAATTCAAATTAATTTTGAGAACCATTAGGCATTTTCTTTTGTCACAGCAGAAATGTGTGATACAAGAGGGTAGATGTGATATTGAGGTGTTTTTCTCTGACTCGTTTTCCATTCAGAGTTGCCACCTGTAGCATTCTAGTGCCGGGCTGCAGTTCACAGCTGGGGTCTGGGCACTGAAGGTAACCCAGTATTGGCTGGAGTCTCAGGATGAACCCTTATTTAAATAGAGCCTCACCATTCAGGGGCTGGTTCATCACTGGTGACTTCATGTCCCCAGATCTTTCTGTGCGTGGTTATAATGAGGGTACTTGAGTCCCCCCTCAGGACAGCACCATGTCTCTCTTCTTCCAGGGCTAGGGAGGTAGAGTGAAGAGGCCCAGGAGAAACAGCTGTGAGGACGTGACTGAGAAAGGGACCTTCCTTCAGTGAGAAATGGCCTGTATTTCATACCTGTTCCTCGGGGAAGAGGGTGGTGTGGGATGTTAGTGAGATGGTGTATGAATCAGCTTTCCATCACTATCACATGAGCTAAACAGATGTTTGTTTAGCTCAGTTTGCAAAGTTCAAAGTCTAAGGCTTAGCTTGAGGGGAGGGATGGGTTTAGCTTCTGATGAGGGCAACAGGTGTCTGCACATCACAGCAGGAGTGAGCAGTCACATCTGGACCTGGAACAGGGAGGCAGAGAAAACAGGCAGGGCCCCACAGTCCCCCTTAAAGGGACACTCCCAATAACCTAAAGGCCCACCAGGCCTGAACTGCTAAGTATCCACAGCACCCCCATCCTGTGCTGCCACCCTAGGTACTGATCTTCCAACGTCAGAGGCTTTGGGGAACTTTACCCAAATTCAAATCATGGCAGGTGGTCACAGAGAAAAATAAAATCTGCTTTAATCTTTTTCTGTTCCTGGCTCTCAAAAAACGGTTTGAAAAGGGTTGGAAGATATGTGGCACCACTGCAATGTTCTAAGGAAGTTTAAATGGCTGCTGTCTGCATTTCGTCTTTCCCACCAAGTTGTGCATCACCTCGAACCAGGCAGAGCTACCAACTTGGCAGGCAGAGGTGAAGAAAGGAGACTGCGTGGCCCATTGTCCTTAGGAAGCAGGCACAGGATTCTTAGGCTTGACAACAAAAACACAATCTCTAAAAAGAATAGTTGGTAAGTTGGACCTCACCAACCTTTAAGAACCTTGTTCAGAAGATAAAGATGAAAACTGCAGACTGGGATAAGATATTTGCAAACTACGTATCAGCAAAGGACTGGTATCCACAATGTCTAAGCACTCTTAAAACTTGACAGTTAAAAAACAAAGAAAGAATTCAATTAGAAATAGACAAAAACCATGAAGAGACATTCACCAAAGAATATATATAAAAATGACACTTGGAAAAATGTTCATTAACCATTAGGGAAATGTGGATTAAACCACAACAAGTTATTAATACACATGTATCAGAATGATTGTCATTAAAAAATTGTGGCAGCATCAACTGCTAGTGAGGATGAAAAGTAATGGATTGCTCATACATTGCTGGTGGGAATTTAAAATAATTCGGCTGCTCTTCCAAACAGTTTGACTGTTTCTCTTTTTTTTTTTTTTGCTCAAATTCTTTTTTTGGTACATTTTAGGTATACAATACTTTTACGTTTATCACTGGGTGCTTGTACCTGTACATGATGTATCTTGGTTCTTATTTTTTCCCGTTACCTGTGCGTTCTTCACCTCCTCCACCCTTCCCTATTTACATAGACTCTGTTTGCATTTATTCCTTTTCTCATAATTTTTCCATTCCCTTCTTTCCTTTCTCCTTCCCCTCCCACTTCCCCTACCCCTTTGAATCTTTTCTTCCTATTTCAAATTATCAGTTATTCATTTTAATCATTTTAATCCTTATTTACACTTTCAGTTTCTCACACCTCACTCCAGAAAGAATGGCTGCTATCAAGAAATCAACCAATAACAAATGCTGGCGGGGTTGTGAGGAGAAAGGAACCTTCTTCATTATTGGTGGGAGTGTAGATTGGTGCAACCACTGTGGAAATCAGTATGGAGATACCTCAAAGAACTAGGACTAGAGGTCCCATTTGACCCAACTATTCCCCTGTGAGGTATCTTCCCAAAAGAATTAAAAGAATCATACCACAGCGATATATGTGCACCCATGTTTATAGCGGCACAGTTCGTAATAGCTGAAGCTTGGAAACAGCTCGAGTGCCCATCAACTGGAAACTGGATAAAGAAGATGTGGTTTTCTAAAATAAAATGGAGTACTACTCAGCCATAAAGAACGAGAAGCTAGAGACATTTATAGCTAAATGGATGCTTATTGAGGCCATACACTTAAGTGAAATAAATAGGACACATGTGTAAATACCGAGTAGTTTCTCCAGTTTGACTGTTTCTTATAAAACTACACATGCACCATATGACCCAGAAAATTGCACTCTTGGGCATTTATCCCAGAGAAGTTAAATTTTTTGTGTACATAAAACCTTGTACACAAATATTTATAGTAGCTTTACTGGTAATAACCCAAAACTGGAGACAACCAATATCATATCATAGAATCTATCCCATATAATCTACTATACCATAGAATACTATTCAGCAAAAGCAGCAGAACTCTTTTTATTTCTTTTGCAGGGCTGGGGATAGAACTCAGGGCCTTGCATGTGTTAGAAAATTGCTCCACCACTGAGCCACATCGTCAGCCCCCCTAAAGAATGAATTATTGATGGATGAATCTCCAGGTATGGAGGATTCCAGGATGGAAATGTTCCTTAATTGACTGGCATGATGGATAGCTGGATCATGCCTGTAATGAAGTTGTACAGAACTAAATACACATGCACACACACGTACAAGTAAAACTGGGAGAATCAGAAAAATTAATCTCCTTCCCCGATGTCAAACAGGTGTCTTCAAAATGTACCACCATCCATTCATGTCCTTCCAGGGTTTGCTTCTGGGAGAACCAAACCTGGTGGGCAGAATGCCACTTGCCTGGCAGATCTGTGGATTTGAAGTCAGGGAGGACAGAGCAGCATTAACCAGTAAAGCTACCTCCTGTGTAGCATGGCACTGTTCCCTTCCTAGACAGCCCCAACCACTGGCACACCAAGTTGTTAGTGATTCAGGTGTCTGGGTGACATGTTACGTGTCATAGCAGCTCAGCCTGTCCCCAAGTAGTTTAGGAGGAAGGTTGAGTTGCCATGGACAGTATGATAGTCAGGGCTTCTGTTTCTCATTTCTATTTTAGTTTGTGTTTTTGTAGGGCAGAAGTGGGGGGAGAATCATGGGCTCAAGGTGAATAACCAAACCGAGCTACTGAGGGGGAAGTTGTTTTCAAAAGCCAGGGGCCCTGCCCCTTGGAGTGTCCTCCCCCACCTGGGGCCTGTGTGTGGTTCTGGGACAATTAGGATTCTTGCTGGGTGCCCACGCCCCTGCCGCCAAGCCTGTCTTAAAGGACCTTCTGAGAACTGGTTCCTTTTTGGGAGCATTTGTAAGAAATTTCTCATGGCTCAGTTCCCCTATAGAAAATTGGGGATTGTAAGTCTTACGTAGCTCCAGAAAGAAAGTGATGGGAGTGGGTCTGAGCCAGACAAGAATAAGTGAACAGTATTCATGCCAGTGTCTTGGAAGGAGTTACCAAGAGAAAGAAAGAAGAAAAACTTTCCACAGACTAAGGAAAGATGGACAGGCCTCCACACTCCCTCCCAGCCCACGCGGTTGCGCAAGGAGGCTGACAATTCACTGGGTCTGGGGCATATTCTGCCTCCTCAGCTCAGGGCTTTGTGGCCCCATTGGAGGGAATATTGAGCAAGGCTGTTTATTTTGCATAAACCTGAGTAACCACCCAACTGGAGGGGAGGGAGGGGAATTGTGTGGGGCTGACAGCGGCGGCGTGATTTAAGGATGAGCCTCTGACCCCTGCTTCTCCCAGCCCCGCTGCCTTCTTCCCAGCCCATGTATGCTAATGACTGCCCGGGGCTGAGGCCCAGTGGGGCCCGAGGTGGGGACAGTCAGGGTGACTCCGGAGGTTTGGCGCACTCACATCTCTTGGTTCCTTCCCTTCCTTTCCCCTCCCCCCTCTCCTGAAAATCCCCACTTACTAGAAAGTCTTACTCTGGAGCTTAGTTTGCTTTCCTGGTTCTTTCTAGGTGTTTGTCCATCTCTCAGATCTGTGTGCTTTTAAAAAAATTTTTTTTTTCTTTTTTGAGACAGGGTCTCGCTATCCGTTCCAGGCTGGCCCTGAATTCACCATTAGCCCAGGTACACCTCAAATGCAACTATCCTCCTGCCTCAGTCTCCTGAGTGCTGGGATTACAAGTGTATACCATCAGGCCTGGCCCATGTGCTTTTAAGAAGCAAAGCTCATTCACTTATTTTTTATGCAGTTCTTTTGTGAGAAGCCTGTCTCCTTAGAAGGGTAGCTGCCAGGGGCACCTGACTTCCAGTTATAGCTGTGCCCTAGAGGCCTTTGACTTCTGGGCCTCAGAAGCACCTACTCTGTCCCCACCTGCATTCTGTTCCCTTCATCTCTTTGGAGAGCACCAGGCTGGTGAGTTCTTACTCCTGGGGGCAGGGGCCGGGGTCGCATGAGGCTGCTGCCAGTGGTTCCACATCTTTATTTTGGCAGTGTTTGGAGGGGGAGGAATGTCAGCTAGAGGCCTGCAAATGAGAAGTGAGGGGGAGGCTCCGGCTGTTTTCAAGAGTACCCACAATCAAGTCCCCACTTCCCCATTTTACCTTTCCTCCATAACTAGCAGAACAAGCAGTTTTCCTGCTGGTGCCTTAGTAGGCACCTTCCTTAGGATCTGGCCGACCTGGTGAGGAAAGGGGGCACTGCAGGGGCTTGCACCACAAGGCCAAAGACCCTTCCTAGACCTTATTGCACAAGCCTGCCTGGGCTTCCTTCTCCAACAGTGGAGACCAGCAAATCTCTCCTCCTTGCAGATGGGAAAGAAAAAAACAATACAACATAAATACAGCCAAACTTCTGGGTCTGGTAGTACATGCCTGTAATCCCAGCTCCTTGAGAGGCTGAGGCAGGAAGATTGCAAGTTTGAGTCCAGCCTGGGCAATTTCACAAGATCTTGTCTCAAAATAAAAAAACTAAAAAAGGCTGGGGATGTGATTCAGTGGTCTAGCGCCCTTGAGTTTGAGCTCTAATGCTGCCCCCCCCCCAAAAAAAGCAAAACTGAAAATGTGAACTTGGCTGTAAATTCCAGACAGAAAAGTTTTGCTTAGATTTGATGATAGGAATGATCACGTGTAATAGGGAGGAAGAAGAAGGAAAGCAGTTTCTCTTTTTAGAATTGGTATAAAAAGTTAACTGAGTAGAAATACTCAATACTCTTTTCTCCCCCAGTACTTGGGATTGAAACCAGGACCTTAGCACTGAGCTATATCCCCAGCCCTTTTTAAAGCTTTTTTTATTTTATGGTATGATCTTACTAAGTGACTGTGTTGTCCAGGCTACATGGGAACTCAAGATTCTCCTGCCTCAGCCTCCCAGAGTGCTGGGATGACAGGTGTGCCCCACTATGCCTGGCTCCTTCCTCCCTTCTTTTAATAATGAAGTATTTGAGCCTTGTGGCTGTGGCTGCTAAGGTTTCCCAGCTGCCACCTTGGCATCTGTGAAGGGCTCCCAAGTCACTGGGCTGTCTCTCTTTCATCAGCTCGTCATGGGCAGATGGGATTTCTTCCTCCCTGTATGTGGATAAGGAAACTGAGATTCCAAGATGGTGTATGAAGATGCTCCTGAGCTGTGTGATGGTCCTAGAGTTGTAGTCCCCATGAAGCCAAAGGTTAGGCCTGTCATCATTTGTGCAGTCTCTCTCCCTCCTGTGTGGGATGGCACAGACTGCTTCTCACCTGCCTCACTAGTTTGCCTAGCTCATGGCACTAGGTGTGACTCAGTTTCCTTCTACCCTCTTCCCCTCTCCCTCACAACCTCCCTGTCTGTCCCTCACAGAAGACTTCCTGGTATCAGCTCCCCAGCCCCACCCTAGGCCTGGGCTTGACCTCAGGAGTTGGATTAGTGGGAGAATTGGACACCCCAAGGCTGGGGGCAGTCCTAGGACTATGGCCTCAGATGCCATTTGGGGTCCAGAGGGAATGCAGAGGGGCCATGTCTTCCACCTGGGGTGTCAGAGGGAAATAACAGGGTCTCGAGATGCGGGTGTTAACAGCCCGGCCCAGTTGACATTGGGGCTGCATTTGCAGAGATAAGGGGGCTGCCCTGTGTGCTCTAAAGGATGCAGCTCTCAAGGCCACTAGTGCCAGGGCCTTAGGAACCAGGGTCAAAGTTTCTAGGCAAAACAGCACCACCAAGAGTTGGCATTTGTTCCAAAGGTGGGAACATCAGCAGGTCCCTACCAAGGGCTTCCTCTGAAACCTGCACACACAAAACACTTCTCACACCTTGTCCATTCTCTTTCTTGCTTAAGACACCACCGTCCTGGGGACTAATCCCACAAGTCTCGGCAAGTGAGGCCTGGCTGCAGTGTGCATGTTCATTTTCACCAAGATTGGTTCTAGAGACAGCGTCCACATGCACACTGCTTAATAGGGCCAAATAAAAAGCAGAGGCGATCAGGGCAAAGCGAAAAAAGGATCATAAAATAAAAAACGAGCAAGTTGAAGTGGAGGTCCCTGCTTGCCTGGGGGCTGGGAAGGAAATAGTCCACTCTTATTCTAGGTGACCTGTGCAAGGGAGAGGGAGGACAAAGGATCGGGGAGAGAGCTCCAGCCCTGAGCAGTGGCCTGGTCTGCAGAGGTGCTCTGGGAACACAGCTCTCCTTTTCCCGTAATCCGAAACGCAGGTGCTCTGACCCCAAACACCCAGAGCCCATCAGGCACCTCTCAGCTGCACTCATCCAGGCTGTTCTTGTGTGTACGCACCTTAGAGGTAGCAAGCTGCCAGGTTTTATTTCCTGCTACAGGAAGCAGGGCTCTGGGAATAAAAGAAATATCTTATGCTCTGCCATTAGCATGTGTGATCTCAGAAATCTTGGAAGTCTCTTGAGGCCAGTTTCCCTCTCTGTACAAAATGATTGGGTTTGACTGACAGTCTCTCAGGTTGAGCTGATTATATCTTTGACCTCATATTTGTATTCTCTGTTCATTGCTAAAACTTTGCAAGACTTTTCTTAGCAGTCTCTTGATGGTGTCCAATGGCTCTATTCCACGGGAGTGACATTTTCTTACTCATTAGATGTCATTGTCATGGTCAAGAAGCCTGGTCTTGGCACAGATTCTGCAGAGATCTACCTGTCCAGCTTCTGCCATTGAGAGGCATAAATGCAATTTTATTCTTCCAACTAGGACCCCTTCCCTTCTTATTGCTATTGTGTGGAGTGGTTCTCCTCCACTTCCTTCTCCCTCCAAATTACAGTAAAACACAACAGCGTAAGGCACTTGCATATTTTAAAATTTTAAAAACCCAAATGATTGTCATAAAGAAAATAATTCCAGTTCTGTGAGTTTGGGATTATCTTTTCCCCAGACATTTGCAGTGTTTACAGAGAAAAAAACTATCTCTGTAAACATGTGTTGTGTTTACAGTGAAAAATAAATAACTAAATAAATATCAAGCTTTTAAAATCAAAGTGGTCGCCGACGGAAATGCAAATGGATGTAGGTGAGGGCTTCCTAACCTTTGAGTCCATTGCCAGATTTGCTCTTGACTGTGGTGCCTTTGTCTCTGCTTTTACAGCAAGGAGAGCAGAGTGGGGTTAAGGAAGGAAAAATGAACATTTATGCGGCATCCACTGTGGGGTCGATGCTTAATGCAGAGGCTCATTTGATCATGAGTGGTAAGAACTATTTCTGCCCATGTTTTCATGAGGAAGCTGGGTTCAGAGAGGTTGGGTAACCTGTCCAAAAGGATACAGTTGCCACCCGGAATCTTCCCTCACTTTGTCGGTGACAACACTGCTCTGAAGTGGGGAGCAATGGCAGCTGTTAGCACAGGGCACCCGGGGAATGACAGGATCTCAGTGAGGACACAA
Source organism: Heterocephalus glaber (assembly GCF_000247695.1). The sequence goes on along the minus strand of NW_004624732.1, from coordinate 24,237,852 downwards.
GAGTGCCCTGTCTCCCTTCAGGAGGATGCCTGGGGGCTCATACTTTTGCATTCCCTATGGAACACACTGCAGCCTTGAGACCCCTCCAAATGGAAGGCAGCCTCCTGCACCCCGCTGGGGTGGCCCTGTCCTGGGGAACCCTGTGCAGAGCCAGCCTCTTGTGAGCCAGACTGCCTCAGAGCCTCAGGTGTGGGTTCATGTTTTACAAGCCATACCTTGGTGGGAGATGGGTGTTTTGCAGATTTATGTAGCAGAGAAGGAAATATCCCAGAATGGGCAGGAGAGCACGTTTCTGAGGGCTTTCTTTCTCAGGCTGCAGTTGAGATGCCCCAGAGGAGACAGTGCTGGTGGATGGATTGGACAGTGCCCCAGCCTGCTCCCAGCTGGCCATACAGCACCCTCAACCTCAGCTGGGTGTGGAAGTCTCAGGTCCTGTGAGTGTGGCCTGGAGTGTGCTGCGGATGACCACGCAAGCTGCTGCAATGCCTAGGGAGCCAGGTCCTGGCGCACCCTGCACAGTATTCCACTCAGCCTGGCTCCAGCCTGTCAGAAACAGGGCCTGTCACCTCTCCTGGGAAGGAAGGACAGTGCCCATCTCACTCTCACTTGTAACTGCTGAGAGTTAAGTGAGGTAACAGATGAAAATAAGCTTTGGACATGAGCTTCACACAGGGAGAACAAACACAGACTATTTCTCTTTACTGGTAACTGGCCCAGGCTTGGACCTGCAGTGAAATGTAAATGACTACCAGGGACGGCCCCCAGCATGGTGAATGCCTGCTCCTCCAGGGCCTTATGTCCTTGAGTTCCAATTCCAGGTTCGGATTCTGTAGATTTGAGGTGGTGCTGGTCGTTTGCATTTTTAACAAGCTCCAAGAGGTTTGGAGGGTGCTGGTGAGGGCACAGCTGGGTAGCTTCTGTGAGAATTTTGCTTGGCTTTGAGCTTGGAGTCCAGCTCATCTGCTACCTCTGTTGCCACTCAAAACCATCTCTCCTCTAGCTGCTGCTGTTCTTTTATTTTTCTAGCTTTTCTCATTCCTTTTTTTTTTTTTTTTTTTGGCAAACTAAAGCCTCCTCTAACCCAATGCTTCCCAGACCACAGTGTGCCAAAGAACTGCTCCAAGATCTCACTCGAATGAATAGGTGCAGGGTAAGGCTTGGGAATCTTCATTTTAAATACATACCTGGTGACGCCACTGCTGCTAATATTGGGCAGCAGGCCTGAAACAAAAAAGTTTCCAAATACTAAAGCTGTTTCTATTTAATGAACTCATCCTCTATTGAAGAATAACAGCTGGCTTGGTGACCTGGGCATAGAATCTGAGCACTTGCTGCCTAAGTTTCCCCTTTGTATCAAAGGGATGATAAACCTGGTCCCATAAGGACTGTGTACCAAACAAGATGGGAGGACAATGCCTTTTTAGTTCCCTTTAGATACTGGAAAAACACAACTGTCCTTCCAGTCTTCTACTTTCCTAGACCCTGGGTAGAGTAGCCAAGAAATCTTTATGACAAGGGACATCAAGAGTTGTACCCGGGGGCCGGGGATTTAGCTCGGTGGTTCCACTGCCTGCCTCGCAAGTGCAAGGTCCAGAATTCGATCCCCAGTACCAAAGACAAAAAAGGGGCTGTACCCAGACACCAGAGGTTGGACCCATTGAGGAACTTGCTCAGGGTGGTTCGGATGCCTAAGGGTGACCTGCATCCACCAAGCCCAATGTCCAGATACAGGCTCGGGTGTTCAGAGTGGAGATTCAGGATAGACATCAGGGGCTATCTGATCACTCATTTCCTTTTGGACATTGAAGAATTTGAAATCATTCTTACTTCTTTGTTATTTTTTAAAGTAAAAATAGAGAACTGAGTTCTTTTGCCAGATGGGGTAAATCTTAGCTTTTGGGGCTTTGCTTGTATTAGTGAGCGTTCTTTCTCACACATGCCCATACTTACCCCTCACTCCTACTCACATCTGTAAACATCTCTTAAATGTGTATTTTCTTTCAAAATAAAGCCACTTAAGCTTTCCCAAAATGGGCTTCTGACATGGAATTCACATTTGGCAAACCCCTGTCATCCGTGTTTTACTGAGAGTGGGCTGTTGTAAATTAAGTGAAGTCACTGTGTGCGTGGTTCCCCCCGCCCACTTCTTCTAAATGGTTGTGGAAGTAGAGCTGTTTCTAAGTAAAAGATAAATTATAGGGGGATCTAAAGAGGCATCATTTAAAAAGTGTCAAGATACAATTGGGTTCTTAAAAACCATGCAGAGCTGCTAAATTCTCATGAAAATTGAGTAGAGTGGGATTGCCTGGGGTGACAGCGTCCTTGGCATTGATTTATCCCATCGGTTTGGCCAACCCATTACTTCAGGGCTGTGGTGGAGAGGCAGAATCTGCTGGGGAGGGTGCTGCTCCTTGGTCTGCAGGTCTTCATGGCCCCAGACCCAAGGGAGAAAGATATCAATGAAAGGCTCTTTCTACAGGGAGCACACCTCTCCTAGTGCATTTTCTGACTCAATAACAAAATACCTGAGTCTGAGTGATTCATTAAAGAAAAGAGGTTTATTTAGCTCACAGTTCTGAAGGCTAGAGATCCAAGATCAGACTATCACACTTGCTTAGCTTCTGGTGAGGGCCTTGTGCACCTCTGTATGTGGTAAAAATTAGAAGGGACAGAGGAGGCACAGTACTTTGGAACAACCCTCTCTAGTGAGAACCAAATCCTTTCATGAGAGTAAAGCCCCAGTGATCCAAATAATTCCCAAAGCCTCCTTTCCCTGGTGCTATTCAATTTTAGCACTAGTTTTGATGGAGAAAGACCATGGCAGCACCCTTTTTCTTATTATTTGTGGTCCAATTTTGCAATATCCTCTTAAAGGCTAATCCTAGAATTAAACCACTTTCCTGTTGTTGAACTTTTAGGGTTCCTGCAATTGTTTGGCTTGGAAGTTCTATATCATCATACTTTGTATAGTACTTTTCACTCCTTAGCTCTTTACCCTGGAGTAGATTAAGAAGGTAGTATTACTGACAATAGGTGTGATTCTTAAGATATATTGTCAGAAGATATTCAGCATAGTACTTTGTAATAGTCTTTCCAGCACTGGGTATGCTAATAGGGAAAAGAAACTTGGTAATTTTCTTTCTTTTTTTTTTTGGTACCAGGGATTGAACTTGGGTCCTTGTGCTTGCGAAGCAGGCGATGAAACCACTGAGCTAAATCCCCAGCCCGAAACTTGGTAATTTTTGTAAGGTAGAAAATGGTATCATTTAATTTTCAGGAAATCATGCCCCCCCCCAATCCCTGTAGTTAAAGCAAAGAGAAAGTCCTTGCTTTAGGAACACTGGAGGTGTGGAAACTCAGATTTTTCAGTGGCACGCTGTAGCCAGCTCTTATCAGCTCACAAGAGCCAGTTCTACACATCTCTAAACTCCTTGCTCTCCTTGGTAGTAGCATAAGATCAGCCATAGCGAGAGCATTTACACCAAGGGGATTGGCAAATGCTGCAGACATTTTCACCATAGAAATGAGAAAATGCTACAAACTGGGGCTCACCCCTTGCGCTTCCTGCAAGAGCTGGTTGCTAACAATTATCAGCATACCTCTAGAGCCATTTAAAAACTGGCTATAAAGGGCTTTCTGGCAAAACACATAATAAGGCATGTGTAGAGTCTAGTTATAGAAGTGGATGTGGTAGCTGACAGTAATTGAAAACCTGTATCAATTCTGGATCTTCACAGCATCCCAATCCTTGATGGGAGAGGAGGCACCTCCTTGCTGCTCAAGTATTCCAGGAGGCTCCATAGGAGAGCACTTAAGCCAGATTCCTGAGAGTGTGCATGATAAGGGGGGAATAGGCTGGAGGCACAGGGAGCTCATGGGGCTGTGGGGGGGCGCCCACACCTTGTCTAGGTGACTGGGTAAGATTAAAATTCCAGCTGGCACTGTGAAGCTGGGCTTGACATTAGCCAGAGCCCCTCTTGAGTCTGCTCTGCCCCTCCCTGCAGTCCCTCCTGGCTGATGGGCCACAGTGGCAGGAGGCTGTGCACCTTGAACTCCTAGCATCTGGTTCCTATTGGAATCATCAGGGGTTGGAGTTCAGCTTCAGCAGTCTACAGCACGTGTGCATTTCAAAGGAAATGCTTAATTGGTCCCCCCATGCTGGGCTTCTTTCATTTTCCAAGCAGAAATGAGTTTTGTGGCCTTGATGGATGGGGGAAGACAGACGGAGCTTGTGAGTGTATTTAGAAGTTACAGAAGTTGTTCATTTTGAGACTGTGTATATAATACATAGTTCAGGTTGAGGTGGGAGAGGGAAGTAAAACACAAGAATTGAGTGGCAGAGAGGCCTTCATTGAGGCCACTTCTCCATGGCAGAATTTGGGGCCAGACAACTTGGGGAATAAATTAAAGTTAGGGAAAAAAGGCAACTGAGAATTTCTTTAAACTGTCTACCAGCCTCTTGATACTGAGGGTGGGTGACCCTTTCCCTCTGAGCCCCCAAGCAGGGTGGGCTACAGTGAGAAATGGACTGCTTTCAGTTCCGCTAACAGGATCCTTGGAGTCTGGACTTGGAGTCTGGCACAACCTGAGAAGACAGATTGAGGCCACATGAGAAAACCCAGGCAGGCCCTGAGAATCAGGCTCAGCATGCAAGCAACCCTGTGTGGTGTGGCACACCTTCGTTTCTGAAACAGACGCTGTATGAGAGGTATCACTGAGCCGCTGCCTGCTCTCAAGATGTAGATAGATCTGTGCATCAGACACAGACAGAGCTGGGCAGGAAGGACCAGGGGACAGTGAGCCCCCATACTAGCCCAGCTTTTCCTTGCTGCAGCTCTGCCCCCTTTTCCCCTCCAGTGATCTAGAGGGTGATGACAGAAAAGCCCACAGAGAAGGCTGGTGATGAGTGGGACACAGTGAAGGGCACTTCCCATGGGCTGGAGACTTTGGATTAATTGGGGCAGAACACCTGGAGTTGGAGAAAGTGAGGTTGGGAGAAGCAGGTGGGCAGCAGGAGAGCAGTGGGTGTGTAGGGTGAGCACGGAAATGAGGTAGGCTGGGGAGGAAGCTGTCTCCCCACACACCTGAGCCCCAAGCACATGTTCACCCATGAGGACGGCAGGACCAGCATGCATGGCTCAGTTAATGATGCAAGGAGTGACCAGCATGGGGGAGGCCCCATCGGCCTTGAGTTCTAAGATCTTCTAGAAAGTGAGGTTTGGGGGAACACCAAGAACCATCCTTATCCAGAGGACGCTGAAGTGATTAAATCAATTCCTGCATGTGGAAGCTGTTCATTCATTTGGCCATGCATTCATTAGCCCATTTCTCTTCATCCCTTGAGCACTAACCTTCGCCTGCTTTGCAGCAGTCCTGAGCTACACTTTCCCTCTGAGCACTTGGCCATGGTGGCTTGCTCTAGCGAGAGGGAGGGCCCTGGCTGGCTGCTGAGGGTGTGTCAGTCCCTGGCTCTCTGTGACCTGGTGATCTCTGGATTTTGCTTGTCTCACCATCACGTAGCAAACGTCACAGATACCTGGTGCCTGGTGGGTCCAGGTGCAGGACCGGGTCCAGGGGAACATGCACGAGCAACTGATGATCTGTGACCGAGGACTCACCTTCCTGGGAGAGGTACAGCTGTGCTCACTGTCACCTGCCTGCAGGACTACCTTGGGGAGCTCTTAGCAACACCAGACCCACCCCAGACATTCTGTTTCCGTGGGTCGGGGCTGGTCTGGGTATTGGCATTTCTTAACTCCCCAGGGCTCTTTATGTGTTTCCAAGGCCTTCGATCCACCAGAGCTGAGAAACAGGAGAAACTGGGGAGGGAGTAGATGATGTGCCCCTTGTCCCTGTCTGCCCCCTGGCCCAACAGAGGGACAGGAGCGAGATGGGCCTGCCTGGGGTGGGAAGGCAGGAAGGACAGAGAGCCCTGAGCTGCAGGCTTTCCCTCTGCCATTAAAGTTTATCGTTGCCACAGACAGTGGTTGAGAAGGGCTTTCTGCAGGACTGAAATGTGAGCAGTGAAACTTGCCAGTTGATACCGACACGGGGTACTTATCTCATAAAAATATTCTCCGTGTCAAAAGGTTTCAGTAAATGTGCCTGGAAGTATTAGCAGTCATTTCTTCCAGACTCTGGCTCCCCAGGGGCCTGCAGTGAGGGGCTGTAAAAGGGAGCTCTTAGTTCCTGCAAAGAGGGAGGGAGGAATGGAGGGAAAGAAGAAGGGGAGGGGAAGTCGAAACCCAGCCTGCTGCTACTGGAGAGAGTTCTGGATCCTCAACCTGACACCTGGACCGTTAAGGGAGGAGACTGTTCCTTACCCATCCTCCACTTGTCGACCTGGGGAGTGAGGGGCAGGTGTTCTGTCAGCCAGGTAAGCAGGAGGTTACCTTTGTGTGATCTCGCTCACTGCCAGGGAAAGAAGTGACGTAGAAAAAGTCCTGAGACTCAGAGAGGTTATGATCTGCCCAAGGTCACACAGCTGCTAAGTGGTAGAAGCTGGATTAGGAAACCAAAGCCCTTCCAGAGCCTGGGTGAGTTCTGCCTATTCAGGATGCCCAGAGCCTGGGATGGGCTCTCTCTCATTCCAGCCTGGAAGCCTGGGAGCTGCCAGAGGCCCTGGCTGACCTGAGTGTGCCTCTGCCCTTCTCCCTGTGGCTTCCCCAGGGCTTGGGCATGGGGCACAGTTCAGGCCAAGGAAGATTTCCTCATCTGGAAGGCTCATGGGCAGGAACGCATGGCTCCCGAGACTGACTCTGGCTTCTGTTACCTCCTTTCATTTCATTCGGGAGCCAACACAGAGCTCTGCACAGTACCTGATTAGGAAGCAGGTGTCGCCTGCCCCCAGGAGTTACCTGTGGCTGTTTTATTTCCCACACTGGTCCAGGTGTCCGCCCGGGTGACCAGTACTCTAGCCCATCCTTCCCCTGCCCTCTGCTGAGCTCGGTTCACATGCTTGCCCACTCCTGTTGATGCAGGCCATGCTGTCCAGGGGAGGGCTGGCACTTCTGAGCTCTGCCAGGCCCTAAGTACAAGGTCGACCCTCTTTTATGCTGGTTGCCATTTGAGCGGAGTGCAGAACACCCAGGACCTGGGTCCAGATGGCTAGGCTGGCTGCTCCTATGTGACACCTCAGTGTCAGGAGACCCAAGGAGCCTGGTGAACTACGACAGCAGGCGGAGCCCTGTTCCCCCAACTCCAGCTCTGGCTCACTTCAACCCTTCACATTCAAGGTCATAGCCACCACCTAAAGGCTCCCAGTTCACAGCCTCCCCCCAGCTGTGGCCTCATTTCCACCACCGGTCCCCGGACATGTCCACCCTATGCTCCACAGCATCTGAAACTCTGTATGTCAGAAGCCGCTCATTTTCTTGCCCTCAAAGCAGCCTTTCTCTCCTGAGGCCCCTCTTATAGTTGGGGATACCGCTACCCAGGTAGCCCCAAGTCAGTCCTGCCCAGATGTTGGACTCATCCTCCAGCACTTGTGTCCTCCGCTGGTCACGAGCACATTCCCCCTCTCTCCATTGGCTCTGCCCTGCCTGACCTGGCCAGTGCCCTCCTTCTTTCACCCCAGTTCCAAGGTCAGATCTGCCAATGCCTTAATTGATCTGGCCTCCAGCATCATTCATGCGTCCCACACTCCACACCAACCTGACCCAGCCAGTTCCTTGTGTAAAACTCTGAACTGTCTGTCTATGACCTACCTCATCCTTGACATCATACAAGCCTTGACATCACCTTCTGCCTCCCCATGGGCTTAATGTCCTTGCTGTGATGAGCACAGAGCTGCTGGTGTCCTGGACAACTCCTGCTGCTTCCCATGGCTCCACCTTTGCCTGTGGGCTCTCCGCCCTGTCCTCAGCTTGACAGTCACTTGTTGCCCTGGGTGTCTCTCCGCTGGCCTTGGAGATCCCTTACACCTGGACCCACCTAGTTTACTCTCTGCTTCTCCAGAGCACAGGCTAGGCCCCGGGCCACTCAAGAGGCCTGTAGATGCAGAGGGATGTCTGGACTCAAAGACATGGGCTGAACAATGGAGAAATGTCTGAACTGGGACCCTGGTGACCCTGGAGCTGGGGAGCCATAACCTCCCTATGGGAGACCCCACAGGGCTAGAGTATTCATCACCTGGAGGAGTGCATTTTCTGGGCTTGAGGGCTTGGCTTCTGCATTTCCCCAGCCAGGCAGACTGCATAACCAAGAGCAGTCATCATCACCTTCTTTGTCACCAGTAGGGAGGATGGGTAAGTGATTAAGCCTGCAGGTCTAGAATCACAGCCAAGGGTTCAAATTCCTCCTTGACAGTTTCTCACTGTGTGATCTTTGGCAAGTTGTGTACACTTCAGGCCTCAGTTTCCTCATCTGTAAAACATGAGTGGTAATAATAACCCCCCCCCACACACACACACATGCACACAGGGTTGGTATGCAGGGCAAGTCAGCGTGTAACTATCATGTGCCTAGAACTGCTGGCAGAAGCACTCCCCAAACAGTGTTTCATCTTTGTGTGTCATTTAACAGATACTCATTGCTTTCTTTTCTTACCACTGGAGAACTGGGCCAAGACAGACAGTGAACAGTATGCACGTGGCGAGTGTTGTCCTCTAGGAGCTCACCAGTTCTCTCATGGTGTTGGGGATGTGGCTGTAAGAGTGTCCTCAGCAGCCCTGGTGTGGATGGCACTTCCCAGCCCCGTGTCCATGTGGCACCTTGGGGCAGCAGGAGCAGTGGATGGTGGGACACTCTGGTAGAGGGTTGCCTGTCTCTCAGTGGTAATGGAGCTGTGTGCTCAGCTTCCACTTGGCTTTGGCTTGAGGGGAGCTGGGTGTGTGAGCAGAGGGGCCTGGGTGCAGAGTACAGAGTGTGCACATGAGTGTCGGGGTGACTTGGGTCAGCAGATGTGAGGGACACTTTCCTGAGCCCCTTGTGGGTCAGGTGTTTATCCTCAGAGTGTTTGGTCGGCTCCCTGCAGTTTGGGGCACCCTGGAGTGTTCACTTTAGGTCCTGCTGAGCACCTAGAAAGAAGAGGAGCCACAGCTGAGGCAGGAGGGCCCTGCAACCAGGTGCCCAAGAAGGGGCACCATGTCCCCTTCCTGGGAGGAAGGCTTCCCCACCCAGGCCTTACCAGTGCTTAGGCCCTCCGGCTTCTACTCTGCACCCATGGGCCGAATGTGCCATCTGCTCTGAAGCAGTGGCTTGGGGGAAACCAACGTTTTTGGAACAGCTTTCAGCTCTGGCTTGTGTCACTTCTGCCTAGAGGCGGAGTCAGGGGGGTGGTTTGGTTTGGGAATCTTATTTTGCCCAGAAATGAAGGAGGAATCACTGTGAGTAGAGCACTGAGTGGCTTACATCTGCGGGGGTAGACTGTCCTAGGAGCCAGACACAGGCGTTTTGGCTTAGGGCCAAAGTTACCCTCTTCCTCCACTTGGAAGGTGTCTCCTTGACCCATGGGAGACTCGGAGTGCATTGCTGTCCACAGCTTGTGCTGAAGAGCTAACTTCCAGCAGAGAGGCTGTGGGATCCCCAGCTCCTGTTCCCTGAGCCACGAGCAGCCATAGGATTGCACCATGGTCATTGTCACTCCTCTTGGGGAGTAAAGACACCCTCCACATTTGGCTGCTTGGGCAGGGCTTTGCTCCTCCTGGGTGAGTCCCTCAGGGAGATACCTGAAGGTGCTGCTCAGACTCTGGTCAGCCTTACCCATGACATCTCCATCCCACTGCCTGCGGCTCTGTCCATTGCTGGGAAGGGTCTCCAAGAAGAGCCATTTGGAAGGAAAGAGTAGAAATGTTGGTGGGACCTGGAGAAGGGAGATGGAGTTCATGGCCTGGGAATCCAGTACTCAGAGAAATAAGAATACAAACATCCATTTATGGGACTACTATTAGACTGTAATACTGCCTCATCTATAAGCCTATTTTACAGATGGGTATCCTGGCTTTCCTCGGCCACCAGCTGGTCTCATTTCCCTGGTGACAGCAGATCCTTCATAGGCGTTCCTGTGTATTTATTCCACAAGGAGTTCATGCCCTCAGTTAGAGCTACTGCTCTTGCATGCGGAGATGCTGGCAGGAGCTATGAGCTCCTGGGTAGCAGTGCAAGACTGTTGACCTTGGTGCTCTCTGGGTCTCCTCAGTTTCCCCAGGCTGTGGCTTCTTTCTTCTTGCTGTCTTATCCAAAGTTCCAACTCCATGGAGCACTTGGGCTACCTCTGACCGTGAGGCCTTTGCCCATTCCAGAAACTTGTGACCCTCCAGTGGCCTGCAGGCCTGAGCTGGGATGATGGGTGGATCCTTAGCCACCCCATTCCTTGGCAGGGCCTGTTGGGGGCCCATCCTGATCAAGAGCTGCATTTTAATTTATGCAAATGGGGGAGGGCTGGTGGCACAGAGTCACAGACATCCATCACCCCATTTCCCAGCACCAGTCATTCATCACGGGGGCCTTAAAGATAATACACTTTTGTTTAAGGCAATTACTTAATCTTGACAAACTCCTGTGTTAAGCAGGGCTATTAGCAGGGCTCATCATTAATCAGCACAAAACCAGGTGGGTGCCTTTTCTGAACTGCCATTGCTCTTGGGAACCTGGGGTGGGCCCTTTGCCATCCTCAGCACCCTAATTACACAGGCAGCATGCTAACATCGAAAATCCCGCGTGGGCTTCGGGGACGCCCAGCCACGGGCCAGGAGAGGGGCCCATTTGTAACACCAGGCAGCAGGTTTTCCAAGCCAGGCAGAATGATCCATGGGGGTTATTATTAGCAGGTACCAGGAGCACAGCTGGGGAAAACAGATAACTCCCCTCCCGAGGGTCCCTCTCGGACTTGCCCCTGAATTTGCCAGATACCTGGGTACCTCTTAGGCTGTCACATGGAATATACTTTCTGTTTGTGGGGGTACAGTAACTTTTGGAAAGGCCCAGCATGAAGTGGAAACATCAAGTCTGGCCTGTGTTTCCTGGAGATTGTCGGCTCACTGACTTCTCTGTATAGGGTGTGGGTGGCAGAGTACTCCTCCTCATCTGTCGTACACTGTGCCCTTCCCAGACTGACACTCTGCTGGGGCCACCTGGAGGTTGGGGATGGGTGGGACAAAGACAGGGCTGGGCCTCCTGTTTTATTTCCATAGCCCTGAATAATCTCTCACTGCCCCTTCCTGCTGTGAGGATGTTCAGAATTTCTACGGATGGGTGTGAGGCCTGGCTATGACATTGATTACCCATGTGACTGATCCTGGATAAGTTACTGAACCTTTCCATGCCTCAGTTTCCTCAGCTGTAAAATGGAGATAATAATACCACCTTTCTCGTCATGTGCTCTGAGGATTAATGCCTTAATGAATGGCACACAGACAAGAGCGTGCCAGCATGTGGCCAGGCTGTGTCTGTGCTGCCAGGATCCTTGGGTTTTCAGTGCCCTCAGGGGGCCCAGCTCACAGCTGATTCCAGGTACCACTGTCTACTGTTAGTCTCTGGGATGGGACTCCCTCTCCTTGGTGCTGACCCTTGCTGGCTGCCCTTGTTGTCTCTGGGGATCTATTTTCCAGTCGTGACAGGGTTTACTCCTTCCTTCCTCGTTCCTTCCCTTCCTTCCTTCCTTCCTTGGGCACAAATTCCTCAACTGCTGCACGCTTTGAGGAAGTGGTGTGGTCTTGTCCTGATTTGGAGGGAGGGTGCAGGAGAGACATCCATGAAGCCACACAGAGGTGGATGTGTGTGACCTGGGCTTGTTGAGGGCAGATAAACTGGCCTGGTGACCATGAGGTAGGTATGATAGTGAGGGCTTTCTGGGGTCTGCAAAGTTGAGGTCTGTTCCCAGGAATGTGGGAATTTGTGGGGCAGGATCCACAGAGTACTGAGGGCCAGGCAGAGGCTGCCAGGAGACAGCAGTCCCTGGAGGCCCCCATTCACACCCTTGGATCCCTGCAGGTCCAACTGCTAATGTGGTCCAGAATGAGATATGCTAAATGGCAGTGATCAGACCAGGCTGCCCTTAGTTTGTGGCAGCCCAGCTCTGGTTTCTCCAACCCTGAAACACAATGTGTGGGAGAGTTTTCCCCCCGGGATTTAAAGCCCTGTTTATTTTAAAGGAAGTAGACTTCATCTGCTTTTAATTCACTCACTTAGCTCATCCAAACATTGTTTTGCAAGAGGTTGTTTTTGATGTTTAGGAAGCCTTTGGAGTGCCCACGCCCCCCCCCTCCCGCCCCCTTTTATACGGTCTTATTCTAGGAAGCAAGATTGAGAGCATGGCCTGGGGCTGGGGTGTTGGTCACGAGACCACGTTTTCTACACTACAGTTTCTCCACAAGCAAAATAGAGGGAGTGGGCTCTTTCCAGGAATTCAAAGACTGGCCTCCAGGCCTGAGGTGGACCCCATCTTCCCTGCTCATGGGAACCACTGTTCCCATCAGCAGTGTGGGAGCTGTTGGGCTGGAGTTTGAGGAGGCATGGTGGGTGCAACATGTGCCTGGAGCATCTTTCAGTTCCTGGGATCCAGAATGACACGCTCAGGGAGCCAGAAACATTACATAGCTCAGCCAGTGTTTCTCTGCAGCCCTGCTGGCCTTGCCCTCATGACCCCCTCCATAGCTCTGTTTCTGGGGACTCTTATTTGTCAGAAGGACTCAGGAGTCCACACGCTCACTGTCTTGTTTGTGAACACCCCAAGCTTACCGGGAAGGAGTGGGCATCGGTCCAGGTCAGGATCCGGGGAGCCTCTGCTGACTGGCTCCACACTGCCGGGTAAGGGTGTGGAAGGTGGAAGAAGGGTCACAGCACTGACTGACGAACCCTTCTCAGGTGCTGGGAAACCCTGCGAGTCAAGTGAATGCAAAGAAGGGAGGGAGGGAGGGAAGAAATCATAATGATTAATTAATCAGTTAGATGTAAGTATGTAATCAGTTACATACTTCTATCAAATAGAAGTATGTAAGGAGCTAAGATTCAGAAGCACGGAAAGATTCAAGTGTGGGGTGAATTCTCATCACCGTATTTTATGTGGACTTTTTAGGACTTCAATTAACCTGGACTAGAACTCCATCTGTAGTCCAAAGTAAATGATGGTGGCCAGTTAAGCCTGAGCCAGGAACTCCATGTGACTGTTGAGCACTTGGAACATGGTTGGTTCCGGCTGGGCATGGTGTAATCCCAGCAATATGGAGGCTGAGGCAGGAGGATGGCAAGTTTGAGCCCAGCCTGGGTAATGTAGCCACTTAACTAGGCCCTATCTCAAAATACAAAGGGAATGGGCCAGGGATTTAGCTCAATGGTTCCACTGACTGCCTGGCAAGCATAAGGTCCCGAGTTCTCTCCCCCGGTACCAAAAACAAAAACAAAGGGGAGGGGATGTTGCTCAGTGAAAAGACCCTAGGATCAATCCCCAGTAACACATACACACACAGAGGAGAGAGAGAAGAGAGAGTGCTAGTCCCACCTGAGCTATGCTCCGAGTACAAGATAGGTAGCAGACTTTGAAGACTTCATGGGAATAAAAAAAAAAAAAGGAAAATATCTTGTTAAAACTTTTTCCACTAGTTATATGTTGAAGTGCTTTCTGAGATGGGGTTTTACTATGTTGCTCAGGGTGGCCTCTAACTCCTGGGCTGTAAGGATTCCCCTGTCTCAGTTTAGCCTCCTCAGTGGCTAGGACTACAAGAGTGCACTACCATGTCCATGCAAAGGGATGATGTACTGGGTCAATTAAGTTGTATTTTTAAATGATTCCTTTTTAAAGGTTTTTTTTTAGATATTTAAAAATGGAGCTAGTAGAAACATTTAAATAATATAGGTCCACATTACATTTCTATTTGTCAGGACTGCTAGAGACAGACACTGGTTTAAGAGAGAATGTTGTGAAGAAATTATTTTTACACGTAATTAATTATAATTACACGTAATTATTGTAACCACACTCATAAGGGGGTCCCAGGAAGTGGTCCATAAGGGCCCTGCTTCAGTGGAGGAAGAAAGAAGATTTTGTATCAGTTTGCTGACTGTAGGAAACACAGTAAGGGCCGCTCCAAGTCTGCTTACTCCAAGTCACTGATTGGCTTTGGCAGGTTCTGTCTCAAAATGCACCCTGAAATAAAAGGTTGGCCTAGCTCAGCCAGAGGTCCCGCACCAGCTCCTGGAGGGACCACATGTGGTGGCCTTACTGTCCCTTAGTGAGTGATAGTGAAGTGACAAGCAGAGTCTCTGGGCACTCTGGGCAGGGTGTGATGTGCAGGACCCAAGCACCAGACTGGGATTCCTGAGCCAGATTTCTGCAGGAAAGAGGCTAGATGCTGAAACAGTAAGCACTGTGGCAGGTGACGCTGTCAAGATCCATGGGGAGCAGGCAGAGTGTGGCACAGATGTTCTCTTGAAAGAATCATAGGCACCCATAACAAGTGGACTTCTGAGACAGTGACCAGGCAGACTGAAGCTGACAACTCCCCAGGTCCCTGCCACTGACAGGTTCTTTGGTGCTGGTTGGCAGTGGCAGTGGCCACTCCAAGCCACTTGACCTTGCTCTGGCCTGTGCAACCAGTGAAAAGAGCAGTGGGACCAGCACCAACTTGCTGGCCACGCTTGTCCCTGGGTCCCTGGCTGTATCCATGCTTTCCCCACTATGTTTTGCAAGCTCATAGGATTTCTTGGAACCATAGTCTTCTGGGATTTTATGTTTTGGGATACTTTTGGGGGAACAGATTTTGCAACCTTTGTCAGGCTTAACCATCCCTAATGTTTCTTCTGGCCTTAAGATTCTCTAACGTGGACCTGACTTGTGTACTGGGACAGGTGGGCAACTCATGCCATTCCCTACAATTGTGGGCTTCTCCCCAGGGTCTCTGTAGAGCTCGCCTGACACCTGCCCCCTGCTAAAAAGGCAGGAGCCCATCAGAATGGGCATTGAAAATGGCACTCTTGGGGTCCCACTTGCATGCCTGATCTCTCCCCATCTCCCTTTGACTTGAGTACTGTCACAACCCTCATTTAACAGATGGGGAAACTGAAGCACAGGACAACTCATGGGATCAGCACCGGGGCCTAATTAGTTGTAGCTCCAGCTCCAGGTTCTACCCCTTCACAATTCGAGCCTCCCAGTCTGCCTCCTGGAGCTTGTCTCCTATTATCTTAGAACAACCATCTGAGGGGACAGAGTCTACAACTGTCAAGGTGAGGACCACATGTCTGTCTGCCAGCCTCTCCCTGGGCTATTCACTGGAGTGTAGTTGGATGCGCACTTCTCTCTATATCTCTGCCCACCCGGCCTTGAGCCCTGCTCCGAGGATGCTGCCCAGTGAAGTGCCTTGTGCTGGTTCTGGCCTGGCGCACTCTGGTTTCCGGCAGCTATTTTGTCTGGTAACACCTCTACTGGGGGGTGGGCGCTGGACTCAATCCTACCAGGCTGTGTGTCCCAGGGGGACATCTGACTCCAAGCAGCCTCAGACTCTGCCCTCAGACAGCAGCCACTTTGTGGTGTTGGAATTTCCTGTCTGATTTTAATTTCATCCCCTCTTTGTACCCCAAGTGAGACACAAACACTTTTTAATTATGTGCTGTAGAGTGGCCTTTCGGGATATTATTGTTCTTATTAAGTGCTTCCTGTGAGGCCGTAGCCCGGCATCAAGAGGGGACTTATTGGGAATAACAATGCCATTTGCAGAAGCCCCCAAAGATGGTCCTGTCAAACCCTGGGGAATGAATCTTTCCTCCACTTGACCTCTCCAGTGCCTCCTAGCCCCAGTGCTTGGGCTGGTGGCTTCATCTCCATCTAGAGCACCTGGTCTTCTGAGTCCACTTGCCTAAAAGACTGGTCTTTGAAACTGTCAGAGTTTCTACACAGACCAGGCTACCCAAGCCAGGGGACAGATGTCCCATGGCCTCCCCCAGGCACCTTCATCCTTGAAGCACTGAGAAGCACAGATGTCCTGGTGCCTTCGAAACCTGCACTCTTAGCGACACAAGCAGCACTCACAGCTGCTACTTAGGCACCCTAAGGCATCCCGCAACTCCCTCTCTCACTTCCATGTGAGTTTTGCCACCAGCACAATGCCTAATAGACACAAATGTGAGAAACGATGTCCCCTCCCTTGCTGAGCCAGTGGGAGCCCGGGGCTACTGTGGACACTACAGATATAAAAAGTGTAAGATAAGCCTGAGATTTTTCGAACTGTGGACCTTGAACCAATACATCCATGTCACTGGAACAGGTTAGAAATAGCCCAGTGGTAATTTACCCAGCCCTGCAGGTGATGCTCATGCCTGAGAATTTCTCATGGTATTGGAGCTTCACATTGTGTCTCTTATATGTACATGCTGTCATTTAATCCCCAGGGTCCCAGGAAGAGGTTTTCCTAATCCTTCATGTATAAGAGAGGCTATGTGGCCTGCACCAAGACTCACCCTTCACATGGCTGAAGGGCCTGTCATCCTCCCCCTTCTTTCTGGCTCTCCCAGTTGTGGGACTATCAGGACCTAACTTCCAAACCACCTCTTCCCTAGAGCCTTCCTGGGTGCTCAACTGAGGGAAAACTCCCTTCTCCAATTCCAGGGCATTCTGCATGGTGTGCACCCAGCAGAATTACCTAGGACTAGGCTCTCTGGCTTTGGCAGCTGGTCCACACAGAGGTGCCTTGGCACATGCCCTGAGGGCACGAATCATGTTTCTTGTTCTTGGTGGTCTTCAGAGGACCTACCAGTGTCTTAATGGACTATGTGGGAGAAACCTTAGGCTGGCCAGCAGGCTGACAGTGTGACTTCCTTCCTTTGCCTTATGGTCACCCAGGGACCAAGAGCTCCACCTGGCAGGTGGTCAGTTCTGCTGAGGAGCTTGTCTGGGTAGCACTTGCAGCTCATGCAGATCAAGGGCATATTAGAGGGGGTCACATTTCTGAATTACAGTGTTTCTGAATTATATCTGTGCTGTTGAGGGAAGGAGTGTCCAGGCTATTCTGTGGAGCTGGTGCCGTCATTTCTAGTATCTTCTGAAAAGCCTTTTGCTCCAGTTTTTCTAAGGAATGAGCCTTTGATCTTCCCAGAAAGAAAAGAGCAGAAAGAGTCATGAACTGTGGAATTTTTGGCAAGGCCAGCAGAAATGGCAAAACAGACCTTAGTTGTCCAAACAATAAGCTTATGTCCAGCGTCAGCTGAAGGGAGGACTGATTTTCTGGGTTCATCAAAGCACAAAATGATGGTGCCTGCTGCCATCCTTGCCCACCAGATTAACACTTTTCATTTTACAAAGCATCTTCACAT
This sequence comes from Heterocephalus glaber, assembly GCF_000247695.1. The sequence goes on along the minus strand of NW_004624732.1, from coordinate 24,220,608 downwards.
TCCCATTCCATGTAACACTAAATAGTTTGATATACCAAGTTGGCAATGGGTCCTATTCAGAGAGGCACTTATTTGACCCACTCAGGTGTGTGTGTCATTCATGGCAGAGCCCTGGAACAGCCGGAGGCTGGAATTCACTGCCCAGCTTGCCCTCTGCACTGCCTGGTACAGGCCATGACTCTCCTAACCTTCCCCGGGAGGGAGTACTGAGTTTGGTTAAGAAAATTGGGTCATAAAGGGGATCTCACCTTTTAACTGCTTCCCTCTGCTGGCCTCCAGTACATGGGAGGAACCTTGCACCAACCATAGCTGTGGTAGAATGGGATCTTGTCACACCTTCTTCTGCCTGGGGCTTCTACTGCTGACTTCTCCAAGAAGTGAACTGGTGCTGTGGGCACAAGGTTATGTGGCTGAATGCAGATTAGGAAGAGAAAACCCTTCCTTTTGAACAGAATTGTCAACAGTGTTCACCAGAATTCAGAGGTCACCTTGCAAGTTCCTACATCTGTCCTTTTACTTTGGTCACTGTGGGCACAGACACTGGAGAGCATGGGCAGCCTGGGCTCCCTGGATTGTTCATGTGGGAATGGGGATGGGCAATCAGCAGAGACTCATTTGTGGGAGACCCATCCCACAAAGCCTTGAAGTCATGACCGCTGTCATTTCTACTCAGCTCACTCTGTAATGCACGTAGTGAGTGTTTCTGTCTGCTTCTCAGTGTCCCTATACTGAGGAGTGAAGGAAAGGTTGTTTCATGACCATGGCACCAGGCCCTGGTCCATACTCCTGAGGCTTATAGTGATGGGGAAGGGAATTGCCACTTACTAACTTTCTACTCTATGGACACTAAAAATACAGAGCAGTCAGCATGACACTATGCTTATTTTACACGAAGAAGCTGAAGCTTGGAGCGTTCATCGCTTGTTAGAAAATAACAAATTCGGCGTTTGAAACCAGGTTTGCCCAGATTCCTGGCTCATATACCTCCAGCTTCCATCCCAAGCTCTTTTGACAGTGGTGACCGGTGATCTCGTATAAGGACCGTTATTTGACTGCTGTGCCACTCAGGAGCAAGACTATTTTAATCAGTGATGAGTACTACGTGGGACTTCTGTGTCCCCTCTGGTTTTTCCTTCCCTTCACAGTAACCTACCTGCTTTTTCTGAAGCTACAGATGTCTCTTTCTGCCTGTATCCTCCTTTAGGAGGACAAAGACCCAATAAGCCATCTGATGTGAATATCAATTCATTCCCATGACTTCACCAAGGTCTGTTTGCTTTGAAGACAACTAATGAAATCATTGTTCTGAATTTTACTTAAGACATGGAATTCTAAGCTAAAGGACATCATAAATTAGTCATTAGCTCTCCATGGCAGGAGGGAATGTGGTGGTCAAGAAGCCCTTCCAAGATCTCTGGGCCATGCCATACTGGAAAGACGCCCTACCAGCTGATCAGACATCACCCCAGCACATCAGAGTGCCATAACACAGAGGGTGTTGAAGGAGCACTTGACAGAGGAATGGCAACGACTGCCCCTTTCAGAGGTGTAGGTCTCCTGGCCTGGAGGCTGTGAAGATATGCATGGTCATCACAGTGGTCACCTGAATGTGGTGGGTAGATACAGCATGGGGACCTGGGGTTCTGCTTCCCAGTGGGTGCAGGGAGCACCTACTCCAAAGGAGCTTTTCTCTGTGAGTCCATCACTGTCCCCCGAGACTCATACCCTCACGAGACTGGAGCACCTATTTGGAACCCTCACCAGCCACACTGGTCACTGCTGCACCTCCCCATTACAAGAGCCACCACTCTCAGGCAAGGGACCCAGCATTCAGAACCAAGGGCCCCCACACTCACTTTCTGTGCCCTGGGCATGCATACAGGGGCAGCACTGGCCTCCTGCACGGTGACCTTGGAGTGTGGACCAGTTGTCTGAGAGAGGTAGGGACCCATGCTCTGACCCTGGCCTTGCTCAGCCTTACAGGGTGCCTGGGCTGCACTTAGGTGTATTTGTGCCCCACCCTAACTTAGACCTGTATGGTGCAAAGGCCAGGGCTCCATAGAGCCAGCTGTCTCCACCTCCCCTCAACCAGTGCCTGGGAAATGGGCCTTCTCACACAGAAATCCATTTCCCCTTGGCCCCAGATGGCCCTGCCTACCCCAGCTACGTGCTCTGAGCTAACTCCATGGCGCAGAATTCATCAAGCAAGTAACAAGACTGCTGGTCTCTAGAAACCAGACACCCTAGAGGACCAGAGTGTCCCCAACATGGGCAGCCTCCCCTGGAAAGTGGTTGTGTTTCCTCACTGGCCCATCTGAACAGGGAACAGCCTCTCTGAGCTCAGCCCACGGGACAGCGCCTCTTCATTGTAGCAACACATGACTTCACCCGAGGAGAATTCCTCTGGTGGCTGATGTAGCTGCTTGGTCATGTTTTGGTGACCCAGGTTTCCCAATTCTTTGTCTGAACTCTCCACCAACCGCTGTTCTTCATCAGAGTCTTTATTAGTGGGGCATTGACTTGAGCTGGGCCACCCGGAGAGGGTTCTCCTCCATCCTTTGAGCTCCCTCACCTAGTGAGACCATTGCCCCAGGATCCTGCCATGCAGTGTCCCCTCACACCAGGACCACCAGCCAAAGTGCCCTTGGTGTTTAAACCAGCATAGAAAAGTTCTTGGGTTTCAATGAAGAGAGTCTTCATCACTCTGCAGCCTTCATCCTGTCAGGGTGTCCGTCTTTCTATGTAGGATCAAAAACAAATGTGCATTTCTCAGAGGGGAGGGAGAGCAAACCATTGGCGATTCCCAGATTCCCATCTTAGAGTTTCTCCCTCAGAAACTTAAAAAGAGAGCATGTCTTTGAAATGGCATATGGTGTGTGTATGTGTGTGTGTTTCCCTTCTGCCGGAAGGACACAATTTGGTTTGGATTTTTTTTCCTTTGGAAAAAAAAAAGCCCACAATGGAAACAATGTGTGGAAGGATCTGATTCAATATATCACTTGTTCTTAAGTTTGTCTTCTTGTTCCGTGGGTGCTGCTGGGGCCTCTGGGTGTGGTGATTTCTCCTGGAATTGTGAAGGTATCATTGGAGGCTTCTGTCAGGAGCACGAGGGGACAACCTCTGCAGGTTTCAAATGTCCTGAGGCCTCTGTCTTTCAGTTTATTTTGAGTGAAAAGTTAGTGTCCAGAGACTCTGTGTGTGTGTGTGTGTGTGCGTGTGTGTGTGTGTGTTTGTGTGTGTGTGTGTGTGTGTCAGGTGACTAGGCCTGGGACTGGTGAGATTTAGAGGAGCCACTAAGTTGGTGAAATATATAAGGCCAAAAGATGAGGCTTTACCTGTTCCCAGAGCCTTTGTTAGTGCCTGGCTTGGGGATCCCACAGGAAGCCTCGGAGTGTCACTGGCTGGAGCCAGGTGACCATTTACAGACAGCAGACAGTGCTGGCAGAAGGGACTCTCAGGTCTGTGCCCTGTTGTACAGAGGGGTAATGTGGGACCCAGATCAGAGACATACTTTCCACAAAGTCCAGTGGCCATCTAGTGGCAGGGCCACTCTGGGCTTCCTGGCTGATGTTCACCCCCATCCTTGTGTGCCATTTTGAAAAGTTTCCCCAGACCAGGTGAGTCCCTGCCCAGGGTCTCCCAGAGGCTTCCCAAGTTACTCAGAAAAGACTGCCAAAGTCCTCCCCACAGTGTAGTCTTCTAGGAACTTCTCTCCTGTTTCTTCCACCTCCATCCCTCCCGCTGCTCCCACCACATTAGCCCTTGTGCTGAAATCCCCCAGCTCTTTCCCAGTCACCAGTGCTCTGCTCTTGCTGCACCCTCTCCCAGAGCCTTTTTCCTTCAGAAAGGCCTGACTGCCTCCTGTACCTTGACTATCACCCACCTCTCCTTCCTCAGCCTGCTTAGGATCTGTCCACTCTGACGCTGTGTTTGCTAGCTTATTCCATGCCTGTCTCTTCTCACGGGGCAGGGGTGTGGGCTGGCTTTGGCATGACACTGTTCTCAGAGCCTAGAATAGTGCCTGCCACGTGGCAATTTCTTGATATATGGTAGATTAATGAGTAAATGCTCTCATTCATTCATGAGTGAATGAGTACATGATGACTCCTGTGGTGACTGTGGTGTGGGCTTCACTGCTGATGTGAGTAGGGTGGGTCTCCCTCTGAGATTGTGCAGAGGGGCCTGGGTCTAGGGTCTCTGGGTTTGACCCTTTTTGCTTCCCCTATCTGCTGACTGAGGCTCTGCCTATCTGTGTGGGGCTGTTTGCTGAGGGTCTGGGGTGTGTAGGTTGCTGGCTGGGCTTGGAGAGGCCATGTGGGTGGGACATCTTGGGGGAGGCAAGGAAATTGGCCACGTGTTGCTTGGCATTTGTTCACCTGGAAGTAGAGTCACACCACCCTGAGCATCAGGGTCCTGCTATAGCAGAGGGAGGCAGCCAGGTGCAGCAGGACCCTGCGGGTGGCTGTCTCTCACACCTCTTCTTGGAAGCCTTGCCATCCACCAACCTGTGCACATGTACCCCTCCATGCGATAACACACATGCAACATGCAGGCACACTCAACACATTTATACCCACATATATACATGCTTACTTATGTATGTGCCATGTGTGCATATATGCCATCCCACAACACACATACACCATTCATATATGCACAGCATACAAAACAGCACACAAAACAACACAGCCCCATGGGGCAGCAAGGCAGCCTCAGCAATCCCTCACTCAGGTCTTAGACTCTTTAGACCCATCTGGAATTGCCTGAATCCCTACTCCTGAGCAGAGCAATACCTCAGCTCCCAGCTGGCCTCTGGTGATCTGGGCTGTCTGATCCAGTGGGGCACCCTCTTCATCCTCTGTTAGAACAAGACTAGGGAGGAGAGGGGTGTAGGTGGTAGCAGGCAGTTGGGCATAGGAAGACCAGGAACTCTGCAGCCTCCTGGAGTTGTAAGGCACTCACTACAGGCTGGTATTGTGTGTAGTTGGTAACTACAGTGTAAGCTCAAGGTAGGGATGGGAGGACCCTGGGGGTCACTCTGACACCCTGGGGCTGCCTAGGAGTGTTCCTTGGACTCTCCTCCTGGCTCTGTCATTTTTTAGCCTTGTGACTTTGGTCATGACCTTGAGTCACCCTTGGCCTCCATGTGTGCATCTGTCACCCAGGCACAGAAATACCTATCCAAGCTGTTTCAGTAGGCTTCTGGATGTGCAGGGAAACACTCAGAAATACTGCACATTAAAAAAAATTGTTTTGTTAGCAATAATGTAATCTAGCCTTCCTGGACACATTGTTGTGTTTTGTTCGTGTGTGTGTGTGTGTGTGAGTGTGTGTGTGTGTGTTTTGTTCTTAAAGGCACTTTGCTGGGCCAGGTGTATTGCTCAGTGGCAGAGCACTTGCTTAGCATGTATGAGACCCAGTGCTGGGATAAAAAGGCACTTTCCTCTACATTTGGAAAAGTGAATACTGTTTTTCTGCCAGCTCCCTAGGGACGTAGGAAAGTGCAGGTGGTCTCTATCTGCAGGCAGGCCAGCCTGGGGTCCTCAGCCTCCCCAGAGTTTGTTGTGAGTGTGAGCACCTTGTCCCTTTTGCCTCGGTGCTGTGTTCCTAGCTTGATATGGACTCCAGAGGCTCCAAATGTTAGTGCTAATGGTCAGTATCAGTAGCGGCACCTGTTCAGCACTCCTTATCTGTACAGGCTCTGGGCTATGCATCTCCTCTGCATGAATTTCTTGTATCTTCACAGCAACCAGGGACATAGTCACTGTTACCATTGCAGAGACTCACAGAGGTGCAGACACTTGACCAAAGCCTGCAGATGGCAAGCACCGCTGAGTCCCAGAGGCCACCACATTCAAGAGCACCTGATCATCCTGTCACAGCCACACACCCAGGCTCACCCGTTAAGAGGACCGGGACCCAGGGAGAAGGTGCTTGTCCAGCAGTCCAGCAGCTCCAGAAGGGACAGCCAGACCAGGGTGGGACTGTGGCTGCCATCGTAACTGCCAGTTGGTTCCTCTTTGAGGCTGGGTTTGGCAAATTGATTTCAGCAGAGGAAGAAGATTTACTCTCTTTTTAGACCCTATAGAAAGTGCGAAAATTGTGGAATTATGAAGATAAAATGATATATGTAAAAAGTTAAGGTTTCAGAAATAAAGTTTCCTCCCATTAAGAATTCATCATGTCCAACCTGAGTGTCTGTTGGCAGATGAGCGGGTAAACAAAATGTGCTCTAAACGCACCATGGAATAGCATTTGGTCTTACAAAAAAAATTGTGACACATGCAGCAGCTTGCATGAACCTGAAGGACAGTATGTATGTTAAGTGAATAAGCCAGATACAATAGGACAAGTACTCTGTGATTCCACATCTGGGAGGACAGAGAGTAGAATAGTGGATGCCACGGGAATGGGATGGAGCTTCAGTTGGCAATGATGAAAAAGTTCTGCAATGGTTAGTGGTAATAGTGGCACAGTGTGAATATACTTAATGCTGCTCAATTGTGCACTTAAAAATGCTTAAAATGGACTGATGTGGTCAAGCACACATGTAATCCCAGCTGCTCAGAAGGCTGATACAGGAAGTTTGCAAGTTCGAGGCTACCCCAGGCAACTTAGCAATACCCTGTCTCAAAATAAAATTTAAAAAGCTGAGGGTAGAGCAGCTCAGGGGTAGAGCGCTTGCCTAGCATGTGCAAAGCCCTGGGTCTAGCCCTGGTGCTGCAAATTAAATATATAAAATAAGATTTAAATGGTAAATGTATATTTGGTATGTTTTACTACAGTACAAAAAAGAAAGCTCGTGGCATTTACAATACAGGATTGCAATCTGCACAGAACGGTACCCTTTATTTATTTAGTTAGTTTTGCCTTTTGAGACAAGGTATCACTACGTAGTCTAGGCTAGCCTAGAACTCATGGGAATTCTCCTGCTTCAGAGTGCTGGGATTACAGGTGTGCACCACCACCTCTGGCAAGGTAGCCTTATCTTAATGCATTTATTTTCTAGTAATCCTCCCCATCTGCTAACCTGGATGAATGTACAAAACAGACACATTGCATCCTTTAGTTATTCAGAAATCCAGACTCAACACTACTTCCCCTGGCCTGTGGCCTTCAGACTGAGGGAGAGTTGATTGAGAACTCTCCACTTCTTAGCCCTTTTCCCAGTCTAACTACTTTTTAAAGAGCCCTGTTCTCCTAAAGCCTATAATTATGTTTGCCTCCAGGGACCCAGGCCTTTTTTTTTTTTTAATAAGCAAAGAGCATCCTACAATTATCATGATGATTTGTTGAATGCAGGCCAAATGGAGACAGGAGGCTGACTCAGCTCTGGAAACTGACACGCACGTGTTGGGGCTTTCAATCCTGGAGGCTCTGCCAGGGCTCGAGGGCTCGATAATTAATATTAAGAGCTGGAGAATTAACAGATCCACATAGGTGTCCGCTCGATGCCGCCCACAAGACGGAAGGGGTGGGTTGGTGGGATTTGGCCCTCCTGAGGCTGGCAGGCTCCGCCTTCGCAGATGGTTCTGGGTAAACATCTCTGGCCTGCGTACACCGCAACTCCGGACACTGTCACCTGTCACTGCTGGAGCTCCACGCAGCCAAGGCCAGGGTGGGCAGAAGCCAGAGGAGTTGGAGACTGTCACCTCTGTCAGCCCTCATTTTCAGGCTGAGCCTGGTTTCATGGGCCTGCCTGTAATCTCCCTGAGTTCAAAGAGCGCTTAGCTGCTTGTCTTTGTCAAGAGCACAGTTGGGGATCTTTTATGTGGAAGATGTAGGATTCTCGGGCTGACTTTGATTATTTATTCATCCCCCTTCATGGGTGTGTGATAGCCCAGGCACCCCAGAGCCCCTTGTCCTGGCTACTCTTGCTCAGAAATTCATCGAGCTTAAAGCCCTTTGAAAATTGCTTTCTGAGGGAGGGGACAGTTTTTGAAGTTTTTCTTCTCTCTCGCCCTCTGCAGTGCCACAGCATCTCTTGCCGCCGTTCCACGCACCGTTGCCGATTGACATGCGACACCAGGAGGGAAGGTACCATTATGAGCCTCACTCCGTCCACAGTGTGCATGGGTAAGTCCTGCCCTGTGCCTGCCCTCACCTGTCACCAGGGAGGCCCACTAGCATCCTCGGCCACTCTCCCTCCTCCATCTGTCTTTTTGGAGTTTCTGGTACTTTGTCCCAAGCGGCAGGCACGGACCCATGCCACCCAGGAGTGTGAGAGTGGGTGACATATGCACACCAGCCACCCTGTTCCTCCTAAGAAGGACACGCAGTTCACTTCCTTCATCGCTTCTGGGGTGTGGGCTTCCTGGGGGATCCATATGAGATTGGAGGCTCTTTACCTGCCCATGAAACAAATCCTCTCTAGTCCCTTTTATTATCTCAAGGGTCCCTGTTTGGAAAATACATGGTATGATCACCCTACTGTGAGAACTTGAACTTAAAGTGGTCCTTAGGGTCTCTTGCTGTTCCCCCTTAAGATACAGAGGTGTTTCAACCCGCAGTGTCCCTCTCTGCTCCCACCTGGGGTCTCCAAGCCCCTGGATGACATTATGACTCAAGGCTCAGCCCCTTACCACCCCATCATTCTCCTGCCAGAGTCAGGCCTTAACCTTCTCCCCATCCCAGCCTCTCAGTGGCCCTCACATCTACCTGAGAGGAGGCTTCCATGAAGAAAAGCAGGCCCCCAGGTCCCTCATGACCCTCCCCTTTACTCTTACACTCTCCAGCCACTCACCTGCTTATGCCAAGTTGCTGTCTGTGCTTCCAACACACACCACCTTGTCTCCTGTCTGTAACACACTCCTGCTGACTCCCCAACCTCCCAGAGTGTCCCCTCCACTTGGCCATCTCTAAGTCACAGCCCAGGAGCAGCTCCTCCTGAGGACACTGGATCCCCCACACTGAGGTTCCCGCCACACCTTTCCCCCAGGTTGAGCTCTTTCAGTGCCTGTCTCCCTGCAGGTTCTGAGCTCCCCTTGAATTTCTGCATCTCCAGCAGCTGACACAGTTGCTTGGCAACTGGAGAGCTCTCTCCATGCATTCCCCTGTGGAGACCATCCCCACTGATGGAATGGAGTCAGTAGGCATTTGCTGAGCACTCCCTGCATTCAAAGTATTGTGCCCCGGAAGTGTCCCAGCCACCCCTCAGATGACACCTGTTTCAGGAAACCTATGACCTCCCCAAGATGGAACAAACCTAGGACTTCTATTTCTTCTTTAAAATACTTTTTACTTTTTATATATTTTACTTAGAGATGCATTTAGACATGCAAAAGCAATTGCAAAAATTGTGAAAGATTTCCTATATACCTTTACTCAGTTTTTCAAATATTAACATCTGACATAACCAAAGACTGATATAATGCTGTGAACTGGCCCACACACTTCATCCAAGTGTGGTCAGTTGTTTCCTTGCTACTATCTTTTTTTCATGGCTCAGGCTTACACATTGCATTTGATTGTTACACATCCTTAGCCATCTTTAATCCATGCCAGGTCCTCAATATCTCTTTGGCTTTTATGACCTTGACAGTTTGAAGAATACTGGTCAGTTATTGCATGAATAGCTGCCACATGAAATGCCTCTTGGTTCAGATTTGCCTGCTGTTGCTTCATAATTACATTTCAATTACACATTGGAGGGAATAATACTGTAAAAGTGATGCTGTTTGCTCTCTAGTACCTTGTATCAGAAGACACTGAAAATGTTGCTCACTTATTCAAGGTGGTATCTACTGGTATTCTCTCTTAAAGTTGTTCCTTTTGTAATTATTAAGTACATGGCTGGGCAATCCTTTGAGAATACATGAACATCCTGTTTTTCATCATAATTTCACCTATTAATTTAAACAGCCATTGATTATTCTTGCAGGAACCATAATTATTAATGTTTGCCAAATGGCAATTGTCTATTTCCATCATTCTTTCCATGTGCATTGACTGGAATTCTACTGAAGGGAAATAGTGTCCTTTCTCCCATGGGCATTTTGCTTATTTATTTCAGTATTTATTTGATATGTGGAAATTCATGTTATTCTATGGGTTGCTATCTTTATTTATCCTGCTATTCAAATCATCCCAGATTTGGTCATTGAGAGTTCCTTCAAGTTGTGTTTTAAGCCTGTTTGACATGTTGGGATCTTTCTCTTGCATTCTGAAGCATGTAACTGGTTCTTGCACTAATACGACCTGTTGCAGCAGCTATAAGTCCACCTGTGGGTGATGGGGCCACTTCTGCCTCTGCTTGCCTCCAGGGATCCTCCTGCTGTAGATAGCTGATACTACATCCATGGCAGCCTAATGAAGAAAGGTGCATATGTTTGGAACTAGTTGTGCTACCTGAAAATTGCCCAGTTGATGGCATCCAAGAATCCCCAGTGCATCAAAGGAGCACAGTTCCTACTTGGAAGGGGTTGGTGCTGCTGATTTCCTGCTCCTGAGAAGTGGCTGGTTCAGTGGAGCAGATTCTGAGTACAAAAAGCCTGCCACATAATATTCCCTGCACAGGCAGTAGGCGAGCACCCTATAGAAATGGCCTTGTCCCTCACTGGCCGGCATGGAGCTTTTTCTAGACTGGCTACCTGAAAGGCAGTATGTTTGTTTTCTCTAGCTGCTGTAACAAATTACCATCAACTTCATGGCTTAGAACAATACAAAGGTATTTAAATAGAGTTCCAGAGGCTAGAAATCAGGACTAAGTCTTACAAGCCAAAATCAGTGTGTTGGTAGAGCCTGTTCCTTCTGGAGGCTCCAGGGAAGAATCTGTTTCTTTGACTTCTCCAGCTTCTGGATGCCTCCTGGTGCTTTGGTTTACAAGCCCAGCCTCACATCACACTGCCTTCACTCCCTGCTTTTGTCCTCAGATCACTGCCTTCCTCTTCTGAAGCACTTTCCCCCCTCTCTCTGCCTCTTTTCTTATCAGGAGACCCTAGACTGCTTTAGAGCCCAACCAGCTATCTAGGATCATCTCTCTGACTTCAGATTCTGAATATAACCACTTCTGCAATGTGCCTCTGCCATGAAAATAACACTCAAAGGTTCCAGGAATTAGGATGAGAACCTCCTTGGCAGCCATATTCTGCTCACTTGGGATTGCGAAGCCCTGGCATAGAGTCTAGCTTCTTCCAGTAGACTACAACAAAGCATGTTGATAGTTGGCTCAGGTCCACATGGGGCCCGGTGCTCTGTCAGTTAACCTTCCTGACTGCCCCAGGAGATATGTGTAAGCTTGGGCTTGCAGATAGAGACATGGATGCTCAGAGAGGCACAATGGCTTCTGTAGGTCAGTCCAGCAAGGTGGACCTGCTGGCCTCTGTGGAGGCTGAGGAGGCCAGGATCTCAGGCACAGCTGTTCTCCCCAGGCAAGAAGGTGCTCATCTGCTCAGTATCCATTGAAAGGCAGCAGCATGGAGCTGTAGAGCAGTGTCCTGGCAGGGTGAGCTTCAGCAGCTCCACACTGTTCTTAGGACAGTTGGCTCCCACCCAGGCTAAGGAGGAACCTGGCAAGGGCTTCTGGGCTGGTCTTGGGCTCTAGAAATCCCCACTCCTTCTCCATCTATACCCAGTGGGAACCAGGACAAAACCTCTGAGAAAAATGGTGCTGTGGCTGGGGCGTCTGTGATTAATGTGGTTGGAGCCTGGTGGAGCACCCCGATCCATCAAGCCCTCATTGTCACCCGCTCCTCCTTGCTGGCACCAAATGTGTCTCATTACACAAACATTGCACAGCAAATGAGGTGTGGTGTAGTCTCTTCTCAGCAGAGTCTGAGCCTGTGCCTGCAGCTCGAGTCACAGGGCCATGCATGGCTTGCTCATGAGTGCACCTGCCACTGACCCCTGCCCTCTCTTGACAGTTCCAGGATAGAGCTCCTGGCGTGTGCAGGCCCTGGGGGTGACATCCCCGATGTCCCCCATTCCCGGTGGTACTGCGGTCAGGTACAGTACCCAAAGAGCTGCCATTGTTTCAGCCCTTCCCTGCTGCCTGCACTTAAACCTAGATCTGCACCCACCAGCTGTGGGAGAGCTGATTGATGTGAATCTACAAACCTTGGTTTTCTCATCTGTAGAGGAGCTGTCTACAAGATATTCCAGAGAACAGTCCACAGAGTTATGTGAGAACAAAAGGACAATGTGGTTAATGCATTTAAACTCCTTTGGAAGCATTCAGTCGATGTTAGCTATTGTTATCTGTTGAGGAAGGCAGCTCATTGCAGGCCAGGGGACGTGTGTGGCAGGCTGTGGCACATCCTCAGAAAAGGAAACTGTCCCTGTTGGACTTCCAGTGTCCCACTGGCATTGGAAGATGAGAAATGGAGCTGAAAAGGTACTGTTGAGGTAGAAGAAAGGAAGTCTTCTCCCTGGTGGAGGAATTTGGATTTCCTCCTTTGCCATCTAGGAGAAGAAGGCATGGTCGATTTATTTTCAGGGAACTGCAGGAGTGTTAGAGGGTGGACAGGAAGCATAGTGAATAGACCTGCCACTGTGTCCTAGTGGCTCTGGTAGAAGTGGAACAGTGCCAGGTTGACTGTGCATAAGGAGAGGCAGGGCATGGAGTTCAGTGTGGGACACCATGTAGTCTACACCAGCTAGATGGCTTCACCTACACATCCACACCCTGCCCCTCTGCAGGGAGACACTTCCCGGTTGCCTTAAGGTGCAAGCCCACAACAGGGCTTACATAGCTTCCTGATGCCCATGTGGCTTCAGAAAAGGAAGTGGTACCATCTGCAGACTCATAGTACAGCATCTTTGGTCTGTGATGGGGCAACAAGTGAGTCAGGGATCACTTGTGAATCCCATGGGTACATGTTGCTGAGTCTCCAAGAGTCTGTACCAAGGGCAAGGAGGAAAGCTCAGCTATGAATGTGGTCAAGCACTACCTGCAGCCCCTCCATAGTCTGTGGTGCTGATGGGAGAGAGTAACATGTTGGACCGCTCCTGGCCTCTCTTGGAAATAGGCTTGCCAAGGTGTTGTGGGGAACATGACTGGGCATGACATGGCAGGGTTCCCAGTGAGAGCCTCCATTTCATTGGCATGAAGAGTCCAGGCTGACTTAGGCTAGGATTAACTAGTGACCTAGCAGGTCCACATTCCTGGTTCAGGAAGCTAGATAGACCTTCAACTCAGGGTTCCTTGCTGAGTGCAACCCTTCTCTGCCACCCCTGGACTTTCAAGAAAACCAATTCCAGCTGCCTCCTGCTCAGAGAAACTGTCCCATGCAGCAGCTCCCAAATTTGACTGCAGGTCTCAACAGCCTGAGTGTGCCTTAAAGATGCCATTCATGGACCCTGGCCCAAGAAGTTCCAGTTCTTTCAGATTAGTTCTAGGGCTGGGGATATGCTTATTTAGAGGCACCTATAGGCCAGTTTGGGGATCACTGTAGGCCACACTGCTTTGCACACTCAAAAAAAAAAAAAAAAGAAAAAGGTGGCTAGCCAGGGATTTAGCTCCCTCGAAAGTACAAGGTCCCAAGTTCAACCCGGTACCAAAAAAAAAAAGAGTGAAATTTTTTGGGCCAGGGAATTAGCTCAGTGGTGCCACTGCCTGCCTTGCAAGCCCAAGGACCCGAGTTCGATCCCTGGTACCAAAAAAAAAAAAAGAAGGTGGCTTTTTCCAAGGTTAGTGTTCCATAATGATTGCAAGAAATGCTGTGAGAGTAATAATAAACACAGCCGCCTACTGAGTCCTTGACTCACTAACATTGTCCTGGGCCCTCATGACTCTGTCCTCAGCCATTTACCAAGGGTGTGTGGTTGGGCAGGAAGAAATTTGGACATCTTCTTGATTCTGGGCTCAACACCCCAGTTCACAATTCATGGAAGGTTGGCTTTGTGTTTCTTGAGAAGCCTCCTCCTCCTTCAGCAAATATGCGTGCTGCTTTTCAGAGCCCTGTGAACCGGTGGATGAGACTTCCAAAGGGCATGTCTGCCACCTCCTAGGCTGAGATGCCAGGTAGACCAGGGTTGCCCACCAGGGACCTCGTGCCTCTTCCTCCTTTGGGTCCGTCCACATTGCCGCCCTGTCTCTGAGAAACCTCTCTTAAAACCTGTAGTGGCTGCCCACTTACTTCCTCAGAACCGTGAAGAGCAGGCAGAGAGGGAGTGCAGAGGGCCAGGTCTAGGCTGAGTGTGGGCAGCATGCCCTCCTTCTGGGGCTGCTCTAGGCTGGATGACACCTTGGCTCACTGTGGTGGGAATGACCCTGAGAGACCCCATCAGTCAGGCTCCTTCTGCAGTCTAAGCCCAGGTTGGTCAGGCCAGCCAAGGAGCAAAAGCATGACCCTGTGCCCTGCTTCCTCTGCCTAGGGGACACCACCACTCTGCAAGGAAGGCAATACTGTGACTCCTCGCTGTTCCTAATGGGGAAACTGAGAAGCAAAGGCTGATTTCCTGTCCAGCGATGCATTCCTAGTAGGTAGCATAGCTGGGATTTGAACCCTGGGCAGTGTGGCCATAGAGGGCCACACTCTACTTACTGCCCTCTCTCCCAACTCTGAGAGATTCAGATTCCAAGCATCAAGAATACACGAGGCTGTGTGGGACAGATGCTCATTTATAATGAAATGTGGCCTGTAAAAGTTTAATGAGGAGTGTGTCTGATAAGCTGGCCTGGTCTTTGATCTTTGCTGCACACCAGCCCCTCAAGAAGGGGAGCTGCCTGGCTCCAGGCTTCCGAGAGCTGGTGTGGTCAACTAAGAGCAGTAAGGTGAATCTGGACATGTAGCGGGGGTCTGCACTGGGGATGAGGGTGCATGCACAACTGTGTGGAAGGCTGCAGCCAGAAGTCCTGCAGGGTAAGGAAGTGGCCCTCTCATCCCTCTGCTTCTCTTGGGACTCTCATGGACATTCCCTATCCTATACCTGCAGGATGGAGGCAGAACTGGGTGGGGCTGAGCTTCAAATCCTATCTGTACCATTTATTCCCTTTATATCCTTGTGCTGGCTGATTCACCTCCATGCACCTCAGTTTCCCTGTCTTTAAAATGGGGACATGATAAGTACCCCTTGTGGAATTGCTGTGTTGGTAAGCCAGTCACCCGCAATGTGCTGCAGTGTGGATCTGGAGTGTCCTGAAAGGCCTGTATGATGAAGGCTTTGTCACTAGCTGATGGTGCTATTAGGAGGTGGTGTAGGGAAGGGGAAAGGTGGGCTCCCAGATGATGCCCCTGGAGAGGACTTTGGTACCTCAGCCCCTTTGGTTTCTGGCTTTGCTTCTCAGCCACCAAGAAGTGAACATACTTCCTCTTCCAGACACTCCACCCCGATATTCTGATCCAAACATGGACAGAAGCTGCCTTTCCTCCTTCTCAGTTGACTCTGTATTGCAGTGGCAGAAAGCCACTTACACAAAGTATGGGGAATGGCATGCACATTCAGTTTTGAGTGCAGGATGCAGTCCAATGGTGCCCTACTCCTCAAGGCTCCCTGTAAGGTGGACATGTCCTTCTTGCTCATGGAGGAGGACACTGGAGGTTACTACAGCACAATAGCTCCCCAAGATCACTCAGCATCCAAGTGAGACCTGACCCTTAACCCTAAGTTCTTTCCTGTGCCCTGATTGTGCTCAGAGAGGAAGGAGTCTCACTACAGTTCTTGTGGCTTCATACGTTAGGCCTGTGTTCCAACATGGAAAGAGAAAAGTCATCAACCCAAGGAAATTAATCAGTAAAATTTCAGGCATTGCTGAATAGATTGATTGGCCATGAGGTCAAGAGTCCTCCTAGACTGCACAAGGCCAAGGTGTTATCTTTGGATGGATGTAGGTGCTAGTGCCCAGAACGCATTCACTTTTTCAGTTTAATTCATTGTTGCTGGATTCATGTGTATCTAAGTGCAGTCCCTTGGTGTCACCCTGCCAGCCTCTGTCAGTGCAAGGGACTGCACTGAGAGAAGGTCCTGGCTGTGGCTGCCCCAGAACTCTTGGGCTTTGAAAAAGCCCAAAGCCATCCCCACAGCCAGCCTTACTGCCCTGATTGTGTAGAACAGGAGTCTCCTACCCCAGAGCTGTGGCCTGTTAGGAGCCAGGCCTCACAGAAGGACACATGCGGTGGGCAAGTGGTAGGCATGCGAGCAGATGAAACTTCACCTGTATTTACAGCCCCTCCTGTTACCACCTGAGCGCCACTTCCTGTCAGATCCTTGGTGGCATTAGAGTTTCACAGAAGCATGAACCCTTGTGAGAACTGTGAGCAGGGATCTAGATTCCATGATCCTTACCATCATCCCCAAACCATCTCCCCCATCTGTGGAAAAACTGTCTTCCATAAAACTGATCCCTAGTACCCAAAAGATTGAAGACTACTGGTGTAGGAAAAATGATGTTGTTGCTTCCCTCAGCAGGGGGACGCTCACCCAGTACCTGTGACATACCAGCCTTGTGCCAGGGGCTGGGGACATGGGATCAAGAGGGCACAGCCTTGTCCCCCACAGAGATCTCCTGGTCTGGTCCAAAAGGGGGCAAAATTAGGAAGTTATAGAGTGGCCTGCTAGAGGTGCTGGGGAGCCCAGAGCAAGAAAACCAGGAGCAGGAAGCACATATCAGCCAGGAAGCTGGGAACTCCTGCCCCAGCCCCAGCCCTGAGGGCCACCCCCAACTTCTTGGGGTAACCCCTGTTCCAGTGATAGGTCTCTGAGACACCTACGCCTCTAAAGAGGAAGGGGACCCTTCAGAACACACACGAATGGACACATCTGCAGCACCCCGCCTCAGAGAGGAGGTTTATCTAAGCTATTCAGGATTATCCATCCAGTCTTGACAGGCATGCAGGAGAGGAAATTCCACACAGCACTTTGGCAGGCTGGGCTGACTTGAAGAATTCTCCTCTGGAGGAGTTGTCCTGTGTCTAGCCCACCATCCACACAAGCCTTTCTCATGGCTTAAACCCAGGCCCCTCGAAATTTAATGAGGCCCTTCCTTTCCTGAAAGCCTCCCCTCTGTCCCCCTCTGCTCTCCCTGGACAGCTGCCTCCTACTCCCACCCATGGCTTCAGGGGGTGACTTGCTTTAAGGTTTGGCTCAACAGTGCTCAGCCCCCATGTACACAGGTCACCTGGAGAGGACCAGGTCCTGACTGGCTCCTCTGGCTCAGCCCGGCAGCATTCTGGGCCCCACGGGGCAGATGGAGCCAGTCCAAGGCCACCAGCAGCCCCCACCCATCCCACCCCCACTCCTTCCCACTCGCCACTTCGCCAGGGGAAAACAGTCTCCCTGGTATCAGTCCCTCTTGTCTTTTACGCTTTGGGATTTTTAAGTTTGAAATAGCTGATAACCTTCCTGTCCTGTCCCAAAAGGGCAGCTGGGATAATGAGCTGCCATTGACTGTGTGGCCAGACCTTAACCAAGTCCATCTGGATGGCCTCCTTTGTAGGCGCAATTTTATAACCTAATTTCCCTACCAAAACATCAGTGTTTACTTAGCAAGAAATCTGTTCTTTGTCAGCTGAAAACACTGATTTCTCTATTAGGATTCTGTGGAAGGAGTGCCGGGCGGAAGCTGGAGTGTATGGGTCTTTAAGGGAGTGGGCAAGCAAGGGCTGGACAGACTGGATGTGTGTCTGCCATGGAGCAGGCCTGGTGGACAGGGCCAGGGCTGTCCAGGATGGAGCCCGAGCAGCAGATGGTGTCGTGGCCAAGATGGGCCCACTGGTGACCAGAGGACAACCACAGAGCCCTGAAATGCTTTCCAGCAGCTCGTACTAGTTCTCCACTCCCACCCCACCCCAGAACCCCCATCCACTCAACCAACCTCCACCATAGGCCAGCTTCCAGCCAGGATACTTTTTACAGAATGTGGTCCTGCTAAATATTGAGGGCGTACAGAAGAATAGCAAAAGGATGCTTAAAATAGACAAGTCATAGTGCCCACAGGTGCCCTGGTAACCTCCCTGGCCTAGAGACTGGGGACAAGCTGGCACTTTGAAGTCACAGGTGCCCCTGCTCTCCTGCCCTGGGTCCCCCCTTCCAACCTCACGGTTCTCTAGGATTTCCAGTTTATCAGCCCCTTACATCTGTTACAGTTATTACCTCACATCTTATTCCTCTAGCAACAGATGGTTTAGTTTTGCTTGGTTGGGCTTTATGCAGTCGTGCAGGTGTGTTTTTTGGGAGCTTGCTTGTCACATTCGCCATTACCTTCTGGAGGTTCGCCCTTCAGTATGTGGGGCTCTTGGTTCACTTACTCTGTGCTGACAGGTGTTTGGGCTGCAGCTGGGTCTTCATCCTTCTGAACATCACTATTGGAGCGCACGCCCTTGTGCCATCTACTGGGCTCCTAGTGCGGCGGGTTGTTTAGCATAAGAATCTGTCTGGGAACGGATCTGATGAGTCATCTTAACCTCCCGGATGTTGCCAGGCTTTGTGGGTGGTTTTGCCAACACACATTCCCTGCAGCTATTTGAGAGCTCGGTTTCTTGCTCATCTTTGTCACCAGGCTGACGTCAATATTTCCATTTGTCCACTCATGTGTTTACTGGCCACTGATGTTTCCTTCTCATTAAATGCCTACTCAGCTAAAAAATCCACCTTTCTAGGGAGCTGTCTTTTTCCTATTGACTTGAATAAGCATTTTATATATTACCGCTGCTGGTTCCATGACTAGTGATATGCGTTGCAAGCATCCTTTCTCAGTGGGTGCTTGGTCTCTTCCCTTCTCTGTTAGCAAACATGGAAGAAGAGAAGCTCCTCTTGAAATGTGGCTTGAGTTGTGGGCATTTCCCCCGTGCCTTTCCCCGATGTTCTCCTCTCACCCAGCTGGCAGGTCCGATCTTGATCCACCAGACTGTCCTAGATAATCCCTGGCATGACCTGCCATTTTTTCAGAGACTCTGCTGCCTCAGAATGCCAGGCCTGTACCACTCATGTACAAGAGTAGACCATCTCTGATGCTGCCTCCTGCAGGAAGCCCTCTCAGATTGCCCCAGTAGAGTGAGAATTCTTCCCCTGCCAGCCCTCTTCCCCCCCAGCACTTTGCATACCACTTGCTGGCTGCAGTTAGTCTTTTCTCTCCCTCTGTGACCCCAGAGGTCCTGCATGGTCCCTGCAGCAGCACCCTGACAGCCTAGTGCAGTGGTGGTAAGCCTATGACATGCGTGCTATAGCAGGCTGTTTGTATCATTGAAAGCATTAAAAGGTTCGCTATCCCTGGCCTAGTGATTCCCACATTCATGCACTCTTCTGAGTTTATGCCCACATGGGTTCAGGGTCCTGGCTGATTCTTGCTCGGGTTCCTTGCTCCCTACCCAGTGCCATCAGGGGCTGTGGGCAGTGAACACTGACTGAAGAGGGGAGTGGTGCTTGGCCATGGAGCAAGTACTGGCTGGCAGGACACCGGGGTTCATACCCTTCAGGCGTATGGACAGACTCCAGGACAGACTGCTGCCAGATCCCGTGGAGTGCAGAGGGGCATGGAGAAGACCTGGGCTCCAGTCTGGGCAGGGGCTCCATGTTTTCCAAAGGAATACTCTGTCCATCTCTGAAAATGCACCCCACCCGCCCCGAGTGAGTATATCTTGGAAAAGACTTAGTTTCTGGAACTTTCTAAATGGATGTATGGAAAACACAGAGAATGAGCTTGCCAATGTATGGTTTCACAGAAAAACTAACAAAAGAAAACACTGGAGAAGAGACTGAATTCCATGCAGTAGAGCCTCACAGAGCAGTTTCTGTTTGTTGGTGGGGCCTGGGGCAGTAGGTTTGGGCCTCACTCTGCAGGGATGTGCTGGTAACCCCGCCTGCCACCCCGCCTGCCCACTCTGCCTGGCATGGAAAAGTCTTAGTTTAGGGCTGGAGAGGGGCAGAGGCAGCAAGGCTGAGTGTTGCAGAACTTGGCTCCCTTTCTGGAAGGCCAGTGGGTCTGCAGAGGGCTTCTGAAAGCAGGCGCTGCCCGGTGCTGCTGTGAAAGTGGTGCCAGCCCCGAGCAGCTCAGCAAGAGCTGGAGGGCACAGACTCCCCACTTCCACGCACCACTGACCCACCGCATGGTGCTGTGATCCTGGTGGGTGGTAGGCATCATGGCCCAAAGGCAGGACTGGCACACACAAGCCAGTGTCTCCAGGGCAGAGGCCTTGGCGTGTCAGGGCTGTGTGCTGGGTGGATTCTGGCTATGGGGAGGCAGGGACCGTGTAATCCCGGTGGTGGGGGGAAGACATGCTTGGGAGCCCTATGAGCATGGAGATTGGAATGCAGGGCTCAGAGGCCCTCTGCTGCCAAAAGCAACCAGCACAGAGAGGAAGGGGGACCTTTCCTGCCTGCCTGCCAGAAGGGAGCACCCGCTCGGGCCTGGGTTATTCCAGGAAGTAACATGGGAGCTCTGCTCTCTGGGAGTTACAGTCACAGAAGAAAGAAGTCAGAAATTATGACAATGATGCCTCCCACCTCCTGAGGCTGACTGTGCACCAATATGCATCGCCTGTCACCTTGGTTGCCAGAGCTGCAGGAACAAGTTATCATGAACTCAGGGCTCCAGTCTTGGAGGTCAGAAGTCTGAAATCATTGTTACTGGACAAGGTGTTAGGGTTACACTGCCCAGAGAGTCCAGGGGTGAGAAGCCATTTGTCGCCTCTTCCAACTCCTGGTGGTGCCCAGCACTCCTAGCCTCATACCCACATCATCGTCATCTACACCGCCAAGACACATGGACCTTTCCTCTCGGTGCCATTTGCCCCCCTGCCTCTCACCTACAAGGTCCCCCTGACCACTTTAGAGCACACCCAGATAATCCATAACCTGCTCATCTTAGGGTGCTCATCTGGCTCACATCTGCCAAGTCCCTTTTTTCTACATAGTCATTCACAGGTTCTAGAGTTTAGGACAAGGATTAGTCTTTGGGAGACATCAGCCTCCCACACATGCATTCTCTCTGCATGTGTCTTTCCTTATAACAGATGTGTAAGATTGCTATCACCATAGCTCTTTGCAGACAGTGAGACAGGTTGAGAGAGGGCATATGATTTGCTCCCAGCCTCACAGCTAGGAGAGAGATGAGCTGGGCTGAGAGGGAACCAGGTATTCTGCTACCAAGCTTGTGTTCATCACTAGTCACTCTCTCTACTTTACCCACCCACCCACCCATCCATTCACCCACCCATCTACTTATCCACTCACCCATCCACCCATTCATCCATCTTCCATCCATCTATCCATTCATCCATGCACCCATCCAACCATCCATCCATCTACCTACCAACCCACCCATTCATCCATCTATCCATACACTCATTCATTTTTTCATTCACTCATCCATTCATTAGACATACTGAGTATGCTCTGTGCTTGTGGCGGGCACAAGCCTGGTGCTGGACAAGTGGTGTAAGTGGAAGTAGACTAGGCACCTGCACCTGGGGCTGTCTGTCCACTGGGAAGACAGGCCACATGTGAACTCATCACTGCCTGTGAATTCAACCCTGAGAACACCTGGTCATCAGCTGAGCCACAAGTGCAGGGTCCAGAGGAGGAGCCACCTTCCATGGGAGTATCTCATGAGCTGCCTGAGCTTGATCTGGAGCCTGGAGGCTCCTTGGCCAGGGGGCCTCTGAGAAGAAACAGAGGTAAACTGGAGAAAGGGATACAGATGAGAAGAGTGTCGTGGCAGTTTCAGTTGACCAGGGGCTGAGCTGTGGGGAAGGACTACAGCAAGTGCCCAGGACTAGAGAGATGGCACACAGGTGCTGGACATGTGGGACTGCAGCCTCTCTCCGCTGCCACTGAGGCTATATGTAACCCCAAGAGCCAGGCCAGAGATAAGACACGTAGGCTCTAAGTGACTGGAGCTCCCCTTTCTCATCAACAGCAGCAGCCCCTAGACCAGTCTGGAGCCACCTGGTTCCTATTGTGCCAGCGACTGCTGCCACTACCTCACCATGGACGTGCCAGGTCACTTTGTGTCTCAGTAGTGCTGTCTGTGAAATGGGACACAAGGGGCCCACTCCTACCTGTCTCTGGCCTTGCTGACCTGTTCAGGGGGACTCTGAACAAAAGCATCTCTCAGTGGCTAAGAGGGTGGGTCCCTCCTTCTGGCTCCCATCCCTTGAGTGGCAGATCCCATCCTGGGTGGCTCATGTCAAGTCTAGGTGAGTCAGCACCCTCAGCTCCAAATTGTTCAGCTTCCCCAAACAAGCACCCTGGGTGGGGCACAGGGGCCAATCCCTGCACCCCCCCAGCACTGCATTAAAGAGCATGTCGGTTCCTGCCCCTGTACCCTGGCCCAGCTGTGCTGTGCTGCATGACAGTTCAGATGCCCCTCTTCTCCTCCCTGTCCATCAAAGACTGACTCATCCCTCCAGCCCTCTAGGGGACCCCACCACCATGGCTCCAGACCCCAGGGACAGGCCCTCTCTGAGATGCTGGGCATGCTCGCTCAGGCCCAGCTGGTAGCTGGTAGGTGCTGAGCTGCACGTGGCCAGGTTGGTTCTCATCGCTGTGGCCTCTCCTTTTGTCTCCTGCCAAAACTCCTGTGTGAGCATGTGGGGAGGGGGCTGGTACGTGATGCTGGGAGGGTAGGTGGGTGGGGTCTGCTTCCCTCTGCTGCTTCCGCTTGCACAGCTCTTAAATCTGAGGGAGGGAAGCAGTGATCGGGCTCTCAGTGCCTGGCACTAGCTACCCTGCACACCTTCCCTGCCTGGCTCATCCATCTCACAGCTGTCCTGGCCTATAGGCAAGGGACACTGGGGCTCAGGGGCAGATGGTACCGAAGCCATGGCAGCAGCAAAGCCACCACTGAGGCCCCCATCTGTCTGACTACAAAGTGCAGGCTCTGCCTATCATGTGCTCAATGCCCCCTCAGCCCACACCACCCCAGGTCAGCCTGGGAACCAGCTGAGTAACATTGCAGAAGGACCAGCTGGCAGAGCTTTTTGTGGGGCAGAGACAGCAAGAAGGGGGCAAGCAGTAGCTTGCATCTTGGGGACCATTAGTAATGTCTCTGCCCGGCCTGACTTCACAGAAGCAGAGATATTGCCTCCTCTTCCAGCTCTACGACCTTAGGCAAGACACATGACTTCTCTGAGCCTGTTTTCTCATCTTTAAAATGGAATAATCCAACCAACCTTGTAGGCCTGTTGGATGCCTTGCACATGGATGATCAGCATGTGTTGACGACTCAAGTCAGCACTGGAAGCTTTCCTGTGGCAGTGTCCAGTGATGCCTCTCTGTGCTTTGTCCTGCCCCCCATTTTTCCTTTCCCTCCTTTCTGTCTTTACTTCCTCTGCCCCAACACTGACATTTTGGGCCCAGCCCTGCAGGCACAAGGTGGACAGACCTGAGGAATTGGGGCTCAGGTCTGCCTTGCAGGGTGCCACATCAGGGGTCACTGGGCAGGGGAAGGCTGTAATGGTCAAGGCCTCCCTGGACAAGCCCTGACAGTTGCCTAAGACAGAAAAACTCAGTTTGAAGCGACTTACAGCGCGCGCACGCACACACACACACACACACACACACACAGATCTTGGCTCTTGGCTCAGATAACTGGAAAAGCCAGTTTTAGGCAAAACTGAATCTGGACCCAGGGGCTCAAGTAGAAGCTGATCCCATCTCAGTTCATTCTTCTCCCCTCTCCCAGGTCCCCCAGCAGCTCCATGCCTGCATTCTACCAGCTTAGCCACCCTATGAACCTGAGACCTTCTTTCTCACTAATTCCAGCCAGAGTGGCTGCCTCGGGCATGTGCCCATCACTGAACCAGTCAAGGTACCCAGGGATAGGGAGTGTTCTGACCACATGCACTTGGGTCATATGTCCTCCTGCCCAGAGCAGAAGAAAGAAAGTGGGTCCATCAATCCACCCCAAAGTGCTCTGTAGGCTTTGCCCCACTGCCTGAGGCATTACCTTCACACACACATAGCTTTATGCTCCAGCCTTTCTTTGCACATGCTGCCTGCTTTGTTTATAATGTATTTCCTCATGAATTCTTCTTCATCCCTCAGGATTCAACCAGAATTCACCTTCTTTAGGAAACCTTCCTCTCCCTATCAAGCACCTGATGCTACCCCGCACTCTTTCCATACTTGGTTCATCTCATCTCACAACTGTGTCAGCCTGCAAGCAAGGAGAAGTGCAGATCAGGGACAGTCAGGGAACTCTTCCTATGCACTGTGTTCCTATCGCACTGCCCTGTGCTCACCTGGTTCAGTCTGCCTCCTCCACGAGGACTCTGACCTCCCTGAAGTTCCCTGGACACAGAGTGTGGGCTCAGGGCAGCCTCACTGAAAGAGTGAACAAACTTAAGAAGGATCTTCTGGTAAGGCCAGGCTCAGAGGAGCTCGGAGCAGTGTATAAGAGCAGAGTGCAGAGGGCGGCTCTGTCACCCAGGGCAGTGTGGATGTGCACACTCGTGTGTCTGTAACACTGCTGTTTACATTGAGCTCAGACAGCTGGCTCCTCCTCTTGTCCTCAAGGCTGCCTCTTTGAACCTCTGCCAGCTGCCAGAGTGCAAGGCACGGACAGCCATGGTTCAGACTAGGCTGGCCCCTACAGCACAACTGTGTAGAAATAGAAACAGGAGGGAGGCTGCTGGTGGGACTAGCCTGGAGCAGGGTGCAGACCTCACTAGCAGACACCTTTGCTGATGAGGGGGCACTCCCAGCACCCAACATGCCCAGGACTCTCATTTGGATCATGGGGTGGTGCCAAGCATTGAAGAAAGCAAAGCTTAGGTCCTGGAAGCCCCAAAAGACTCCTTTATGGATTGGCACTGTTGGTATGGGGTCAGGGCTGCTGGAAGCTCCCTGTTTCCCCCAGTGAATTCATAATCCTTGGAATTTTGCCGTTTGAGACTCATCCTTTGGCTTTGTTTGGTCTGGCAAAGTGACAATGTCTTGGAAATGACAATGACCCTGGATTCTTATCAGTCACGTACGACACAATGTGAGGTAGAGGTCCCTGGCCCTCCTGAAGTAGGCTATGTGTGGCCATGGAGTGGAGGTGGGGACATAAGGGGCTGAAACAGTGTGAGGTAAAAGCTGCTCTGCTCTCAGGTGCTGCCCTCTCCCTGATCCTGCCCCCAGCCCAGGCTTGGCACATAAAGAACTGAACTCATCAAGAGCACCCACTTCTCCACTGAGGACACAGGCTTGAGCCCAAACTCACCTGAGTTGGGTGTGGCTCCTCCACCTGCTGGCTGAGGGATAATGGCCAAGGGACTTGGTCTTCCTGGTGTGTTGTCATCTGTAAAATGAGCAGAAAGTACCTACTTTAGGAATTTTTTATTTGGATCAAAAGAGGAAATATGTACATATGGCCTTCTGGTGGCTGGCATGTCACTGCCCTGTGCTAAGCTGCCAGGGTATAGCTGTGATTTAGGTGGCCTTGTGTAGAGGGGACATCTAGGAAGGCTTCCTGGAGGAAGTGTCTAGAGAGTCATCCTTGGCTACACTGGCTGATGGACCAATTGGCTGGGTGCCCTGAGTCCCCAGGTCAACAGACGCTCCATGTTCCAAGTTGACTTGTTCTTGGAAAGGAAACTAACACGAGTTAACCCCCTACCATATGCACTTGTCTCTTTCTACCACCCTGGTAAGCCACCAGAAAAGGTCATCAACCTGGCTGAGGCCACTCAGCTAAGTAAAAGGATCAGTGCTAGCAAGACAACTAGAGCTCTTGAAGGGGCAAGCTGTGCCCCCATGTAGGGTTCTGTCTCCCCACCTTCCAAGCTCTGGGTCCTACAGAACAGCCTCCCAAAGCCAGATCTGCTCCTCATGTGCTGAGATTCCCTTGGGGAGTCTGTTCTCAGGCTGGGCAGCAGCCCCTCTGAGCATCCCATCCAGGTAAGAGTCCCCAGTGGTGCAGTGCAGCCCTGGACAAGGGGCACCATCCTGGGAATAAGGCCCACTCCAGGAGACCCTTACTTGCCTCCTTCTGGCTGCACAGCCCTGGGATGTGATCCCCTGTCTGGGCACAGCTGTTGGCACAGGAGCTGTTTGCCCGGCCTGGTGGGCATGAAGCCAGGGCTTCTGTGCTGGAGGGGCTGCCATGACCCCAGGGGCTGAGATCCTGCAAGGAGCTCAGGGATATCCCCATGACCTCAGGCCTGGAGAGGGAGGACAGCGGCCTATGGGAGGTCCCGTGTCCTTGCTGACGACAGGTAAGGGAAAGGGGAGGCAGAGCTCACCTTCCTCCAAAGGTGGCAGCTACTCTGAAGAGACAGAAGTCCAAGTTCCTGCACGGGGGACAGGTGCCCATTCTCAGGCAGCCCTGTACAGCCGCAGCACCACCTCACTCCTGCCTCCTCCTGGGCAGAGACTCATCTGGCTGGATGGATCTGGCTTACCTCAGACAGACTCACCGGGGCCATCATGTGGCCTCCGTGTGCTGCTGGAAAGCCCCATGTGACTGCTGGCTTAGGGGCCTCAGCTGTAGCTGCCACCATCTGCAGTGAAACCTTGGGGCCAGAGATAGTGTTTCTGGTTTGGGAGCTGGGCAAGCCACTTAGGGCCACCAGCTTCAGTGACCACAGGCTGCTGTGTCCTCAAGACCCAGCCACTGCAGGCTCTGGGAACTTGCTCTGCCTGGTGTGTCCCTGAGAGGGCCAGGGAATTGGGACAGGAGGTGCCTGAGCTGTCCTCCAGCCCATGGACATCTACTTGTCACTGTAGCATACCTAGCCTCCAGGTGTGTCTCCTTCAGCCCCATGCCCACCCCTGGGAGCCAGGAGGGTGGAGTGATGTTCTCTTCAGTCTTTTACCAAAATCATGTGTCCTTCCTGTTGTAGTCACATGCCAGCAGGAGCTGTCCTTGGCCAGAGGGTACATCAATCTGTTCCATTCTTCCTCCCTTGAGACACAGCCCCTGCCCAGAGCAAAGCCATATCTTAAGGCCTCACACTTAATGACAACTCCTTGCAGGTGGCTCTGGCTCTAGAGGTGGACTGGGAGTGAGAACAGCTACAAGAAGTGGTGGCTCTTGATTATCCCCGAGGCTGCTTTCTGCCAGCCTTGGTGTTTGACACACAAACATGTGCTTGTCAATGATCCTGAAAAAAACTCAGTGCTTCTTAGTGTGCCAGCTGAGTGTGCAGCAGTGCCCAGACACACCCTACTCCCGGAAGAACTTGGTCACCCTGAGAGATGGACCCACCAACTGGAGACCAAAACAATGCACCTTGAGAGCAGAGAAGGGTGCGAGCCAGGGGAAGGGGCTTTGGGGGGGAGTCACCCAGTGGGTTCCACACTGGGCTGTAGGGATGAGAAGGAGGCAGTCAAGGATTGGCATGGGCCAAAGCACAGAAGCTGGTAAGAATTGGCAGGATCCCTGGGTCTTCACATCCATTGCAGTCACATGTGTAGCAGAGTATTTACCTCCACGCCCTGAAGAGTAGCCTCTTGTGGGAAGTTTGTAAAACCCAAATAGGAAGACATCTGGACCTCACCTGTTTGGGTCCTAGCTTGTACTGCGTTGTAAGCCCAGTTTCCATGCACCGCTGAACATAAAATCAGTAATTATCTCCAGTTTGCTCAGCTCCAGAGCAATCATTCTCTGCCCAGAGTAACCAATTCTCATCATACCTTTCACGCATGCACCATCTGTCCTGTGGGAAGATGCAGAGGCTTCCTGGGCACTTCTGGGTTTGTCCTAGGTGGGGGAGTAATGCTATAATCCCAGCTGTCTTATATGGCCTATCTGCTGAGAGTCAGGCACAGTTTAGAGGACTTTTACCTTCATGGCAACTCTATGTAACAGACACATTATTGTCCTGTTTTACAGATGCAGAAATTAACTGTTTAGTGTGATTCAGCTGTAATTCCAATCTAGTCTGATTCTCACCCATACTCTTTATGTTGTGTCAAACCATAAAGATACCCTATTTTCTGAAAAATTGAAGCTCAGATCTTGGTAAATGTGGCTCCGAGTGATTTAGTAAAGTCTGATTTGTCTCAAGGGGACACGATTTGGAGTAGATGACCCTGAAACACCCTTATAGCTGCTCAGAGGCCCAGGCAGCTGGGAACAAAAAGCCCTATGGGGTGCAGAGTCTGGAAGTGGCCAGCTCAGGCCACAGGAAACAAGCCCCGTGGATCCCTGTTGGTGGACATTCAAGACAGGGCTCAGTGTACGAAATAAAAAGTGCAGGGTTTTGTGGCGAGTCTTCCTAGACAATCAAGGGCTGTTCGTGTCGGTTTGGGGTTCTTGGGTTCTTGGAGGCCCTGTGCGCCCTCTTTCTGAGGTCACTGCTTTGTCCCCACAGGCCTCCCACTCTGAGCGGCAGCCCTGTCATCTCGGACATCTCCTTGATCCGGCTTTCGCCGCACCCTGCTGGTCCTGGGGAGTCCCCCTTCAACGCCCCCCACCCTTACGTGAACCCCCACATGGAGCACTACCTCCGGTCTGTGCACAGCAGTCCCACACTCTCCATGATCTCAGCAGCCAGGGGCCTCAGCCCCACTGACGGTGAGAAGGGCCTGGGGCTGGGAAGGGCTTCTGAAGGGGCATCGGGCTCACCACAGCCTCTGTCCCCTGGGACTGTGACCAGGCTGGCTTTCCTTCCCACTGCTTCTGAATACAGACTTTTCAGCAAATGAATGGTGACAGCTGAGAGATTTGGGAGTTCCCTGGGTTTTGTGCTTATTACAGAGCTCTTCTGCATGCTTCGCCAGAAGGGTGAAGGTCCGTTCGTGTAGGTCCTGTCCTGGGTGAGAACCACACCCTGAAATAAACTGGAGTCTGCAGGAGCTGGTGTTAAGGAAAGGGGTGTTGTGTAGGGAGTGTCTCACAGGGCCCCAGAGCAGGAGGAAGGGAGCGCTGGCTGGCTGTCCCCTGTGTCTGTTTTCTGGGCCCCATGTAGGTCAGCACAGGTGGCCTACCAGTGGCAGTCCAGCCCCTGACACTCCAGGAGTGAACTTGGAACTGATTGGTCCATCTTGGAAACCAGCCAGCCACCACCAGTCGGAGTCAGGACAGGGCAGTATCACATGATACAAATAAGCTTTTCAGATCTAAAATACTTGTGGTTTCCACCCTCTGTTCCCCAACCCATACATGCAAACACTCATGGGTACATACATCCACACATGCACTGGACAGCAGAGAGCATACTTGGAGCTGGTAAGTGCACCTCCTTCCCTGGCATGGCATGGGCACTACCCTCTGCCCTGCAGTGCTGCTCTAACAGTGCTGTTAGCCTCTTGTGGTCCTATCCTTGAAAGCAACCCAGCAGCATCTTCTCAGAACTGCCACTGAGGCTTAACGTTTCAGGCCAGGATCATTTCTAAGCCAAAAGACATTTGAAGTGTGCACTGTGAGCCCATGGGCAGAGGCTCTGGGAAACACGGCCCCAGCCAGTCCCTCGTTATTGCTGTCATTCAACCCCAGAGAAATGTGTCCCCTCCCACCTTCAGGGTGTGATCTTGAGCTGAAATTGAGGCCTGGCTCTGTGAAGGTGCTGGCTGAAGTTCCACAGTGATAAGGGGCTCCTGGCTTCCAAGTGTGAAAAAACCATGCCCTGAAACATCAGGCTTATGTTCCAGGAGGAAGGAAGTTTGTGATCTGCCTGGTCTTCTCTAGAAGCAAACTAAGCAGGGCAAGTGATTGTGACCACCAGGCCTAAAAATAGCCAACCAGAATGTGCTGCCACTGGGAAATGGCCCCTTATGGTTAAAATCCAGCTCTGAACTTCACATGGGTCCCTTAAGTGACCTTGACTGAGATGGGGTCCTGAAGATGATACGACTCCACCCAAGTTGCTGACTTGTGGAAAGGTCCCATTACTCCTGATGACCCAGCCAGGGATAGGCTGGTGGCACCATGAGGGTGCTCATCAGGCTCCAGATGCTGTCTCCAACACTGAATGATGTCCCTAAAGATGAACTCACATCTTCATCCCTGGCCCTGTGGGTGTCACCTCATTTAGAAAAAGGGCTTTCCAATTATCATTCATTTAGAAATCTAGATCATCCTCAGTTATCTACCTGGGACCTCACACCAATGACAGATGTCCTTATAAGAGACACCTGGGGAGACAGTGATGTTAAGTCAGAAACAGAGATGGGAATGATGTGGTCACAACCAAGAAGGCCAGCAGCCACCAGAGGCTGGGGGAGGCAAGAAACAGGTTCTCCCTAGATCCTCTGGAAGGAGCCTGCCCTGCTGATGCTTTGAATTTGGACTTATGGCCTCCAGAGCTATAAAATTCTATTGTTTTATACTGAGTGTGTGGGGGGTTTTTTGTTGTTGTTGTTGTTTTCCCCTGCTAAAGGGGATCCAACTCAGGACCTTGAGCTTGCCAGGCAGGTGCAGTGCCACTGAGCTACGTTCCCAGTCCAAATTCTGTTGTTTTAACAATAATTAGCACTGAGTTTGTGCCTTTTATTGTAGCAACCTTTGTATACTAATACATAGTAGCAGTGCTCTTAAGAAGAAGCAGAAGCCAGCAGCCCTGCCAGAGCCACACTGGGCCCTAAGAGGTGTCACAGGAGAAGGAAAGCAAGAGTGTCCTAAGATACTCAGGAGTCACTACATGGATTGCAGTGTGGCCCCTGCAGAAATGGGTGGGAGACAGGTGCCTTGGAGAAGAGACCTTTCTGGTTGGAGCACCCTGTTATGCCTAATTTCAACATAAACACTGGTGTGGTTCCTGTAACAGCTACTCACTCTAGCCACACCCAGTGAGACAGAAGGAACAGGCTCAGCACCACGGTCACCTGGCTAATTTGCATACCTCTGACTCCCACAGCAGGTAGACCAGATACCCCAAGGTTCCACCAGCCCCAGAGCAAGCTATTAAGTGGCCAGAGTTGGTGTATCTGGCCCACAGAGCAATCCTATCAGGAAAGAAAGTTCATGAGCAATCCCAGGCAGTGCTTACCAAGCCATGTGCATCCTGGGAACAAAAGGGATCTCCAGGGAGGGCTTCAGGGAAGGGAGTGAGCAAGGCATTGTTCAGAGTGGACAGAGTAGGCAGACACTAGGGTGGTCAGCCTGGCTGGAGTTCAGAGCAAGAGGAGGAAGGGGAAGAGGAGACCGGTGCCTTCCATCTGCTTCTTTCATCTCTCCACCAAATTCACGTAAAATGGCACTCTGTTGGCCAGCACTAAGAGCAGAGAGGCCATGACACACAGTGGTTAGGACTTCAGCTCTAGATTCAAACTACAGGTTCCATCCAGCTGTGCCACTTGGCCACCGAGGGACCTCACACAAGGTATTGAACTAAAGGCTGGAGACCTCATCTGCTCTGTGGGTCTGGCAAGGATGGCTCCAGCTCCTGGTGCTTTAGTAACAGTAAGATTGAGGAATGCTTGTGAGCACCCCCTCAGAACTGGCCTGCTGCACACCCAGTGAGTGAGCGCTTGTCACACACTGAGTGGAGCAGTTGGGATTTGATAGCAATTTTCAGAAGGGCCATTCTTACTCCCATTTTACAGATGGAAAGCTGAGATGGCACCTTCCGGTTTTGCACATCTAGTAAAAGCCAGGAGTCTTCATAGATGTGTTTGGTGCCCAAGCTTACTCAAAGTCATTCTCTAGCCCAGCAGTACTGAGTGCCAGGCCCCCAGATACTCAGAATCAACCTCCTCCAGTCTGGGCTGTGCGCCATGGGGGCAGGAGCTACGGGCATTGGCCAAGGCCCAGAAACTCCCGGCATCCACCTTGCCCTGGATGTTCTGTCGAAGGCTGACCAGGCCCATGCTACCTGCCATGGCACTTCCTTTCACATTATCTTCCCACTTTAAAGGGTGCTGGGCCCTGGATCTTGTCACCCTGGGGCTCTGGCAGGGAGGAAGGGGAGATTATTTATGACTAAGGTGATGGAGGCAGGCCGAGGCTGGACCTGGCCTCTCTCTGCAGCAGTGGCTTGCCCCCCACACTGGTGAAGATGGGGCCCAGCTCACAGCTGATAATGACACACAGGTGGGCAGGAGGGACCCCTCGGACAGATATGTGTTTCTCTTTTCTTTCTTCGGTCAGGAAAGATGCAGCTAGTGCTGGGTTCTGATGGCTTCCTTCTCTCTTGTCCTACAGTGACCCACGAGCACCTGAAGGAAAGGGGCCTATTTGGCCTCGCTGCCCCAGGCACCAACCCCTCGGACTATTACCCCCAGATGACGCTCATGGCTGGCCACCCTGCACCCTATGGGGACCTTCTGGTGCAGAGTGGGGGTCCTGCTGGTGCACCCCATCTCCACGACTACCTCAACCCAGTGGATGGTGAGTGCTGGGGTGTAACTATGGAGTGGGGGTCCAGGCCCAAGGGAAGCAAGACAGAGGGGTCGCTGATGGCCGCCCCCTTGAGGCAGCAAAGAGCATTCTCTGTTCCCTTGGGAGAGAGAGGTAGACCTTTACCCCAGTGGCCACCACACTGCCCCCCACAGAGGACTCAAGTCTCCCAACAGCACTTTCTGAGTTGTATGGACCAGGAAGGGTACTAAGCATTGTGGACATCACCATGAACAAAACACTCATCTCTGATTTTGTGGAAGCAATGGTATAATGGGGCCAACAGACACCACACAGCACTAGGAATGATGAGATGGAATGACCAGTTATAAATGGAATGGGGCACAAAGTAGCAACCAGGAGGGAGAGCACAGGCTGGACTGGGAGTACAATTTGGAAAAAGGAAGCCAGAGAAACCCTGATTAGGAAGATGGTATTCCAGCACATCATTAGAAGAAGCAAGCCATGCAAAAGTCTGGGCGCACACAGGGGTGAAGTGATCTGATTTATTCTTGAAAGGCATATTGTTCTGTGCTAATCTGAGAACTGATGTAGGGCCAAGGGGAAGCAGAGGTCCAGTTAGCAGATCTGACGGTTGGTGGTGTTTCAGTAGACTGTGAAGGCAGGGGCACAAGACTGTCCCCAGATCAGATGGAGACTTGAAGGACAAGAAGAGAGGTGAGGTCAACATCAAGATCTTGGATTCAAGCAGATGGAGGACACAGCCGTCAATAACTGAGACTTGGTTGTAAGCAGCACCTATTTGATAGGGAAGGGGGCAGGTGTCCTGTTTAGGTAAGTGGGAGTCTTTTCCTCCTGCCAAATGCCACATGCACGGCTGTCCTTCCCGTCAGTGTGGCTCCAGGTCCTTCTCAGAGGTGCCTGGGTGTGCAACCAGACAGAGGGAAAGGAGCCACAGCTGGCCTGCAGGCAGGCATCTCCTCAAGCCCCGCCTGGCCGGCCTTTCCACTCACAAATGGCCCATGGCAGGCGGAGGCAGAGGCCTGTGGGGCAGCTCTGATGCCCTCTGGCTTGTGCTGACTGTGGCAGGTTGGAGAGCGCTGGTGGGCAGCAGATCTGCCGGTCCCAGGGTGGGCTCCTGACCTCAGCTCTGTCCCCAGCCTTCCTGCTGTTCTGCCTCACTTCCCTCAAGCAGGGCTGAGATCTCATCCTTGCTGATTTATCTTCCTTCCCTGTGCCTGTCCTGAGCCACAGTGGCAGGCTCCCTCCTTGGCTCCTGTTTTACTCTCTCTGTCCTGCCCACCTAAGGCTTATAGGAACCAGTGGTGTAGTCCTTGTGCCCTCTTGGGTGTCTCCTGTTTCCCCAAATAGGGGCGAGGTGGTAACCCTAGGATGGATTAAACACATTGTGTGCGTGTGACCAGCACCTGGCCTAATACTAGGTACTCAACCAATGCTAGTTTTGGTCTCTGTCTTCAAGTATTCTTTTCCCTCTTTCAAAGCCACCCCCTTATCCTCTTGTAGGATTCTGTGTCAGTTGTCTGCACCTCTGTCCATTGAGGCTTAATCCCAGGACAAAGGCCCTCCTGGCCACCTTTTTCTCACCATTTTGCCATCTATGCCATCCCTGAGGCCTGCCAAGTGTGGCTTGTCACCTTCCTTGGCCAGCCAGTTATTTGCCACCTTTCCAGGTCTCCTCTCTGACACTGTGAGCTTAGACCCCTCAGTCTCACTGCTGCCTCCTCTGGGGAACTGGAGGTCCCCAGACACCTCCCCACCCTGCAGCACCAGCTGGTTTGCCACACTAATTCACACACAGTGCCCTAGGACTTCACCCAGGTCACCACTTGAATAGAGTCCCAGGCCTCTGGGTCTACCCAGCAGCACCCAAGTCTCCCCCATCAGAACTGGCTAGTGCTTCTCCTTCTGTGTAACAAGATGGCAAGTCCCAGGTTGAGGCTCATCTGACGGGCAGGCCCTCCCTGTGCGTAGGATGAGGAAGAGAGTGGTCGTTACAAAGGGACTGGAGTAGAAAGATACAGACTAATTAGTGCAGAAACTGCTGTGGTGGGAGAGCAGCTGCGGGCTGGCAGGCAGCCTGAAAAGTGGCTGGGGCGCAGCTTTGTTCTCTCTGGGGCACTCTGCACTGGGCAGCATCTGGGGGGCTGAGCTTCTTTGAGCAACCGGAAGGCCAAGGCCATAGAGGCAGGCAAGGAGGTGAGCTCATGGGTGGGCAGGAGAACTCCTGGCTGACGTCAGCAGCCACTGAGTAACTCATCACACCCGCCCTCTTCCCCCACTTCCATCTCAAGCATCACCAGATTCCAGAGCTGGCCTAAATAAAGGTGTCAGATGCTCAGAGTCAGCCATGAGGCGAGGGTGGGAATTTTTCCTTAACTACGATTTCAAGAACAGGTGATTTCTGTTTCCCAATCTATTATAACCCAAGATCAGAGCAATCTCAGATCTTTTGCATTTGTCACTATTTAACGCACTTTGTTGCAGAAACAGAGTCTTTTTTTCTTTTCCTTCTCTTTTTTTGGTGCTGGAGGTTGCATCCAGCTCCCCCTCCCCCATGCTAAGCATGGGACATATCACTGGACCGCACCTCCAACCACTTCAAACAAGTTTAAGCCAGAACTAGAATCTTTGCCTCCACTTTCTAGAATATTGTAGGCACTTCCACTCGGCTCGATACCGGTGCAGATGTGCCACTCAGAGGCATGTCTGAGACACTGAACACTGCCGATGCTCCTCACCCGGGTGGGAGGGCAGCAGAAACAGGATTTGCCTCTGGGATTTGCCCCAGTCACACCCTCCCCTGAGCCAGGGAGCCAAGATGGGCCCCTCCAGCTCCTGTGTTTCCAGCAGTTCCCAGCCAAGCAGGCCTGTGGAGTCCCTCTGGGAAGTTCAGTCCCTATAGCAGAGATGGAGCAGATCTTTCCACCAAGTTCACTTTTGCTCAGCATTCTTGTGGAGGCAAGAAGCCAACTGTCACATGGCACTGGCTCTCTGGCTCCAGAGATCCCCTGTAGGAGGGTCCTGGGTCTCTAAGGACATATTGGCTCACATCAGCAAGTCATCCATAGACACAGCCTTGATGTGTGACTTCTGCACAGGTACAAGGGCCCTCGAGAGCTCATAGGAAGCCAGGGAGAATAGGCCTTCTCTGTCTGTCTCACAACACACGGACAGTGATGCAGTGGGTAACAGGGCACAGGGACAGGACCGGCCAGGCAGTATGGCAAGCTGAGCAGGCACATAGGAACACCGGGTGGGGCCTCGTCCTGCAGTGCCTTGGCCCCAGTTGGCGCACATGTTAACCAGAGTATGGTTGTTACCTTAGCCAAGTGCCATTGGCATGATTGCATATTTAGTATTTTTAACTGACTTACCTTTTTGAATTAAATAACTAGGCCTTAAATGGAACTTTATATTTTCTCTTGACATGGAAAACTTGATCTGATTTGAGGAGGATGTCCTATCTCATCTCCATGGAACCTACCCTAATCTCACCTGGGCCGTGCATACACCCTACATGTGGGGAACACTACAGTGCAGGGGAAAGGCTGGAGGGCAAGCAGACCCCTGGAAAGGGGGGGTAGGGATCCAAAAATTCAGCCCCACCTTCTGCCTGGGCCCTAGGCCAAGATGTAGCAGGACGAGGAGATTCCAGGTCCCGTGTGAGCCCACCCCCTCCAGCCCCTGGGAAGGGTACAGAGAATCCGTCAGGGATCCAAGAATATCCCCCTGCAGGCTCTCTAGAGAGCAGAAAATTCACTAGTTGTCACTCGGGCCCTAAAATGGCATCTTCTCATGTTAAGCTGTTGAATATTGGTGATTTAACCACAGCACTGCTGCAGCATGTCCTCCCTTCCCCCACCCCTACCACATTGAGAAGATGGAAATGTTTCCGATTGAAATGCTGTCTGTATACAGCCCATATTTCCTCCAAGCTGTATATTTTATTGTCATATTGACACTAATTCGACTTGGATGTCACCTCCATTGTGACACCCGTTCTTTATACTGCCTGTGGATCTAGGGGAAGGGGGGACTCAAAAGCCAATTACATTGATCATACCACAGAGAGGCAGGAAGAGTCGGTGCAGGAGTTGCCAGAGGCTCAAGTCAGGCAGGGAGTCCAGCCCCAATCTTGGACAGGACGGGAGACTGAGGTAGAGACCATGCCTGAAAGTCCTAGAGCGCAAGCTGCTGGATACCAGCATGGGCAGAGTGGTGTTCATGAGTCTTCTGGTAAACCTCAGGACACGTTGTTCCCGGCCAGCACTGTGAAGCCAGGGGAAAACCTGGCCCAGACCCTGAGTTTCTATGTCTTTGTCACATAACTCAGCAGTGGGGCTAGTGGCCTAAACCCAAGCCTCCTGGCTCCATGCCCCAGACTCTCTTAGCTCCCCCAAAAGCAGGGGAACATAAGAGAGGGGCTGTGAACAGCTAAGTGTGGGCAGGTTGCGGTCCTCAAGGTGGACTCTCAAGGATGTCCTCAGTGTGTCCAGAAGAGACCTGCAAGAGGTCGTTGGGCCACCCAGGGAGCACTGTGGGGGTTCAGGACACACCAGCACTTCCATAGGCCTCATTCTGCTCTCCCCAGGAAGGTACATCCAAGCCCTGTGCTGAGGATGCCTATGGGTATGGGGAAGGCTGCTGGGTCACTGCACCAGAACAGAGCTCCCTCCCACTGTCCTTCAGCCCAGGTTCCTGGGTCCATAGGCGCTGGGGGTGGGGGAGTCCCCAGCTCTGGCTCCACTGAGGCCCACCCTGCACAATGCATAAGACAATGGCCACCAGCCCACAAGATCTTGAGGTGGGTGCAGCTAGCCCATCCTCTGCTCAGGGATCCAGCTCAGAGACAGCCAGTCACTTGCCTAGAGCCACCCAGTGTAGAGGGGTTCAGAGGGTCAGAGCCTGGTCTGCCTGAGTCTTCCCTCCCAGAGCCCCAAGGAAAGCAACAACCTCCCTCTGGAGCATGCTGGGGCTCCCTGGGGAATTCCTCACTAGGTAACCCCTGTGGATCCTGCCTGGTACTGCAGATACTGTTTTCATCTCTCACCCAGACAGTGAGTGCCATGGAGGCAGAGTGCCTCCAGAGTCTTTGAGTGCCTGCCAGTGCCTGGCACTTCTCAAGGCTGGAGGAGGGTCTGCTGGATGAATGAACAAATGGGCACGAGCAAAAGAAAAAGAACCAGTGGGAGAGACAGGTGGTGACAGGAACAGGCAGGGTAGGACATCTGCCCAGGTGAGGACAGGCAGGTGGCCAGTCACCCAGGGGCTGCCCAGTGCTAGAACAG
Source organism: Heterocephalus glaber (assembly GCF_000247695.1). Next base: position 24,183,195 of record NW_004624732.1, on the reverse strand, counting down.
GTGCGTCTATAGATGAATGGATGCCGTGGCTCTGCCAGTCCCCAGCTATAAATCACAGGTGAAGCTATGGGAAATGAGTGCCAGGCTTTTCTTCCTATTTAGTAATTTATCAAGGGAAGAAGCACATTAATAAACATATTTCCCTTGAGGTGTGGGAATAACAGAGATGAATATCACTGTCAGATTTGGCCTGTTTCCTCTTGTTAGGGGTGCCCAAGAGAGTGGGAATCCAAGGATTAGCAGCAAAGTCTTTTTTTAAAAAATGTATGACAAAGATGAGTGTGTTTCTTCTTTAGAAGACGTGAGCTCTTTTGTGTTCATCTCATATTTCCCCATTTGCCACTCTGTTTGTGAGTAACAGGGAGTCTTTAGAGGATCCACTTTTGCACTTGTTCAGAGCACATGGTCAGGGGAGTGGGGCTGCCAGTTGGCCACCTGTGTGCATCCCTGTATCCTCAGGCGTGTAGGCTGGGGACCTTCCTGCAACAACAGAAAGGAGTGGTTGACTGAGTGAGTCACCTACCATGCAACTGGGCCCTCTGTGGGGCAGAACAAGCTACAGTGCCTGAAGCATCTATGGAGTACCTTCTGTGAACCCACCAGTCTTAGGCCATTATGTGTTGTTATAACAAAATACCTGAGACTTGGAAATGTATTAAAAATAGAGGTTTATTTAGCTCACAGTTCTGGAAGCTGGGAAGTTCAAGAATATGGTGGTGATATTTAGTAGGCACCTTATTGCTCATCATAACATAGCAGGGACATCAATGGCAAGACAGAACAAGTACACCAGGTGGGGTCTCATTCCTCTTCTTATAAAGCCACTAATCCCACCTTCATGACTTTACTTAATTATCTCTCTAAGGTCCCTCCTCTAAGTACAATCAACTTATGAATTGGAGGGTAAGGTTTCCAATTATATAAATGTCTGGAAGACACAGCCCGACCATAGCACCTCTATATCCCTGCCTACTAGAGATTCACAAGCCCTAGTCCTCAGGGCCCAATAGCATAAGCACCCAGCCACAAAGACAGTGTAGCTGACAAGGATATGTAGAGAAAAGTGCATTCTGATTAGCTCAACTTTTTCATCCAAGGGAAGCATTCCCCAAATCATTTCATGCTTCTGGTTGAAAAGTACATGTACAAAGTAGAGGGTGTGGCACTTGGACAGTTACAACTATGCTATTCTGGAATGCACTGGCCACTCCCACATCTATCTCCCCATTGGGTTACCATCCCAGGGCTGGCCATTGACCCAGTTTTATGCTTAGGTCATTAGCAAAGTTTCTATGTCTTTGACAGCTGACTTGTGGATCCAGCCAAAGTGCCCTGGCTATACCCCACCCCCACCTCACCCCCCACTGGCCTCTCATCCAACCCAGGTCTGCATCCCAGTACCTGAATCCCCTTTACCCCTTGCTGCTGTCTGCTCCCCTCTGTGGCCTCAGACTCCCCATGTCCCTGAAGGAGGAAGTTAGGAGAGACAACCCTGGAAGCCCTTTCTGGCCCATGGATTCCAGGCCCTTCTCTGTTTCTCTCTGTGGCCCAGCAGTAGAGGGACTTCCCAGGACCTCACCCCCCAGAGTGGCCAGGCTGGGCCCAGCATGGAGCGGGTGGGAGCTGATTGCTCCCAGGGCCCAGCAGGGATCCCAAGGCTTCAACTTTTTAAGGCTCACATAGCCTTCTAGAGGACATCGGTGTGGGTTGGGGCCTCTGAGGTTCACAGGCCACCCACCCTGCCCTTGGTGCTCTGCAACGCTGGGGACATGACACCAACATGTGCACAATTAAACATAATCCCGAGGCCAGCAGGTCAGGGTTGGTCAGAAGCACCCCAGGAAGAAACAGCCATGAGGACCATGAGTAGGAGGCCGAGGGAGGCAGGCCCTGTGGCCAGAGCAGCTGGCCCTCTCCCTGCAGGTCTGACCAGGCAGGCAGGAGGAAGGCAGGATGAGCAGCAGAGACTCTATGTTTGAGCAGCTACCAGAATTGTTTTCAGGCAGTGCCCCCATCCTGTGGGAACCTGGAGGCCACTGGAGGAAGGCAGGCCCTTCAGTGAAGGGAGGCTGACGGACAGGGCCCAGTGGGGCACAGGAGTTGATGCTTCACACAGGCGTTCACAAGGTGAGGATGCATCCAGCCTCATGTGCCCAGCTATGGGCCAGATCTGTGCCTCCTAATTCACATCGGCCCTGGAGGTCTGCACGGTGATTAGACCCCTTGAGAAAGAGGAAATGGGCTCAGGAAGGTCCAGAGGTGCAGACAGGGCAGAAATTTTGTGGGTAGGGTCGACCAGCGATATTAGCAGACAGTTTCTAGCCATTGTGTTCAGCAAGCTATCCAGAATCCTGATGAAGCGGGCAGGGCTGTAAGGAAGCAGAAACAAACTGGAGCCATAGTGGGAGAGCCTGTTCCCTGGGGTGCAGGAAGCCCTGGTCTGGGCCAGGCCCTCTTCCCTTCTGAAGCTGTGTGGGCGACAGCAGCCAGTGAAGATAAGAGCATGTCCAAAGGTCAGCCAGCTAGGGCAGGTACCTTTGTGTGTACATATACATGTGTCTGTGGGGGGGTGTGCACACGTGGCTGGTGTGTGTACCTGCACACCGTGAGTTTCTGTGCATAGGACTATGGTCTGCATTCTAAAGCAGCAGGGTCCCCAAGCCCTGGGTAACCTCAGAACTGAGGGCTTCAGTGTTTAATCGTAGCTACATGGTGTCAGCTGCCCCTCCTGCTGTCCCTCCTGTCCTCCCTGCCTTGTCACAGCAGCTTTCCCAGCCCGCCAGGCATGGTGCTGAGTGTGAGGGCAGCCCGGTCTCTGCCTGGCAAATGCCCTGCCAGGGTGTTGGAGGAGACGTTGTTGCGATCCCAGTTGCAACATGATCCGTGACTTTGGAACACCTAACACCTAACACTCTCTTCTCCCTGTGGAATTCTCTGCAGCAGTGAGGACAAGCAAGTTACTGCCACACACAATGGGAAGGAATCCAGACATGAAAGAAGAACTGTATTTCATTTACATAAACTTAAAAATAGACGACATTAAGCAGGGTGGGAAAAGCCGGGATAATGGCTGTGTTACTTTTCTGTCACCGTAACAAATACTGAGAAAATCACCTTCTAAGAGGAAAGGTTTATGTTGGTTCCATTTTGGAGGTCCCAGTCCATGACCAACTGACCTTTTGATTTGGGGCCTGTGGTGAGGCAACCTACCCTGGTAGGAGCCTGTGGTGAAGCAGAACCATGCACCTCATGTCCTTTTTTAGGCCACGCCCCCAATACCTAACTTACTCCCGCTGGGCACCACTTCCGAAAGACTCCACTGCCTCTGAGAGTGCTCAGCTAGGGCCCACGCCTCTAACACACAGCCATGAGAGGGGCCTTCCCTTGGGGCAGGTCTGGAAGGGAGAAGAGGGTTTGAGGACACTCTGTTTCTTGACCTGAAGCTGGCTTCCCCGGTGAATTCGCTTTGTCCTTCTCAGATCTTCACCATGCCCTGTGCTGATCACCCTCATTTTACAGTTGAATAAACTGAGTCTGGGACAGAGTTCATCCCTTGCCCAACTGCCCTACAGCTGTTATTCCCATCAGACTGTCCTCGTAGGCTCTTCCTGTTCCCACCTACCCATCCCCATTTCCTCTCCCAACTCCATTGTCCCTTCCCCCAACACAGGTGATGCTGACGCACCTTTTGTTGGCTGTTGCACAGTGTCCCGGTTCTCCAGCCCCCGGGTGACACCCCGCCTGAGCCGCAAGCGGGCGCTATCCATCTCTCCACTCTCAGATGCCAGCCTTGACCTGCAGCGGATGATCCGGACCTCGCCCAACTCTCTGGTAGCCTACATCAACAACTCTCGAAGCAGCTCAGCAGCCAGTGGCTCCTATGGACACCTGTCAGCGGGTGCCCTCAGGTGAGCCTTGCCTGCTGGAGTGTGGATGAGGGGCCATGAGAACAGGCTCTGCAGGCCCAGTGGGGTCCAAATAAGAAAGTAGTGGTGCAGGTTTGCATCTCAGGTGCCAGAGCATTGGGGAAGCCGGGGTGTGAAGTGGCGATGGAGCCTGGTGCCTGCTGAGCCTGCAGCCCGTACCCTGGAGTAGAGTCTAGGACAGTGGTGGCCAACCTATGGTACTCATGTTATCGTGTTTTTATTTTAAGACAAAAGATGTTAATGTAGAGTTGTTTTTCTAAATTAAAACCTTAGTATTCAGATTTAATTGTAGTTTGGGCACTTAGTGATAAATAAGTGGGTTTTGGGTTGCAGTTTGGCCCTAGGTCTCTGAAGCTTTCACCATCACTGCTCTAGAGTTAAGCATAGAACGTGAGGCCTGAGTACAGGCAGTGGGCAGCCACTACTTGCACTAGAAGGAGGGAAAGCCCTAGTAGTGGTACATTTAGCACGGCCATTGCCAAGGCCATCTCACTCTTCTGGGCAGGGTCCTCTCTGCTCAGGAAGTATCTGCCTAACTGGCCATCGCCTCTTCCCATCTCCTTTTCTGTTGCAGCCCAGCCTTCACCTTCCCCCATCCCATCAACCCCGTGGCCTACCAGCAAATCCTGAGCCAGCAGCGGGGCCTGGGCTCAGCCTTTGGACACACACCACCCCTAATTCAGCCCTCACCCACCTTCCTGGCCCAGCAGCCTATGGCCCTCGCCTCCATCAGTGCCGCACCCACCCAGCTCAGCAGCAGCGGCAGCAGCAACTGTCTGACCAATGCCAACCAGGTAGGTGGGCACCGGGAGCAGGAGCTGGGAGCTCACCCTGCCCCCATGAGGGCTGTTCCTGCCATCCCAAGCCAGGAACTGGTGGAGAACTCTGGGCCCCAGACTGGCTGGGGGGTGTCTTCTGGGCAGAGGCTACATGTTAGAAAGGGCTTCAGGCTGCGACACGGGCCCTGAGCTCACAGTTCAGCCTCCTCCTGTCCAATAAACATAATAAGCAGGTGAAGAAACCTAGGACTCCATGCACAACATAGGACATAAATGGATGAAGGAACAGTAATAATAACAATAATATGCAGTTATGTTCTAGAACACATATTTCCTACAGGTTTTCATACACCTTCTATTCAGTCCTTCCCACAGGCCTTTGGCATGCGGGGCCTTCTAGCACAGTGGTGCCTGGCATGCACTGGATGCCACCAGTATCTGGCAATAAATGAGGCCCTGTGTTACAGACAAAGACCTGGATTTATAGGGACAAGTTTGTATAAAGGACAGGTACAGACTTTGGAATCGGTCAAATTGCACCTGGTTCCTAACTTGCCTGAAAACAGAAAATTGTCTTTACCTCTCTCAGCCTGAGCTAAATCACCTGGGAAGGGGAACCTGCCACCTAGGCTGGGTCATTGTACTTATAAACTAGCTCTTGTGTGTACACAGCCCCTCCTGAACCCCAGATCCTGGGGAGCACTCATGATGATAATCAGAGGGGAAGCACCTACCCCGACCACCCTTGGGCAATTGACAGACCTGGATGTGACCATATCTCACAGAGGGGAAGACACCTACAGAAAGTCCTGCTATCCCAGAACTCCAAGTGGCTCCTAGCACCTACTGCAGACAGTCACTACCAGCCTTTGAGGTGTCACCTGAAACTGCAGCCCCAGGCCTTCCCCTGAGGAACTAGGCCCTTATCCCCTGCTCCCAGAGCTGGCCACCCCTGCTCTGGAGACCTGAGAAGTTGAGCCTCCTCAGGACAGGAGCAAAGGGGTCCAGCGCTTTTCAAAGAGGAACTCTCTCTTCCATTTTCTCTCACTGCTTGGGGAAGTGGGGGTGGTAGCTGCGTAGCGGGAGGTGCTGGCAGCTGTGATCTAGGTACCCCTGAGTGTGCCACTGACTGGAAAACAGGGCTAGGAGACTCCATTTCTGAGACATCACACATAGGGTTGGCCCATACAGTCAGTGTGGTGAGGTTCCAGAGGTAGACCCCACACTGAATTTGGGGTGTCCCTGCCCTGCCCCTATGTAACAAGCTCTCCTCTGCAACCTCTCCCAGAACAAGCAGAGCAGTGAATCAGCTGTGAGCAGCACTGTTAATCCCATCACCATTCACAAGCGAAGCAAGGTCAAGACTGAGGCCGAGGGCCTGCGGCCAGCCTCCCCCCTGGGACTGACGCAGGTAACCTGCTGGCCGCCCTCACTGTCCTTGGGCTGGGTCCAGGCCAGGGTCCCGGGTTGCTGCCTTTGGGCATTTCACTTGGTGGTGAAAATGGATGGATGGGTGGATGGGTGGGTGGAAGGGTGGGTGGGTGGTGGTAGATGGATGGGTAGATGGATGGATGGATAGATGGATGGATGTGTGGATGGTGGATGGAGGGGTGGATGGATAGATGGATGAATTAGAGAGGGTAGGGTGGGTTCACACATCTTATTGCTGAGTCCCCAGCACCCTGCACATACTACATGCTCATTAAGCATATCTTGAATGAATGCAGAAATGAATGAAAACAAAAACTTCCACCTATCCTGCCCTATCTCGGGCTGCAGCTAACTCTCCCCCACACCTCAGCCATGAGCGACATAAACCTCAGGAAAGTGAGTTGCTCGTGTCCTCTGAATGGCTCAGACCCCTTGAGGCTGCCTCTCCCTAGAATTTCATCTTCACTGTCACTATCCCTCCTAGGTAACAGGACTTGTATCCACCCTCATCCTCAGCCTAGCTCCCGGGTCATTTCGGAGCTGGAGGGGAGGATGATTCCTGGTAGGGACAGTGAGGAACAGCAACCAACAGCCCCCAGAGACTTGTGCCATCCCTTTGGAAACCCTGCCACTTCTAATGCTCCTAGCAGGCAGACAGCCAGGTTCTGCTCTAGAGCAGGGGCCCATGGGGTGAAGGGCACAGTGTGCCTCCTGCCCTTCCAGGTAAGTCTCCTGACCCTCCCCTCAGCTGTCACATGGTGGCCCAGTCTTCGTTTGCTACCACAGAATCCCCAGCATGGCCACCAAGGATGTGCAGGGCCTCCTGTTCCTGTCTCTCCGCATCTGCCGTGCTATCCTTTATCAAGACTGTAAACCATCGGGAATGCTCTGAGCACTTAATTTTCATGAAATATTAGGTCCTGTTATTGTCAGACAAACAGAGGGGTTGGTGACAAATTCTTCTCTCCTTGCTGACACCAAACCCAGTCTCAGCATGATGCATGGTTTCCATGAGGCTGGCTATCATCGGGGGCTGTTGGAATTGATGAGGACAGCACATATCCAGGGAAGATAAACAAGCTGGAATGGCAAGGACAGGGCAAGAGGCAGATGCTGAACACTGGGAGGCCCACGCCCCACCCACCAGTGGGGTCCCGTGACCACCCTTCAGCCCAGGTGGACACACAGAGGCCTCCTTCCTGACAGGTGCAGAAAGCCTTTTATCATGAGGAGGTGGTCTCCCTGTCACTCTGTGTCCTGTTCACCACCATGTGCACGGGCTGGCTTTCATTAGTGCCCTTTCTGTTGAAGCCCTCATGATTACAGGCCAGGAAGATGCCCTGTTCAGCCTGCAGAGCTCCTCTTGACCAGCACATCAATCCATCAGCTTCTGCAGCTCTTGTCTGAAACAAACAGAGCCTGCAGCATATGGAAATCATAAATCTATTTCCAGTTTTTCTTCAAGTGCAGAGTGGGCATTAGGAGACCCTTTCATCCCCTTGTCCCATGGTTGCACTTCAGCAGCACCCCTAGATGGTCCCGCTGCTGAAGCTCCGAAAACCAGATGTCCCCACATGTCCCTGTCTGCAGGGTCCCAGTTCAGCCCAGGAAATAAGTTACTATACAACCCATCTTCGTTTTCCTTCTCAGAGAAAGTGCTTAGTTGAAAGGTAGCACCCAGAGAACGAACAGGAGCCCTCTTGGAAGAGCTCTTTGTGCTCTGGTGGAAAATCAGTCACAGATATGAGTCTGTGGGCCACACCGGAGTGTCCTGATGCTGGTTTCTGCCCTCCTAGAAAGGGACTCAGCGTGGCTAAGTCTCCAGACCAAGGGTGTTGCAGGGAGAGGTTACCCCTCCAAGCCTGCACTGTAACGTCTTCCCCAGAGGCAATTTGAAAAGACAGCACATTTCCCTGTTATTTTTGAAAATGATTTGAGCTGTAAACTAAGTCTTCGTAGCCTTGCTTCTGCCTGGCTCTGCTCCAGGTCTGCCCAGCAGACAAGAGGACTATTAGGGAGCCCCTCATGGCCTTTTGTGAGCCCCTCATGGCCTTTTCCTTTTCCCCGGGTATTTGTCCCTGTCCCTTTCCTACTTCTGGCCTTTCCCCTGTTCCTATGCTCAGAGGCTGCCCGTGGCCAGCTCCAGATGAGCACCACCTGAGCTGGGACAGCCCTGAGATCTGGGGCTTTTCCTTCATCTCCTTGAAATGTCCATGTGGCCCCCACTGTGGTCAGGAGATTCAAGACCAGATCTAGGCTGCCAAAGATTGGCTATGTGTTCTGGGAAGGGTGAGTCGACCTCTCCCCGAGCCTCAGTTTCCCTAGCTGTCATACAGGAATGCAGATGCCCATATTTTAAAGCTGCTGCAGGATGACTAGTGCCAGAAGGAAATGCTGGAGCACATTCACTCTGCAGAGTTTGTGCAGATCTCAGCATAGCCATTTATGTGAATCTGGCTGCTTCCTCAAGAAGGCATGGACAGTCTGAAAGTAACCATTCCGAAGGGCGAGAACATGTTTTATCTTGCTCTCAGCAAGGAGCGGATCTTAGAAACAAACATATTCCCACTCCCAATGCCTTCAGGGACCCCCACTCCCCGACAGTGGAAACCAAACCCAGTTACAAGTTGCTGCCCTTTTTCCTCCTGTCCCTGAATGTCAGGAGACTGGGATAGGACAGTTCCCTTACAAGCCAACATTAGAGAGGGATGGGCCTGCTGCCTGGCGGGAAGAGCTATGGATGTGGCTGAGCTGAGCACAGGGGCTGGAAAAGCGGATGATTATCTGTATGCACACGTGTATATTGCGTGTGTACCTGTGCATTCATGAGTGGCCACACATGGCCTGGTCCCAAGTCCTGGCACAGACTTCACGGGGCTAACAGTGACTTGTCATCAGGGCTAGGTCCTGAACATGGTTTATATGAGTATGGCTTTCTCCCCCAGGAGCAGCTGGCTGACCTCAAGGAAGACCTGGACAAGGATGACTGTAAGCAGGAGGCCGAGGTGGTCATCTACGAGACAAATTGCCACTGGGAAGACTGCACCAAGGAGTATGACACCCAAGAGCAACTGGTGCACGTAAGCCTCCATTCCAGAATCCTGCCCCGGGGTGCAGAACCCTGGCCACACAGGGACTTGAGCCTTCCAGGGCCTTGACCAGAAAGAAGGGCCTAGAAGAGCTGGCCCCAGGAGAAGCCTAGACCACATCTTCTGCAAGCAGGAGATATGATTACTCACAAGGGCTGATCAAAAACAATGGTGGGAATTTAAGTGTTTTAAAAAAATTATTACAGTAAAAGGCACATTGCCATTAATTCCTCTCAAAACACTCTGCTTCACTTTGGATAAACTTATTCCGTCCTTTTTGCCATTTTCTGAAGCAATTCTGGAAGTCCTCTTTCATAAGTGTCTCTACAAGTTATGATAAAAAATACAGTGAATGCTGATGCCAAGTGCTATGTGATGAAAAGGCAGGCTCATAGAAACATTACAGTGTGTCCTCATCCAGCTTATTCACCAGACCTGGCACCACGTGGCATCTACTTTCTCCCAAAGTCAAAATGATCATGAAGGGTAAATGTTTTGAATTTATTCAGGACATTAAGGCACCACAGTGCACTTAAAGACACTCCCAGAGGAGGACTCTCCAGAACTGTTTCAGAAAGTGTCAAGAATGATGGGATAAGTATGTTCAAAATGAGGCACCATATTCTGAGGGGGATTAATGGCAATGTGTCTATGTAATAATTTTAAAAATTTAAACATGCACGGTACTTTTCAATTATACCCTGTATATGTTACCTGTTTCTATGCAGAGACTTCCAAATGTTTATGTAGTACAAAGGAAAATAAGTAAATGAGAAAATCAGGGAAAAGAAACAATGAAGTGAAGCCAGGAGGAGAGTTAGTGTTAAAAACCAACTTCTTTGAGCTACAGTCCACATGCACATCTCTTTTTCCCTGAGCTTCTTGGTAGCCAGCACATACAGGGAAATGAGATTTGTTAAACCAGACAGCTTCTGTATGATTACAGACCTGACTCTGAAACCTGTAAGGTGTTTTTCCCATGGAGGACGGTGATAGTTCCCCCTTTGGAGCCCATTCACGTATACACACCGAATATGAGTACGGACAGGTTTCTATACCCAGATCAGGGATGGAGCTGCTTAGAACTACTGGGTTCTCTCTGTCTAGGCCATCAGAGGAGACTTCGGGAGCTTGTGCCTTTCAGGAATTGCCTCTTGGTCTCCACTCCAAACTTATCTCGCCACATCCACTATGGTGGCAGTCAAAGGGGCCAGGTAGCTTGTGCAGGGGGAGGAGAGGCTTTTGTGAATCACCTGGCTCCGCCTCAGCTGTCTGAGTGATTCCGAGCAGGGAAGGATGAAGCAGGTAGTAGGTGTTCTGTACTCAGTAGCTCCCTTCTTCCCCACATCAGCCCTGGGTAAATCTCTTTTCCATGCCAAAAAGAATTTCAATTTATTTAAGAACAAACTGCTCCCAACATACATGCGCACACATTCATGCATCCACACTCACCCTCACATGCACACACTCACACCCTCCTATTCATACTCAGAAGCCATCCTAAAGGAGTTTATTTGTCCCTAGCTCTATGAACTTGACATTTGGAGCACACCACTTCCTTCTGCTTTCTCTACTCCTGCCAATTGCTCTCAAATACTGCGGGTTTCTTTTGTGTTTGGCTTCTTCCTCCCCAAATTTTCACCCAGGACACCAGAATTTCCCAGCAAACTCTTTGCAGCTGATGCGAAACCGTGAGACAGGACCTCTCTAATTCCTCCTGGCACTCAAAGATAAATTTCAACCTGTTCCAGCTCTTTGGGGTAAATGACAGAGAAGGGGTGATCGGCGCTATGGGGTCTCAGCAAAGATCAGATCAGATTAAAGGAGGAAAGGACAACATTTCCATCTGAGACTGGACTTAAGCAAAAATGCAGAGGTGAGGATGCAAAAGATGTGTTCTGTACTCCAGATGCCGGCTGCAGAACTCAGGCAGGGAATTCCTCAACCAGGCCAGTGGGATCCTGACCTAGGAGGAGGACACAGACCTCTCCCTTTGGTCCAGGACTGTCCCTGTGGCTGTAGATGGTTCCCTCCAGCTGGCCAGAAACAACAGGCTGCTCAGTTGAGGAGCCCTGCTCTGCCTCCCTGAACTCCCTGGAAAGATAGACGATGCAGGCACACAGGAGACCGGAAGCCCTGCTGATCATTAACCATTTGTTGCTGAGTAAACCAATAAGGGGAAAATGAAAGGCATTGTCAGGGAACATTTTTATCACTTGAAGGCTTTATAAATGGAAGGTGAGGCTAATCTGAGGTCTCTCTGGAAGTTCAGAACACTGTGCATTTTGCTTGCTGCAACAGTGGGCACTGGTATGCATGGCAGCTGGGCTGTTGCACAAGGCTTGAGGGCTGAGTGGCTTTTGTCTTCTGGGGCCAGGTGCCACCAGTGTCTGACCCCCAGTTCTCAGAGGGCTTTGTAGTTTGCAAAGGTCCACAGCAGCACCATCCAGAAAGGAGAGACTTTAAGCCACTAGTGACAGCCAAACATGCCATTTTACATTTCCTAGAAGCACATTTTTAAAAAGGTAAAAAGAAACAGGTGAAGTTAATTTTAATACAAGGTGACTATAGGTTACCCAAAATCTTGGGACCTGAAGTGTTTCAGATTTTAGAGGTTTTTTGGATTTTCAGATATATATATAATGAGGTATCTTGGAGGTGGGGCTTAAGTCTAAACACAAAATTAACTCATATTTTGCAGACACCTTATACAACCAACCTGAAGGCTAGATAGAAAAGGTTGGGTCAGTGTTCTGCACGTATGGGTGTGGGCAGTGAGGAGAATGCTCTGCACATTGTGCTGGGGCCGGGGGAGGAGTGGACTGTGGAGGACCATGAGCAGCAGCCCGCTTGCACAAGGCTGAAGCCCAGTGGGGTGAGTGGTCACAGGTAACAGGGAAGGGATCTTGGGGCCAGGTAGGTGCTCAGCTCAGGATAGGTGGTGTTCCCTGGAGTGAGTGTTCTGTACAGCAAGCAGGGCAGTGCAGGAGGGGCATCTAGACTCACATTCTCGGCTTGTCCCTCGGCAGCACATTAACAACGAGCACATCCATGGGGAGAAGAAGGAGTTTGTGTGCCGCTGGCAGGCCTGCACACGCGAGCAGAAGCCCTTCAAAGCACAGTACATGCTGGTAGTCCACATGCGGCGGCACACCGGTGAGAAGCCGCACAAGTGCACGGTGAGTGCCCCTGCCCAGCGTCCTCCAAACCGGTGTCGCTAGGCCAGGAGAGTTGTGTCTGGGCAGAGGGACCCAGTCCCAAAGCACCTGCGGGGTGACTCATAGCTAAAGCAATCACTTTGCTTCTGTTTTTCTTGAGGAAAACTACAAAGGGGAATGCAAAGATAAGACTTTTTATACAGTGTCTCTTATGGAAGCCACAGGATCTGTGACTTTAATCAGTGAGGCACTTTGTAGCAAACAGAAATTACTCCTTCTTCAAAAGCAGAGGTGGCCCTGCTCCGCTGATGTGGCTGCAACTGAAACCTCTGAGCACTCCTCTTGCTGATTTGATTTCATAGATTGTGAGAAGTGTATTTCATTCTTACTGTAATATCTCTGAAATCAGGTTGTCTTGAAATCGATGGCATCCAAGATTCCATGAAATGTACTACCTTTGTTGACAAGTTGGTTTTATTGAGATAAAATTCACAACATAAAATTCACCCTTTAAAAAATGTGTAACTGTGTAGTCTTGGTATGCTGACTGTCATGCAACCATGGCAACTAGCCACATCTAAAAACTTTTTCCATAACCTTGAAAAGAAACCCTGTATACATCAGCAGTCATTCCCCATTCTCTCCTTCTTCCAGCCCGGGAAAACTTGTGATCTGCATTCTTTCAACGATTAGCCTATTCTGAACATTTCATAAAAATGGAATCTGCAATAAGTAGTATTTGTGTCTGGCTTCTTTTGCTTCACATTTTTTCAGGGTTCATCCATATTGCAGCACAAAACAGTAGATGAGTTATTTTTGGTGTGTAATATTCCATGAGGTGTTTAGATATGTTTCCTTATCCATTTGTCAGTGGGTACTCTGCATTGTTTCCACTTTGGAGCTATTATAAATAACGCTGTTGTGAGCATTCGTGTGCATGTTTTTGTGTGGACACAAGTTCTCAATGCTCTTAGGTAGGTACACCTAGGAATAGAATTGCCTGTTTATACAGTAATTGAGTACTTGTCAGACTGTTTTTCCAGAAAGGCTGAATCATTGTATTCTCATCAGCAATGTGTAAGGGTTCTGTTCTCCACATTCTCACTAACACTTGGCCACCTATCATTTTTATTGTAGCCATCCTAGTGAGTATGAAGGGGTGTCTCACTGTGGTTCTGATTAGCATTTCCCTAATAGCTAATGATATTGCAAGTGCTTAAGGGCCTTTTGTTTATCCTCTCTGGAGAACTGTCTATTCAAAAAGCTTTTGCCCGTTTTTTACCAACCTTACTTTTTTGTTTTTGTTAAGTTGTAAGAATCTTTATGTATCTAAGTGTTGCATTGTTATCAGATATGTGATTTGCAAACATTTCTCCCATTTTATAGGTTGTCTTCATTTCCTTGATAATTTCCTTTGAAGCACAGAAATTGAAATTTGGCAAAATCCAATGTTTTATTGCTTGTGCTTTTTTTCTTGTAGCTAAGAAGCCATATCCTAATCCAAGGTCACAAAGATTTACCACTTTGCTTTCTTATAAGAGTTTTATAGCTTATAAACATGTAACTTTATTTATATAAATATGAATATATACACTTACAGTTCATAGCTCTTCCATTGAGGTCTCTGATGCATTCTGAGTTCGTTTGTGCACTTCTCACCCTTTCCAAGTTCCCTGGAAAGGAAAGCAATTGTTACAGCTAAGCTTCACGGTTCTAGAAGCAACAATGAATGGGGTGGAGCCCAGAGGGGAGCATGAGGAGGAGGTGAGCTGGCACCCAGTGTCAGCTTGCCTGCATTGGATCTGGTGTGCCCCGACCGACCCATCTACCTTCTTCTAGTTCGAGGGCTGCTCGAAGGCCTACTCCCGACTGGAGAACCTGAAGACGCACCTGAGGTCCCATACCGGGGAGAAGCCTTACGTGTGTGAACATGAGGGCTGCAACAAGGCCTTCTCCAATGCCTCTGACCGTGCCAAGCACCAGAATCGGACCCACTCTAATGAGGTACCCACCATAGCCTGTGTCCACTGGGTTCCCGTGCATATGCGTGGATCACTGGGCATGGCTTATAGACACTTGTAGACCAGGAGGAAGCCAGGTACCTGGGTGCCCCTACCACTCACCCGCTGCACATTCTGGAACACAGACCAGCACTCTGTGCTATATCCTCTTCTCTGACAGGGAAGATGTCCCATAAGATGCCATGGCACACTTACCCTCTCTGTGCCAATTTCCTCCTCACTGCGCCAAGAGGTCCACGGGAGCCAAGGTCCAGGCAGAGTGGCCTCCCAGATCTCCCAGAGCATGATGTGTCTCCACTCATGTATCTACTTCTCATTCCTCAGGCCGTTAGGTAGGTTCTGCCGCTCCATCCTTCAGATAGTGACTCTTCCCATTCCCCCTAAATGTGTGGGTAGAGCCACTGCATCCTCTGCAGCTGTGGAAACATCCTAGCACAGGCTTCACAGGCCTGTGGAGCAGCTGCCTCATTACCTGGGTGGAGCAATAGTGAGCTGGCTGCTCAGGTAGCCTGAGCCTCTGAGGCTGAGAACCCAGTGAAGGAAACTGGCAGGAGGCCACACTCTCTGCTGCACTCTCCCAGCCCAGCCACACAACCACTATGGTTCAGGCAGACTCCAGAGAGAGCCTTTCTAGCAGCTTACATGCAGTATGGCCCCCAGAAGAAACTGGCTCCAATGTTTGTGGGAAATTAGAGGAATTCCCAAAGGCCACTGAACCATTAACCATTAGAATCTCTACAGATAAGAGCTGCCTTAGAGATGATTGAATGTGTGTGTGTGTGTAGATATATGTGGTGTGTGGTATATGCGTGTGTGTGTGAGTGTATGTATGTGCGTGCACAGGTGTGGAGAGGTGATATATGCACGTGTACTAGTAGATTCCTATGGTATGTATGTGTAAGTGTATGTATATGTGTGTGTACAGGTGTGAAGGGATGGTGTGTGTGTATTAGTATATGTGTGTGTGAATGTGGAGGTGGTATATGTGTGTATGTGTGTGTAAGTGTATTGTATGTATGTGTGTGTGCACAGGTGTAGAGGGGCGATGTATGCATATATCTACATGTGTGCCTGGTATATGTGTGTGTGTGTGTGCGCATGCAGGTGTAGAGGGTGATGTACACATGTGTGCAGATGTGGTGGAGGGATATGTGTGTGTGTTTGTAAGCATATACATGTACACGTGTAGATATGGGTAGACTGATGGGTGTACATATGTACATGTGTGTTGTAAGTATATATTTGTAGGTGCATGTGTGAGGGTTTGGTATATGTAGCTGCATGTGAGTGGGTGTGTGGGTATGAATGTGACAGTGATGAATGAACCCAGGACTGAGGTTCTGCAGAGCTGGGTTTTCACCCCATTTCCAGGTGACTTTGAGGGAGTTTCTTTGCCCTCAAGCCTATCTTTTCTCATAAGAGAAGTCAGGGTGCTGGTGCTGTCTCACAGGTGTGATCAGCTCACGCACTTCTACTGCTACTAGCAATTCAAGAGTCCAGTTTACAGCAGAGGCATGTGTGTCCCTCCCATTGTCTTTCCAGCTTCTTATACAAAAGCTCCCCAGACCGAGCACTTCATGCGCTGTGTGTGAAGGTGGCACACAGGACCAGGACAGGGCGTGGCTCCATCCCAAGGGCACTGGTTGCAAATACATCCTGCCAACTGCCAGCCAGGTCCCCCAAGGGACACATCATGGCTTCAGGACTGAGTGTTCACCCACGTGGAGTTTGTTTTCTTGCTCCATCCATAACACAGTTGTGATTCTCTTCCCAGAAACCTTACATCTGCAAGATCCCAGGTTGCACAAAGCGGTATACAGACCCCAGCTCACTCCGGAAGCATGTGAAAACGGTCCATGGCCCAGATGCGCATGTCACCAAGAAGCAGCGCAATGATGTACACCTCCGAGCCCCGCTGCTCAAGGAGAATGGAGACAGTGAGGCCAGCATTGAGCCTCTCGGCCAGGGATCTGAGGACAGCGCTGAGGCCAGCAGCACCAACCAGGCCGTGGAGGACTGCCTGCACATCAAAGCCATCAAGACTGAGGGCTCCGGGGTAAGCAGAGCTGGGCGGCCCAGCTGGCAGAGTGCACTGCCAAAGGCCTCGGAACCTCAGCCCCAGCAGTGGTCTCTATAGTAGGGTACCCCCTCCTAAGGCAAGCTGGTGTCCCTCCCGTTTCCAACTCAGCTTTTCTCCCTTTACCTCTTTGGGTCTCACATGGCATCAGTCATGCGCAGGCTCCTGCTGGGCAGCTGTGGCAGCCTGACCCCGTGTTGGACTGTGTGGGGTGGGAGTGGTCCCTGGTGTCCACCTCTCTAAGCAGCACCCAAATACCACTGCCAGGCCTCTGTCCTATTCTGTGTCCTCCCCCTCTGGTCTCTGCTCTTTTTGTTCTAACCACTTGTTCTTTGTCTCCACATCTTTTTTCCCAACTGTACCTCCCCTAAGGATAGACGGTACTGAGGTGAGCAGAGGAACTGGCTGAGGGGTGGGGCGGGCTGGACTGAGGGAGGGTGGGCTGGGATGTCCCTGTCACTGCCCAGGTGAGAGTGACCTGTCAGTCTAGGGCTCCTGGGCTGAGGACCACGGGTTTGGAGAGGCAGACGGCAGGGTAAGCAAGGCTTCAGAGTAAGCAAAAGTGGATGGCAGGAGGGGGCTGGCAGGTGTGGGGAGCTGTGGGACTAAGCTACAGGAGGGCCAGCGAGGAGGAGAGGTGGAGTCGGCTGACCTGCAGAGGTACTGGGGACCTTGGTCTTGAAGACCAAGCAGAGGTACTGAAGACAAGACTTCAAAGGTTCCTGCTCACCTGGAGTTTGTGCCCCGGGCAGGAGAGAGCATTGCAGCTTCTCAAAGAGAGGACTTAGATTGGGAGGCATGTGGCCCAGAAATGAGCCCACGGGTGTTGCGAGCCTCCTCTGCACCCAGCTGCCTTGGCGCAGTATTTGTAGCCTGAGTTCGGTGGCTTCCAGACAATACACATGCACCATGCCCCACTCCACCCCACCCTACAGGGAGGGCTGGTTTGAGGTGACCATTCAGGCAAGGGCTGCATCCCACAGCTCCCCATCCCTAGTCACCTTTTCTAACCACCTATGTCTGGCCTGTTGAGAGAGTCCCACCTGGCAGAAGGCACCAAGTCACTGGCTTTCATTGCTCCTCACTTCATTGTGCACACCTTGCTGGGGCTGGAAAGGCTTCACTGCCTTCTGTCACACCATACTGGATACCTTCTGTACACCAGGTGCATGGTAAGTAGTCCAGGTCTATCTCATGGTCGGGAAGGTGAAGATTGAGAATAGGGAAGAGACTTGACCATCGCATGCAGAAAGGCAAGTGATGGTTTGCACGCTCCTCTTAGGGGCAGCATCTTTCCTCCCCCAGACCCCCTTCCTGAGTGTGCGAGAGTATAGTGTACGTGCAGGCTGGCACAGGGCTAGGTGCGTGCTCACATCCCTGGGCTTCTACCTTCCACCTGTTCCTGCAGCTGTGTCAGTCCAGCCCTGGGGCCCAATCATCCTGCAGCAGCGAGCCCTCTCCCCTGGGCAGCGCCCCCAACAATGACAGCGGCGTGGAGATGCCGGGGACGGGGCCCGGGAGCCTGGGAGACCTGACAGCACTGGATGACACAACTCCGGGGGCCGACGCCCCAGCCCTGGCTGCCCCCTCCGCTGGTGGCCTGCAGCTGCGAAAACACGTGAGCTCCATGCACCGGTTTGAGCAGCTGAAGCGGGAAAAGCTTAAGTCACTCAAGGATTCCTGCTCCTGGGCTGGCCCGGCCCCACACACCCGGAACACCAAGCTGCCTCCCCTCCCAGCAAGTGGTGAGTGGAGGCAGGGAGTTGCAGGGGGGCAGGAGAGAGCCTGGGGCTACACCAGCTAGGCCCACTTCCTAGCTGCCCATTAAGGAAACTGCATCAGAGGGGTAAAAATGCTCCACCCAAGTCAAGGGCAAGGGTAAGACAGAGCTACGTGACCCCAATGCCCATGTTCTCTCACCTGCATAGTGCTGCATCCCTGTCACCCCCTAAAAGCAGGCAGGCCCCTTTCCCGTCACCTCTTCCTTGTCTGGTCATTTGTTCATTTGCCTAATGGCAAAGGCCCTAGGAAGGAAAGCAGCAGCTGAGTCCCAATCCCAATTGAGTCCATGGTCAGAAAGCCGAAGCACCAGGTTCCCACTGTGCTCCAGAACAAGCAAGGCAACACCAATGACAGAGCTAAGGGTAGAGCTGTGCAGAGCAAGGAGGAAGCTTGTCCAGCTGAGCCGGGGCGGGGCGGGGGGGGTATCACGGAGGAGGTAGCCCTGTGTTTAGCCAACAGCTTCAGATGGATGGTGTTTTCAGCAAACATCTCTTGGGTGCTGAGTGTGTGCCTAGAAGTGTGCTGGCTACCAAGCCTTCAGCACCCAGGCTGTCCTCACAGGACTGACAGCCCATTGTGCTAGACACTGATGAACCACCCAGTTCTTCCTTGAAAGGAAAATGTATTGCCCTGCCTGTTGGCAGATGGCCTTGTACTCAGCCCCCTAAGGGATCTCTGGGTTGCAGATAGCTGCCTTGACCAAAGTCACCCCTTTCCAGGAGGCCATTGGTCCGCAAGAGTGTAAAGGCCCACTGTTTCAGCCCAACTCAGGGCACCACAAAAGGCCTGGAGGAGGTCCTGACCTCCCTCTGAGATCAACCTGGGCTCCCTTCTTCTCTTCTGGCTCCTGAGGCCATTCCTTCATCCCACAGCCTGCTACTAAACTCCATCCCAGGGGTGCCCCGTTGGCAACCCCGCCATGGACTGGGCAGGTACAGGAGACTGGGCTGGGCTCACCTGGGCTCCTTATCCCTCCTGTCACTCACCCAGCCCTATGGAGAGGCACACTGTACCTACACTACCCCTGGAGACATGAAGGGGCGAGGCAGCAATGGGCCTGAGACTGGGACCAGGCCTCCTGGCTCCTGCTCACACTTTCCCCCTTGGCAATGATTGTTCACTTGTTCTTCCCCTCCCATCTTCCATCCACAAATCATCTACTGAGTGTTCATTGTGTGCCGGCCAGTTCCAGGCCTCAGGGCTCAGCAGACTGCCTCAGCACCATCAGAGCAGGCATAGCAGGGCCCCATGTCCCCATAGCTGACCCTTCTGCTTTTCTGCAGGCTCCATCCTGGAAAACTTCAGTGGTCCTGGGGGCGGCGGGCCAGCAGGGCTGCTGCCCAACCCGCGGCTGTCCGAGCTGTCTGCTAGCGAGGTCACCATGCTGAGCCAGCTGCAGGAGCGCCGCGACAGCTCCACCAGCACGGTCAGCTCTGCCTACACCGTGAGCCGCCGCTCCTCCGGCATCTCCCCCTACTTCTCCAGTCGCCGCTCCAGCGAGGCCTCGCCCTTGGGCGCCAGCCGCCCACACAATGCCAGCTCCGCGGACTCCTATGACCCCATCTCCACAGACGCATCGCGGCGCTCCAGTGACGCCAGCCAGTGCAGTGGAGGCGGCTCCGGGCTGCTCAATCTCACTCCCGCGCAGCAGTATAGTCTTCGAGCCAAGTACGCCGCAGCCACAGGCGGCCCGCCTCCCACGCCACTGCCTGGCCTGGAGCGCATGAGCCTGCGGACCAGGCTGTCGCTGCTGGATGCACCTGAGCGCGCGCTGCCTGGCTCCTGCCCACACCCACTGGGGCCGCGGCGTGGCAGTGACGGACCTGCCTATAGCCACGCCCACGGCCCCCTGGGTGCTGCGCCCGCCTTCCCCCACGAGGCGCCGGGAGGAGCGCGGCGGGCCAGTGACCCTGTGAGGCGACCCGATGCCTTGACTCTGCCTCGCGTGCAGCGCTTCCATAGCGCTCACAACATGAACCCTGGCCAGCTGCTGCCCTGCACGGAGAGGCGTGGCCTTCGCCTGCAGAGCCACCTGAGCACCGAGGGCAGCCTGGCCCGTAGTGCCTACTCCCCAAGGCCTCCCAGCATTAGCGAGAATGCGGTGATGGAGGCTATGGCCTCAGGGGTGACCTGTACAGGGCCCGAGCCCGACCTGGGGCTGCCAGAGGACGAGCTGGTGCTGCCAGATGATGTGGTGCAGTACATCAAGGCGCACACTGGTGGTGCACTGGATGAGAGCACAAGGCAGGTGTATCCCACGGAGAGTACCGGTTTCCCTGAGAACTCCAAGCTGCCCAGCCCCGGACTGCACGGCCATCGCAGGGTAGTGACTGCAGACTCTAATGTGGGACCCCCCGCCCCTGGGATGGGAGGCTGCCAGCTGGGGTATGGGGCACCCTCCAGTCTGAACAAAAATAACATGCCGGTGCAGTGGAATGAGGTGAGCTCTGGCACCGTGGATGCCCTGCCCAGCCAGGTGAAACCGCCACCCTTCCCCCAGGGCAACCTGGCCATGGTGCAGCAGAAGCCAGCCTTTGTCCAGTACCCTGGCTATAGTCCACAGAACCTGCAGCCAAGCTCGGGGGCTCTGGATGGCACACAGCCCCGCAACGGAGCCCCCTCTGCACCCAGGGGCAACTACATGCAGCAGCTTCGACAGGCAGCCACAGGTGGCCAGTGTGTCAGCATGACTGCAGCTGGGAGCCCCCAGGGCAACTATGGCCCTGCCCACCCACAGCTGAGCCCCAGCAGCCTCAATGGGGCCCTGAACCAGTTCCCCACTTCCTGCAGCGGTCTGGCAGCCAAGCCAGGTGTCCTGGGGCTCCCTCAGCAGATGGAAATTGCCTCTGACCCCACCTTGGTGGGCAGCCACCACAGGGAACTGGGAATGCCACCACCACATCCAGCCCAGGGCTACCCACAGCAGAGCCATCACTTGGCAGGCCCCCTGAATCAGGAAGGCTACCGCCAGGCACCCAGCCTCCTGCCTGCCCATCAGCCTGGCTTCATGGAACCCCAGCAGGGCTCCTTGGGGCCGGGTGAATCCAGCTTTGGCTTAGTGCAACCCCGGCCACCCCTTGAGCCCAGCCCTGCTGGCCGCCACCGTGGGGTACGTGCTGGGCAGCAGCAGTTGGCCTATGCCCGGGCCACTGGCCAGACCATGGCTGCCATGTCAGTTAGCCAGGAGACAGCAGAGGTTGTGACCAAGGGAGCAGTGGGCACTATCAGGTCGATGCCTCCTCAGCTGGTCCTGCAGGATGCAGGGGGGACACAGGACCACAGCATGCTCTACTACTATGGCCAGATCCACATGTATGAGCAGAATGGTAGCCTCGAAGGCCATGGAGGTTGCCCAGCTGTGCGGCCCCAGCCACCACAGCCACAGGCCTGCCCAGACAGCATCCAGCCCCCACCCTTGCCCTCACCGGGGGCCAACCAAGTATCCAGCACTGTGGACTCCCAGCTCCTGGAGGCCCCCCAGATTGACTTTGATGCCATCATGGATGATGGTGACCACTCGAGCCTGTTCTCTGGTGCGCTGAGCCCCAGCCTCCTCCACAACCTCTCCCAGAGCTCCTCTCGCCTCACCACCCCCCGGAATTCCCTGACCCTGCCCTCCATCCCCACTGGCATCAGCAACATGGCAGTTGGGGACATGAGCTCCATGCTCACCAGCCTAGCCGAAGAAAACAAGTTCCTGAATATGATGACCTAAGGCCCCTGGCACAGAGCAGGCCCAGAGGGGTCCTCACTTCCCTGGAGTGCAGCAATTCCATCCTCCCATCCATTTCATCCTTTTCAAAAAATAGTGTTAAATCAGCCTGAAGGGTTTTTGCTAGTGGCTGGTTCAGACTACAGATATTTTAAGAGAGGGTTTATGGGCATCCTCTCTGGTCTCATGGGACTATTTTTTAGAACACTAAAAATAGTCTCAATCAGAAAGGAAAGAAAGGAATGAAAAACTCATTTACACAGCGCATGCCAGCCTTTGGTGTTTATGGGACCACTCTGTTCTGGCTTCTTCCCTCTGTCATTTGGCTAATGAGGGATTACTTTGGCCAAGGGCTTTCAAGTACATGTGGAGAGTGGGTAAGGAGCTTCATTTGGGTTTGAATCTGAAAGGAGTACTATAGATTCTGCTCTGGGAAGATGGGCTTCTCATTCTGCCACCTGCCAGAAAAAAAGGAATTCTGGACTTCCTGGATTCTTCATTGAGCTTAAGTCTTGAGGTTGCTGAGGTCCCTTGCCAGAGAGGAAAAAATCACAATATACTGGGATGGTTCGGAAGCACATTGTAATTCCAGGTTTGGTAGATTTGGCATTTCTACCAGTTGTTAGAGTTGGAGCATGGTTTTGGACCAACAGATTGCCCAAGTGTATGTGAACGAATAAAATTTAAATATTGCCAGAAAAAGGAAAGAAATAATGTACTATGTGGGGCAAGTCCAGAGGCTGCCCTGGCCTCTCCTGACCATGTTTACAGTGTTCCTGCATGGAGAATGTAGCCTTTCTTGTTTCTAAATACCTCGGGGCTGCTGGAGCTGCTCTGGGTTAGAGATGGACTAGGCCTCAAGGAGGTGGGGACATATCCGGGGCCCAGCCTCAGGCCACCCTAGAGCTCTCTCAGTAAGAAGAGGAAGTCACATGTTTACCCAGTCCTGTTTCTCCAATGCACTATCTTCCCACTTTACCATGGAAAACACAAGGGTTTGACAGCAGCCTCTACCCAGGCTCCCCCTCTGTGCTGAGTGGCCATTGGCTGCCAGTAGCCCAGCGGTCCATGCCCAGCCACAACATGCTGTCCCAGTACCTTCCAGGCTCCTTAACCTCTGTGCCCCCACCCCCCAGTTATTTGGCAGAGAATGATGACATGCATGGTGTTTGGGGTGAGGGTGGGAGGGTGAAGGGGTTGATTCTTAGACTCTGAGGGATCGTCACTGAATTTCCCTGTTCAGTGTTATCAAGCCTCACCTCAAAATGGAATTTGGAACTGGCTCCAAGAAGATATCATTCCTGAATACACTGCAGGATGAGTCGATGCATCTTCTGCGCTACTACACATGCGCACGAGCCTGTGCACACACACCCATGCATATACACACATCCCAGACTTTCTGCTAAATGTGTAGCAACCTTGTCAAACCAACTGCAGCACTCGGAGCTTTATTCTGGCTGTAACCTTGGCTTCAGTGAGAAACTTCTTAGCAACACCTGCAAGCAGGACCAGAACCTAATGACCTGGGTCCACTGTGTCCCTGCACATCAAACTCCTTGTTAAGGCCCAGAGACAAGGCCAGCTCCAAATGACAGTCCTGGGACATCACCAAGGCTCTGCAGCTTGTAGTGGTGTGTGCTCCCCTCCAGAGTTGAGACTGCACTCACTATTCCCAACCTGTATATATTCTGTGCAGAAGACGCCATCCTTGAATATACTGTAGGTGAATTGTCCAACCAAATTTATATCTCCAAAACATTTTTAGCTTTTTCTACATGCTATGAATTGAGATGACATGCTCAACTTGTAAATAAGTCTTTTTGTACATTAAAAAAGTAATTTTTTCATAATTTATCTTGTCTATCTGCTTCTCCCTTGACAGTAGTTAATGAGAATCTGGGCAGTAAATTTGGTGCATTTGAACAGAAATTAAGCTGTATTTTTTGTAACAGTGTCAAAATTGACTATCCTGCCTTAGCCAAGTAATGTTTAATGCTGAGGCATTTACTGACTATTTGTTTCCTGTCGCTTTGGGGCTGGGGTAGGCTGGGTTGGATGTTTTGCAGTAAGTATCTGGCTGTTCTCCCAGTGAGCCAGTCTGCACCTCTAAGTTGCTTTGCTGAGATTCATGAGCACCAGAGTCAGGTATGAGCCCAAACTCTCCTCTGTCAGCCTCTCTTCGATGGGCGGTGTGATGGAACACGTTTGAGTCAGGGTGGGCGTGGAGGTAACAAGATGAGCAAGTCCCCATGGTGGACAAGATGTATCTTCTGGCGTAGGCAAAGGAGAAAGGGCAGGCAGTTAGACCCTCAAGATGCCCACCTGCAGCCTTGAGCAGGCCTAGGCCTCTGAACTCCCATCCCAGGCTCCAAGAGTTTTCTCATCTCTGTGAGAAAAACCTTAGCACTCACATTGGACAGTCTGGGAGCCAAAGTATATTTATTTGTATTATCATTGCTGCCTTGATATCCTGAATTGATTCAAAACATTTACTTTCCATGGTCATTTTTACTTTGAGGTAGAGCCAGAAGTCACATGGTACCAGATCCAGTGAATAAGGTGAATGAGGACACACTGTAATGTTTTTATGAGTCTACTTTTCTGTTAGATGGCACTCAGCAATTGCATTCACTATATTTTTGATCACACCTTGTAAAGATATGAAAAAGGACTCTCAGAACTTCTTCAGAAAGTGGCAAGAATGATGGGATGAGTGTGTTTGAAGTGAAGAGTATTTTGAGGATTAATGGCAATGTGTCTTACTGTGCTAATTTTTAATCTAAACATTCACTATATATTTTGATCACACCTCACGTGCCCATGAGAGTATCCTTCAGGGATGAAGGTGAAATCTGCACTCTGAGACAGACATTCTCAAACATAGGGCAACTAAGAGAACTCTTGGCTCAAGGACCTGTCCTAAAATGTAGAAGGCAAAGATGCCAGGAGGAAAGATCTACAATCCGGAGTGAAAGAAGAGCAGCAGGAAGTATGAGCATCTGGGTGAATACAGCAGACTCTTCTTCCTTCTTGAGTTCTTTAAAGAATATAAGCTGAAAGCACATAATGTAACATTGTCCAATGGAGTTTTCAATGTCTGTAGATATCATAAGACAGTAATTACATAAAGGAGGGAAGGTTAAGGATCTATATGGGGTTATATAACCACATTTCACGTAAACTGGTCAAGTATTGATTCTGAGACTACACAGTTAAGTATGTATATTGTAATAATCCCTAGTGTAATCAGAAACTACTGTGAGATGTAGACAAAAAAAGCAACACAAAAATTGAAATGAAAAAATATTAAAAAGATGCCCCCAAACCCAAAAGATAGCAAGAAAAGAGGAATAATAACAATAAAAAAAGGAAATAGCAAATAAAAAATAAAATGGTAGGTCAAAGTACAAACCTATCAATAATTACATAAAACGGAAGTCTAAAAGCCCCAATTAAGCACTGGAGAATAGAGTTGCAGCACTCCTACTTCCTGGTTTTAAGACTTCCTATAAAGCTGCCATCATTGACACAGTGTGGTATCCGTGATGGGCAGGACACAGATCAATGGCACAGAACAGCAGGATCAGCAGACTGCAGCCCAAAGACTAAATCTGGCCGTAGTCTGATTTTTGTTTAGCCAGTGAGCCGAGAATGGTCTTTATGTAATATTCTTTAAAAAATCATAAAATCAAATTCTACAAAGCAGAGACCATATAAGCACTAAACATAAAATATTTACTATATATACAGTTTTGACAGAAAATATCTGTTAACTTCTGGATAAAGAATTCAGAAATAGACACACAAATATGATAAAAGATTTTGGTGGTGCTAGGGATCAAACCAGAGCCTTGTGCATGCTAGGCAAGTGCTCTTCCACTGAGCTATGGTGGCAGCCCACAACTGATTTTTTTTTCACAAAAGTTCAAAGGCATGTCAATGGAAAAAGTAGTTTTTTGAACAAATGGTGTTGAAACAACTAAATATCCTTAGGCAAATAAAAATAAAAATTAAAAGGATCTTCACCTAAGCTTTATTTCTCATACAAAAATTCTAGACCACAGATCTAATATAAAACAAAAAACATAACAATATTAGAAGAAATCATAGCAGAAAAATCTTTATAATCTAAGATTAAAACAAAAGTTCATATGCATGACACCAAAAATGTTACCCATGAAAGGAAATTTTAAGAAATCGGGCTTCATAAGAATTAAGCATGTTTTCTCTGCAAAAGACACAGGAGAATGAAAAGCTACAGGCTGGAGGAAACTATTTTCATCATATATCCAACAAAGGGCTTGGATCCAGAATATATAAAGAACTCTAAAAAATCGACAATAAGAGAACAAACAGTCCAACTCAAAAATGAACAAAGGATGTGAATGGGGTTATAAAGCCAAATATAGTGTCACATAGCTTTAATCTCAGCACTGTGGGACACTGAGGCAGGAGAATTGAAAGTTCAAGCCCAGCATGGGCAACTTAGTGACTTAGAACTTCTCTCAAAATAAAAAAAATAAAAAATTTTGAAGGGCTGAGTATGTAGCTTAATGCAAAAGCCCTGGGTTCAATCTCCAGTACCACACACACACACACACACACACAATAAATAGATGATAGATAGATAGATAGATAGATAGATAGATAGATAGATAGACATATATCTATACAGATGGCAAGTAATGAAAATCTCTTCAACATTGCTAGGCATTAGGACAATACAAATAAACACAATAAGATACAACCATACCAACTTATACTTTTCACCTGTTCTCTCTATAACAAAGATAAATCACTTCCCTTTGCAGCTACAGGCCCAGCTCACAGGAAGAACAAAGAGGCATGAACCCTGATACCCTCACCTGTTAGATAGGTTTGATAAATTGCTCACCCCAAAAATCACTTCAAGTACAAAATGAGACCAAATATGAGAACTATCTCACCCTTAATGGGTATTCAGCAGTCTCTGCTTCCTTCTTCATTTCATGAGATGTAACCATCCAGCCAAACCTGTGGCTAATAGGCTTGGGACAGAATACCCAGAAAACATTACCCTCCAACACACCACTTCCAGGGCACCTTTAATCAATGTCCTAAAAATTGGTCTGAGGGTTAAAATCGTGGTGGCTTTGTTATGTGTGTACTGGTTGTGACTGACAGTCCAAGAATCCCTAGTCCTGGGTGTTTCTGGGTCACAAGAGATTCTAGTGGGGGTCCTGTTGAGGGGACTCAACAGACCTGAAGCAGCACATGTGTGTTATCGGGTGTCTGTAGGATCCCCAGTGTCATGGGGCAAACACCCCCATGCCCAGATCCTCCTGACCAGCCTGCCCACATCTGAACATGAATTTTCAAGGCCAGGATCAGTGGCAACAGGAACTGACAGTTTTCAGTCTGTTCTTGTGGGCTCCTGCTGGTCCTCGCTCTCCCAGCTCTATATCCATCCTCCCTTCCTGACCACCAGCCATGGAGTTCGAGTTCCAGCTTGGACATGATAGCAAGGGCCTTGCAGAGGGTCTATGACCCCAGCCACCATCCCAACTGAAAAAGGCCTATTTCTCTGTCATCTTTCAGTCTGTCTCTCTCTCCTTTTCTCTCCTTCCCCCTGCCCCTTCTCTATCTGTCAGCTATGTGCTTAGATCTATCTATCCCTCACATCAAGCATCCGTACTTGAGCCCTGGCTGACACTGGATGAATGGAGAGAAGGCAGCTCAGAAGCTACGGAAAGGCTTTTGAGGGCCAGCCTAAGGACATGTTACAGCTTCTGTGGACAGGGAGCCAACATATTTCCTCTGTCATAGGTACTGTGCCAGGAACATTATATTAATTGACAGGTTATCTATTTCTCAAAAATACTGGAAACAAACCACCCCAAACTCACAGGCTTAAAACAATGGTCATTTATTGTCACTGACCTTCAGGGCTGCTGGAATTGGCTGGTCTGGGCCAGGCTGGGCTCAATAGCCTTGCCACAACAAGTGTGATCACTTAGGCCCAGGCTGAAATGAGGGGGCTGCAGTGACTCAGGGAGGTCACATCTTGGAGTAATGGCGTAAGTCCAAGAGGACAAATGGGAATTCGCAAGGTCACCACCTATGGCCTAGTCTTGGAAATGATGTGGTCATTTCCATCTGTTCTTTGAGTCAAAGCAAGTGACATGGCCAAACTCAGTCACAGAGGCAAAAGATGTCATTCCTTCCATAAAGAGCCAAAGGCTAGTGTGTGAACTTCCACCAGGGTGAAGGATTGGGGCCAATGGCTTTCTCTATCATGTACAGGGATTCACTCTGTGATGGATAGTTTATGTTGGATTCTGTAATTCCCACACCACCATGAGATAGGTCAGAACCACCTGAATTCTCTAACTTGCCCAAGGTTACATTGCTGTCATTACGTGACAGATGGTGATTCAAGCTCAGGCAGTCTAGCCCTGGGTGCGATCCCTGTGATGGAATAGGGGTGAGTAAACTGAGGCTTACAGACAAAGGGGACAACTGGCATCAGCCGAAGAATTACATAGACAGGAGGCAATCTGCAGCTGTCAGGGCCGTGAAGTTCAGGGCCATGTGACATGGGTTCTACAGGCAGATTTGAGAATCTGGAGATTTTTCCAAGACCATGGTGACTGGGCCTTGATCTGGGGAATGACCGTGCAGAAAAGGCTGGAAAAGTTATTCCAGGAAACAAGAAAGTACATGACAACACCAAGTCCAGGGACTGGGCCACTGCCAGCCCCTAGCAGAGAGGTGATGGGAATGGACAGTGGTGGAGAGTTCAGCAGCTACTTAGGGTGACACTGGGAGGACTGGGTGGGGGGTTCCATAGGAGGAGAGGTCAGGGAGCACCTCTGGCTCCTAAGTGGGGAGTACTGGGGGAGTCTGGGAGTGCACCCCAGTGGTAGACTACTTGCCTAGCATAGTGGTTCATCTCCAGCATCACAGAACAAACAAAAAATGAATAAAATACAGTAAAAGAGCTGACCAGGCTGAGAGGCAGCAGTAAGATCCATGGGTCTGGGAGCAAGCACAGAGCCCAGGCCGGGGTTCAGACTGAAGGCCTGTTGCAGGAAGATGTCCCTAGTGCTGTGGATTGGCTCCCTGGTTGCCTGGGGTCTGTGTCTGAGTCTTGAGAACACATCATAAGAGACTGGGCATCCTGATCCCATGTTCAGTGTATCAGGAAATCCTCTGGGCTCTAACTTCTGGGAATATACAGAACCAGGACACTTTTCTCCACAACCCCTGGGCCTCCAAAGTGGCACTGGAGCCGCTAATACCAAGTCTCAAGAAACTCACTCCCCAAGGTGTTAAACCTGGAAGTTTAACAGGAGAACATGTTCAGTGGTTTTCTTAGGTATTTTAGCCTACTGATGGAAAGCTAACTACACAGAACTGTTCTACAGGCGAGATAGAGTATAGGGGACCATGCTGGCCAACATGCAAAAGGCAGATGGCAGGATGGGCAAGGTAGGAGGTAGGCAGGTATCTGGGTATGGGGGAGTCATGGAGGCCAGGCTGAGCTCTGGGGAGAGGCCTGGGCTGGGCACCCATCTGGGTGTCAGCCTGCTAGGCCAGGCCTGAGCACAGGGGAGGGACAGCCACGTGATAAGGGCTCCTGGCAATTGAGTGCCCAGTGGACGAGTCCCACAAAGGAGACAAAAGGAGAGACAGAGCCTCATGGGGTTTCAGAGGCAGCCACACAAGGCTGGATAGAGGTCCTGTGGGCTCAGCAGTGGCCATCAGGTGTGGCACTCCAGGCCCTGCATCCCACAGGGAGCTGTTGAGAGGAGGGACAGCACCACATTGGGACGGGCTCTGGGCCAGAGGAAACAGATGCCCACCTTCTCAGGCCTGTTTTTCATCCCGGTGCCACCGTAAATTGCCTGGAGCAGCCCCCTCTCCCCCAGCTGCAGTTTTTAACACTGTTCTGTGTGACATGATATTGCCATTAAGGAAGTGAATGCAACAACTGGCTTTTTCTCTGGGGGGGGGGGGATCTTCTCTACAAATGTTTGTAACTCTGTCCAGTTTTTCAGGATTTCCTTTATTTCAAAAGAAGAACTTGATGCACTGATGTTGATATTCCCCGTCCTCTTCAGAAAGCTCCTCAGCCGCCATTCTCTGTTGCTCAGCCAGAAGTTTCTGGAATTCCCCTGTAGATAATTCCTCTGAGTGTTCTTCCACCAGTTTTTTAACATCACCGCTGTCTACCTGCAAGCCTATGGATTCTGCTATAGTGACAGTGACATCAACCACAGGGTCAATTGAAGGCTCAGGCTCTTCTACACAGCCTTCAAAGTCTCTCTCTTGTATAATTTTGGGCCATACTTTCTTCTTCACAGATCTCAGTGTCTTTAGAGAGACATTGGCCCAGGATTTCTCAATTAACCCCACACAGGAAAAGATGTTGTCATGTTCCTTCCAGAATCTTTAAGGGTTAAATCTGTATCTGAGACTACCCGGAAGCACTTCAGAAACAGTTCCTTGGTATATAGCTTCTTAAAGTTAGCTATAACTTGTTAGACCATAGGCCTCAGTAGAGGAGTTGTATTAGGTGGGAGAAACTTGACTGAGAGCCACAGGAATTCTTCAGCCAATTCTTCTTCCAAATCTTGTGGGTAAGAAGTAGCATTGTCCATGAGGAGGAGAGCCTTGAGTGGTAAATCTTTGTCCTCTAGATATTTCTTAACAGTAAGACAGAAAGCCTCCCTGATCCACTCAAGAAAAGTACTCTTGTTACCCAGGCTTTTGCGTTAGATCTCACATGACCCCTAGCCCATTCTTCATAACTTTATGTGTTCTGAACACTTTAGGGCTCTCAGAGTGATAAACCAAAAGAGGCTTTATCTTGAGATCACCACTCCCATTGGCACATAGCAATAAGGGTAGTCTATCCTTCGTAAGCTTGAGGCCTGGCATTTTCTTCTCTTCCTGGGTAATGTATGTTCTCCTGGGCATTTTCTTCCAGAAAAGACTAGTTTCATCACAGTTGAAAACTTGATGAGAGCAAAAGCCATTTCTCTGTGTCATCATTTTGAAGTAGTGTAATTTTCAGCAGCCTTTTTATCAGCACTGGCTGCTTCACCATACCTAGTTATGCTATGGACCCCGTCTCACTTTAAAATTTGAAATCGCCCCTTACTGGCACAAGATGTTTCACCATAATCACTTGGTGAATAATCCTGTATGAGATCTGCATTTATAGACCTAGCTTTTTCACAAACTATAGACTCAGGCTATAACCTCCCATCTGCTTTTCGTTTATCCACACTAATAATAGTCTTTCTACCTCATCTAACACTGTTGATTGTGACTTACTATTCTGAGTAACACCTTTAGTAGCACTGGCTTCCTTATACAAATCTTTTCTCTGTAAGATTATAGAGATGGTGGATTTTGACATGCTGTACATATTATCAAGATCAATCACATGAAGGCCACTCTCATATTTCTCCACAATTTTCTTCTTCTCCTCAATTGTGATTGCTTTCTTTACTTTCCTTCCTTCTTTAGCTTCTTTTCTAGCTTTTTGGGGGCCACTTTGATAGCAGTAATCATAGCAATTATATAAAGCCCTGAGAGAAATTACATCCACAAACACATGCATCTGTGCTCAGACTGATGCTTGTGTATGCTTACATATGCTTTTCTGGCGTTGTGAGTCTTTATTTATAAGTGCACAATTGACTACTATTTGGGTCATAACTCAAGACTTCGGTCGTAAGTTAAAAACGAAAATTTTGATCATGTCCCAAGTTGTTTGTATGTGAGGCCAATCGTAACTCCAGGATCCACTGTATGTCATTCCTATGCCTAGTGTCCACACTGTGTCCCTGCCCCACCCAGCCCAAGTCCCATGGTTCATGGGCTCTTCAGACCTCATGTCTCTTTTTTCACTTTATCCCCCAGCCTCTTTGCTGTCCCAAGCATACTAGGGAATTGCTGAGATGACAGTTGACAGGGACTTGAATGCCTAACAGACCAGGGGCAGGGGATGACCAGAGTGCAGGGGGGCACAAGGTGAGGCTGAGGGCAGGGGAGAGTGCTAGTCTTAGCAGGGTGGGCTTTTGGAACAAGAGGGAGAGAAAAAGAGGGGTGGTGGAAATGGCCTGTGGGTTTGGAACTGGAAGGAATACTGCTTCGGCCCCCAGTGTAGGGCTTCAGGAGTCTCCTGGGAGGTAGAGGACCGGAGGCCCCAGAAGGACAAATGCCTTAATTGCTCTCTTATCACTGGGACAAAATACCTGGCACCCACAACTTAAAGGAGGAGAAGTTCATTTTGGGTCACAGTTTTTGGGTTTCAGCCCACAGTCAGCTGGTACCAAGGCAGAAACAGCATGGTGGAAAGGCCTGGTGGAGAAAAGCTCATCAACCCAGGGCAGTTAGAATGCAGCTTTAGAGAGAAGGGAGGAGCCAGAGAGAGAGAGAGAGATAAACCCTTCAGGTGATGCCCCCAATGACCCACCTCTAACCAGGCTCCACCTCCTAACAGCAAGTCCCCTGTGATAGCATTGGCAGATTCATTCACCAATGAGGGTAGTCACCCCCCTCCATCATCCAATCACCTTCCAAATTCATGAGATCTACACCATAACAGCAGACAAGTTCCAGCCAGTTGATCAGGAGAGAGATAGTTGTCCATACAAAAACCCAGAGGGCCTGCGAAGGACACTAAGGATACCCCACCCCATATATGGGAGCCTTTGGGGCAGTGCTATACAGGGCTGCAGAGGGAGCAGGCTGAGCTGGGAAGTCCACACTGGCCCTGGCTGAGAATGCCTGAGTAGGGGCCAAGGGCAGGGAGTTTGTAGCAGCCCCAGTTACACATTGTGGAAAGAAGCTGAGAAGCCAAAGCCCTCTTATTTGGGCATTGAGGATTTCAGGGTCTGGTTGGAATTTGGGGACAGGCCTTTTTGGAGGATTGCCTCTCTCCTTGAATGAACTTGTTCTGAGCCAGAAAGGAATCACCCCTACATGCAATGGTTTACAAGGTGAGGAGCCCAGTAGGCACACTGCTCGTGTTCCTGCAGTTTGGCCAGCTGCTGGAGCTGGAGGTGATTCCCCTGGGCTCTTTATTGCCTCCGCTCAGTGGGAGTGACACTGGGCTCTGCTTTACGAGCTGGCAGCATTGCCCCAACCAGTAGACCTGCTGTCAATAAGGGCTGTGTTTTATATCACGGCCCACACGATTTATGGGCCGCCCCAGTGCTGCACAGACAGCCATTTGGCCAGAGAGGAAAATTACCTAACACTTAAGAAATTTGGGAGCTGAGAAACAGCACATACACATTTGTGTGTCTGTGTGTGTGTGTTGTATGCACATGCATGTGTAACTAAGTCTATATACGCTCAAGTTCATCTGCTGATTAGCAAGTATTGGAAAACAGGAATAGCTCTGTTAAATATGTGGGCTATAAAAGTGAAATGATATAAAATGACTCATTTCCTTTTGGATATGGCCTTTACATCACACACTGACAATGAGGTTTTTGGGGAGAGGCAGGTGACAGGCACTGGGGCTCAGTTCCTGCTGAAGTGACCTGGATTCCTTTTTCCCCAGGTAGGCCTAGCACTCAGCAGAACTCAGGATAAAGACTCCCATGAGAGAGTATTTTACTGACATACCTGTTTTAGCTCTGTCTGCTGCTAGTCTATGTGCTCATGGAGAATGGGCTGTATGTCATCGGACTTGGCATTTTTGGGTCCTGTGCCTGCACCTGGCAGTGCAGTAAGCACTCAGTCCCTGGGTGCTGAATTAATGCCGGGATACGTGAATCACTGCTTGGGCTCTGCAGTGGTCCCAAGAGCCTCTCTCCCCAGGGCCATCAGGTACTCTGCCTTTATGAGCCCCTGGCACACAAGAGGCATTCAGCAGCATGTGCTGGACAAGGATGGGCTGAGTGAGGCAGAGAACTTGGGTCAAAAGATTCGATTTTCAACTGCTAGGCTCCATTTCACATAGGATGGGAGTGGGTGAGGGGTCTAACTCAGGGCCATTCCTCCTTGGTCTTGTTGATGCCCTCCCCATTCCACTGCCCTCTGAATGGCTCCAACCTCAGCCTATTCCTCTCCTTTCTCTCCCTGGTTGCACACACACTGCCTGTAGAACAATGATGCTCAAACCATGTGTCTCCCCATGAACTCAAGACTTGTATATTCACCTGCCTGTCTGATCCCCCCTGGAGATCTCCGAGGGATCCAGGCTCCAGTGAACCGTCAGACCCAAACCATCTTCTCCTCTAGGCTCTCTTCTATCAGTAAATGACACCACCATGCAGCACCTGACTAAGGCAAGAAACCAAGAACTATCTGTGGTGGTTAATTTTAAAAGTCAACTCAACTGGGCCGTGGGGTGACCAGATATTTCATTAAACATTATTCTGTGTGTGTCTGTCAGATGTTTCTTGGTGAGATTAACATTTGAATCAGTCCTCTGAGTGAAGCAGGTGGCCCTCCGAAGTGTGGGTGGAACTCAGCTAGTCCATAGAGTGCCAAGATAGAACAAAAAGGCAGAGTAAGAAGGAATATGTGCCCCCTGTCGCCATCTTCAAGCTGGGACGTCAGACTTATCTTTGCACTTGGATTTGGGCTGAAATTTACACCATATACTCTCCTGGTTCTCAGCTTTCAGACGTGGAGTAGAACTCTAACTTTGACTCTTCTGTATCTGTAGATCTTAGATGCTGCAGATCTTAGGACCTGCCAGCTTCCAAAATGCATGAGCCCATTTCTTCAATTCCTTACTCTCTCTCCCTCTCTCTCTCCCTTCCTCTCTCTCCCTCCTTCCCTCCCTCCCTCTCCTGCTCCCTCTAGCTCTCCCTCTCCCTCCCATTCTCACTTTCACTCTCATTCTCTCAGTTGTGTTTTCCTGAAGAACTTACATTAACCCACTACCCTTGAATATTCTGCATCATAACATTCTACATCCAGTCTACCGTGAAGTGCTACCAACTCATCCACCCCCAAATATACACAAAATATAATTGCTTCCTTTTCTCTCTAGTCTAAACCCTTCTCTCACCTAGTCAGCTGCAGGAGCTTCCTCCCCAGCCTCCCCACCCTCTCACCTCCCTACAATCCATTCTCTACAGAGTGACCTTCTTAAGACACTCATCAGATCCCTCAGCCTAGATTTGACACCCTCCTGTGGCCCACCACACTCAGAACAAAGCCGTACTCCTCCTAGGGCCTCTGGCAGACCTCCCAGACTTCCGTCCTGGCCTACCTTGTTGATCTCATCTCCAGCACCCATTCTCCATTCTCCTCACTGTCTTTAATCAAACTGACCTTTGTGTTTGTTTTTAATTGTTTTATATGGAACTAATTTTAGAAGTACAGAAAAATTGCAAAACCAACAACAACAACAACAACAGAGTTCTCATATACATATTGTTTCCCCAACATTTGACATCTTAAATACAATTCTTAAAACCAAAAATTGTAAAATTAGTACAATATTGTCACCTCAACTGTAGGCCTTATTTAAATTTCTTTGTAGTCTTCAATATCATTTTTTTCCACCAAAATCTTATCCAAGATTCCACATTGCATTTAGTTGTTATTTTTCCTTTGTTTCTTCTAATCTCTGCCAGCTCCCAGATTTAGTCTTTCATGAAGTTGGCCATTTTGAAGGGTATCTCTCAATCTGGGCTTGTCTGAGGCTTACTCATAATTGGAATTAAATTGTGCATTTTTGACCAACAGGAAAAAAAAAAGAAAGCAAAAATAGGAGAAAAGAGGCATCCTTCTTGGTGCAGCATATCAAAAGATTCATGATGTTATCTGGTGACATTCACCCAGATCATTTAGTTAAATTGGTCTTTTGTTCTTTCCACTATAAAATCACTATCTTTCCCTTTGTAATTATTATATTGGCAAATACCAGTATATGTTAACATTGTACATGTCTTGCTTCCCTTCAGACTTCAGTATCCATTGAACAGGATCTTGTCTGCAATGATGATTACCATGATATTTGCTTAATGGAGATTTTCTATTTTCCTTTTTCTCCTACACTTATCAACTGGAATTCTAGTGTAAGGAAGACCTGTCTCTTCTCCCCCATTTACCTATTTATTTGATTACCAATACAGTTTAGACAGATAAATAGTTGTTTTATTCAACATTTATTTTCTTGTTCAAAATTTCCACCTTTGGCCATTGGGAACTCTTGGCAAGAGTGACTGTCATCTCTATTGCTATCTCTTTATGTCTTATGTGCCTCTAGCTCTTTAGGGGGAGCTCTTTACTCTTCAGTACCACCAAGCTCACCTTTCTAGTACATTTTCTGTCAGCCCTGAAATCACACGTTTCTCCAAGGAGCCCTGATTTCTCTAATTGGAGCCTGAAGCTTAGAAATCCAGGTCTGAACACTAATTGTGCTCATTGCCACTGAGTGCTATTGTTTTGGGCCCTCCCATCAGACAGACCTGGGAGGTATACATGTGTATAATCACCCACACATGCATGCTGTTATGGTTTGTATCTAGATGTCCCCCCAAAGCCTCACACACTCATACTTGTGGCTTTGACTGGATCATGAGTGTATGATACTTATCACTGGATTAGTCCCCTGATTAGTTTATAGCTGGATGTGATGTTGGGAGTTGAAGCCTGGTGGGAAGAGGTGGGGCATGGCCTGGAAGGGTCTATCTCCCTCCTCCTCCCTTGATCCCTCACTGCTTCCTGCTACCATGCCATGAGCTGTTTCTCCTCTGCCATGCCCCTCCACTATGCTGCTCTGCCTTGGAGCCAGCCAACTATGGTCTGAAACCTCTACAAACTATGAGTGCAAATAAACCCCTCTGCCTTTAACTTGTGGGTGTTGTGTATTATGTCTCAGCCATGAGAAAGTAACTAAGATACACATCTACAATTATCTCTGTATATATAGCAAATATCATGAGCTCATACTGATATCTCTAACTTTAATTCAACACTAAAGGGTTCATTTTAGCTTCTCCTTTTCCTTATTTGTAATTTATTTAACAGTGAAAAACAGCACCCATCACCTCTAATTTATTTACTTGTTTGTTCAATTCTAGGATACACAAAATGTTTTAGAATGCTCAGCCTCTTATGATTCTCATTTAATAACTAAGCGACTGCATCTGTGTATACTTTTTTGGTCTTTAGTCTTATAATAACTAGTTGAGATACTCTTTTTCACTTTCTTAGACTATTTCTTTTCTTCCCCACATCATATAATATGGTTATCCTATATTAAGTTAATACTGCTTGTATTTCACCTTAGGAACCTCCTTTATTCTAGTTCAATTATATATTTGGTTTTGGAAGCATGTGAAACACTGTAAAATTTCTGAGAGTCAAAGC
This sequence comes from Heterocephalus glaber, assembly GCF_000247695.1. The sequence continues at coordinate 24,145,881 of NW_004624732.1, read as the reverse complement.
TAATCCAAAAAACATAGAGAAGTGTCACTTCCTCCTACCCCATTCTTATGTCATCCTTCTTTCTGCCTCTCTCAAATCCTTTCTTTCCACTTCTAACCACCTGTTACAATTTGTGTCTAGATGTCCCCCAAAAGTTTCATGTGGTCATAGGGCTTTTTCAGAGGTGGCTAAATGTAGAGTGTGTGATTGATTCATGGTGCAATGCTAGGATTAAGGGTGCTAGGATTAAGGGTGGGTGATTACTAAATCAATTCACTAGTTTGTCACCACCCTAATCCCAGTAGTCTGGATAAGATAAAAGGGGTAGAAAGATACTGTTAAAGTCTCATGTTGCTTTTGCTAACTGCTGCCCACCATGAACTGTTGTCCCTCTGCCATGTGCCACCTTGCCTTGGAGCCAGCCGAATATGGACTGAAATCTCTATGAACTCTAAAGTGAATAAACCTTTCCCCCTTTAACTTTGGGTGTCAGGTATTTTGTCTCAGCAACAAGAAAAGTAACTAAAGGGGAGCTAAATAAACCTTTCCTCTCTTTACTTTGGGTGTCAGGTATTTTGTCTCAGCAACAAGAAAAGTAACTAACCCACCATGCTCCTTTTTCTGGTTAATTTTTCTTGTCTTTTTTCACGTGAGTGAGCAGATGCCTGTGTATTTTTTTTTCTTTCTTTCTTTACTTGAAGGGTGTCAATATTCTTTCACATTGCCCTGAAATAAGCCCAGTGTACTCATGGGGCCAGAAAATTTCATCCTGAAGATGACTCTCATCAGTTCATAAAGATTTTCTTCATTTTTTACAATTGCATAACAACTTTGTTAGATGTGCCAGAGCTTATTCACAAACTAGCTTTTTGTTCCCCAGTCAAGCCAAAGTTACTTCTGCCCTGGAAGTTAGCATTTGTTTAGTCTATCTGGACCACTGGGCCCTGGAAATTGTCATTGCTCTCCTTTAGGCTCAGTTCAGACTTCCCTCCCCAGAGAGCCTGTCCTGTCTCCCAATCTGAAGGGGCCACAGACCCAGGTCCTCCCAGTATCGCGCCTCGTAGTAGCACTTCCTTTACACTGTAGCCCTCATCACATGATGTTATCCTGCCTCCTTACTTGCTAACTCTTATTTCCCATCACCCTTGTCACCACTAGAGGATAAACCTCATCTCCCAGACAGTGCTACATCCCTACCCTGGCAAGCAGTTAGAGCCCCATAAATGTCTGTGGACTGCAGCAGACAGTTCCAGGGTCCCATTCACATTGCTTGGCCCACTCTGAAGGTCCCAGAAAGCCAGTTCCTGCACACACCAAAGCTTCCTGCATCTGCTCGGGGAAATTCTCTGGCCGTGGGTATACACCAGCTTCATGTTAGGGCAGGCCAGAATGAATGCCTCACAAGTGATCTCAACCAATGAAGAACCACTCTGCAGGCAATGTTTAAGTATTTTATACATAATAACCCCAGCTCCTCCGTGGCACTGGACTGGATACACATGAAAATGACCTACTCAGGTGCATACTACTGCTTCTCCTCCTTCCCAGCTCACTTCTCTGGCCCCTCACTGTGCTCCCTTGCAGGGCCTCCTTCATATCATTCTTCATGCACATCCCTGCCTTGGGGCTTAAGGCCTGAGGTCTGGCAGAGTTCCGACTTTGACCCTTTCCTGGGCAGCACATTAAACCACTCCAATGAACAACAGAAAATGTAGTCTGTTCCAAATGCTGAGCTTAATAGGCCAATCCCATGGAGTAGCAGGCATTGCCTTGACAGCAGTGCATATGAAAAAGCCTTGAGCATTGTGCTGGTTACAATCTGAGGGGCTCACAGCTGATAACACTGCAGCTGCTGTGGGCTACATGGAAAAGATCCACTAACAGAAGGACAGCTGCTTTGGGCTTATATGAGGCTGGCCAGGCTACAGTGGGATGTGCTGGGCAATCTCCAAGCCATGTCTAATAAAGAACATTAACAACTGAAAAATCCAGAGGACTTTGACTGTGAAAGCAGAAATGTGGAAACCACACCACTGAATGGGTACTTAGGGAGAAGCTGGATCCCCTGGGTGGGTACCACAGAATATGCCTCCAGACCTTACTGATGATATGAGTGGCCCAGGAACCAAGTCAAAATATAGTGACACTATAGATGATGTGACACAAATAGAGTGACACAAATAGAGTGATATCACTGAAAATGCCAATGAAGAAACTCTAGGGATCCAGCCCTACACAAAAACAACTAATTATCTGGCGGGGTGGGGGAAGAAAAAAACTTTTAGGACCAACTTGCAGAACTCTGGAATCTGGTTAAAAATAACTACCAGGCATTTTAGTCAGCTTAGGATGCAGTAACAAATACTGTAGACTGGCTGGTTTAAACAATGGAAATTTATTTCTCACAGTTCAAGTCTCTGAGAAGTCCAGGGTGAAGGTGCTGGCCAGTTCAGTTTCTGGTGAGGACCCACTGTCTGGCTTGTGGATGACTGCCTTCTCACTGTGTCCTCACATGACAATGAGAAAGAACATTTCCATTGCGTCTCTTCTTAGAAGGGCAGTAATCCCATTCACGAGGACTGTGCTGGTCAGATTTTCATTACTATGGCAAATACCTGAGGAAATAAACTTAAAAAGGAGGACAGGTTTGTTTTGGGTCTTGGTTTCAAGAATTTCAGGCCATGATTACTTAGCCCTGTTACTTTAGGCCTGTGGCTGTACCATACTATACATCATGGTGTGACTGCATGGTCAGAGTCTCTTCACCTTGCAGTAGTGAAGAAGCGGGGGAGAGGAAGGTGTTCCAATATCTCCTTCAAAGGCAGACCCCAACGACCTCAGTTCCTTCTGTTTCCTAAAAGTTTCACCACCTCCCAGTAGTGCCACAGGCAGGGTACAAGTCTCCACCACATCGGCCTTTGGGGAACACTAGATCCAAACCATAACAAAGGCCCTACCCTCATAAACTAAACACATCCCAGAAGTCCCTCCTCCTCATACAATCAAAGTGTGAATTTGGGGAAGACATAAACATTCCACCCATAGCACAGGGGAAGGCTTGGCAAGGAAAGAAGCTGTTGCTTGTTGGTGAGTGAGCATGTGGCATTTTAAATGGCCCATCTACTGTGCCTCACCCCCCAGACAGACAATAGGAATCAGTAAGATTTGCAGAAATTATATGGGTCATAAAATGATAAACTTAAACTTCTTTTTTACCTTGTACCTTTTAATTTTATTAGTACATGTTTGTAGTTCATGCATTTTACAATCAGTTTGGGGAGTGGTTACAGGTACATTCCACAGCCTGTGGCTTTCTTTAATCCCCTTCTCCTTTTCTCCCCCTCCCTTCTTCGTTCTCCAATTCCCTCATCCCATTTTTCATTCTTATTGTATTATTAATCTTAACTCATGTTATGCATATATTGTTTACATTAACTGAGGTTATTAGGTTCTTGGACATGGCATATCTTTAGTCTACTTACTTCCTCTTCTCCTCCTCCTCATTTCTCCCACTTTTTCCCTTGGACCACTTCCCTATTGCAAGAGATCCATTTCCTAGTCTTCTTCTATTCACCCTGTATCAATCTCTTTGTACTTTGCCTCACTCAAATGAGAGTTAGTATATGGTATTTAAACTTGTGTGCCTGGTTTATTTCAGTCAACATTATATTTTCCAGGTGCACCCATTTTCTTTTCTACAATGTCTCAAATCTGTCCTTTATAACAGGGCAGTATTTCATTATATATAGATGCTGTACCACATTTTCTTTATCCAATTACCTGTTGATTGGTACATAGGCTGCTTCCAGGATTTAGTTGTGCTGTTATAAACATTGGTAAGCATGTATTGCTGTAGTATAGTGTCTTAAGATCCTTGGGGAAAATATCTAGCAGGGTGATCACTTGGTCATGTGGAATTTCTAATTTCAGTTCTTTGAGATATCTCTATACTGATTTCCATAGTGGTTGTAGTAGTTTACATTCCCACAAAAGGAAGGAGGGTTCCTTATACCACCACCGTACCAGCATTTGTTATTGTTTGATTTCTTAATGATTGCCAATTTTTCTGGAGTAAAATGGAATCTTAGCATTGTTTTAGTTTGGATTTCTCTAATGACCAGAGATGTTGAGCATTTTTCATATATTTGGGGGTTTTTTGTTGTTTTTTGTTTTGTTTTTTTGGTACCGGAGATCAAACTCGGGTCCTTGTGCTTGCGCAGCAGGCAGCGAAACCACTGAGCTAAATCCCCGGCCCTTTTTTTCAAATATTTGTTGACCATTTGTATTTCTTCCTCTGTGAAGTGTCTATTAATTTCTCTTGCCCATTTCTTGACTGGATTTTTAATTTTATGTGGTTTAATTTTTTGAGTTCTCTATATATTCTATATAATAGTCCTCTGTCTGAGGAGTAGCTGGCAATTTTTTTGTTTTTATTCTATAGGTTGTCTCTTCACTTTACTGATTGTTTCTTTTGTTGTACCAAAGCTTTGTAGTCTAACACAATCCCACTTGTGATTGTTGCAGTAAGTGGTTTACAAGGGAAATAGATTTAATACAGGACACATAATTTATAGGGTTACAGTGGACCCTTGAGTTACAACTGGTCTGACATAATAACAACTTGGGTTGCAACCAGAATTTTAGTTTTAACTCAGGAGCAAAGTCTTGATTTATGACCTGAATCCTGGCTACTTGTGCTTCCACATGTTCCCAGATACAGATTTAACCCTTAAAGCGTTCTGGAAGGAACATTACCACATCCTTTCCTGTGTAAGGTTAATTGAGAAATCTGGGGCCAATGTCTCTCTAAGGACACTGAGATCTGCTGTATACAGGAGAGAGGATTTGAAGGCTGTGTAGAGGAGACGGACCCTTCAATTGACCAACTTGAATTACAACCACCCCTCTCAAACAAATTTGGTTCCTAAGTCAAAGGTCCACTGTATTTTATAATATTCACCCAAAAAGTCAAATCTAGAAGAGTGCAAGAGATTTGTCTGCACACTAGAGACCCAAACAATCCATCTGAGCCCCTGGATCCCACCGCAACGTCCTCCATGAGTACAGCCAGAGGCCTAGAGCCCACAGCAATGTCTCATGCAAATCTGTATCAAGGATCTGCACCAGAAAGGACCGAAAGTCTGTGTCAGCAGGGTGAAGGATCAGTTATAGAAGGCTGACCCATCTGCACTGGATCCAGAAAGTGTTGCTCAAGACAAAGATCAGAGCTCCCCCAAAGAGAACAGCAGCCATTCCCACCAACAATGAGGACCCAAGCTCCTCCAAGGACAGGAACAGTTGAGTTCGTATCAGGAAAACCAGCCACAACAAAGCTTTTCCTGGGAAATCAGCAGCATAAAATCTGCTGGACATCTTTATCTTGTTCCTGATTTTAGGGGGAGTGCTTTTAGTTTTTCCGCATTTAGTATAATGCTGGCTATTGGTTTGTCATGAATAGTCTTTATCATATTCAGGTAAGGTCCTTCTTCTGTATCTGCTTTCTTCAAGATTCTTACATTAAGAGGTGTTGGATTTTGTTGGAAGCCTTTCATGCATCTATTGATATGATCATATGGTTTTTTACTTTGTTTCTGTTTATGTGTTGTATTACATTTAGTGATTTATGTATGTTGAACCTCCTTGCTTCTCTGGGATAAAACCTACTTGATCATAATGTATGATCTTTTTGATAATGTGCTACATTCTATTTGCTAATATTTTATTGAGGACTTTTGCATCTATGTTCATTAAGGAGATTGGCCTATAGTTTCCTTTTTTGTTGGGTCTTTATCTAGTTTTGGCATCAGTGGGACACTAGCTTCTATAAATGATTTGAGGAACACTCCGGCCCTTTCAATTTCTTTGAAGAGCTTGGTGATATAACATCCTTAAAGGTTTTGTAGAATTTAGCAGTGATCCATAAGGTCCTGGACATTTTTTATAGATTCTTTATTACCGTGTCAATTTCATTGCTTGTTATTGAGTTGTTAAGTATATTTATGTCTTCTTGGGTTAGTTTTGTTAATTTGCATGTGTCTAGGAATCTATCCATTTCTTCAAAATTTGCTTAATTTCTTGGAATATAATTTTTCGAGGTAGTTACTAATATCTTCTGGATTTCTACATAGTCTATTGTGATTTCACCTTTTTCATTTCTAATTTCATTGATGTGAGTCTTTTCTCTCTTTCTCCTGGTAAGTCTGTCTAGGGGCTTATTTATTTTATTTAGTCTTTAAAACAAACAGCTCTTTGGGCTGGGGATTTAGTTCAGTGGCATCACACCTGCCTTGTAAGCACAAGGTCCTAAGTTTGAACCCCAGTACCCCACCCCCACCCCCTGTTTAAAAAAAAGAAAGAAAGAAGAAAAAACAGCTCTTTGATTCATTGATTTTTAATTGGTTTTTAGTCTCAATTTCATTGATTGCCACTTTCATCTTTATAATTTCCCTTCTTAATTTCAGTTCAGGGCTGGTTTGTTGCTGTTTCTCAAGTATCTTGAGATTTCTCATAAGATTGTCTATTTGAGCTTGCTCTGTTTTCCTAATGTGAGCACTGATTGTGATGAATTTTCCCTTACAACTGCTTTCTTGGTGTCCTAGAGGTTTCAGTGAGTTATATAGTCATTGTTATTAGCTTTCAGAAATTTTTAAATTTCTTCTTGATTTCCTCTGTGATCTATTGGTTCTTTGGTATTATATTGTTAATTTTCTAGGAATTTTTGCCTTTTTCAAAATTTCTTCTGTCATTAATTTCTATTTTCATTGCACAGTGGCCTGATAGTATGCATGGGAGTAATTTCTGTTCTTTATATTTACTTAAGCAGGCTTTGTGGACTAATCTGTGATCTATTTTGGAAAAAGTTCCATGTTCTGCTGAAAAGAATGTATATTCTGTTGTAGAGGGGAGGAATACTCTGTGTATATCCATTAAGTCCATATGTGATTCAGCTCTGAAATTTCTTTATTTGTTTTTTATTTAGTTGACCTATCTGTTTGTGAAAGTGTGGTGTTAAAATCCCCTACTGTGATTGTGTTAGTGTTTATCTGATATTTTAATTTCATCAGGATAAACTTACACTTCTGAAAGAAAAAAATCAACCAAGATTTTAATAACCAGCAAATTCTTAAAGAATTCAAGAGAAAGTAAGACACTCCCAAATAGAGAAAACCTGAAGGAATTAGTTACTAGCAGATCTTTCCTACAAGAAATGGTGATGGATGTTCTCCAGACTGAAATGAAAGGACTGCAGCCAGAACTCAGAACCACATGAGGAAGTACATAGGTACACAGGTAAATAAATATGAAGGTAATAGTATTGCAGTTTTTATTTGTAACTACTTTATTTTGTACATGATTTAAAAGACAAATGCATAAATCAATAATTATAAATCTATATCAATGATCATACAACATATAAAAATGTAATTTGTGACAAAAGCAACAAAGGTGGACATAAAGCACATATAAAGAGAAACTAAGCTACTCAGTGATTAGTGATGTAGAATACTACTGGAATCAAGTTAGTATTAATGCAAACTGGATAGTTATAAAGTTAAAGATGCCAGGTATAATCCCCAGGATAATTACTATGAAAAAAAAATATATATATATATATATGATAAGAATCAAATAGTACACTAATAAAATCTACTACAAAATCAATTAATAATGAAAAATCAGTAATAGAGAAATTAAACAATAAAAAGGTATAAGACATAACATAAAACAAACAGCAAGATGGTAGAAATTAGGCCTTCCTTAATAGTAATTAATTTAAATGTAAATGGATTAACCTCTCTAATCTAAAAGTTAAAGATTTGTAAAACAAGTCTAAAAAATAATCCAATGATATGCTGTCTACAAGATATTTGCTTTAGAGCTAAAGACATAAATGAATTAAAAGTGAAACAAAGAAAAGAAAAAGATATTTCATGTCACTAGTAGCCAAAAGAGAGCTGGGTAGCTCTACAAATATCAGGCAGAATAGGCTTTAAGACAAGTATTACAGTACAAAGAAGTATATTACATATTGATAAAATAGTCAATCCATCAAGTATATAAAACAATTATAAATATATATAGACCAACAACAGAGCCCCAGACACATAAAGCAAAAACTGACAAGAGAGAATGGAGAAATAGACAGTTCTACAGGAGTTGGACATTTCAATGCTCCAGTTTCAAAATGGACAGAATAACCACATAAAGGACTAATAAAAAAAAAAACAGACTTGAACAACACTACAAACAAACTAGATCCAACAGGCATATACAGAATAATTGAACCAGTAACAGCAGAACATACATTCTCTTCAAATGCACATGGAACATTCTTCAGATAGACCATATATAAGGCCACAAAACAAGTCTCAATACAATTTTAAAAGATAGAAACTATAAACGGAATAAAACTAAAAATCAGTAAAGAAAAGAAAATGGAAAATTCACAAATAAGTGGCAAACAACGAACTCTTAAATAAATGATGGGTCAAATAAGAAATTATAAGTGAAATCATAAAACACTTTGAGATTAACAACAGGTAAAATACTAAAACCTATTTAATGCAGTGAAAGAAGTTATGAGAGGAAGGTTTACAACTACAAATGCTTACATTCAAAAAGAAAAAAGATCCCAAATCAACAACCTAGCTTGACACTTTAAGCAGTTCCAAAAAGGAAAACAATGCTACTAGAAGGAAAGAAATAAAACAAATTATATCAGAGATAAATAAAATAGAGAATAATAAAATAATGTGGAGAGGAATAAGGAAACCAAATCTGATCTTTTGAAAAGGTCACCAAAATTAAAATTTCTAAAATGAGAACACCCCAGAAAAAGGAGAAAAGAGTCAAATCACTAAAATCAGACATGAAAGTGGACAAGGAGCAGAGCTGCCACCAGCACAGAGGAGGTGAACATTCCGGGCCGCTGTACCACTGGCCCCAGCACCAAGAAGGTGAGCCATGCAGGTGCCAGCAGCACACATCCCTCCCCCCCACTCCCACTCCACCCAGCTGAAATGAGAACATGCAAACAAGTCTCAAAACCAGACTTTGAGATCACCTAAAGCAACTTCAAAGGGAAATGAGATGGAACAATCTGATACTCAACCATCTGGACTCCCTGAACTGGCAACAAAAGAGGATCTGGAAAAAATGATATCAGAAATAATTTCTCACATAACAGCAGAGATTGTACCCATAGTGCAAGACATGATTAATAAATCTAGAGAGGACACAGATAAAAAAAAAATAGAGAACCTGAGG
>NW_004624732.1:24086997-24118256 GCF_000247695.1 Heterocephalus glaber | reverse complement strand
TTTGTAAATAGGGAAGGGTGGAGGGGGTGAAGGGAGGGCTAGGAATGGGGAAAAAATAAGAACCAAGATGCATCATGTAAAGGTACAATTTCCAAATGAGAAATGTATTTGTGTTGTATACCTACAATGTACCAATAAAAGAATTTCTTTTTTTAAAAGTCAAAAGGTAAAAGAAGGCTGTGATGTGCCTTGGGAAGAAAATACACGTATGTGCACTAGATGGGCTTGTTGGAGCATGAGTTGTAGTGCTGTTGGCCACAAGTTCAATCAAAATAAATCAATAGTGTAGATTAACCAAGGTACCTTTAAACAGAAACAAGGGTACTGACTGATCACTTGCCAAAAATATCACCAGAGTCTCAAGGAACCTGACACTGTATTTTTCCTGAAAGCAATGGTTCTGTGTGCACCAACTAATTAGTGGTCGCAGTAAAATTAAATAACAGAGCCATCAAGAATAACATGGATGAGAGGGAGAGACAGAGACAGAGAGAGAGAGACAGAGAGAGAGAGAGAGAGAGATGGAGAGAGAGAGAGAGAGAGAGAGAGAGAATGAATACATGTGGGTGAGAACGCAAAGAGGAAAGAGGAAAGGTAAGTCCGGGTCAGAGTATATGGGTATTCTTGGTATTATCCTTGCAAATTTTCTGTAGGTTTGAAACTCTTCCCAAATAAAATGTTGGGAAAGGAAGAGTCGCTGCGTCAAGCAGTGGCATCCAAATGTGTCCTATCAGATCAGCATGTCTGTACTCCACATTTTAAATTCAATGCAGAAAGGGGCTGTGGTGCACTGGGGTAGGATCCACAGGGGCAGGTGGGAAAAGGCAGAATGGTCTCCATGGTGACCACATTGTGGGTGGGTAGGGAGTGAAGGATCAGGGTAGAGACTCGAGCTTTGTGGTCCTGGTGGCACAGGCCAGCTGACTACCCAGAGCTGCATCTCTGCCAAAAGTAGCCATGACAGAGATAAGGGAGGGGCAGTTCAAGTTTCTCTGTCCGTAATTCCCTGGTAGGGGAGGTGGACAGAGAGCTCAGGAAGAACCGCAGCACCTTTCTTCCAAGTTGCCGTCCAAGTAAAAGACCCCATCAGCCGCACAGTCACCCAAGCCACAAACTTGCCCCCGCCTTGCCCCCACACCCGATCACAGCTGGTCAGTCCCTCTCATTTCCCATGTGCAGCTGCCTGGGGAGCATTTTACTCGGCTGTCTTATGTGCACAAAGAAATTCTTGGTTGCCCCCAAACTTGGCTCTCTCCCAGTTTTCTGCATGGATGGAATTGGCACCATCATCCACCTAATTGCCTGTGCTCAAATGTTTGGATCCATTCTCTGGGTTTTGTTCTTTTTTGAGGTTGGTTTTGGTTGTGTTATTTTGCATTGTTTTGTTTTTAGTAAAACTCCTTTGTAGTACAGATCTTAAATGTTAAGCTGATATATTTGGACACATGCATACATATACCTGTATAACCAACACCTCAGTCAGGACATGGAGTATTTCCATCAGCCCAGAAAATTCCCTCATCTCCTTTCTGGTACTTTGTTTTTGATTTTTCAAATGTTAAAGCACGCTTGCATTCCTGGGATAAATTGCACTCAGTCAAGATTACTACTTTTTTATGTACTACTAAATTGGTTTGCTAATATCTTGTGAAGGAGTGGGGTACACTGAATAGGGGCCCCCAAAATGCCCATGGTCCTCATCCTTGGCACCTGTGAATTTACCTTCCATGACAAAAGAGACTTTGAAGGTGTGTTTGGTTAAAGATCTTGCCACTGAAGAGATGATCCCGGATTATCCATGTGGTGCCCCTTCGAGAGGGAGGCTGAGAGATATATGACTAGGAAGAAGGCAATGTAAGAGCTGGAGATGCTACCTGACTGAGGAGAGTTGAAGACGGAGGAATAGCAAAGATGGCAGCCCTTGGTGCTACGGAAGAAGAAACAGATTCTCCCCCACAACCTCGTTAGGAGTTTGGTTCTTGGTCCCCAGAATTGTAAGAGAATGAACCTGTGTTGCTTGAAGCCAAAGGACAAAGTTTGTGGTGATTCTTTACAACAGTAATAAGAAACCAGCACAGGGGTTTTGTATATAAATTTGTAATAAACACTGTTGTGTGATTTTCTTTTCATGTTAAAGTGTCAGATTCTGTATTAGAGTTATTCTGGCTTCATAAAACAAGTTACTATTTCCTTTTCCTCTGTTTGCTGAAAAATTTTGTTTCAAGTTAGTATTATTTGTTCCTTAGCTGTTTGCTATTCATGTAAAACCATCTTGACCTGGGATTTTTTTTGTGGAGAGACTTTTAAATGATAAATGTAATTTCTTTGATAGATTTAGGGTTATTTAGATTTTCTATTTCTTAATGAGTCAGTTCTGGTAAGGCATGTTTGCTGAGGACTTTATCCATTTTACCAAAGTTGTCAATTTATCAGCATAAAGTTGTTCATGCTACCTCTCTTTTTATCCTTTAGGTACTTGTAGAATATATCATGCTATTTCCGTTTTCAGTTCTAATACAGGTATTTCTCATTTGTACTCTTTTTTTTCTTGATAATTCTTGCTAGTTGTTTATCAATTTGTTAAATCCTGTCAAAAACTTCTAATTCCTGAAAGTGAATATTTAATTATTGATTTAAGACTTTTCTTCTCTGCTTTTTGTTTGTTTTGAAACAGGTTCTCATTATATAGTTCAGGCTGGCCATGAATTCACTATGTGGCCCAGGTTGGCCACAGTGATCCTCCTGACTCAGTGTTCTGAGTGCTGGGATTGCAAGCATGTGCCACCATGCCTGGCCTCTTCTCTGTTTCTAATAGGAATTTACTTCTAAGTACTGGTTTAGCTTCTTGCCATAAATTTTAATTTGTTACAGTTTCATTATAACTTGCCCCAAAATTTTTAAAAATTTCCCTTGTGATTCTTTCTTTGATCTATAGGCTATTGGCTATTTACATGTACATTAATATCCAAATGTGGCTATTTTTAAAATGTCTAATTGCATTTAATTACCAGGAAGCAAATCTTTTGAAATTTATTGAGATCATTTTATGGTCCAGCATATTGGTCTATCTTCATGAACATTTCATATGCATTTATTTTGCAGACTAACCACACTTGAATCCAGGTTTTCTCTTTCCCTGCCATGTTAGATAATCATATAACATAATTTCTCCAAGCCTCTGTTTCTCCAAATGTACAGAAAGAATAAATGATATCATTGATCTGAAAATGTGGTGAAAGTGAAATAAACAGCTCTTAGCACTCTGATGGCCCATTCATTGTAGGTTCTCACCATCTTCTTCTTTTATTCTTTGTTATTATTACTATTTGACCATAATTAGTGTTGTTACTATGTCGCAATTGAATTTCAGAGGTTGTTATTAAATCCTGCCCCTAGGAGCCTAGTTTCCAGCGGATTACTTTATAGTGAGTTACAGAATTATTCTCCATGTATCTGTCCTCACTCTCATAACTAAATTTCTTGCTCTCCATTTCACCCAGAGGCTACTCTGGGAGGAGGCAACAGCCCTGCTATGTCCTCAAAGCCACAGTGGTGCATTGGTGCAGTCAGGTTTGCTAAGGGAATAGCTCTTAGGGACATCCAGTGTGCAATCAATAACTTTCTTAAACTTTTTGTTTTGCCACTTTGGCAGTGGCCTAGAGAGTGTGTCCTAGAGAGTGTCCTTGGCTAACTCTTCCAGGGAAGGCATCAGATCTTCTGGAAGCCTTGAACAGAGTGGGCCCTTTGAGTTATCTTTACTCCTGGGACATGTTGATCTGCAAGTGACACCTCTAACTGTGCAAACCTCCTTCCAGTCACTTCCCCATGTCACCTTCTGGCACTCGAAGTAACAGAAAGCACTCTGGGGCCAGCTTGATTCTTGCTGCTTGAGACAGATCTTGTTTATTTGTCTGCCTATATGTTTAAGGATATTTTCCTTTATAATGGAATCCCAGAAGATTTACCACCTGTATAGGTAAACATCTTCCTTGCTTGGTTTTTTGCTTTTATATTGTTATGGTTTGGCTCAGAATGTCCCCCAAAGACCTCATGAACTCATAGGTGGGGCTTTGGGAAGGTGACTGAATCATGGCGCCATATAGCTGATTTGATGTTAAAAGCTGGGGCCTGGCCCAAGAGGCGGAATAGACTGAAGTTGCGACCTGAGAGGGTGTATCTCCCTCCCCAGTTCCTCCTTTTGCTCTCTGCTTCCTGACAACCATGACACAAGCAGTTTTTCCTCTACTCTGCCCCTCTGCTGTGCCCTTCTGCCTTGGAGCCAGGCAACTGGGAAGTAAACCTTGAACCCAAATAAATCTCTCCTTCTTTAAGTTGTGTATTTTACCTCAGTGATGAAGAAATAGATGACATAGATGATCCTTTTTGACCCAAATACATAGCTCTTTAGCCAGGAAACCCTTTGTTTATATAATATACTTATTTACTATTTCTGCACTCTCAAGCATCCTAAAGTATTTATTGAGAATCCCTGGTATGCCAGGCACTAGAGAAAGCAGCTTGGAGCAAGATACAATCCCTGCCCTCAGGGAATTTACAGATTGATAAGAGAAGCAGTCAATAAACAAGTGAAAAGGATGAGCAGAAGCTTCAGGCAGCTGCCCGCAGGAAGATGAGGAAGCAGTGGTCAGGATGGGATGCAGTGGTCAGGGGAGCATTTCAGCAGAGGGCTCTTTTTTCCTTGGGAATCTCTCTGTTCTAGTTGTTCCCAGTGGGATTGGATCTATTCTCTGCACTAAGTAGGCAGGATATTAGTTTGATCATGTATAACATCTAATTTTCCTTCTGCTCAGCAACCTGAAAGCACTTGGCAAGTTGGTCTTCCAGCCATTAGCTAAACCTGTCGCTGTCCGTTGTAGTCTTACTCCCACGGGTGAGGACTTTACTTCTGAGTCTCTAGCACAAGGGTCCCTTTGCTTATCCCCTGAGGCCATGCTCTGCAGGCTTCAGGCTCAGCCTCCCCCTCCTCCTCCTCCTCCTCCTCCTCTTCCCTCCATGTTTCCCAGAAGTGGATTTCTTTTTGTCTTCTTTCACGTGCCAGTTTTCCGATATTTTGTCCTGATTCTTGCACTGAATGGTTTTCAGGGGTCACTTTCCTCTGAGTCCTCCAAACAACTTGCTCTTCTCTTTCTCTCCAGCATTTTTCCATATGTCCCATCAAGAAGCTCACCTGTTTCAATCTCTCCTTGGATGTGGGTCACGAAGTCCCCTTCCACGAGGCCCACTGGGCATCATGGTAGCTCAGAACTATGACCCTGGATAACCCCACCCCAGGGTGACCATCATGAGGTGCAGGTTGAGGGGCACCCAGTCCTACCCCCAGGTTCACAAGCTCCAAGGAAGTTCTGACTATATGTGTGGGCTGTACTGTCTCCTCCTCACTGCCTGGGGTTCAGTCACACCCAATAGACAGAGCACCTGCAACCTCCTGACTCCCATGGACACTGCTACCATGGCCCCTACCTCTCCCTGCATCCAGGATTTGACTTAGGCCACAGAATTAGGAGGACCAGATAACTGCATAAAACCACAGACTATTCTGCCTCAAAGTCCCTCTTCCAGAGCTCCCAGAAGCCCACAGCTGCTGAGGTTATTCATGTTAACCTCCCATTTAGAAATTAAGCTCCGATCTGGAAATTAAGAATTGTAATTTAGCATTAACCCAGATGTCAAGATGAAATGAGACACATTGTGGGGGAAATTGAATTCCATATTGCCGAAGACCCATTTTATTTATAATAACCAGCCACTCACATCATGCCAATATTGATGGATCATATGTTTAAAATTTTGATAGCTCATTCATTTCTATAATTACATTTATTTCAAATTAAATAAAAGTCTCGCACACCCTTGATATACAAAGAGACAAAATTAATTTGTGGATCAGAATTAACCTACCATTCAACCCCCGGAACTGTCCTTTCTCAAAGCCCTTGGAGAGTGGCATTCTGCCATTTCAGAAAGGATGATTTACATCTGCAAAGGACCAACTTCTAACCTGTAAGGACCCTCATCCTTGGGCTTGGAGGGAAATGTCATCACAAAGGTGACCAAGAGTGGGCCTGTTCATAGACAGGCTCAGAATGGAGATGAGGCCATTTACCAGTGGTCCCGATCTGCCCAGGAAACGGCCAATGCAATCATAAGTGTGGCACCCAGGGCTTCAGGAGGAGGTATAGTTATGGCATTTGTGCCCAATCCACTGCTGATTAGATTAGTAAAATCCATCCCATTGCCCTTCCTGAGCAGGGTGGCAGAAATGCCCATTACTCTCTGTCTACCCACAGATGGCCACCACTGGCTTGTCTGAGAATGTTGTTGTGGACAAATGTCACTGACCAGATGGGCATGGGGACATGGACAGCTGTGCCATGTAGGTGATGCTGTTCAGCTCACACAACCCCTTCTATATGGTCAATCAGGGTTGGCACCATGCACAGTATGGGGAAACCAGTCCAGAGACAGAATACAGTGCCTTGCAGATCCAGGCTGAGGTGGAGACCAGCAGACTCTGCTAGAGAGAGGAAGAGGTGTTTGCCCTTGACTCTGGGGCCAGTTCCCTGTACAGTGGGGTTATTAACTTTCTGTCCTTGGAGATCCAACCTTGCCTTTGCATTTGCTCAATCTATCCTTTAGCAAGCCAGGGTACGGTGGCAGCCAGGTCAAGAGAAGTATAATCCCACAGCAAAATGTGGAAGAGTGGCCAGTGACATCTGGGCCTGAGGGGGCCACCCTTAAAATGTGCTGCCTAGAGTAGGGAACTGAAGCTAAGTGTAGGAGCAGGCTTGTGTGATCTGCTAGGGTCTCAGATCTGGAAACCTAACAGAGATGTGCCTGGGAGAGAGAGCGGAAGGCTCAGCTCTGTCCCAGGCATTAGTGAGGGGGTCAGCACTGGCTACCAGCCATGTTTAGGCTGGTTACAACATGGCACATCTTGGTCCCATACAAGCCCACGCCACAGTATTACTGCAAAGCAGAATCATCCCCACTCAGGGTGTGTGCACACACCTTCCCCTGCCCACATCATCCTGATCCTGGGGGTGAGGACAGGGATCATTCTGAACTAATGGAGTTTTAAAGCACGATGGTAAAAACAATTTTCTGAATTTGACTCAGTCTACTTATAAGTAGCTTAGATCCATTTTCTGCACCAAACAAAGTAGGTGTTCAGCATCCAAAATTAAATTGAATGGTACCAAAACTAGAGCTTTGCTTTGTGTGATTGACTCTGTCAGCATGAACTTTACCTCCTGGAACCTGCCTTTCCTAGGTCCCAGGAGAATGTGGAGGACCCTAAGGCCACAAGTGGGACCATATTGAACAGAGAATTTCCATAGGGTCACTGTGATGGCTTCATAGAGTTGGAGAGTGGGTATGAGCAAAGGGAAGCGACATTGTCCTCTCCAGAATCTATCCTTAGTAGTCACAGGGGCCCCTGTCAGTGGTGCACCATGCCTGCATTGCTGCCCAACCGGGTCCACCCCAGGATGGATAGAACATGAGGGACAGCAAAGAAGAAAGAAACCCTGTGAGGTTTGCAGCTGGGAGGAAGGATTTCTTTTTTCTTTCCTGACAGAATTTATTTTTTTACTAATGTGCTTCTGAATTCACACACAGTAATTTATTCATGAGGTACATGCGGCATTTCAGTACATGTATACAATGTGTAATGACGAGGTCAAGGTCAGTGGCTTATCTATCACTCAGACTTTTGCCACTTCTCTATGATGGGAACCCTCAAAACCCTACTAGCTATTTTGAAAGTCAATTGCTATCAACCATAATTCTCCTAGTGTGTTACAGAACATTACAAATTATTGCTCCTGTCCACTTCTACCTGAATTCATTAACCAGCCTCTCTCCAGCTCCCCTCGCCTCACCCTTGCCAGGCTCTGGTACCCATTATTCTGTTCTCTACTTCTTTGTATCATCTTTAGCTTCCACATATAAGTGAGAACACGTGGTATGTATTTATCTTTCTGTGACTGACTTATTACACTTAATGTAATGTCCTCCAGATCCATCCATGTTGCTGCTGACAACAGCATTTCATTTTCTAATGGCAGTATTTCATTGTTTATATGTACTGCATTTTCTTTACCCATTTACCCATTGATGGACACCTACGTGGACCCCACAACTTGGCTGCTGTGAATAGTGCTGCAATAAATGTAAGAATGCAGATGTCTCTTAACATACTGATTGATTTCCTTTGGATATATACTCTATAATAGAAGCAGTAGGTTTATTTTTACTTTTTTGAAGACCCTCTATTTTGTTATTCATAGTAGCTGTACTAATTTACACTCACACCAACAGCATATAAGAGTTTTATTTTTTCAAAACCCTTGCCAGAATTTGTTGCATGTTATCCTTTTGATAGAAGCCATTCCTACTGAGATGAGATGATATCCAACTGTGGTTTTGGTTTGCATTTCTCCGCTTAGTGTTCTTAAGCATCTTTACGTGTACTTTCATTTGTACGCCCTCTTTTGAGAAATGTCTGTTTAGATATTTAAGTGAAAAGATTTCTAAAGTTCTCTTCTAACTGTGCATGCGTGTGTGTGTGTGTGCGCGTGTGTGTGGTGTTAGGGATCGAACCTAGGGCCTCACATATTCTAGGCAAGCACTGAGCCATGCCCCCAGCTCAACAGCTTTTTATATGGAGCTGATGTTATTTGCACATCTCTAGAATGAAAGAGAAGGGATAAAATCTAAGGCTAGACCCTAGGGACTCCTAGTTACAAATATGGAAAAGTTAAAATAACCCCTGACCCTCTGCAAGGATGAGCCCCCTTGAGGCAATTGATATTCCCTAATTAGCTCCTGCATTCTCCACATCAGTCCAGATACTGGAAGTATTATCCTGATTTTACAGGTAATGAACCAGATTCCAAGGCATAATTAGCCTGCCAAAGGTTATGCTGTTAATAAGCAGCCAAGTTGAAATAAACTCTATCTCTCATGCCTTTCTCAAACATCCCAGGCCTCTTAAAACAATGTTTTTTGCTAAGAAAATTTTTCCAAAAAATCAAACTTTCAAAATCTCTTGGTTGCATTCTGCACACTCACAGAGAGTTCTGTGTAAAAACCAGCTCAGGGAAAAGCCTCCTCTAGTCACCACAAACACTGTTGTTTCTGCATATTTTGTTCCACACCTGAAATTCAGATCTCTTGCCTTCCTTTCCCAGAAGTCTCTTGCTCCTGGTACCATATAAATATTTCAGACCACTTGGGCCTGCAGAAGGAAGAGAAAAAGAGTCTCCTTCATGTGTTCTGTGTACAGGCTCTGGGTCTCTGTGGATGGGGCGCTGGGGACTTCTCACAGGCTCACACTGCCTGCCAACTGACAATTGATCTGGGCCTCCTGCCTTGTCTCCCAGGGTGGAGTGGTATGCATGGGGGGGGGGGGGGGGGGTTGCACTTTGTGACTCTTACTTAGAGATGCCATTTAAAATTCAGTCCTCACCAATGACTGGATGCATTGTAGACTCCTGGCAAAAGTTGCTTATGAATTAAGGAGGGAAAAAAGCAGTAGAATCCAGGAAATTTTACCTACAGAAGTCTGATGCAGAGAGCCCGGTGTGGGGGTGGGGGGCTGGTAACCTCCTGCTCTGGGAACTCCTGCTCTGACCTGCCCTGTCCCCTGAACTTCTCTGCCCAATGGGGCTGTTATTGCCCAGGGGACAGATCCATTGGGCGTCATGGGCACTGGGTGGGAAGAGGAAGGACTCTAAAATCCAGTGTTCTTCAGGGTCACCTAGACTCAGTGGTTTGGCCAATTGTAAAGAGAAGCAAGCCTGTTATTTTCAACATTTAAATAACAAAATGCCTCCTTGGCTTCTCAGGATATCAACCTCTTTATGCAATAAAAACTAGATTCCAGAAGGGTTTGAGAGCCCAATACTATTACAGTGGGCAGAAAGAGGATTTTTTGTTCTGTTTTGTTTTCCATATTAGAGGCCTGAGCAGGGGAAGCCTTAGGGAATGGCCCTGGCTGTACCAATGGGGTTGGCACTATAGTCATGTGAACTTTTCATGTGCAGTTTTGCATTTGTCATTTGAACCTTCCCCAAAGACAGTACATTAGAAAGGAAGCATCCACTGGGCTACTCTCAGTTATGAGTAAAAGAAAGGCCAACTCCATCTGCCTGAAACGACAAAGTAAAATTTACAGAAAAGGTCCAGTCCAGCTATTGCCTCTTTGGTGGCTTCTGACAATCCTTGGCTTGTGTTATGTCACTTCAATCCCTGCTCTGTCCCATGGTCTTCTTTGTATCTTCATCTGTCTCTTATAAGGACATCCCTCTGGATGGAGGACCTGTCCCGAACCAGTTTGACCCAATTTTAATATCTGCAAAGACCCTGTTTAAGTTTTAGTCAGTTTGGGCAGCAATAACAAGATACCATAGATTGGGTGCTGGGTAGTTTAAACAACACTTCTGTTTCACAATTCTAGAGGCTGGAAGTTGAAGATCAATCAGAGTGCTGCTGTGGTTGGGCTCTTGGTGAAGGCCTCGTCCTAACTAAGAGAGACTTCTCCTATCTTCACATGTCGGAAAGAGAAGAACAGAGTGAGCTCCGCTGTGCCTCTTCTTGTAAGCAAACTAACTTCATCATGAGGGTTCCTTCTTCATGACTTCATCATCTCCCAAGGGCCAATTAGGGTTTCAACGTATGAAGTTAGGGGGCTCAAATACTGCACCCAGTAAGGTAACCATCCGAGGTTCCAGTGGACCTGAGTTTTGAGGAACAGTTTGCCCTGTTCCAGTTGCGGCTGTTTCAGGTACAGAACAGCTGCAGTGGAAAATGAAGGTGCAGGTCCTGGTCAGTACCCAGGTCTCTTTCCTGGCCAGCGAGCAAAAGCTCTAGAGTGGGTGTGGCTGTTCTACCTACTTGCCCTTGGATCCTTCTGACCAGTTCTGCGTGCCTTTGCTCCTTACCCTCTATGCCTAACACCCTTTTTAGAAGACCACTCCACAGCACCAGTGACCTTTTGTGCTGACCACCCTCGGGACCTTACCTGAAATTGTGCTTGGCTGGGCTTCCTGCATTTCCTCATCAGCCTTGCCCTGGGAGCACTTCCTTAATAAGACTCCTGAATGGAAATTTTGTTTTGGGTCTGCCTCTGATTGCTGGATTTAGCAAACAAAGATACAGTTAATAACAATAATAAAAATCATAAATAAAAAAAACTAAATGCCCAATGAAATCTGAATTTTATATAAAATTAGTTATATAAAGCTATTTGTTGTTTAGGTGAAATTATTCTTTATTTATATGAAATTCATATTAATTGGGCTTAATTCTGGGTTTTCATTGCTATTTGTTTAGCAACTCTACCACTGGAGAACCAAACTTCAAACAAATTTACTCTGATTGGACTAACTTGGAGCATTATCCTGGCCCTGAACCCAATTGCATAGCAGGAAGGATAAGATAAAGATTTGCTTAAACCACTCAGGGTCCAAAACCTGGATCTGAGGATGATGTCCCATCCACCCTAACTTTAGGATCAGTTGCTCCCCTTGAGGGAGGGTAAGTGGGTGTTGGGGATTAATGAATACACATTCACTGACATTGAACTTGGCCAACATCACTGATCTCGTGCCTGAAGAAAGTTAATCCAACACACGTATTTTCTCCATAAGAGACATCACAGCTTCTTGTACTTAAGAACACTGGCCAGCACTGTGAAACAAATTAAGGAGCAATTTTGAACAGTAAAATCACCAACAAAAAAGCACAAACATGTGAAAACATGGCACTAAAAGAGACTGTGAAAAGAACACTCATTTATACTGTAAGAGATGAAACGAGAAGGCAGAAACATCTCATTGTTAGCCAAGAACGAGCACATCAGAGGACTCAAATTTTGCCACACTGCAGATGTCTGCAAGTGATGGGAAAAGCTGTGTGAGTACTGATCTGAGGTTGTGAAGAGGTTTTAGCAAGTAATTGAATTCACAGTTACAGAGTATACAAATCATAGTGACCTGTAAAAATCAATTAATTATGATATTTGCTGGGCTGCCAGAGGCTGATTCAAGTATACTCAAATTACATTAACATTTCAGAGAATCATCTACTGCAAAAATAGAGGGACGAGCTTCACAAACGCAGTACCTGGACAAACAGGCCCTTAGGGGAACTCTGTTTGCACAGCTATCAACATACAATCTTACCTTGCTGTGTAACTATAGCAGTAGATACATAGTTATAGTTGTAGCACAAGTGACTTAATACAGGCACAATATTTGCCTGGCTGTTTAGTAGTTGTGTGGTATGAAATGACTGAACTCGGTCCTCTAGCTGCACAGTCTGTGAACAGAGCACTTGGTTTGTAAAGAAACATGGCGTGGGCGGGAAAGCTGTGCCCTGCCACTTTACAAGTGGCTGCTACTATTTACACAGCCACCTGCTATCGCTCTTCTCACACACCCAGGCTCTGGCCTGATGCAGGATTGTTTGACCAAGGGTCTTTAAGTGTTTGGAAGGGATCATCCACCAAAGCCCTCATTTATCTCTTGAAAAGATACTTATCTCTTGAACAGATTGACTATTTGCCCAAAACAATCAAAACATCAAAAAGGTTTCTTTGGTTCAAGCTGGCAGTCTGCTCCCAAGAGCGCTCTGGTCAGCTCTGTTTTCCCAGGTGCCAGAGGATAACCTGGCAGAACTGCAGAGGGTAAGGGAAGAGACTGCTGGCATAATCTGATACTATCATGGCAAGCCACCACAGCATGGCATTCATCTTTCCATTTCCCCAACTGCCTGCCTTCCTACTCCGTTCTGCACTTCTGGTCAGCTTGAGTGATATTCCAAAAGAGATCTTCCTTCCCCTGGGGATACTGTTGGGCTTATGACTCCAGGGCATGGCTTGGTCCTAAGGTAAACCTCAGGTGTGGCTGCCTCTCTAGGGTGATGCTCAGCAGGACAAGGCAGTGGTTCTCAAAGTGTGGTCCTTGGCCCATAGCACTGCTTCCCCGGCAACATACTCTGAGTTGCTCCCAGAAACTCGGTGGACTGAGAACTGTTGTTCTTAGGGTGCTGGGGAACCTGTCTTCTCTTGACTCCTTTTCAGGGACCCAGGGAAGAGTCATGCTGAGTCCGCATATCTGTGCCAGCAGGATTGGCCAGATCAGAGGCACCCTCAGGCTCTCCTTCCCATGCAGGGTCCTGCCCTAGGCCTTGTCCTCAGAGGCATGAAATGGTTCATGACTTCAGGCTCTGAAATTGTGCTTGGCTGAGCTTCCTGCACTTCCTTATCAGCCTTGAGAGGCTTCTGCCCATGTAACCAGGTCTATCTGACAGTTCCTATGATTCTCAGAATAAGAGCGAGCCCAAGGCATTAGGGAGTAGGGTGAGACCTGGCCCTGTGAGCTTCTCTAGCATTTCACCATTAAGGCCTTCTCCACTCATGCTGTCCTCCTGTGGTTCCAAGACACCCTGAACTCCTAGGGCCCTCTGCACATCTGTCTTTCGGAGTCTCTTCCAGCTGAGGCTCCAGTCCATTTATTTCACCTGAGGGTGGTGTTTGTTTTTCATTATCCACCAAAATTCCGCTCCTTCAAGCCATTCCCTGTCAAGGATTCTCACAGCAGCCTACACATTTTCATAACATTTATCACAGGTTAAAATTATGTACTTTCTAAACAGATTCGTGTTTGTTATATATAGAGTTGATCTTCTGTATCTATCTGCAGGTTCTGCATCTTCAGATTCAACAAATCATGGATGGAAAATATTTGGAAAAAAATGTGCCTATAGTGAATATTGTACAGAATTTTTCTTGTCATTATTCTGAAAATAATACAGTATAAGAACTATTTACATAGAATTTACATTGCATCAGGCAATGTAAGTAATCTAGAAGTGATTTGAAGTATATGGGAGGATGCACACAGTTATAAGCAAATATTGCACCATTTTATGTAAGGGACTTGAGCATCTGCAGATTTAGGTATCCAATAGGGGAAAGGGGCTGGAATCAATCCACCAAAGATAAAAAGAACAGTTGTGTATTAACAGACATCCTTTCCACCAAGTCTAACCATGAAGACAGAGTCACTATCATTGGCTGGCCATCATTTCCAAGTGCCCAATCCAGCCCCTAATACCACAAGAGGGCCTTGATACTAGTTTGTTAAATAAGTAATTGTCCTGAGGGAGCCACTCCACATCTCTGAGATTCAATTTCTTTTGGAGAGAAACAAGGCTGTGATACCCACCCAGCAGTGTCACTCTGAGATGGGACAGCCCCTGGGCCAGGATGGGGCCTGCTGTGAGCACTCCAAAGTGACTGATGCCATTGTCAGAAGCTGCTACCAATGCCTCTCCTGATAGACTAGAAGCCCCTTCTCTTCATGCCCACCTCTCAGCTCCTGAAATGGTCTGCTTGCCCATTTGTCTCTACTCCCGTCCATGAATGTCTTAGGCATGCAGGACCTGTCCTGTCCCTTTGTCATTTCTTCATCATCATCACTAGGTATGGGGCCAGCAAAGAAGGAACCCTTCGTGCCTTGGTGGATCCCCCAAACAGACCTGGGAAAGGGGTCCTAAGCAGGGGACTTACTGAGGAGTTGCTCACTGGGGAAGCCTGCAGGGAGCTGGATAAGGAAGACTGGAAGGGGAGGATTCTAGAGAGTTTTACTTTCCCTACAGCCAAGCTAACAGTATGCTAAGAGGATAGGGTAGGGTAGGAGTCAGGGCACAGGCACCTGATTCTCTGCACCTGTGTAGCCAGCCACCCAAGAAGAGCTGGTAGGTGCTGAAAATGAATGCAAAAGTATATGGAAAAGCCAACACCAAAATGGTCAAAGGACTCTGAAGGGCCAGGTTTGAGCATCAGCTCACCCACTGCACTTAGCAAAGATTCTTCAGCACCATTCCTAAAGTCAAGCTGGAGTCTCCTGTGACAGAGTGAGTGGCAAGAAAAGAGGGCTCACTTGTTGCCAGGAGCCCTTGCAGCCTCCTGTGAGGACATCTGACAATTCCACTTGCCCCTGAGCCCCTTCCTGGCTTCTGGTGGCTACCCAGCTCCTGGCAGGTGGGTAAGGAGAAGCCCAGGCATCTCTCTGCAGCCTAAGAAGGGATCATGGCTGCAGAAGTCAGAGAGAGCTTGGCAAACCCTTCTCCAAGAAGTAGAGTGTGGAAAAAGCCAGATGGAAAATCCTGGCTCAGCAAATGAATATAAGCAGCAGGAAAATCCCTAAATTGGTTCCATAACAACCAATCTCTATTCTCAGGTCCCCAGAAAGGCAGAAAACATGCATTCCACGTGAAGGAAAATTGAAGTGTGCCCAAAAGTTCATCAATACTTTTCTGTCTTCCCTCACCAGGTTGCCGGCCAAAGTTGTTAGAACAAGCCTGCCTCCCTGCTTAAATGAGGTAATTTGATCCAGGCATTAATCATCATAAATATTCATGGTTTTGCCTTAACATTAGGATAACATCTGTTTCCAAACATCTGCAATCTGTTTTCAATGCTTCAGTAAAATGTAAATTAGCTATAACTAATACAATAAAGCACTAATGGGGGTAATGATAATGAAAGACGCCCATTAGGGCTGGGGTCCAGCTCTGGCTCCAGTGGCTGGTTTTCCAGAGTTCTCCAGAACTCCCTCTCCCCCACCTCAAACTTCCCCCAAATGAAAGGGGCCTTGAGAGTCTTCACTGGACTCTTGGTTTACAAACCCACCACCTGCCAATGCCCTCCATGCCTCTACCTGCTTCAGAGCATGAGCACCAGGCCTTCCAGGGCTCAGATCCACCAGGGCAGGACCTGTTCCTGGACCCCTCCACATCCCCCAAAGCAAAGCCCCTCCTTAATTGTCATTTGCCCTTCATGGCTCAGAAAGTACCCACAACACTATGAGGTCAAGACAAACATCCTGATGTAAAATGGACTGGGAGCGAATACATTCACCCAGGAAACATGAACAATTAAAAGTTGTGTGAAAAGAGTTCCACTCTCATAGTTGTATTCAAAAGGCAAATTAAAACAACCATGAAGAGGCTGGGGATGCCGCTCAGTGGTAGAGCTATTTCCTGCGTAGTATGTGGGAGACCTTGGGTTCGATCTTCAACACCACACACACAGAAAAAAGATGAATAGTAAGTAACACTAGAATTTTATGTTGTTAGGAGCAAAATAGCCATGTTTCAAAAACAATTTGTGTGAGACGATATCACTTGTATTTGTTTAAAAAAAAAAAGGGATATATATATATATAAACTAGGAAAAGTTCAGATCCACAGCAAATTGTTAAGCTAACTTTGAGATACAAGGTACCTTTATTTTATTATTTGAATTTGTTATAAAGAGTAGGCTTATTGCTTATTGTTCAAAAGTGCATCCACCTACTAATTTTAAGTGGAGAAATGCTAGCTTTACAGTAGGTAAATTTGGAAGATATCATCTTAAATTATCAACATGAACATCAGTATCAATGTGACAAGTCACATCATGTCCCTCCTGATATAATATATTGAGGACACATTCATCCCTTCTATGGTGTTCCCAACAAAATGCATAGCATGGATGGAATTAGGTGAAATATCAGACAAGCCCAGGTAAGAGAACATTGTACAAAATAAACAGCTGGTATCCTTCAAAGATGACGATGTCACAAAATGCAAAGACAAGCTGCATAACCGTTCCAGGTTAAAGTATAATAAAGAGATAAAACATGTGATCTTGCATTTCCATATGCTTTGAGGAACATTATCAGGGGCATTGGAAAAATCGGATGGGGTCTATAAATTTTAGATAATATATCAGTGTTAATTTACTGTTTGTGATCATTGTACTAGGATTATGTAGAAGAATATTCCCTTCTTTAGGAACACACACTCCATTTAATTGTGTTAGGTAGAAAGGGAGAAAAAAGGATAAGGCCAACGTGGTAAAATATTAATAGAGTATTGGAAGAATTTGGATGCAGTGTGTGTTATTTTTTCCTATCGTTCTTGCAATTTTTAAAGTGTGAAACTATGTCAAAATAAAACAAAAAAACTTTTTCCTAGAATCACTTCCAAAATATCCTCCTCTAGGCAGGCTCCAGAGACTCCCTAGGGAAGCCCCATGGCAGCCCTGTGTGTGGTGGTCACCAATTCAGTCCTTCAAGAGCTCCTACAGGAGAGGAACTCAGGCCTTTCCCGGTGCAGTGTCCAGAGTATCTTACAGTATTGGGAACAGAGTTCCAAGGGCTGCCACCACCCCATCCCCTATCTCCTGGGCAGTGAGGGAGGCATGGATGCTTGTGCAGCCCCCAGAAAAAACTTCACAGCTCAGAACAGTTTGGCTTAGTCACCAGACACAACCTCCTCTGGATCCACCGAACACTTCCTTGGGAAAAAGGCACAAGGAAGCACCCAGAGCCAGCAGAAGAGGGCTGCACCGCAGCCAGGATCCAGCAGGGCAGCAGCTGGCCCTCCTTAGCCCAATCCCTCCCCATAGATGACAAGACCTCGGCCTCCCTGCAGTGACTGGAGATGCTCCTGAGGAGACAGTCCTGATGGAACACCATGCCACGAGCCATGTAGCGCAGGAGATGTCTGGACATCTGTGGGTCAACCCAATTCCATGAAGGGTCTTATTGTGTTTGGGAAAAACAATTGTTCTTGTTGGATTGTCTGGGAAGGGCTTGTGGCATTGGAGCTGGAGTTTTTGAGGATGAGAGGGAAAATGCTCCCTCCATTTCCTTCCCCACCAGGAAGAAAGACTCAGTCACCTGCAGGCCACCTGCTTCCAATCCGGCTGCCTAGGGACAGGCCCCAGTCTCGCAGCCCAACTGTGTGCCCCACTCGGGGCTCTCCCAGGTGCTTCTCTGCCTGGGGGATCCACAGGGCCAGATGGGCCAAAGAGCCTCACCACTTCCAACCTGAGGCAATAATGCACTGTGGCCATAGCAGAATGACTCTTGTGGATGGCATCCACTACGGCATGGGTGCTATTCTAGGAAATATTCCTGCTCCACAAGAGTTCTGTCACTCTTTTGGGGGGAGCACTGTGGCTGTCTGGACCCAGTTCCACAGACAGCCATCTCTGTTACACATTTGTCAACATTCTGTGCCTTGATTTAACCTTTAGACAATAACTATTTTTAAAAATACCATTCCAACCCACAAAACAGCATTGTGATGAGGACTGCCAAGGCCTCCTGCTTCCCAGAATGTCAGCCTTGACTCCTGAGCCACCTTCCTATCCAACAGCAGGCAGAATTTGGTGTTCATCAGTTTCTTATGGCTCCCTGGGTTCCCTGGTGCAGGATCTGAGACTTACTCCTGACCCATAGGCTTCCTATGCTGTGGGTATCTGGGAGTTAGCAAGGTGATCACCAGGAGCCCCCAGGCTGAGATAGGACAGAAGAAAAAAGAGGACAGAGACCAGGAAAATTGTAATTTTTAAATTATACTTTAAAGAAAACTACAGCTTTAGGATACAAAGTTACCCAAGGTTACAAGGCTTTTAAAATTTTCCTTCCATGGTACTCACTCAAATTCTAAAGAGTCTTAAAAGACACAATAAGCCTACAAATTGAGCCTGTGCCTTTCTCTCATAAATTGGATCTGAACTTTTCTTCCAGTACTATAGATTCAAGAGTCCCACAACTTCCAGCCCCAAAGGAATGGCACTGTTAATTGGGTATTATATCTCTGGACTTCAAACACAAGAAAATGGTTTGCATTCTAACCTAGCCCACTGATGGGTAACCTCATAGACACTAGGAATATACATCCTAGATCAATCATTGTAAAAAAACCCCTCAATACACATGAATATCCCCAGCTGCTGACCATAATGCACCTCACCCTTGAGCAATGCACTCCTTTCTGAGTCTGTACTTCTTTGATTCTGCTTAATAAATCTGCCTATGTCTCTTACTGATGCATCCCTGTAAGGAAATGTTTTCCAGTAAGGAAAGTGAGGGAATCTACTTCATGGGAAGGGGGACTGAATTCCCCATCTCCTCTTTGTGGAGAACTCCTTGGACCCTGTCCAGTGACAAGGCCACTGCATCTGTCCAACACCTTGGTGCTGGGATACCATGTCCCTGCTTTACCTGATGTGGATGGCAGTGGTATTTCAGGGTACAATGGGCCTTGATCCCCTCCACACTCTCTTCCCGTCCCCAACAGAACAGCCAGGAATGTGAACACCAATAGCCATTTGCAGGCACAGGGAAGGGTCTGGCTCTCCATTTTAATGGTATGAAGACTTGGGGCCCCAGGCACAGAGTTGCCTGAGATCCACATGTGCTGGACCCATGGGCCACTCTGTGGCCATTTAAACTGGGACCCAGCTTTCTATCCTGGAAAGTTGTTTCTGACTGCAAACATCCTTCTTGTGCATCTCAGGGGAGTCCCATAACTCACCATTTACATGAGAGGCAGAGCAGGAGGAGGTGGGGGCAATCCTCTTGCCTCAATCCCCTCCCTGCCAAGGGCTTCTGCTGTGGCTCTACACACTGGGAAGTCAAGAGATGTGGGCCTTGCTAAGACACATTCTTCTATGCGGTAGCTGGAGTGAGGACCAAACCAACAGAG
Organism: Heterocephalus glaber; assembly: GCF_000247695.1. Next base: position 24,098,684 of record NW_004624732.1, on the reverse strand, counting down.
GAAAGATGAGGCAAACCAACATGGATTTGAGTCTTGGTTTTGACTCTAGCAGCCAAGTGACTAGGGACAAGTTATTGAATGCTTAGGGCCTTGTTTTCTTCACAGGCTCACATGAGTCAAGGTGTGCAGCACACTCCCTGCATACTCTGGAAGCACCAAACCCCTTTATTTCACCTCTTTTTTTTTAATCAAGATTACCCAAAAACAGTCAAGACAAGGCTAGGAGAGACAGCTCTTTCATTCCATTGGTGGTTAATAAATGAAAATATGTCTGCACTTTGTCAAGTGTGGTATATTTGAATTTTAACTAATTTAAATCATTGTTTAAAATTTCAATCACTAAGAATAGTTTTTTAAATGGCATAAAGATGTAATAAAGTTAATGTTTATGGGAAGAATTGGCAGCATGTCACACAGTACATAGACTAAGCCAGCCACATTACTGACCTGTGCCATAAGTCAGCCCTTGGTTTTTACCCAGGTACAGGGTAATAGGAATCACACTCCACCAGTCAGGCTGTGGATGACACATACTGACTCTCCTGTGTCTAAATACATATTCTGTTTGGAGCACTTTGTATTAGTCACTTTCCCATCACTGGAACAAAACACCCAAAGCTCACAACTTAAAGGAAAGAAGTTTATTTCAGCTCACAGTTTCAGTGGGTTCAGTCCATAGTTAACCAATGGAAGGGCGTGGAGAAGAAAAATGTTCACATGATGGTGCCCAGAAAGCAGAGAGAAGAAAGGGGAACTGGGGAGGGAAATACGTCCTCAAAGGTACAACCTCAATGACTTTTTTCTTCTGACCTTCCACCTTCCAAGAGCACATTAGCACTCTCAAGACCCAATTACCTTCTAAAAGCTTCATCTCTGAATACAAGGAGACTTTCAGGGACATTTTAGATTTAAACCATAATATTCCACTTTTGACACTCAGAGGATCATATTTACCTCATTACATGAAATGCATTTAGTCTAGCTCTAAAAGTCACCAAAGTATTACAGTTTCAGTATTGCTGAGAAGTCCAAGTACAAAGTCTCTGAGAGTTAAAGCAAATTCCTACCCATAAGCCCCTGTAAAAAACAAAAAGAAAGTTAAATACTTCCAATATACAATGGCACAGGTTAAATAATCCCCATACAAAAGGAAGAAATGGGGGAATAGAAAGGAATGGAACCAAAGTAAGAACTAAACCCTACAGGACAAACATTATATCTTGTAGACTTATCTTCAGCATCCAGGATAGGTTTGGGTGAGGTGTGAAGTCCAAAGGGCTTGGGTGGAAACACCCCTATAGCATGGCTGGTTGAGGCCACATAGCCTCTCTCTTGGGTTGGCTCAGCTCACTGTCTGTGGCTTCCTCAGACATTCCGTGTTCTTGGCATCACTAACTTTCTGGGGTTTCCACTGCACCTTTGGCTTCTGTCACAGCTTCATGCATCACCTCTTAGAGGAAAATTGCCCAGCTTCTCAAGTCTCCCTTTGAAATCTGGCTGGAAGTCTCCTTGAAGCATTTTGTATGTCTGAATAAAACAGTGCCATGTGAATGATCCCAAGGTCTGCCACCAGCTTGAGCAGTAGCTATGTCCTTCTGGTTCATAACTGCAGAAGATTCTGAGTGCCTGCATGACTGAGTACTGTGGAATGAATTCCAAGTAATCAATTCCCCCAGTGGCCCCTCTGGAGCAGGTGGCTCAGGTGCTGTCTTCTCAAATGAAAGCTTTAAACTTTTGCATCTCTGAGTCTGTCATGTGTAGGGCCTTGATGATTCCTGGCTTGCCGTAAGACATTTTTTTCTATTATCCTGATGCAAAGTACTTGGCCTCTTCTTAATGCTAATCTTTTCAGCAACCAAACCCTCCATGAACTCAGCTTTGGAGATTCTTTCTTTCTGGTCAACCTGTAAGTTTTTCAAATCATTTAAATCTTTTTTGTCTTGATTTTTACTGTGGATATGGCTAAAAGCAGCCATATCTTTGTGATGGCCTGAATTTTAGGCTGCTATAATTTTTTTTCTGCCAAATTAATTAGTCCACTATCTTTAAATTCACCCTCACACAATTTTAGGACATGGGAAAAATATAAACAAGTTCTTTGCCAGTATTTAACATGCATGGCCTCTAGTCTAGTTGCCAGTAAAATCCTCACTCCCAACTGAACCACATAAGCCTGCCCTTTTTGATCTACATTCCTATCAGCATTTTGGCCTTCTAAATTCCAACTGGAATTTCACATCAATCTCTGCTTTTGTTATGAGTCAGATACAGAATGCCCCCATCAAAAGCTCATATTTTCAGAGTAGAGATTTTGGGAGGTAATTGGATCATCAGAGTGCTATGTTCATCAGTGGATTAATCCACTGGAGACAATGTGCAGTTTAGAGGTGGGATCTAGACAGAAGATGCAGGTCACTGAGGGCATGACCTGAAAGGACATAGCTCCCTATCTGGCTCCTCCTTTTCTCTTTGCTTCCTGGCTGCCATGGGATGAGCAGCTGTCCTCTACCAGACCCTTTTATCATGCTCTCTCTGCCTTGCAGTCAGCTGACTATGGACTGAATCTTCGGAGGAAAAAAAAAAGATTAAACCAAAATAAACCTCTCCTCCTTTAAGTTGTAGGTTTCAGGTGTTGTGTCTAGTGACAGGAAGGTGACTAAAACAGATTTTGGTGCCAGAGAAGTAGGCTCATTTCAGTAACTGTGTGTGACCACATGGGTTTGAAAACCTTTGGAACTGGTGAATGAGGGAAATTTGGAAAGGTTTAGAGATGCCAGCTAGAGGAGCCCTAGAATGCTGTAAGCCAAGTTTAATGAGATTCTAGTTGGAGATCAGAAGACCAGAATGCTGACAGAAATGTGAACAACAAGGGCCAGGTTCAGGAGGTTTCAGTTCCATTGGCAGTAGGAATAGAGACCATGTGTCTTATTCTCTCACAGAAAATTTGTCCATGTTTTGTTTATGTCCTGAGGCTTTGCAGGAGACTGGGATTAAGGGCAATAGAATAATTAATTTCAAAACAGCCCAACATTCAGACTATGGCGTGGGTACTGCTGGTGACTTTTAGCCAGATCTACAGTAAAAATCAAGAGAAAAAAGCTAATGAGAAAAAATTTTCAATTTCCCCAAAAAGAAAGGGCCTGCAAAGTTGGGGCAAAAGGACATGGTTGCTAAAAAGATTAGCATCAAAAAGAAGCCAGAAGAAGGACTTTCCATCAGGACAATATAAAAGATGGCTTGAAAGCATCTCATGAATCAGCAAGACCTCATTCTTCACAGGCTCAAGTGTGCTCAAGTGTAATCCTTAATTTGAGAAGAGAACTCCTGAGACCCCTGCTTGAGAAGGGTCACCTCAAGAATTGATTCTTGGGATTTATTTCACAATACTCAGTCATCCAGGCATTCAGAGGCCTCTGCTGTCATGATCCAAGGGGGCCTAGCTATTGCCCAAGCTGGAAGCAGATCCTGTATCATCCATATCATATTGGTTTTACAGGTATACAGATTTCAAGAGTTGTAGGATTATGAAGGTTTGCACTCAGATTCAGATAAAGGCCTGAAGGCAGTGTATAAAGTTGTGAGAGTGAAACCAAAGGTACAGTGGAGACCTCAGGAAACTGGAGAAACCAAGAATATGAAATGTCTGCTGAGGGAAGCCACAGTGAGCAGATCCACCCCAAAGGAGGCCATATGTGCTGCAATGGGAAATGCAATAGGGGCAGGGCCTCCCAGACCCTTTGAAACTCACATCTCATCACAACTTGCCTCTGTTGCTGGATGTGGGACTATGGGATTTAATGTTTGCCCTGATGAGTTTTAGTCTTGCTTTGGTCCCATTCCTTTCTATTCCCTATTCCTCCCCCACTGGAATGGGAATATTTACCCTGTGCCATCTTGTTGGAAGGGTTTAATTTTCCTTTTTATGTTTAGAGGGGCTCACAAGTGAGAGTCTGCCTTAAATCTTAGAAGAGATCTTGGACTTGGACTTTTCAGCAATGATGGAACTGTTGAAAACAGTAGCAACTCTTACAGATGGACTAAATGCATTCTGCATAAAGAGATGTACATTAGCCTTTGGGGGTCAGAGGTAGAATGTTACAGTTTAGATCTAAAACTTCCCCTGAAAGGCTTACACATTCAGCCCCTGTGATTGGATCATGGGAACTCTATACTGACCAGTGGATTAATCCACTAAAGATTTCAGATTTTATACGCTGCTAAAAGGTGTGGTCTGGACAGAAGAGATCAGTCACTGGAGGGGGAAAGTGTGACTTGGAAGGTATATCTCCCTCCCTAGTTTCTTCTGTCTCTAATTCCTGGCTGCCATGACACGAGCAGCTTTTTCCACCAGACCCTTCCAGCATGCTGTTGTTGCCTTGGAACCAGTCAACTATGGACTTAATCCTCTAAAAATCATGAGCTAAAATAACCCTCATCTCCTTTAAAGTCTGGGTATCAGGTATTGTGCCTCAATGATGGAACAGTGACTAAGACAGCTTCTCTAGCCAGTATCTCCAAATCTTTCCAAACTCCTTTTGCAAACCAGTTTCAAGGGCTTCTGAACCATGTGGTCTGCTATAGTCACAGCAACAACCCCACTCTTGCTACCAATTGTCTGTGTTAGTCACTTTCCCATTACTGGAATAAAATACCTGACATCCACAATTTAAAGAAGGAGAGGTTTGTTTTGGCTCAGAGTTTCAGTAGGCTCAGTCCATGGTTGGCTGGCTCCAAGGCAGAAAATGTAAGGTAGAAGAACCTTACAGAAAAAAGATACTCATGTCATGGCAGCCAAGAAGCAGAGAGAAGAGAGAAGCTGTGGACGGAGATGTACCCTCCAAAGGCACACTCCCAGTGACCTGCCTCCTCTGACCAATCCCCACCCCTTAACATCACATTCAGCCATGAACTCTTAATCCTTCAATGGATCTATCACCTTCCAAAAGCCCCACCTCTGAACATATGAGACTTTGGGGGGATATTTTAGATGTAACCATAGAACCACCATTCTGTTGTTCTTTCAGGCTACTCAGGATCCCTTATCTCTTTCCTGGTGATACAAAGTCACCACTGGCTGTGCTAATGGCAGGTTACTCTCCTTCTGCCTGCTGCTGTGTGGCCAGGTGGCCTCTGCCTAGTATCTCCACAGCTGCCTCCCTCTCCCCTGTCACTTGGTCCCAAGACACCTGCTGGGTCTCATCCCAGGTCCATCTCCCCATGCAAACCTGAGTGACTATTTCTTCCTGGGAATAGTCACCTCCTGGAGCTCTACCTGAGGAAGATGATGCTGGTGTTCTTCAGCTCTGATCAACAAACATTATCAGTTCTCCCAAGCATGGGGTAGCATCAGGCTTTTCTTCCTCTGTGGAGCCAAATGTGGTCTAAGATTTGCTTTGGCTAATAAAAGTGAGAAGTGAGAAGTGACAAGTGGTGTCTCTTGGCAAAAGCTTTGAGAGCCACAATGCTATGTCCTCTCCTTCAGATGGTTCATGCTCCATTGGTCCAGGTCCTGGAGTGAGGACCAAAGTCCAGATCCTTCTACCTACAATGGATATAGAGTGACAGTGAGAAATTAACCCTATTTTGTCAAGACATTGTAATTTGAGGGTGTTAGCGTGGCAAGGCCTACCACCCTAAATGCTACTTACACACTCATTTCCTGTGCTCTTGACCTTCCAAGTCAACCTGAAGTCTAACAAATCCCATTGCTTAGCCAGTTAGAGAGGGACACAAGACTTCTCATCAAGGATTTTTCTGCCATACCTGCCTGCCTCTGATTGTCAATTTTCCCTCCTGGCCTGTGCATTCCTTCAAGGCTAGGCTTTCAAAATTTAAAAGGCAAGAAATGGCTCCTGTCTTACACTATTTTCTGTCACTATAACAGAATACACAAAATTGGGTAGTTTATAAAATAAAAGAGGTTTATTTTGGCTCACACTTCCAGAGGCTAGAAGTCAAAGATTGAGTGGTCACATCTGCTGAGGATCTCCTGCTCCTTCAACTTATGGTGGAAAGCAGAAAGGCAAGATTACAACAACTCACCTTCATGATAAATTATCAGTCTTCTTCTGAGAGCAAGAACTCATTCCCACATGACAGTGTTCATCTGTTTTGTGCAGGCTCAGCCTTTATGATCCAGGCACCACCCACTAGATCCCAGCTCCTAACACTATGGCACTGGGAACCAGGCCTTAGAATGAATTTTGGTGGGGACACACCATAGTTGAACCATGACAACTCTGTTTCTCTATTGTCCTACTATCCTACTCCAAGGCCAGGAACAGGAGGCAGAGGGAGGTGGGGGAGAGGGTAACAGTGAGATGGGGAATAGAGTGTGGTTAGCTAGAGAATAGCTCCACCAATGATGTCCATGGCCTTATTTCTGGGATCTGCAAATATGTTACCTTCCATGGTAAATGGGCCTTTTAAGATGTGACTAAATTAAGAATTTTGAAATAGGAAGGTTGTTCTGCATTGTCTGTGTGGGTCCAATGCAATTCTAGTGTTTAACTGCAGAGAGAGGCAGGAAGGTCAGAGTGGAGAAGATGTGAGACTGGAAGCAGAGGTCATAATTATGGGCTTTGAAGACACCAGGTGGGGCCACAACCTAAGGAATGCAGGGAGACAACAAAGGGCAGTAAAGACAACAAAATGCATTCTCCTCAGAGCCTTCTGAGGAAACACAGCCCTGGGTACACCTTGAATTTAGCCACAATGTTGGACTTCTAACCTGCAGAAATATGAGAGAATAATCTTGTGGTGTTGAAGCCACCAAGTTGTAATTTGTTATAGCAGCAGTAAGAGACTAATAGTCTTTGTTTCTAGTTAAATGCCATATAAAGGCCAAGTGTAGTAACCATGATTGCCTAAAATGAACCCTTTATCTAATCTCATTGTTGGCTTCATAAGCCAACAATGCCTGGCTGTGGTTTGCCTGCTCTTGATTTCTTGTTCCAATGCCCTAGTTTTCTGAGCCCCAGGGTCCTCTTCAAACTGAGGATTTATATGTGAATTCTGAAGACATGGATGACCTTTCTCTACTTCCTCTCCTGGGATGAAGCCTTGTCCCAGCCCCCTCCATTGGATTCAATAGACTGGCAACTGCAGAATGAGAGGACCCCTCTGCTACCTCCTCTTGCAGGTGGCTCTCCTAGTCTCTGCTGTGTTCTATGCATGGTCCTATCCAATCCCTACTGCACCCAACCATTAGCAGACCTGGGAAATTGAGGTGCCAGGCTTCATCTTCCTGGATATTTCCAAAAGGGGCTATGTCAATTCAAATTTAAATTAATGGAAAGTAAATATCAGTTACCTGGTCATAGAAGCCACACTCCAAGCACTTGATAGCTTGTGGAGCTAGTGTTTACAGTATTGGGTAGTACTAACAGGAACATTTCTATCACCACAGAAACTTCCACTGGAAAGCTCTGCTCTAGGACATTCTTCTTGCCCTTTAATATTATTAAAGCCCCTCCTAATTTAGAGACAAGAGCTCCTGCCTTGTCTCTGTCTGGGTTACAGCTATTTCTGGCCCATGACAAGGGAATACTAATATGTTTTCTATGGCCATTGGCCTCAGCACCCATCTCTCCCTTCACCAGAGTATCTTCTTCCCTAACTGAAGATATTGGAGGGCTTTCACTACATGTCTCAGAGTCCTCTGCAGTTGTAGTCCTGGATATAAAATCAGTTCTGCCACATAGAAGGACATATGTGAGGTCACAAGACAGCAGGGAAGCGGAGGTCATCTTCCTAAAGCTTCTGGCTATTTCCTCCAGGAAAACAAGGAAGACTGGTACCCAGCCTCCTGTTCCATAGTGCTGGGTGGTTGTACCAGTGGCTAGATTCAGCTTTCCAGTGACCTGCCACTGACTTCACGGGTCCTGAGACAGCTGCCTCCGGGACCTGGTGTTTTGGCGGTATGGGGAGCAGCATTTTCCTGATCCTGGGTCACCAGGGACAAATGACCAACAGTGTGTTCCTGAGGTTCCTTTCCTCTTCCTTGGTGTTTTTGTAGTCATTCCTGCCTAGGCTGGAACTTGCCCTGCTGCCCTTTCAAATGATTTTTAAGACTTTAAATCCCTGTGTTAAATCCCTTCCTGCTTAAGTACCTAGCAGTTTCTGTTCCCTCCACTAAACTCTGATGAACAAGAAGCCAGAAAACAGCTGGAGCAAGTGAACTCTAAATCAGGTTGACTTTCTGCACACCTCTAAAAGTTAAATTGTTGATGGTCCAAACAAGTTGCCGGAAACTGAAATTTGCCTACTGGTCTATGAGCAGGATGCTACACCTACCTTCATTTTGTCATGGACTCTGTGCCTCGGCTGTTCAGAATTCTTGAAACCCAGAATAAGGCATTCAAGGAGCCCAGATAATTTTATACCGTAACAGACTAAAACAGCAGGCTTTTATTTTTATTTATTTTTTCCCAGTACTGGGAATTGAACTCAGGACCTTGAGCTTGCCAGGCAGGTGTGGCACACTGAGCTAAATCTCCAGCCCTGAGCAGGCTTTTAAAGTTAAGGCTAGATTTTTTTTAAAGTAGAGTTACAAATTGAAATGTTATGAACAGAAATCATTATTATATTTGTTCTGTAGAAGTAAATGAAAACAATTCTTTTTATCGAGGTGGAAAAATGACGAAAATAATACCACCACAACAAGAGAGTGAACATTGTGGTCCAGTGTGTCTCCTGTCATGGCCACCCAGTCCATCTTCTGCTGGGTGTTCACACTATCTCACCTGCTCCTGTTGGTGCTTGCAAAGCTTTGCCTCCCTGGATTCGCATGTGCCTTCCTGTCCATCTGTGATTCAATAATTCCAGTACAGCTAATTGTGGCTTCTTCCCAAGGAACAGCAATTATTTGAGGATCATATCCCAATACTCTTATTTTTATCTTCTTGGCCATCTCCTTATGGCAGAGACTTGCCAAGATGCTGTGCCCATCTGTCTCAGATATTTCTTCAGCATTGTTACGGGTTGCATTGTGTCTCCTTGTTCCACCCAAAAGTTCTGTTGAAGTCCTAGCCCCACAGTACATAGAATGTGCCCTTATTTGGAAATAGGGTCATTGCTGATGTAATTAGTTGGGATGAGATCTTAAGCTTAAAGTGGGTCCTTCATCCAACATGGCTGGTAACCTTACAAGAGCCAGAAGAAGACAGATGCACAGGGATAAGGCCATGTAAAGATGAAGGCAGAGCCTGGAGACATGGCTGTGAGCCAAGGCACCACAGAGGGCAGGGTTTCAGGGGAAGCTGACACCTGGTTTATGGAACATTGTCCCAGCATTGTCCTGGGAATATTGTCCCAGGAACTAACCTGAACCTACCCTGAGCCTGGCAGGATTCAGGAACCTGTGGTCCCAGTGGGGAAGGAAACAGGCCTGACCTTCAACCGTAAGGGCTCAGAGCTCTCCTGGCCGCACACTGTTCTCAGGACCTCCTCCCCCTCAATCTTGGGAAATGATAGGCAGTGGACACCAGGGTGAAGAGACCACCCAATGGGCCAATCATGGCCCGCTGGCAGTGGGTTACAGGACCTTGGGTGCAGCTCCTGATCTACATCTGGAAGCTTACCTTGGTCATGCTTTGCTCCTAATCAAGGTAAGTAATTTTACATGCAGAAAAACTGAGTCCCAGGGAGTTTAAATGACTTTCCCAAGATCAGGTTAGTTAGTGCTGCAACCAACCCAGTACCAAGTTCCCCAGATGCCCAGCGTCCCTGGCCTGACTCCTGTGAGGACCGGCAAGGGCCAGAAGGGAAGCCTTCCTCTTCCCAGGGAGTATATATTTGTCCGCAGCTAGTGACTGAGTCTCTGGAGGACTCCAAACCTGAGCTGTGTCTTACCTGTGGCAAGCATTGCCTGTCCTCATGCCCCCAACACTGTCCCCACTATGCTGCACCCCAAGTCTACTGGCGCTTCCTGACCATCCACTCTGGGACTCCTCCTTCTGTGCTAGACCTCTACCCACTAAGGATTCTGTTCCAGGTAAGTGTCACCTAGAACTTCTGGAGCCCAGGATGTGGCTCAGAGACCTGGGTCAGGCAAAGCACAGTCACATATTTGGTGACAAGTGAGTAGATTTGCTCATGCAGCATGTAGCCTGGTGTGGATACCTATATACAACATGCCAGTGCTTTCTGGTCCATGTCAAGTCATAGGCCCTGCAAAAATCTCACAAAGCTATAAACATTCCCTTGAAAAAGCTTTTCATTCAGATGGACATGGAAACCTTGCAAATGACTTTCCAAGGAGCTCCGTGGCCACTGAAGCCCAAACTCCAGACAAAAGGTACGAAGGAGGGCTAGGGTGTAGCTCCCTGGTAGAACACTTGCTCAGCATGTGTGAAAGCCTGAGTCTCATCCCCAGTATCACAGAAAAAGAAAAAAAGTGTACCCAGGTGCATGTGTACAAATGTGTACAAAACACATTGATAGCTACATTAGCATATAAATATGTGGCATGCATTTGATGTGGTTTATTTTATGCATGAATAATTAGAATCAAATAGGTGTAAGGTTATGTATGTTGAATGGGGTGGAAAGAATGCAGGCTTTAAAGTTCCACAGGTCTGTGTTAAAATTCCACTTTGCTATTGTCCTAATCTATCATCTGCTGCTCTAACAGAATCACTGTTTGTGAGTGATTTATGCAGAATAGAGGCTTATGTGGAGCACAGTTCTGGAGGCTGAAGTCCCAGAATATGATGCCAACATCTGCCCAGCTCTGCTGAAGGCCTGGTGCTGCCTGAGCTCATGGCAGAGGGCAGCAGGGGGGCGGGCACTGCAAGACAGGAGAAGGTAGTGTAGGAAAGGGCTCTGTCCCTAAGGCCCCAACAGCCTTCACACTCTGGGCACTCTACGAAGAGCTCTTGAAAGCGCAAATCAGAGCACATTCTTAAGAGATCTGACCACAGTGCCTTTTCAGTGATTTGTACCCTTTGCCACGTGGAGACCTTCTGGTTACTTCACTTTAGGCCCTGCTTCCCATCACTGCTGCACTGAAGAATTCAGTTTCCACGCATGAACTTCCAAGGCACACATTCAGACTACAGCACCTATTATCTTGGCTGTGTGCCTTTCTTCCCTTCTTGTAAGATGTGGATGCTCATGAAGTTAGGAACCAAGTCTTAAATGCCTAGTAAAAGCACAACCAGCTCTTTGAAAATGGACAACAAAGTCCATTATACAAAAGCAGCGATGGCAAACCTTTCAAAGCTTTCAGTGATGACAGGCGGCTGCAGCACGTGTGGTTCAGCACCACTGGTGTAGTGGTTCCTTCAGTACCATCAGTTTCCTGTTACTATAAAGAAATACTGAAGTCTGGGTAATTTATAAAGAGGTGTACAGTATTGGCTCTGCTTTGGACACTGAAAGTCTAAACATCATGGAACCAGCTCTGGTGAGGGCCCCCCAACACATCACTGAAAATAGTGTCACGGTGGAGCAGGGGGGGAGGGAGAGAGGTCACCTGGTGAGACTGGAAGCCAGAGGCAGAGGGGCAATAACAACTTCCTGCTAAGCCCCACCACCATGAACATTGCACACCCCTAACACAAGAAAGCTCATGAGATAACACTCAAACTACGCAGACCACACACAGACAGTGCAGATCTGCTAGCTCTGTCTGTCTCTCTCTCTCTCTCTCTCTCTCTCTCTCTCTCTCTCTCTCTCTCTCTCTC
>NW_004624732.1:24074076-24086897 GCF_000247695.1 Heterocephalus glaber | reverse complement strand
CTCTGTCTCTCTCTCTCTCTCTCTCTCTCTCTCTCTCTCTCTCTCTCTCTCTCTCTCTCCCTATCTTTATAAAACATACTGTGTCTATCTGAATAGCTATTCATCCAAATGTTACTAGTGCAGGCACTTGGTCAGAATTACAGATGATTCAATGCATTTTTCAGGATTTCCCAGACAATATTTGCTCTTCTGGTACACAGGAAAAGAAATTAAGTTTTTAAAAAATTAAGTGCCTAATACAGTGTTTACCACAGACTAGTCAATTATTTACATGTTCTGTTGCCTTTGTATGTTACATAGTGTGTTCCACATCATATACAGTGTATTATTATAAATTCTTGATAGTATTATTAATCCAACTAACAATATACTATATATGATGCTATATATTAATGATATACTGATATGATGTGGTTTCTGTACATAATGTGTTTATGTTTTCAGTTAGGATCACAGTTACTTGCAGGTAGCAGAAACAGGATTGTGGTATTGAACTCAAAAGGGGTTTTTGGTTGTTTGCTTCTCATAGAACATGGAACCTGGAGTCAGAAAGTGCAGATCTGGCCCACAGGCTCCATTTTGTTGTGCATAAGGCAGTTGCCCTCCGCCTTTCTGCTACACCCTCCTTGGAGTGTAGAAATGGCTGCCACCTCTTCAGCCTCACACCTGCATCCTAAGTAGGAAGGAAGAAGAAGCAGGAAGATTGGAGGAGGAGGGGTAAAGGAACAAACAACAAGAAAGTCTGGCCATGTCTGGGAAGCAAAACACCACCAGGAACCCCCTTACATCTGACTGGCCAGAGCTGCAAAGCTGCAGTGGAATCTAGGTAAGTGGATTGTCCAGCAGTGGTTCCATTAGCAGGGAGAAGGGGGACTGGCAGTGGGGGCAGGCAGCAGCACCTGCCACCCCTGTGTTGGCCAGCTAGAAGGTGGACTAGACAGAGGGCAAGAAGAGACCTGCAGCAGGAGGCCAGCAGTGCAGCAGGCAGCCAGCAGCAGGCAGCTTGGTTCGGGCTGCCAGGCTAGGGAGGCAGAGGCCTGGGAGAGGAGTTCCCTGTCACTAGAAGTGTGTGCATTGCTCCTGGAGCTCTCAACAGCTCTGCACCCTTGCTAGTCCTGACTTCCACAGATCCTGGAGGTCGCCGGGCTATCCTCCTCCACGCAGCAGGGGCACTGCCAGGAGCCTGTGCCCCCCCCACCCACACACACACACTTCACCAGTAAAACAAGGGCAGTGGGGGTCCAGCCTCCTGGTAACCAGCAGGAGCCCGGGTGGAGACTTGGCCCGACTCACAATGTCTGCCGTCCTGACCCCTCTGCCCCTCCGCTGGCCCCACCAACACTAGGCCAACTCACAGGGGGAAGACGGGCAGACCCTTCAGGGATGAGACTGTCCTCCATCCAGCTGAGACTCCCAGGCGCCACTGTCTCTCCCAGCCAGGGCTGTTTTCTCCCTGAGGTCACTCAGCTGAGAAGACTGAGCCATGTGCCCCGGAAGGACTTGCATAGACTCCAGAATGCTCAGGGGCTGGGAAGGTGTCTATTATCCCTGAAAAGGGCCCAAGCTCCACCTGTGCACCCAGAGGAGCAGGGCCTCACTCTGCGCTGCACCAGGCAGGGAGCCAGGGTCTGCATACATCTGGAACTGAGGACAAGGCAGCATTGAGTAGGGGCTGCCAGGCTGGATGACAGTGACCCTTGGGCTTGGGCTGCATGGTATGTGACCTCCACCCCTGGCCAACAAGCAGAGTAGCTTTCCCACCACAAAGTGGCCCACGGTGGAGAACTGACCAGACCCAGAACTTCCCCAGAGCCCATGGGGTGGGGGTGGGGGTGGAGGTGTCACAGCGAGAAGGAGAGGAAGAAAAGAAAGGCTCAGGCTGGGGATACTGAGGCAGCCACAGATCCTAGGAGGTCTTGGGTCCAGGCCCCAGGCAGGCAGGGCGCAGCCTCCCATTCCAGGTGGAGCCAGGTGATTGATTGAGCTCTGTTTCAATTGTCTGAGCTGCCAATTGCCCCAGGCCTTGATTCATTCAGTCAGTCGTGACTTTCTCATTCATTGAGCAAGTCTCTCACCTAGCAAAGACCCATTTGGATCTACCCTGGATTCCAGGATTCCCATCTACTCTCCACAAGATGCCCTCTGTCTCCTGAATTCATCACTCATTACACAGCATTTACTGAGCACCTGGTGGATGCCAGACCCTGTGATGGGTGGAGGGGACAGAGAAAAGTTCCTGTCCTCTCCATAATGAACGGATCCCTAAAGGAGAAACACTCCCGTATCTGCATTCTATTAGTTGTAATATTTCTTTGATAAGGAAGCTGTTAGACCGGGCATAAATACCCTTATGCTTCTAGCTCACATGAAACTTAACAAAGGTAACACGAGCAGGGTGCTAAAACCAATGGCAGAGCAGACATTTTCCTGTCTAGACTCTAACTTGCAGAACATGAGCCCTGTGAAGTCAGTTCTTCCTCCACACTCTGTTCAAAATCCCGCTCCATGGGGTCTCCAGGCCATCATGTGGCACACACCGCTCCTTGAGGGACTCTCCAGCCAGCCCCTACCATTTATTTTACTTTTATCAGCCCATGACAATATTAGCTGTGTTAATCAAATCCAACAACAACATTCACACCAGCACCAACGTTGGCACCAGAATCCCCAGCAGCACCTGGCTTTGAGAGTGCTCACCTGCGTGACCCAGAACAAGCACTTTAGCACCCTGAATCTGTCTGTGGATGTCCTAGCGTTCAGGGTTCCTTCCTCTGTACACTCCAGCACACCCCTTCCTGGCACCCCTGAGCCCCTAGGGCAGCATTGACCAACAGAACATTCTAGAATGGTAGAAGTTCTTTGTGTCTGTGCTATCTAACATGGGAACTACTGAGCCTTTGAAATGTGTTTAATGGGTTGTAGAGCTGAACTTTTAATTGCACTTAATTTTTTTGTTTGTTTGGTTTTGATTTTTGGTACCAAGGATCGAACTCGGGACCTTGCGCTTGAGAGGCAGGGGCCAGAACCACTGAGCTAAATCCCCAGCCCTAATTGCACTTAATTTTAATCCTTCTAAACTGCAACTTACTGAGCAGATGTCTTTGGGATGTAGATCATCTCCCTTACAAAGGCAGAACCACACAGGACAACCTGAATGTGCTCCAGAGCTAACACAAAGGGCTAAGATGGGAAATGCTAGGGGATGGGGTTTTCACACAGTAGTCATTACCATAGATGGAAGCACAGGTTTTCTCTGCTCTGCCAGAGACTGGCAGGTAGCTGAGGATGCTGGGGGCTGCAAACTGAGGCCAGGGCCCTGCCGCCTGCTCCGATGGAGATGGTTCCTGTTTCTAGATGTCTCATCGCGCTCTGACCTTGGGACATCATTTTTTCCTTCATGGTATGTTTTGTTTTGGTTCCTAGCTGCTGTACATCTAGGAGATCCAGGTTCTTAAACAGGGTGGCTCCTTCACCACTGACACCATTTTTGTTTCTGTTTCTTGCAGCCTCACCACATTTGGTTTCTCCCTCATGCTTAGCACCAAGCATGGCCCCGGGCCCCAGGGATGAGGAAGAGAGGGTCCCTGCCAAGAACCTGAGCCAGATCCTCTCATACATAGACAATTTGCTCCTAGCCCAGAAGGCCCCAGGGGAGCTGTGGCCCTGAGTAGGCACTGGGTTCAATGGGTAGACATGGGAGACCTGGAGAAGGTACCATCCTGGAGGTCAGCATAGCTGGGCCCCATAGGGCCTGGCCACAGGAGACCAGAAGGGAGGAAAAGGAGACAGCAGGTGGTCCCTGGAGGGCCCAAAAGCCTGAGGAGCTTGAGCACTGGCATGTTTTGGGTCTGGAATGTCCCCACCGGCTCCTGTGTTGAGAGCTTTGTCCTCGGCTCACAGCACTACTGGGAAGTGGGGCCTGGTTGGAAGAAGTAGATCATTGGTCAGTGTGCCCCCGGAGAGGATTTTGGGGCCCTAGTCCCTTCCTCTCTCTCTGTCATCCACCACAAGGTGAGCAGTTTTTTCTGCTGTGCATTTGCACCATGATGTCCCGCCTTACCGCCAGCCTATAGGCTATAGGGCCAAGCCACCATGGACTGAAGCCTCTGACACCATGAGTTAAAGTACATCTTCCCTCATTATAAGCTGAGTTTCTCAGGTATTTTAGCCTAATGATGGAAAGCTAACTACACAGAATGACCCTATAGGTGAGTCAGAGTGTAGGAGACCATGTTGGCCAAGATGCAAAAAGCAGATGGCAGGAAGGGCGAGGTAGGCGGGTATCTAGGTATGGGGGAGTCATGGAGGCCAGGCTGAGCTCTGGGGAGAGGTCTGGCCTAGGGACCCATCTGGGTGTCAGCCTGCTAGGCCAGGCCTGAGCACAGAGGAGGGACAGCCATGTGATAGGGGCTCCTGGCAGGTAAGTGCCCAGTGGACGAGCCCCACAAAGGAGATGAAAGGAGAGACAGGGCCTTATGGGGTCTCAGAGGCAGCCACACAAGATTGGACAGAAGCCTCTGGACTCAGCAGTGACCATCAGGCATGGCACTCCAGGCCCTGCACCCCATGAGCAGCCGTTGGGAAAAGGGACAGCACCGCATCGGGATGGATTCGGGCCTTGAGGAAACAGATGCCCACCTTCCCAGGCCTGTTTTTCATCCCGGTGCCACCGTAAATTGCCTGGAGCAACCCCTTCTCCCCCGGCCGCTGTTTTGCAGTCGGGGAGTATCAGTCATGATAAGACATTACTTAAAGCAGCGGTGACAGGACCTAATCAGTCTTGTGAAATATAGACTTCTCCCCACACTGCGGGCAGGGCCAACATTAATACACATTTATGCAAAGCAAGAGCAGTAGCTGTCGGGGGCTAATCTTTACAAGTATGATAAATGATGTTTATTTTCAATGATGGAATGAAACACCCCAGCCGACAGTAATTGTAATAAAAAGGACAGATCAACTTCTATAAAGTGATTGAATTACCCAACGATTGCATTAATGTCCACACTCCGGTGTGTCACCGGCTTCCTCGGGGTTCTGAGGGACAGCATGCAGGACAAGTTCCCCTTCAAGTCAGTGCCTGCCCTTCACCTGGGCTCCCGGGGCAGAGGTGGCTGCCGGCTGGGAGGGACCCTGTGGGTCTCCCAGACCTTTCTCTTCTTGTAAGCAGCGCGGTGACAGCCGACCTTGGCAGAGGGGAAGAGGCCAGGCAGAGGGAGGTGGAGAGGGTGAGCCTACATCATCAGCCTTTTGGAGCAGAATGCTATGATATCTAATCCTCCCCAACACCGAGGGATAGGTGCTATTGTTCAGTTTCTGTAGGGAAGGAAATGGAGGCTCCGTAGGAAGTCACCCATTGAGTGCCCAAAATGAGTCCCCCATCCAGAAGCATTTGACAGGTGCTTGAGGGGCTCCTGGCTCTCAGCTCTGACTCTTGCTGTGACAACCAGCCTGTATGGCCTAGAGTACTCAATTGTCAGGCTGTGTGGCTGTGGAGACCTGCAGAGGTCTGGGTTCCAGGAGGCCTGGCCCAGAGATGCAGAGTGTCATGTTTTAACAGCACGGCCCAGGCAAGATGGCAGGGGGCAGGCAGACGGTTGAGTTTGAACCTGGCTCTTGGACATCAGTCTCCCTGTCTGTGGAGTGTGGATGGGGACAGACCCCACCTCACAGTGGCGATGGCTGGGCAGAGAGAAGAGGGTCCCACATGTACCCCAGTGCCTCTCAGCAGGTGCAGTGGCCTTGTAGGGTGGGAGATGCCAGCGACTCCAAGCCAAAAGGAGATGACACTCCTGTCTGTTATGGCCACAGAAGCCAGGACATCTTTTAACAAAGTTGCTCTTATCACTCACTTGCCTAAAGCCTTCGGCCCTCAGGTGGCTCCTGTTGAGTTCAAGATACAACCCCAGCTCTCGCCCACACAAATCTGTGCCTGTACACTGACGGAAGACGTTTGGACTTGATGATGGTATAAAAGTTATTCACATTCAGTAGAGATTGTGAATTTGGATCCTTCCGCAAGCTCACACTATGCAGTCCAATCCTCTCTGGCAATGCTGAGCAGGAGCTCTAACTGTAGCTCCCGGCCAGCCCTGCAAACCCAAGGAAATACAGTGTGCTGTGTGGCCGCGAACTGACCTCTGTGAGATGAGGGCCTTGCCCAGGGTGGAACAGAGCTACACAGTGACAAGGCCAAGCTTCACACCCTCAGGAGGGTCTCCAAAGCCTATTGGGTCCCTCAGGGTCCTTCTCTGGTTTGGGGGCTAAAGATAGCATCCATTCTGAACTAATGAGTGGTCTATCCGAAAATATTCTCAAAATGGGCATTTTAACTACATTTAACTCCAATCAGGACCCACCTGAAGAAGCACTTCTGAGCAGAGACCTGCGTCTGTGTGCATGTGGACCTTCAGATCCGGATCTGTGATAACAGCACCCAGCAGGGGCCTCCACAGGTGCCTGCACTGTGTGAGCAGGCAGTAAGGGGACTTCAGTTCCCGTGTTGCAGGGCGGTGGCTCTTAAACTGTGCCCCAGGTCCGGGGGTGTTAACATGAAAGTAAAATGGCTGCAGTGTCAGAAACCGGGCAAACTCCTTACCTGTGGCTGAGAGGTTTTTCTGACAGGGGTGAGCTGCCACACACATATTATGTTGGGAGTTGAATCCACCAGAAGAAACAATTCTCTGGAGCCCAGCAATACTTTGCAAGGCTTGAGAAATCCCAGATTGGCTGGTTTGCTTCTTGGTCTAGCCATCCTGGTGAATTTGCAAAATTTATGACGGTGAAGGATGGCAGCAGTGTCCGACAGCTGCACTGACCTCAATCCTGCTCATCCTCCCCAAAGAACGCACCTTTTTGTATTGAAGCCCCAGTCTCCTTAAAACTTAGTGGAGCCAAGGCTCCATTTTAAAGCTGAGACTCTGTTCTCAATCTGCAAATCTATTCTGCACCCAAATTGGGCTACCCTTGCTTTTATTTTGGCCTCACTGATGCTTTCTTGGTTTGCATGTGTTCTCTCCATCCACGGGAGAGTCAATCACACAAAAGAACCCAGCACTGACACCTGCTGTAGCATGGACGAACCTTGAAAACATTATGTCCAGGAAAGAAGCCCGCCATGACAGGCCACACATTGTATGATTCTATCTCTGTGAAACATCCAGAAGGAACAAACCAAGACAGATAGAAAGCAGATTGGTGGTGGCCAGGGGACATGGGAAGGGGATATAGAGAAACTGCTTACTCGGTCTGGATCTCCTTTGGGGGTAAAGAAACTTGGAACCAGAGCGAGGTGGTGATTGGAGTTGACAAACTTGTGAGGAGTCACTGAAGTGTATGCTCTAAAAGAGCTGATTTCATTTTATGTCAATTTCACCTCAATTTCTTTCTTTTTTTTTTTTCAAGCAAAGCAAGACAAAAACAACAAGAACAAAACCCCCACAGCTTTGGGGCCCACCGCAGAGTCTCCGACTCAAAATTACCATGTGGAACAAGTCCCCAGGTGCTGTCCAGCCACATATCCTGGGAACATACTTTGAGGCCTCCCCAGGAGGTAACCAGGACCTCAGGGAGGACAGGACGCCCCGGCTGGAGCCATCTGCTAGCAAGAGGGCCCGCTGACATTAAACACACAGAGGGGCATGTCCACAGCTTCACAAGGATCATTTGGCTTTATGTCTTTTCTCTTTTGAAGTCCTCATTTCATATTTATGTCCATAATTTGTGACTTATTTTGAATATTCTTCATATTTTAGCTAAAAAAGGACTGTGACTTAAAGAAGTGTTTTGAAAACAGGACAGTTTGTTTTCAGAATGAATTGGGCTGTGCTCTTCTCTTCCCTCCCCAGAAGCTTTGCTCGGTCAGAGGGAGGAGGGAACGAAGCTCAGAGTCAGGGATGCAGGGCGAGCGCCCCGGCCTGGCCACGGCACAGCCCCCGGACTCTGGTCTCCCAGTCGGCCCCACCTCCACCTCCAGGGTGTGAGCGAACTGCAGGCCCCACCTGCTGCCTGGGAACCTCTGCGGCCTGGCCTCCAGGTGGGCTCTGCCCAGGCTCCCTCCACACATGGCCCAGCCTTTCCCCCTACAGATGTGGGCATGGCAAGCAGTGTCCCCCCACACCTTTTTGGGAACCTCCCAGTTCAGCCCCCCTTGATGTCAGCACCAGCACTGTGTCCATAGTTCATCCCTTGTTACCCTCATTTCTGGTACAGGGCAGCGCGTGTGTCCTCTGCATCGCCCCTTGTCTCTGTGTGGTCCTCTACCCCGTGTCTAACAAATCCAGCCAGGCTTCCCATGGCACCCAGTTGCTTGCCACCCAAATGCCCCACTGCTCTGTCCCTGTGTGCCGCCAGGTCCTTTCTCACCACTCTGTCCATGCCATGGCTTCTCCATTTCACCAGTCTCCAGCTGGCCCCAGGACCTTTGCCCAGGCATTCCCTCTTCCTGAAGTCTTACTCTCTACTCCCACTGCTGCCCTTTATCTCCACCCTATGTAACACTACACATCCTCTCAAAATTCTCTTGGTAAGACCTGTCTCTCTTCCCATCCTGGGATGTTCACAGAGGCCTAGGCAGCAGTCAGCCCCTCCTAGCCTGGTCCCTGGCATGGCCCAAATGCTCAGGTATCACCTGCCAAGCCAACAAACCAACTTCCTGTCTTCTGGGAGGGCATATGTTTTGCCACAGGATAATAATAAGGGTTTTTAAATGCAGTTCCCAAGTTCTTGCTATGTGTGTGTGTGTAACACTTGGAGGAAGATGCGACAGCCAGGACAAACATCTCCCCTGATGCACATGGGGACGAGATGGTGAAAGGGCTGGTTGATCACAGTATTCCAAAGGCCTGGCCTGGCTCCTGTACCCAGCACAGCTCTTGACTCCGTCATCTTAAAGGTCCTAGCTGCCTGCACCTGGCTGAACACACCCTCTCTGGACTCTTCCCCCTTCAAGGCCTTCTCTTCTTCTACTGAGACATCCCAAGGGGAGCAGGAACCAGGATCCCTCCCACCACCTCCTGTCACCAGACCAGCCTGAAGTTCATTTTCAGATGCCATCAAATGCAGAAATTCTGCAAAAAGCCCAGCTGCAATATCCTATCTATGACCTGTGACTGCAGCAGTGATCTGGGGCTGTGACTGCCACCATGCTAGTGATGTCTTTGGCCACATCTCTGACGTAAGAAAAGGCCAGAAGTAACCAATGTCTGCAGAGAAAGTGCATCCGTGAGCATCCGCACTGACCCTTGAGCCCACCAATTCTAGGAGCACAACTTAGTCCTGAGAATCTCTATGCAAAGGGAAGATCAGAGGAAAATGTGGACATTTATCTTTGTAACTACAGCTCCCTCTCCAGGATTCCATGGCTCACATGCACTCAGCAAGACCTGATGTTGCACGTACCATGGGAGAGCAGACAAGGAACTCAGGACCTCAGAGAGATAAGCACCAAACAGACGATGAGAACTTGATTTGAGGGTGTGCAGCCGGATTGGGGAACTCAGGAAGCTGAGCCCTACTTGGCTGTGAGGAAATCATCAAGAGGGGGCTCAGGGGTTCAGGGGCTGATTGGGGGAAAGGGTGGGTGGAGGGGAAGGCTTTCAAGGAGGGAGCACAGACAGCAGGTACCAAAGGCAGGGAGGCGGACTCATTTTGTGGCTTTCTCAAGTCAAGCTGGTTACAATGTTTGGTTTGACTCCAGCACCTCTAAGCCTCCTGTCCCCAAATCCTTGAACTCACAGGAATGCCAGCAGGTGTTCATTAGTGGGCGGGGAGCGAGGTGTTGGAGCCATTTTCGGGGACAGCGTGCTCCGAATAAATGCCAGGGCGTCACGGCAGGGGCCCCGAAAGCCTGATCTGTATCCAGCTTGGACCGGGCTGCAGCAACAGGGGCAGGAGAAAGAGCCCAATAGGTTGTTTGTAATTGTTATTATCATGGCTTTTTATTAGGGGTCCCGGCTGCCCAGAACAAAAGGACATGTGCCTCCAACCTCCACAGGGGGATAATTAGGGGAATGTTTGGGGGAGGCTGATGAGGTTGAGTTAGGTGAGGGATGGAAATGAGCAGGGAGCTGAATGGGTACAGAGGGGCTGCAGGCCACACTCTTATTTGGAGGCAGCACACCGCTGCTACCTGGAGCTCTTGTTAATGTGCCCAGCTGCCTTGGGCCTTGGGGGCTGAGGTGCTACGATTTGTTCTGTTATCAAAGCTGTGATGGGGAGGGTGGTTGGAATTTCCAGCTGATAATGGGGAAGGCAGGTGGGGCCTCTCCTGAGCTGTTTCCTGTCTGCCCCATAGAGGAACAAGGTTAGGACTCTGGAACCATCGTGGTCCACACAAGACATCCCCTTACCCGGTCTAAACATCCAGAGGAAAAAAATCTGCTGTCATATAAGGAGACTCCAGCAGTGAAGTGCAAGCTTGCCACCTCCTCTGCAAAATGCAGCTCTGCTGCCACCTCCTACAGGAAACCTCTCCTGGTTGCACGCACGAATCTTCATCCATCATTTCTGTCTCTGTACTTCCTAGCGCTATTGCTCTTGGCATATTCTGGTTCCATTACGTGTCACATGACAATGTGTCTGGCTAGTTGTGAGGACTCAAAGAGCAGGGACTGTCCTGACCACTTCATTGCTTCCCACGCCCAAGACTGCCCGAGGCACATACCAGGTTCTCAGGATGTTTGTGAGGTGGAATTAACTGGAGCCAGGGAGCGTTGAGGGACACTTGGGCATGATCAGAGTGCAAAAGTAGATCACAGTAAATAGAGGATGGGGGTAGAGCAAGGGAAGGAACTAAAGGGTTTCCACAGTGTGCACCCTGCATGGCCAGACAGGCCATGCAGTGTCAGAGCCAGGCTGGCTCACATGTGCCCCTGATGATGCCTTGGGAGCCTGTGTGACTGAGCACCAAGTCCCCCAAAGGCAGCAAAAGCAAAGTGACACTCAGGCCTGTTGCAAGTCTGTTCGCCACCAGCAGGCAAGGAGCACCCTGACTCTGTCTCCTAACCCAGATCTGGGTGGCATGGAAGGGGAAATGGGGGTGGATTGTGTGCCCAGCAGGTAGGCATAGGAAGGCGCTCTGAGCACCTTATCCCCAAGGATGGAGGCATTAAAGCATTCTTTGGGTAGCAAAACAAAGTCAGACATATTATATTGTAAAGTACATATTTTGAATATTTTTTAGACAAAGAAATCACACATTCTGACTTCCCTCACTCAGCCATAGGGCTGTTTTTCTCCTTCACCCCTCTGGGACAGAAATGAATGGGGAGCCACCTAGGGAAGAGGAATAATATTACAGGCTCTGGCTGAAGGAGATGGAAGGCAGGACCCCATGATGGGTGACATCCGACAGAGGCAGCACCTTGAACTCCATCAGCCTTGTTCCCTGGGCTTCTGGGTCCTGTTCAATGCCTAGTGGGGAACTGCTTCTGGAGTCCAGAGGATAAAATGATGAATTCTAACTGGGGGCTCAAGGGCCAGCAGGAAGAGGAATCAATGGGACTTCGGGAAGGATGTGGCTCCCAGGCTGGGCTGAAAGGGGAGCGCTGGTTACACAGGTGAGACTCCAGGGACCTCAGGCAGGGCTCAGAATTGCGATTCCAATGTGCAGTGGGGTGAGGAGGAGAAACTGGCTGAGGGCTTCCCCGGAGCCCTGCCACTTCCTGCTCTCTTCCCTGTGGGGCTGGGCAGGGACTCTCCTCAGCTGGAATCTTCTGTGGTCCCCAGGCCCCCCTAAGCCCTGCTGTGCTCATAGCATCTGCTGCAGTGGGCTTCCCTACCCTCCAGATGTACTGGGGTCCGGGACTGGGGAGCCCCAGCAGGAGGTGTGAGGGAGGCAGGAGAATGACCAGGGGTGGGGGAGGACTATGTTCCTCATGGGGAGGGAGGTCATTCCAGTGCAACTCTCCTTGCTGGTGACAGCTGTCCTGTGAGAGAATCCTGGGATATCATTGCCCCTCAGCTGCCAACACCTCTGTGGTTCAGCCAGTCATCAATTCTCCTTTTTATCCCAGTGTGAGTCCCCAAAGCATCCATGCAGCTGGACAATAGGAGAATGGGACAGAGAAAAGAGGGATAAGCAAAGGCCTGTGGGTTAGCACCAATCCCAGAGGGCCCCAACTTTGATCATTTATGATCATTGTGCTGGAATAGAGAAGCTACACCCCAAAGTAATGGTGGGTGTGGGGTGCTGCACTCCATTAGTAATGTCTGCCGCTGGAGCAAGAGCTGGGAGCAGTGCTGTAGGCTCTGTGTTCTCCCCAATCCTGGGACTGAGCTAAGATTTTGGGCTGCCAGAAAAGGGACTCACATTCCATCTGAGGGAGAGAAGTATCATGTCATCAAAGTCATTTTGAATAGAGAAGTACAACCCTAGCCCTTTCCCTGCTATGACACTGTGTTGGGGGAGGTGACAGAGGGGACATAGGTTGACCAGAAAGAAAGCCACATAATGGAAATGAGGAAGGTCAGAAATACAGAAGCACACCCTCCTCCATTGAAATGAGAAGGCATGACACATAAACAAGTTTCAAAACCAGACTTCCAGATCACCTAAAACAACCCCAAAGGGAAATGAGATGGAACGTTGTGATACTCAAAAACCTGGACTCCCTGAACTGGCAACAAAAGAGAATCTGGAAAAAATGAAATCAGAAATAATTTCTCAGATAACAACAGAGATTGTGCCGATAGTGCAAGACATGATTAATAAATCTAGAGAGGACACAGATAAAAAAAATAGAGGAGCTGAGGAACATGATCCCAACATAGGAAACAAATGGAACCAATAAAACAGATGCAAACATTTCCAGGAGATTAAA
>NW_004624732.1:24045761-24071877 GCF_000247695.1 Heterocephalus glaber | reverse complement strand
TTCAAAGTTTAATGGACAGATAAAGAGTAAGCATATCTGCCCTTGTTCCCCACCTTAAGGAGAAAGCATTGTATCTTTATTCATATAAGGCGTTCTTGCTGAAAGTATGGAGTACGTATCTTTGATCTGCTGAGAAGGTTCTGTTCTACTTCTAGTCTCCTGATAGCTTTTTCCATGAACAGCTGTAGAATTTAGTCCAATACTTTTTCTCCAACTATTGACAGGATCATATGGCTTTTTCCTTTCCTCTGTTAAAATGATGACTTATGGGGGTGAATCTTCCAATGCTGAACCAACACTGCCATCTCTATAATAAAACCACTTTCTACATACTGCCAGATCTGATTTCTAATAGTTTGTTTTGTTAAACAAATGTCTATCTATGTTCATACTTTTTTCTTCTATTATCTTTATCCACTTTTAGTATTAGCACAGTGTTCATTTCCTAAAATGAGGGGAGAAGTTTTCCTTCTTTTTTCTCCTTGTAATGTTTGATATAATTTATCAGTTAAAATGTATATGAGCCTGATGTTGTCATATAGGTAGGTTTTCAAGCTAGGAGTATACTTTCTTTAATAGGTGCTATTCAAATTTTATATTTCCTCCAGAGTTAGTCTCATTAATTTGTCTTCCAAGGTATTTCTTAGAAGTTGTCAAATTTATTTCAAAAAAAGATTTTTGTAAGATGCTTTCTATGTCCTTTTAAATTCTGTAAAATCTGTGGTAATGTCTTTTAGATCTTGATATTATAATTTAAAAATGTATAATTGATATTGTGTAATAGGAAGAAAAGGTCTAAAGGAGTAGGGGAAGTGGGAGGGGTAGAGGAAAGGAAAGAAGGGAAAAGAAAAAATATGAGAAAAGAAAAAAAAATGGAAACAAAGTCTTTGCAAATACGGAAGGGTGGAGGGGGTGAAGGGAGGGCAGGGGAAGGGGAAAAATAAGAACCAAGATACATCATGTAAAGGTACAAGATCCTAATGATTAATGTAACTGTATTTTATACCTAAAATGTGCCAATAAACTTAATGGAAAAAAAGAAATATGGGCGTGCAGGGAATGGAGATGTGGGGAAGTAGGTAGGAGGCTGAGAGAGATTTGGGGTGGAATTCTTAGGACTGGATGGCTCATTGACTGTCAGGGATGAATCCTACAATTTGGGATACTCAGAAGATGTAGGGGACATTTAGCAAAAGATCCAAAAGGACAGGGATGGGGAAGAGATGGGGCAAGGGAGTTTATTTATAAACAGTGGAATCTCTCCCTGTTCTCCATAGAAACCCTGGGCTGTAGCACTCAGATGAATGGGGCCATGACAGGCGGGTGGCACAGCATAGTCCCTTGTGACCTCCACTGGCTGGGAGCATGGTAGCAGCACCATCTGGCCTCCAGGAGTGAGTGACAAGATGAGGAGGGTCAAGGAGTGTGCAAGTGTCCCACAGGTGCCTTGCGTCCCTGCCCCTGGCCGGTGTAAAAGCCACCCCTGGACCTTTGTTTTCCTGCAAGCCACTCTGAACATGGCCCCCAAAGCTTGCCTTCCCCACAGCTAATTTTCCTTGGTTTTGGATTTTTCCTTTCATTTAAAAAAAATCCACATCTGTGTGTACAGGAAATTAGAAAAATGTAGCTCACTATTAAGAAGAAAGGGACCCCTGCACGCGCGCGCGCACACACACACACACACACACCCCTGAAGAAAGAGGGGTTGGTGAGGGTTGTGATCTTCTACCCAGACTCTTCTTTTTCCTTTATCAGTGTGTTTAATGGGGACATCTCTTGGGCTACCAACTGGGCCTGCAGGAAACAGCTTGTCACCCTGGTCTATAATCACCAGAGTGGGCGTTCTTGGCCCCCAATCCCTGGCTGGCTCTCTGGTCCTGCGTTTCACACAGTGCAAGGTATACCTGAGCTTGGAGAGTGCAGAAAGCCCCCGGCTCGCCTGTCACTTGTGCTTGGTCACAGAGAGAACCAAGGAGATCAGGCGCTGCAGCCCATCTCCCTTAGACACAGGGGTCACAGGACAGTTTGGTAACTAGTGTCCACCGAGCAGCCCCCGAAGGCTCCTGTGACCCCTGACACATGGGGCCTCCGGGCCAAGGGCTTCCTGCCCCCCAGCCCGGGTTGAGCCCCTCCCTGGTGTTCAGGGGAGCCCTCCCTAACCCCACACCTTCTGCCTCTCTCACCGCAAGTCTCCTGCTTGTGCCCTTCCCTAAAGGACTTGGAAGGCCACAAAATGCAGACCCTGAATTATCTATAAACAGAAAATTTGAAGGCAAAGAGCGCTAGGGCAGGAAACCCTCCCAGAAATGAAGGAAGGTACCTGGACAAGAAAGAGAAAAAGGAAAATAAAAAACCCAACAATGGGGAAGTCATCTCCTCCACAAAGGCATCTGAACGGTTCTGTCTTGACAGACATGCAGATTGTTCTTCGAAAACCAAAATCATAATGTACACACTCAGCTGCTTCTTAGCAAGACACACTGGGCATTTTCTTTTATCCTTTGGAAGTGATTTTTGATGGTAGCTTCTAAAGTTAATTTAGCAAATGAGCTGGGACCAGGTCATTAAGTAGGTTAGAGATCAGCTGTGGATGGTATCAGTAACTGAGGTCCTTCATTCCTCTTCCTCTTGTTACCCGATCCCCAACCTCAGCACTCTCCCTGAGCCCCCATTTCCAGCATGAGATGACTCCCTCCCTCAAGAGTCTACCATGGCTCCCTACTTTTATCACACCAAGTCAAGATGCCAGCTTGCAAACCTGTGCCTAACCCACCAGGCCTCTTCCTATCTCTGTAAGCTAATCCCCTCCAGGCTCTTACCACAGGTACCCATCCTTCTGCAATCTCCTGACCCTTGTCCCCACCCCTCATAGCACTAGCTACTGTCTTCTTGCTTTGCCTAGTCACCTCATCCTGCCACCTCCTCTCTCTTCCTGCTCATCCTTGGCCAGCAATCCCCTACCTGTACAAGCCCTCTGCTGCCTCCCCCTGGGCCGCCTCCCATCTCCCTCTCTGCTGAGGGCCTGGAATCTCCTGGCCAGGGTGTGACTTGCTGGCACCCAGGGGAAATGCATGGCTCTTTGGGAGTCCTCCTTCCTCTCCTGGAGCCTCACTGTCTGGACCTGCCGACTTAATTTGATCAGTGAAACCAGCACTTCCCTGAGGAGGAGCTTTGCATCCTGGGTCTGGCTCTGGCTGTGCCCACTTTGCCATCTGGTGCCAGGCAGGAGCCAGGCCCAAGCACAACAGGCAAAGTGGGGCCTCTGACTTCTCTCCAAGGGAAACCTGCTGAAGCATCAGACTTCAGAGGAAGGACCATGGCCCATGGGGTGAGCTACAGACCTGGGCAAGTTTTGGCTCTCCACCTGCCCTACACTGGGCCATCCTGGGCAGCTCCCACACCCTCTGTAAAACCCATGCAAACTTCTGGCGGGTGTGCAAGTCGTTCCTAGTCAGGAGGGAGAGACTGAATCTTTGCCTAGCTCTGCACAGTCTCATTGAACACACCTGTGATCTCCCGGGGCAGCCCTGTTGTTCCCCACTTTGCAGGTAAGGAAACTGAGGCCAGCAGAGCTGCAGCAACTTGCACCAGCAGGGGCCGCAGATGCCAGTGGTAGAGCTCAGGCATCCCTCGGCCATCCAGCCCCAAGGCTAGGCCCATCTGTCTGTGGGACACCTTGGCGAAGCCACACAGGCGCCACCCTCCGCCTTCCCTTGCTCCGGGCCTGTCCGGGGTTCTGCAGTGCAGAGTAGTCATGCTTTAGGTAATGTGACTCTGACACAAGTCTGAAGGTTGAGAAACCCAAGGTGGGCGGTCCCCAGGCACAGGAAACTCACAGCCATGGTGAGTGAAACAGTAAAAGAGCCTGTGCCTGGGTGATGCCCAAGGCATCCTGAGCAGTTGCTGAAAGCAAGAAGTAAAAAGGGAATGAAGAAGAACCCCTTCCTTCCCCAGCCTAAGCCCTCCAGGTCCCCAAACTCTGACAGCTGCCCCAATTTGTCCCTAAAGCCCAGGAACTCTTTCACCAAAAGTGCTCTTCAGCTCCTACTCTGCCCCAGGGCAGGGTGGAGGGCCAGGGCCTTGGCTTTCCTCCCACTCTTGTCAATAGCTACAAAATGACAAAAGCTTTCTCCCTTCAGGGCACAGCCCCCAAACAGACCCTGCCTGGGCCTTCAGCAGGGTGCTGGAACCTTTGGAATTCCCAAGTTGGTTCTGAAAGCCCAAGTTAGAGCACTGAACTTCTCCAAGCAGCTGTTGTGAAGTCAGAGGATGGTTTTAATCTCCCAAGAAAAAGAGAAGGACTAGGAATGGTGGGAGAGCGTCCAGAAGCTCAGCAGCACCCCCAGCTGAGAGGAGGGCTGTGGGGCAGTGGCAGGGCTCACAGGAGCAGGGGAGGGCAGCAGGGCCCCCTCCAGCACCACCTGCCCTCCACAGCCTTCCCCACCCAGCCCTAGGAGAACAGCCCACAGGTGGCCCAAGAGAGCCTTTCCAGAGCACACACAGCCCTTGCTCCCCCCACCCCCCCATCGTCACCCCGGCCCAAGACTCAGAGGCTGAGAGGCTCAGAGCTGGAGTCTGAGGTCTTCAAATCACACAGCTGGGGAGAGTTGAGACACTGACAACAGAGACTGGAGGATTTGAGGTGTCCTTGGATCCAGGTTGAGTCCTCAAAGATGGAACAGAACCCTGGGCAAATGGAAGGGTTTTGGAATCCAGAGCCAGCTTCCAGGAGGAGGGAGCTGGTCTATGCCTGGCAGGACAGGAATGATTAGGACCTAGGCAGGAGAACATGGCGACCCAGAAGCAGGCAGGAGACAGAGGGGAAGAGCCCAAAGAAGACATTTGTTTCCAGGCTTCCCAGAGGAGCTCAGTCCTGGGATGCAGGAGTTTTTATTTGCTTGCATTTTAATCGTACATTTTACTTAAGCCATATGTGTCGGGGTTCCCAAGACCACTCCCAAGTTCTATGCCTCACCAGGAGGACTCAACACGTAGTTGTGAGGTTGTTAAAATGGTTCAGTTTGCTAAGATCCTTTTTCTTTCTTTTGTATAGCTAGGCACGCACCCAGGCCTCAGGCATGCTGGGCAAGTGCTGTACCACTGAGCCGCATCACCAGCCCGAAAAACTTTTGACCCCAGTAAAAGAATGCAGAGTGCAGCAGGCAAAGGCTCCTGGGGATCGCAGAGGCCAGGCACAGGCTGCTAAGACTCCCTGCGACCCACACAGGATGCCTTCATTCACTGGCACAGGGCTGTAAAAAAACTGGGAAGGCACCATCTACCAGGGCAGATCCCCAGGGACAGTGCCCAGGGCACCTGCTGCTGGCTGGGCACACAGACATCCTTTGCTTGGACCTCACAAAATGCCAGGCTCCCAAAGGAAAGCGCCCAACCGCAGTGCTGTCCAGTGCAGACACAGCAAGCCCCTCTCACCCTCTAGACTAGAGAATGGTGCCAGCCCTGTAGGGGGTGCCGGTTTTTAGCAAGGCCTGAGCACTTGAGACGTTCACAGGAGGAAACCTCCACACAAGTGAACGGCTTTCCTGCCCTCCTCCAGCCTAGCTCACTGTTCCCTTTAGGTCTCGAGCACTAGATTCCTGCCGCTCCCACCCTAAGTGTCGGTGACCCTGGCTCAGCTCCCATCTCTTCCTGTCTACTCTGTTGCCCATTCTTACAGTGAAGGCTTACAGTACCCTCCCTTGCACCCTCCCTGTAGCCCTCACATCAACATGCTAGGGTACTGAGTCGGCACCTGGGTCCAACATGACTTTACCTCCTTTACCGCATCCCATGCTTTCCTCAGCCCCGCTCCCATCTTCATTATGGGAGATCACCACCTACCCGGAGCTAAGCCAGGCCTCTGGGTCTGCCCGACACATCCCTTCTTGCCCCCCAGCACCATCAGTGAGATCTCAGTCTCACCTCCAACAGAGTCCTTCTCTGTCCACCTCTGCATCCACTCACTCTCTGCCTCAGCATCTCCTTTCTGGCTCACCTGCCTGCTCTCGGGCCCTCTTATGCTGGCCAGTGGGAGCAAGCCCTGTAAGACCTACATCAAGGGATGGCCACAGGCCCTGCACTGTCTACACCTCCAATTATCTTTCACTGGTCTCTTCTTAGTCATCCTGTTGTAGCCAACTGCGCCTTTTTTCAAAAGCATCAAGCTCACCCCACCCTTGGGCTGTTGCACTTGCTGTCTCTTTTTCTGACATCCGTGTTATCCCTTTTCACTCTGTCTACTGCTAAGCATTTAGGTCATGCTCAAATGGCAACTGCTCTGAGAGGCCATTCTTGTCCACCAGAGCCAAGGGTCCCTGCTCCCCCATCTCCCCTCATCTTGCTGCAGCCACAGATGCCTCCCTTGCAGCAAAACTCTACATGGTCACACTGCCTGAGGCAGGGCTGTGCTGCAGACCTGTGCTCCTCTGGGGTCCTGCAGGGATCCACACTCTTCGAGTACACACGCCCTGCTGGCTCCGGTCTCACACATGCTGTGCCCTCTGCCTAGAATGCCAGCTTCTGCTTTTTCGTGCTCTGCAAAAGGCCAAGCACAGCTCCGGCCCTACAAGGGTTTTCCCACCTTCCTCCTTCTCTGTTGCTATAGGCTCTACCTGCCTGTCAGTCAGGGTGCACACAGACGCAGAAGCCCTGGTGCACATGCGTGATCTGTCCCAGGGACGTGACCTCAGCTATAGTGAGAGGCAGCGAACCCACTTGAAGGAGGCTGCTGCTTAGTGTATGATGCTCAGAGCTGGAGGACAGGCATGGGGAAGGCAAGATGGGTATGAAGGGGGCACAGGCACTCACAGAACAGGACAGGCTGGGCGGGAGCCCTGGGAGGTGGGTGGTTGTCTCCACCTCTGAGCCTATACCTTTGAGGACACGGGAACCTGCTGGAGCCTTCTTCATGGAGCCACACAGTGCCAGCCCGGAGTCAGAAAAGACCACAGAGGGACTGATGAGAGCTGGCAGCCTTGTGGTTCAGCTGGCTGGGCACCAAATCCCTTAGCAGCAGCTCAGCAACACCTGTGGGTGCCACAGTGATGCCCTCGCTTTGTGAGTGTGGAAGGAAGCCCAGCCACCGCATCCCTTCCACCTGCACCGCAAGTGCCAACTGTGTGGGGTGCTGACCGACCTGAGCTGGGCAGCGAAGAGGGTGCTGCAGCTGCAGCTTTTTCTGCGCTGAAGCTATGCACCCGCCTCGCATACACATACATATCAGTTATGCCTCCCCAGATCCTCATCCTCTGTAGGCCCCGGGCTACTCCAGGCAGCGGACATACCCCCTGTCCCCCAGCAGTCCATCTCCTCTTGGAAGGAGGCGAGGCCAAGAGAAAACGTCACTTAGTACCCATGGCAGCAAGTGTGGACTGCAGCCACAGGGACCTAAGCAAGGCATCTTGTCCTTAGATAAGACAGAGCCTGCAGCTGCCCGAGGATGGACTCCCAGCTGGGTGCAGAAGCACAGGAGAGGCTGACACGGAGGACCGAGGGCCTAGGGAGGGGAAGGCCTGGCAAGGACCCCCGACCTTCTCTTCGGGGCCTGGGTTGCATGGTGCTCACCCTCAAAGGGCACAAGAGAGGTAGGCAAGGGAAAAGCTTTGGGCAGGACCAGCCAGGGACAATGCCTGTGTCTGCCTGTGCCCACTTCGCCAAGTCTCACATTCCTGTCTGGAAAATGGGTTTGGGGGAGAATTCAAGATGGATCTATATAAATATTATTTTGTACCAGACATACCTCCCTAAAGTTGGTGATTCCTAAAATTTACATTGCATTTGGTCCCAAAATTTCCATGAGGAAGATGAGATTTTTCTGTTTCTTCCCAACAGCCTCAGTCTCTCTTGAACTTGGGAACTACCACCAAGTGCAGAGCAGAGACCGCCAAGGGCTGTGGTGCTGATGACTGGAGGACACAAATGGGCGGACGAGTAGGTCTCCTCCAGCCCTGGTCTCCTCCAGCCCTGGCCCGGGTTCCATCCCGCCTGCAGCACCTCATTCCCCAAGAGGGCCTGCAGCCAGCTCCTGCCATCTGCCGTGATTTATAAAAAAGAGGCAGTGATTAATCAGCCAGTCAGCGAGAGCCCACCATCCTCTCTCATTTACCTGCCCCCTGACCCCCAGGACGGTCCAAGCAGCACTGAGCAAGTGTATTAATCATGCACTTTAAAAATATTTAAAGGAGGAGCCAGGCCAGGAGCAGAGTTTCCTTTAATGGACTTGTTTTCAGCTGAGGGTGAGTATGCTAATTAGGAGATAAAACAAATGGGCTGTTTGAAATGCAAATGAGCGGATGGAAGCGCTTCTGGTCCCTTCCTTCCCCACTGCCTGTTCAGAAGGCTAAATCTTACTTCTCCCAGCCACTTTCTAGCGATCTATTGCTAACCAAAAAAGATAGCTGCTGATTCTGAAGCTGAGAGGAGCTAGGTCTTGTTTCCACTGGGATGGAGAAGCTGGGAGGGAAAGTCCCCCCAGTTCCAGCATTTGGAGACCCGCTGCTCCTCGGTACCTGCTCTGGCCTCGCCCTGCCCTGGCCTCTCCACCCTTCCCCCTCAGCATTCTCCTCTCCTGCGCCCCTGCACCTGCCCAGCTCTGAAGTGCCCAGCTTGGCTCCCTGCCTGTCTTCTTGCTCAGAGAAACTCTCTCCATTCTGTTGGTGCCCTCATGAGCCTCCTTGGCAGCATCCAAACGTTTTTAGCGTCAGTTTTTGCAGGAAGCTGTCACCCCCTTCCCTGTCTCCCACCAAGTCTAATCCTGCTCTGTCCCATCCTGCACTCTGCCATCCACTTGCTACTCCTCCTTGGGGCCCTGGGGCATCCTAGCCCCTGCTTAGAGCCCTGAGCCCCTCCCTGCTGGCTCCCACCACCCCTCAGGACTAGGGCCCCTCAGGCTCCTCTGTGACCCTGTGGATCCGGACTTTGGCACCTGTCTTGAGTGTGGCAAAGTGAGTGTGTGCTCTGCTCTCTGCAGATCTGTTCTCTTCCCCACATGCCCTATGCCTTCCGGCGCAAAGCTAGCATTTATTACAAGCACACTGAGGTGAGCTGGCCCCTGGGAGACCTCTGAGCTCCCCATATCCAGTGACAGGCATGGGACCCGTGCAGGGGGCACTGAGCCCAGGATGAGCACCTGCCGTGAGACCGATCTGGAGAGGCATGAGAGTCCACTAGTGTGAGACCCACAGAGCTCTACCTAGAAGGAAAGTCCCCCATCTGCCCCTGCGGATGGAGCCATCCTGTCACAACACCCTCTGCAATGGGACAGTGACCTGCACTCTCCGGCAAGATCAGACACAGCCTGTGAGCCTCGCCTTCTCTGCCTGTTGATCCACACAGCTGCAGACACAGCTGCCTGCCCCTGCCCAAGCTGGCACCACCCTCCGCCATGTCCCTTCACCATTCCCAAATGTCAGCCTGTCAAGACTGGCTTCTGACCTCCCGGGGCAAGCTGAGAAGGGTCCACCCAGGAAGGATATGAGGACCTTAAATATTTAAACACTGTCTTCCCCCACCCTGTCTGACTTCCGTTTCCTGGCATGCTACTCTCCCTCGACTCTTTATCACACAGTTAGTACTGTGGGGCTTCCTGCAGACTCCTAGAGGAAGTTAGGGGTACAAAAGTTTTTTTTTGGAGAGTGTCACCTATAAAAAGAGGGGAAAACGCAGGTGGGTGGGAGCCGAGGGTCCTTGACGCTGATCCTACCTGCAGAACTTGTGTCAGCCAGCAGGGACGCTAAAGCAAAATGTGCGGTTCTCCGGGAGCCCAGTCTCAGCCCAAGGGGCCTGGGATCTCTCACTGCTGGGCCTCCCGGGGGAGTGTGACTTCAGCTAAGAGGTTGGCAAAGCTAACAGCTGCTGGCTGTGTGCTAAACACACTGCTCACAGCTGGGCTACAGCTGTCTCCTCGAGTCTTATCCCAGTCTCCCTGAGTGCTGGGGCTTATCCTTGTTCCTTATCCCAGCTGAGTGCTGGGGCTGTGCAGGGAGGGCAAAAAAGCCAGCAGGAAAGGGGCGTGAAGTGCGTTATCAAGTCGGGCACCTGCATCTCAGAAGCATGGGTTGAGGGATGAGAGAGCACCTATTCAGCTGCCCCCCACCCTGGTCAAGGGTGGCCCATGGTATTAACTTCCTCCATACTTCCTGGGGCACCAGCGTGGGTGCTGAGCAGTATCCACCAACACCCCTGCCCCATGTCAGCAGGATGCAAGGCATTGTCCACTTGTAGCTACATGAAGTTGACCGAAGCCACATGGAACTGGTCACATCAGAAGACAGGGGCAGGAGACAGCAGTCAGCCAGGCCTGCAGAATGGCTAGAATTTGGGGGCCCTACTGGCAAACATGGAAAGGGAGAGCTCACACAAGGATGCACATTTACGTATCTGTGGTTCAGGGAAATGCTGGAATGCAGGCATGAACTTGGGAGCCATTGGACCACATGAAGGGCCACATGAAGGCCATGCACTGGATGGACTCAGCTAAGCATAGAAATGAGGTGTTTGAACTGAGTCCTAAGACCCCTTTAGAGTCAAGAGATGAGCAGGAACAAACAGGGGACCATGGAAGCACTGCTGGGGTGGGGTGGGAAGAAACCCAAGAGAGAGCAGGTTACGTGATGGATGCGGAAGCAGCTGGGTCTTTGATGGGAGTGCAAACAGTCCTTCCCCTCTAACAGCGGGGAAGTAGAGGACATGGCCCTGTTGACTAATATATTTGTGGTGAGAAGTCGTTTCTCTCTGAATACTCTTCTTTCAATGTAATAAGAAGCAAGGTCACTAGTTTGGAAAAAGGAGAGGATGTTGGAGTTTTGAGGATAGAGTAAAGATGAGAAAGAATCTTCCAGAACATGGTGGGATGGTGCTTTGGGGTTCCTCCTCCAATCAGGCTAAGTATAGGTCCCAGAGTGTCCCACCCTCTTGGCACCTCTTAATCTCCCTGGGATGTGCCTGTGTCCCGTTCAGCAGTCCAAGGTGTGAAGGTCAGCCCAAGGTTCGGGGTCAGGGTGTAGGTAGGACTCAGGGCTCACTTTTTGTCAGGAGAGAAAGCATGTGGTGACATTAGTCTTGGCTGTGTTTCTGACCCCCAGATAGCCTTAGGCACATCATAGCTCAACTTGTGCCTCGGTTTCCCACCTGTAAAAGGTACATGTTGGGCTAGGTGAGTCTACTTCCATTTCTGTACATCCAGGAAGCCAGACCTTAAGCAACAGGGACAAAGTGGTCAAATAGCCTCCTAGTTTTGACCGTAACCAATATGGACATGGCACAGCACCTAATCTCATCATCTGAGCAGCTTCCAGAAAAAAAAGAATCCTTCAGATCTTGGTGGGACATGGCTGTAAAATTCAAACTTGTACTGACTGGCAAGAAGCCACCACAGAGAGCGAAGGCTGTAGCTTCCTTTGGTTCCTCATTGCCAAGTTTATTCAAACCTGGATTGCAGAGAATCCACCGCTAACGAATCACCCTCCCGGGAAACGCAAGGCACAGCCAGTCCTGGTTGGTGAGCAGTTTGTCTGATTAGCTCCAATATTGGAAGAGACAACTCCAGCTCGACACTGCATTGCCCTCCTCCTGCTCACCACCCTGGTGGAAAGATTATCCACACACTGTGTTGGTTGAAGGTCTGAGCTCAGCATGGTGCCTGGCCCATGGCAGGGCTTGGGTGTCTGCTTGCTGAATGGCTGAACAAGGGCAGCACATCTCGGGGTGACTCCCTGTAACTCCAGCTTCCCCCATTCTCTCTTCTCCTCATCCCTGGGCCTTTCGAGCACATCCCTCCCCATCCCTCTGATAAATGGTCAGTCCCCTTGAGCAGAAGGAGGGGCATTTTCTGGGCACTGCAGGGAGCTATGTAAGCCTTGTTCTCCCTGACACCTTTATTAATTGCTCAGCCAGGAAGATAAACAGCTTGTTAATTAAATTTGCAGATGTTGCTAAATTAGGAGGTGTTCAGATTGTTCAGTCCCAGGAAGAAGGAATGGTCCTATACTGGGTCTCAGAAAGGTCAGCCTGGGTAGGACCTAGGATATGGGTGATTTAGTTGTGAAGTAACAGCAATGGTAATAATGGCCAACATTGTTGACCACTTACTGTATGCCAGGTGCCATGTGCACCTGGGCATTTTGGGCTTGAGTTCCAGCTACTTCTATGCTGAGGACCTGGGACACGTTTCTTCCTTTCTCCAGGACCCAATTTGCTCGTTTCAAGATGGGGTCACTCACAGATGTGGTGTTCATGAACCTTAGGGTTTCAGCCCTCACGAAGTGGAGGGAGATCCCATTTTCTAGTTCAGAGGGTGGGAGCCCCCAAACCCCCAGCATGAATCTGTCAGAGAGTGGTGGGCAGTTGTGAGAGCTGGACTTTAGAGTGGGGACCTAGGAGTCTGGACATCTGTAGCTGTGTGAAGCACATAAGGGTTTAGGGTTCTGCCGGGCCAGGAGACTGGGGGACAGTCTTTGGAGTCTGGCAGTTCCAAGGCCTAGGGTATCTGGAGGGGACTGCAGACTGTAGGCCTGGCGTCTACTTCCTCCCAGAAGTAGGAGGGTCTAAGGATGCAGGGCTCTGGGGATTTAGGCTGGGGAAGCTGCAGGTGCCAGGCGCAAGGCATCCGGAGCTGGGGATTTTGAGGGCTTGGCAGTTGTGGAGTCTAGGGCTTTCTGGGGGTCAGGCCTCCAAGTATGGGACTCTGGGATGGCTTGAGAGTTTAAGAATCCAACATCTAAGGAGTGCGGGGCTTGTGGGTCCAGAATTTGGGGAAGTGAGGACCTGGGGGGACAGGGATTTGGGGCCTTTAATATAGGAGTTTTGAGAATTTGGGAGGGCATCCAAGCTCTTAGCCTGGGGACGTCTAAGGCTCTGGAGGAGTTTGAAGCCCTTGTTTGGAAAAAGCTAAAAGGTGAATGTGGCCAAATAGC
Source organism: Heterocephalus glaber (assembly GCF_000247695.1). Next base: position 24,058,966 of record NW_004624732.1, on the reverse strand, counting down.
GCCACCTAGTGTACCTTTCTGCACACTACAGTCAGAAAGGCTGTAGCGAAGTTGAAAGTTTCTCTGGCTAAAGTTCCAAGGGGCTGGGCTGTGGGGACAGAGGAAGGAGCAGAATCTCAAGCTTTACAAATGTGTAGTGCTACTACTCACACTCGGGACAGGAATGTGTCCCTCTTGTTCACTGCTGAGACCCCAACACGGAAAACAGTCCTAGCATGTCACAGACGTGCAACATGAGTGTGCATACACACTCGTGCCTGACAGTAGCCAAGATTTACTGAACATTTAAATTACCCAAACAGCCGCATGATGCAGGCTGACTGTCATTGTCCTTTTCAGAGGAGGGATCTGAGCCTTCCCACACAAGATGGTGTCCTGCCCGCAGGAGAATTTCAGGCATATAGGCCCTGGTCACCAGCATGGGCCACTGCCAGGAGCAGCCGTGTGGTGGCTGGTCCTCCGGGATGGGCCCACAACTGTTTGTATTGATTATATGTTGACGATATAATGAATATGCTTTTTGAATAAATTAATCATAAAATAATTTATAAATTTTAAATGAAGTTGATTTTTACCATTTCATTTTTAACACTCAGTAATATGGCTACCCGAAAAGGTAAACCGACATCTCTGGCTGGCACCCTGATTAGTGAGTCAAATCCGAGGTCTCCGTGGGTGGAGACTGAGGGGACTGCAAAGGACTCCAGGCGTCCTGGCAGTGGGAGGGGAAGCCTGAGCCCAGGGTTGATCTGCTTGTGGGGGAGAAATTAGTCCCGGAGGACATGATTTACCCAAGCAATGTCCTGTTGAAAGCTCAGACACATTGTGCGTTTTGAGAGGCTTAGCACATAATAGGTGGTCAATAAAATCTAATCCTCCTCCCCATTTTCTCTCCCTCTCGCCTTAGCTGGGCCTTGAGGATGCGCAGAGAGCTGGGTAAGAGCACGTCACTCCAGGCAACGATGTGGCACTGTGCTCAGGGGAAGGGTGATGTAGGTAGTTCCGGGGGCTGGGAGCCGATGGCATGAGCCCAGAGTGCTGAGTTCAGGGGTTGATGTGAGCATTCAGGGCAAGCGACATGGTGAGCTCAGGCTGCATCCTGGAGCTGCCACCCCCATGTGCCCAGGGCCCCTGCTTGACCTGCAGGTCAGGTTGGACTAGAGCCCTAGAAAGGCCCCAGTGCACAGGAGCTGAACCCCTCTGGCTGCCTGGGGAGATGTCTGAGTGTTGGGGAGACAAGTTGCTTCATGCAGCTGCTAAGTTGAAGAGTGATCCCCATCAAGAATCGCCTGCCTAGAAGATAATGGCCACTCCCGCACACCCCTGTGTTTGTGTCCCTGCTGAGGTCAGTCTGTAGTCCTGGGTATGACTCACATCACCATCATGCATCTTAGACTGTGCTGTGGTTTCCTGAGCACGTCCTGCACCCCCCTGAACACCAGGACAAAGGCAGGCCTTGGTCCTGTCCCCAGGAGCGGCAGAAACAGAATCTTCCCTCACAGACGCGCCCAGGAGTGTCTGGGCAGTGATTCATTGGGATCTTTGGGCACTGAAGCCACACAGGGTGTCTCGGTCTGTTCAGCTGCTATAACAAAACACCAAGGCTGGGTCGGCTTATAAACAGTTCTGGAGCCTGGAAGTCCAAAATCAAGGTGCCGGCAGGTGTGGAGACTAATAAAAGCCCTTTTCCTGGTTGATAGATGGCATCTTTCTGCTGTGTCCTCACACAGTGGAAGGACAGAGCAGCTCCCTGGGCCTCCTCCACAAGGGCACTGATCCCACTCCTGAAGACGCCGCCCTGTGACCTACTCACCCCCAAATACCCCACCTCCCAGTACCATATGGTTGCAACACAGGAATTTGGATAGCACAGTGTTGTGCCAAGTGAGCCGGTAGATCACCAAACACTGGGACAAACGACAAAGTTAAAACTGAAAGGAGTTTATTCACGCGTGTGGACTCCACCCTCTAGTAGAGTGAAGTGCTGAGTCCAGGAACAGCACAGCTTTTATAGGTTGTTATAACAGCACAGCTTTCATAGGTTGTTATTTAAAGAAGTTCAAAGGGGAGTGTCAACATGGTGCAAAATATTTTTCACAACTCAGCTATCTTGCTATCTTGTCAGGTTAGGACATTTTGTGGTTAGAGGGAGACACCAGGCACCAACCTTTTCTGAGAAGTGATGAAGCAAGTTTACGGAAGCAGAGCGAGGGGTTATGAAAATGAGGGGAATTTCAGCCCTCTGTAAGAGGAGGGGTATGAGGGGAGTTCATCTACAGGCCAAGATGGCGTTTCTTAGGTTCACTTTGGTCTCACACACAGGTACATCCGAAGAGAGGGGGCAGGGTTTGGGGCATGTGCAAGGGACATTGCCTCTAGGGAGAAACAAAACCAAACCAAGAGGTGAGGTTCAGAGAGAAGTCTGCAGGGGTGAAGGGTAGACTGGGGCATGTGAAGTAGAGGGAAAGACCAGGCCATTCTGCAGAAGGGTGCTAGGAGTTAGGGATCCCTGGAAGTTTGGGAAGGCAGAGTTGAGAGGCCCAGGCTGCAGGAAGCATCCTGGGGGCCAGGGTGGGATGTGGCCGGACTCACCTCTCAGGGACTTCCTTCAGAAGAATTCTTTGGTTGCTGGGTGGGAAGTGGATGAGAAGGGCAGACAGGGGCTGGGTCAGCCAAGAGGTTGCTGATGTGTCTGGGGAGACATGAGGGCCTGGCGACAGTATGCAACCCTAATAATCATAATCACAGCAATCACTGAACACTTACAGTGCCTGGTGCATTAACTCATCAAATGCTTTCTACAACCTTACAGTTACATGGAAGGATTAAGCGACTTGCCCAAAGTCTCCCAATTACAGAGCACGGTTGGGGCCCAGAATCCCTTCTGACAACAGAGCTTGGGAAAGCCCTGCACTTGAAGGCCTCTCGTCTCCTGCTGTGGGACGGGGCTGCCCCTCTCCTCCCAGACCTGCTGCTCTCCCTTGCCGCATCGCCACTGTGCACTGTTGCCCTCTGCAAGCCTCCACCCACAGGATCAGCTCCTCCGGCTCCTGACAAGACCCTCCCTCTCTGTGGCCATCACAGTCCCCTCTTGTGCTCCCTGGATTTCTAGGGAAGCCGTATTTCATAGAAAGGAGCCAGGCAGCAGCCATCTCTCTGTCAGGCTGAAAACTGGTGGATGATTAAATTTCTATAGGTGGAAAGTGTAAAATGCAAGTTAATTTCCTCAGGAAAGGAAATCCTTGACACTTCAGCTGGATGATGAGTAGGGGCCGTAAATCCCCCAGAGGGAGGCGGGGTGTGAGTGATGACCTGCAAGCAGCATCAAGGTGCAGCGCTGCTGCCTCAGCACTTGGTCGGGGCCCAGAGGAGACTTTTCACAACAGCCCCACGAGGCCAGGCAGCAGAGCACACAGAAGGGGTAACAACAAACCAATGCGACATGAGTATCTGGGAGTCAATTGTAAGAGCTTGTCAGTGTGCACAAATTGAAAATGCGCCCCCTGGAAAACACATTATGTTCTTCATGCAAAAATAAATAGTATTCAGTATCAAGTCCAAGAGAAAACCGTGTGCAAACAATGGCTGCTCAGAAACACCAGGCTAGTGTGAAATGCCGTCTTCGCTGTGACCCTGTGTGTTGCTGAGCCCCGTCACGCCTGGGAGCAGCATCCGAGCTCTCAGCTGTAATGTCTCTGCCCCGGGTCCTTAGTGGGGGTGCCAGATATTTGGGGCATTTTTGAAGGGAGGGAGGGAAGGGAATGCTTCTTGGATGCCAACCGAGACAATAGCAGCTATACTTCTGAGCAGCAGAAGGTGAATATCTCACTTGAGTGCCACTGTAAGTCCACGAGGAAGATATTTTGAGGCTCAGAGAGGTTAAGTGGTTTGCTCAGGGTCACTCAGAGAGTAAATGACAGAGCTGAGGCTGGAACTCAGACCTGCCCAACTCTGAAGTCAGCTCTTCCTGACCAAGATGTTCCACCTTCCTGGTCAGGGTCAAAGCAAAAGCTGACGTCAGGGACCCAGACCAGAGCCAGAGCAGAGGGAAAATGAAAGCCACAGCAAGGGAACCATGTGGTCTGCTGCTCTGTGACCAGGGAAAGCTAACCTGGCAGCCAGACTTCCCTTCTGGTACCAAACCATCCAGTACCCTAGTGACAGCGGCCCAGGCTTTGTGAGCTCGGCCTTTAGGGTGCAGCGTGGACTATATGATGTCACCCTTCCCCTGCCTTTTACCACATGCAGATGGTGCTGGTGCTGAGATAACAATCTCAGAATTAATTCCTTGGTGGGTCCCCTGTTTCTGTCAACAACAGCATCAACCCTCCAGCTGAGTCTGAAGGATCAGGTGGCCATGGCAGGGCACTGCAGGGATGGGGAGAGATGTTTCGCTCCTCCTCCTCGCTCTCACCCCACTCTACTCATCTTGGATTTGAATGAGCTCAGAGGGCCAAGTGACTCAGGGATGAGCAATGGATAAAAGGCAAAAAAGAAAAGCCATGAGCCCAGCCACCTCTAAGGGACACCTCCTCTGGCTTGCACTAGACTAAGCTGTGAGCCTGTGTCTGACCATAGCCTTGTAAGGGGTTACCCACACTCTACAGATGAAAAGAGGGAGATGCAGAAGGGGAGATTAACTTGCTCAAGGTCGCACAGCCGGCAAATTGTCTCACTGGGGTCCATATCTACATCTGGTTGAGCCCCCAGTCCGTGTGTGCTGTGCTCCCCCCCCCCACACCCATTTCTGGTCCCTGTGCCTTCTCACAGCTCCCTGCGTGGTTCAGCCCCAGGATGACCCAACTCATGTGCCCCAGCATGGCCACCACAGATTGTTTTCTGGGTGAGCACATAGTGGTGTCACTGACAGCCACTGTCGGCCCTGGACTCCCCTAGCTGCCAGGCTGTCTCCCAAACCAAGCCAGGGTGTGAAACTCTCTCCCTCTAAGGACACTTCTTTCCCAGAAGCCTCTGTCTTTTGCAGACTGATCCTTGATGGGGAAAACCCATCGATATTGTCAACACACCACAGCACCCTGAAATCCAAGGATAGCTACAGCTGGGACCTCGGCTACAAACCTCTCTTGGCCCCTGTCTTGTCCCTTCCTAGGCAGAGTGAGCTCAACAGGAAGCCCATGCTGCTTGCTGCCAAGATAGGATCTGCCAGAGGTTGTACCATACACCCCAGGTAACCTCAGGGCTTAACATGCTCTGCTCTGAGGCTAAAGACAGGCGCCGAGTGGGGCTTGGACAGGGGACCAGGGCTGTCTTATGACCTTCATGGACCCCAGGCACTTAGAGGTCCTGTTCCTGCAAAGGGAAGATGTGTGGTTGGCTGGCTCCTCGTGGAGGCAGCAAGACCCCAGGGAGCCTCCCATTCCACACTGGAATTTCCTTCTCCAGAGCTGGGAGCAGAGGGGAGGTGGGCGGCCCTTGTCATTAGGCCATTATAGGCTGGGAACTGACCCCCTGAGGTCTGTAGAAAGGCACCTGCAAGCCACCTGTTACCCTCCTCTGCTGTTTTCAAGCAGGGTTTAATCAGCCCCACCAGCACAGGCACTGGAATGACCAAGGCAGCCACACTCCCACCTGGGGGAAAATGCTCCCAAAGTCTTCAGACCAGAGTGGCACAACAGGGCCACTATGCACAAGGACCACCCAAAATCCTTCCTTAGCATGTCTTCTGCACACCTCCTTCCCAGATTTGCCTGACAGGAACCCACCAAAGGAATAAATAGACCTTATTCCAGACCCTACTGTGCCATCTGTTTCTCCAAATGTGCCCAGGTGACAGAGGCACAGCAGGGTTTCAAGCGTGGAGCATGTGCCTCCCCACAGGTCTAGGAAACCCTGATCAGTGCAGGGGGCCTTATGCCTGCCTAGAGGACAGAAATGTCCATCTGTCCATTTCTCTGTATGTGTGTGTCATGGGCATCCATATACACACACGTATAACTATACACATGAAAATATACATACTTACCTTTATAGATTTATTAGTTTTTTTGCAGTGTTGGGAATTGAACCCAGAGCCTCCAGCATGCCAGGCAAGTGCCCTACCACTGAGTTACACCCTACCTCTATATTTAGAGATAAATATGCAATAAAGAAAAGCCCCATGGAATCTCAAACACAGGTTCACATGCTGACACTTTTTCCAGGGCCATGAGACATCTTGCAGGAAACTGGCTATTAGCCAACAAAAATCACTCAGGGACACAGGCTTCCTCCGAGACCCCTTGCCAGGTACCCCCAAGAGCACCAGAGTGTGGTGAGGCTGTGGCCCCTGTACCCAGCTTCTCTCTGAGAGACCTGCAGGACATGGAGGTGGGACTTGCACTTGTGCCTGCGCAGTGCAGAGAGCGTGACTGCCCAGAAGGAAGCAGGGCTATGGGAGAACTTGGTCAGCTGAGAGTTGGAGAAGAGAAGAAATGGCTTTGGCAGTGGGCCCAGCATGGAGGGGCAGCCAGCCTGATGCCTGGGAAAACTGAGGGTGACAAGGGGTTTCTGAGGACTCGGAAATGACCAAAGTTCTGAAGTTTGGGCAGGCTGTGTAGACATGATCTGACCACATCTGAAGATCTGACTATTCCTGGAGGGTGGGCTGAGTAACCCTGGTGTGGAAACATGCAGGGAGCTGAAGGAGTCCAGGCAGGGCTGGCTGGAGTGTGGTCAGTGGCTGAGTCTGGCATCTGTCCTCACACTCAGGAGATGGATTCTCTGCAGGAGTTGAGCCATTGTGCATTGGAAATGCAGGTTTCCATGGGATTTCACTGTGCACCTTTACCCAGAATCAGCCCACCTCCTCCTCTCCACTCCTCCCAAACACCACTGCCCCGTGCCCCATCACCAGGGAGGCAGCAGTGTCCGACCCTCAGCACAGAAGCCCAAATCACCTACCTGGGAATGACAGGGGTGGCAGGACCACAGCCCTTCACCACCCTGGCCAGGAGGGACAGGCTCCCTGTGTCCTAGACCACAGTGACTCCTCCAGGGACCTGACACATGTGTCACCCACATGTCCAAACCACTCACTGCCTCCCTAGTGCGGCAGTGCAGGCCACCTTCCTTGGATTCACATAGCGGGGACAGACCAGGGGAATAATTGGTCTTCATACCACACTGTGATATGAAATCCATGTCTCTCAGCACGTCAGGTTGACCAAGCCCTGGCAGGGTCTTGGGCATGGGGCTGTTCCCCACAGGCCCAGGAAATGTGAGGATCTTTCAGTATTTGGGGTGCTTCATGCAGGAAGGAAACATCTGCTTGCTGCAGAAAGTGAGCACATGCTTTGCCACACCTAACGTGGCAAGCTGGAGTGAGGAAGGGAAAATCTTACCAGGGAGACAGACAGAAGCCAGGAGACTAGAGAGCTCCTTTCCTTCCTGCCTCTCTGAGCCAGGAGGTAGTGGCAACTATGCCCTCTGCAGATGTCCAGGCAGCTGTTTGCAACTCCTGCCCTTCCCTCAGCAGCCTGAGTGGCTCCCTGGAGTCAGCCCAGCTCTTAGGCAGATTTCGGGCCAGCTGCCTTTATTCCTCATGCTGCCATGACACAGGGCGTGTGGGGGAGGCTGGGACAGGTCGTCATACACTGCCTGCAGAATGACAGTTTCTATTCACGCAGGCCAAGTTCCAGGGCCCTCACCCCCGGTGTCCTGGAGTGGAAGCCTGGGCAGGATACTGCTGGCCCCACCGAGTGGACAGAGGCTGGGGAGGGTTGAGAGACATCCTGACAGATGCTTCAGGGAGCCTCAAGCCAGGAGGAGGAGCTGTGGGAGCCCTTGCAAGGCAGCTCTGGCTGGGACAGGGACAGGGACAGGGACCTGGACAGGGTGGGCCCTTGCCTCCCGCAGAATCAGCTCTGTGTCGGCCTGGCTGGACCTCATGCTTCGTAGCACATAGCCAGGGAACTGGGCGCTGGGGTGCACAAGGTAGGGTCATTGCCCTCGGGAAGCTCATGTGAAAGCAGCGACAAGGTGAATCAGCTGTCTAGAAGTCAAGAATCAAGTGAAAGAGCCAGTCAAAAAGCTGATGTAAAAACGCAGCTGCTATTTACTCATCAGGTACCATGGCCCCTGCAGCACAGCCAGCGCTCTCCACATCTTCCTCATTTGTCTTGGGAAGAACATTATGAAGAGGAAACTGAGGCAGAGGGGCCTCATAAACAGGCCTCATATCAAGCCCTCGTACATGGCAGAGTCGAGTTCCCACCTCCCTAGCCACTGTCACCCAGCGCCTTTTCCCCTCACTCTGTGCAGCACCCAGGTGTGCATAGTATGGGGGAAAAGGCAGAGAGAAGGATGGAGGGAGAGAAAGAACAAGAGGAAAGGCAGAGGAGAGGGGAACCGGACAGCTGCAGAAGGGGATGGCACATCATCAGATGTCACAAAAAAGCTGGGGCAGTGGCTGCAAGAGGCACTGCAGTGTCTGAGGCCATGTCCCAGCCTGGCCTCTACCGACAGGAAGGTGAGTCCCATGGAGGAAGGTGAGCAGCAGCCTGCAGTGCTCATGCCAAAGCCTCACTTGGCTCCAGGGTGAGAAAACAGATCACAGAGCAGGAAGAGGCAGGGGGCCTCAGCTGCAGGCCCTCAGGGAGCTCCCAGCCCCTCCGCAGCATCCCCAACACTGGCCGGGGGTGCGTGAGGTTCTCAGTATCAAAGAGCAACACAACAATTCCCATCTCCAAATATGGCAGGGGAAGCAAAAGGCAAGTAAATGCCATATGCAAAGAGGAATCCCACCCCAGAATGCCCAGGGGATAAATGAAAGCTCAGATAAGTACTTCTTCATATTGAAAAAAAATTAGGGCTGAGGATGTAGCTCAGTGGTAGAGAGTTCCAGAACACACAAGGACCTGGATTTGATCTGCAGGACTGTAAAAGAAAGGAAGAAATAAAAGAGGGAGGGCCGGAAGAAGAAGGAGAGAGAGAGAGAGAGGAAGAAGAAGGAGGAGGAGGAGGAGGAGGAGAAAAAAGAAAGAAAGAAAGAAAGAAAGAAAGAAAGAAAGAAAGAAAGAAAGAAAGAAAGAAAGAAAGAAAGAAAACAAAGGAAAAGAGAGGGGGGAAAAAAACAATGAAAAGCCAGGTACAGTGGCACACACATCTAGTCCCAGACCCTTAGGAGTCACACTTTTCAGAATGGTTCTGCAATTTGAACTGAAGTTTTCACTGCAACATTCTCCATGGGCCACCTGTGGAATAGAAGTCATTGGAAGAGGATGATATAAATGGAACTTCCTTCTCAGAGAAAGTGCCTAGAACTGATCTGGTGTGGCAATGGATTCCACTGCAGGAATGAAGTAAAATAGTAGTCACTTCAGTGTCTGCCTCTCTGCATTACTGATGCAGATGAGGGTGTGAGGCAGGAGGATCACTTGAGCCCAGCATTTTGAGGCCAGCCTGGACAGCATAGTGAGGCCTTGCCTGAAAAAATAAACAAATGAACAAACAAATAAATAATAAAGATAGAGCTGCTTCTTAGTGTTAAAAAAGGGACTTAAAATAGATAAGAACAAGATTAGAGCAGAGATATGATTACATCCAAAGGAGGAAGAAAATGGTCTAGAAGGTCTCAGAAAAGAAAAATAAGAGTCACATTAGAACCTAAAAGAAGTAGATTGTACAAGGTGAAGTAAGAGAGTAAAATAAAAGCAATTTTGAAGAGACAATAATTATAGAAGAATTATCTTTCTGAAAACAAAAAGCAGAACAAATGAATTTTCTAAAAAAGTTTGGTGCTAGGGATTGAACTCAGGGTCTTTGGCCTGAGCTACATCAGCATTTTTTTTTTGGTACCCAGGGATTGAACTAGGGACCTTGTGCCTGTGAGGCAGGTGGCGGAAAGACTGAGCTAAATCCCTGGGCCCCCTCTTTAAAGGCAGAGTCTCACTAAGCTGCCCATGCTGGGCACAAATTTGCCATCCTCTTACCTCAGGCTCCCAGAGTGTACTCCCAAGGCCTGGGTTTTAGTGGAAGAAAAACTTCCTTACAGAAGGTTGAAACTTATGTAACAAAAAAGATAAACATCACATCCCAGGAAAAATTATAACCACAGGATACAAAATCAACATCCAAAAGTCAGTATCATTCCTATACACTAATAATGAATCCACTGAGAAAGAAATTGGGAAAACAATTCCATTCACCACATCTTCAAACAAACTGAATATCTAGAAATCAACCTAGGCAAAGAAATTAAAGACCTCATCAATTAAAATTCCAGAATACTGAGGAAAGAAATTGAAGAAAACATTAGAAAATGGAAAGGTAGCCTTGTTCATTGACCAGAAGAACAAATATTGCCAAAGACGATCTACAAATTTAATGCAATCCCTATTAAAATGTGAACAGTGTTCTTCACAGAACTAAAGGAAGCAATCTTAAAATTCATATGGAATCAGAAAAGACCTAGACTACCCAAAGCAATCCTGAGCAGAAAGATCAAAGTGAGAGGCATCATGATACCAGATTTCAATTATATTACAAAGCCATAGTAACAAAAACACCATGATACTGGAACAAAAGCAGGCAAGTTAGACCAATGGAATAGAGCATAAAGCACAAAAACAACCCCATACACCTACAGCTAGGTTATTTTTGACAAAGGGATCAAAAACATATGCTAGAGAAAAGACCAACTCTTTAACAAATGGGGCTGGGAAACCTGACTATCCACGTGCAGATTTAAGCTAAATCCTTATCTTTCACTCTGTACTAAAAATAAATAAAAGGCCCAGATATAGAACTAGAAAACTTGAAATTGCTAAACAATGACAAAAGGGAAATGCTTGATGTCATAGGCACAAGCAAAGTCTTCCCAAAAAGGCCTCCAATAGCAGAAGAAACAATAGCAGGAATAAACAAATGGGACTACATCAACTTAAAAATTTTCTGCACAGCAAACAACAGAGTAAAGAGAAATCTTAAAGAATTGGAGAAAAACCTTTGCCAACTACACTTCTGATAGAGGATTAATCTCTAGAATACACAAAGAACTTTAAAAATTAACCTCCCAAAATAACCCAGTCAAAAATGGGGGAATGAACTGAATAGACACTTCTCAAAAGAAGTGCAAATGGCCAATTGTACTTTTGAACAATTTTTTTAAAATGTTCAACATCTTTAGGGAAATGCAAATCAAAACTACTTTGAGATTTCATCTCATCCCAGTCAGAATGGGTATCATTAGGAATACAAGAAACAATGAATGCTGGTATGGATGTGGGGAAAAGGAACTCTCCTACATTGTTGGTGGAAATGTCAATTAGTATAACCACTATGGAAACCAGTATGGAAATTCCTCAAAAATCTAAAAATACAAACACCATTTGATCCAGATATACCTTTTCTGTGTATATTCCCAAATGAAAGACATCTTACTATAGTGACACATGCTTACCCATGTTTATAGCAACACAATTCACATTGGCCAAGCTGTGAAAACAGCTGAGATGCCCATCAACAGATGAATGGGTAAAGAAAAAGTGGCATATATACACAAAGAAATATTGTTTGGCCATAAAGAAGAATGAAATCATCATTTTCAGGAAAAAATAGATGGAATTGGAGGTCCTTGTATTAAGGAAAATAAGCCACTCATTTGTGGTTTCTCTTATATGAATAAATAAATAAATAAAGGTTCTCTAGAGGAACAGAATCAAGAAAAATGTGTATAATTATGCAAGGGGATTTACTGAGTAGTATCACAGAATTGGAGGTGGGAGCGTCCACAATGGCAGTCCGCATGCCAGAAAGCCAGAGGATCCCACAGCTGCTCAGTGCAAGATAGAAACCTTAGAACAAGAGGGACCAAGGACACAACACCAGTACAAGGTCAGAGGCCTGAACACTCACTGGAGAGTCACCCATGTGGGCCTAAGAGTCTGCACTGGAAGGCTGGAGAACCTGGAGATGGATGTCTGAAGGCAACAACAGCAGAGGATGCACTTGCTGGACTGGAGCTCTTCCAAATGGGCACACTTCTTTCTTCTATATAGTTTCTATTAGATATTTTTCACATACTTTCTATTGATTCTGTTCATCTAGAGAATCTTAATGCAGATTTAGGTACCAGGAGTGGGGTGGTAATGGTGGATCCTGAGGAGCCTTGGCATGGTCTTACTTGGTAACTGCATCAGGGAAAGTCATTACTGCTTCCTACTGAACCACAGAATAAGTTTCCTCAGGTACAGGAGGAGAGGCCAACACTTCAGTGGTTGAGGGTGCTGATCCCTCTGCCATTGAGGATGGGAAAATACCCTCCTTTGACACAACAATCTCATCAGAATTTAGGAATTCAATGTCTCCAGGCTCATTAGGTTCCTCTAAAATATTTCCATCACAATTTATAGGAATCCCATTATTTTCCTATCAGTGGCCTCACTTTAACTGCAGACACTCTTTGAGGCTGAGTATTAAATTTGCACTGTAATTCAGCTAGTCATAAGTATGCTGTTTGGTTTTCAGCAATTTCAGCCCTATGGCTAGAGGAGGGAAAATTCTCCTTCAAAACACACTTATAAGGCTTTAGATTTTTATGTCTGTCGAGAGCTGGGAATTTGAATCTTCAGACTCATTATTTTCTTTTAGTAGTTTGTCCAGAGATACTAGGATCAATCAGCCAGCATTATATTTCTCACTCTTCCAAAAATGTTCAAAAGATATATCTATATATCTATATATCTATAGATATCTTGTGTCTCACAAGTGGTGAATTAGGATAATCAAATCAGAGCATACCTGGACTATCAGAACTCCCTATATTACCAGAAGGAGAGACTATGGCAATTTGAGATCTCTCAAATTAAAGACCCAACTCCAGGAACCACTAATCTGAAATTCATCCTTCCAATTCTTCTCTAGAATCATGCACCCCATGATCAAATCACCTTCCAAACAAGTGATGCTTCTGAGGCAGATTTTAGATCTAAGCCCTAACAATAAATAAATAAAATAAAGGTGAGATTACAGGAAACTAGATGATAGACTTTTGGAGAAGGGGAAGGAAATTGAGGATGAGGGGAAGGAGGATTGAAAATGAGGAAAATATGTGTTGTACCAAGCAAGGTGGTAAATCACCAAACACTGGGACAAAAGACAAAGTTAAAACTGAAAGGAGTTTATTCACATGTGTGGACTCCACTCCGTAAGCAAAGTGAAGTCCTGAATCCTAGAACAGCACAGTTTATATAAGATGTTATAGCAAC
>NW_004624732.1:24008339-24027897 GCF_000247695.1 Heterocephalus glaber | reverse complement strand
AGGGGTTGAAGGGAGGGCAGGGGAAGGGGGAAAAATAAGAACCAAGAGAGACTATGTAAAGGTGCAAATTTCCAATGATGAATGTCATTATATTGTGTACCTAAAATGTACCAATAAAATTTTTAAAAATGTATAGGGGCCGGGGCTTTAGATCAGTGGTGCCACTGCCTGCCTCACAAGCACAGGGTCCTGAGTTTGATCCCTGGTACCAAAAAAAAAAAAATGTATAACCGAGTCCACAAGACATTCCCAATAATTCTACTGAACATCAAGAAATAATCCTCTAGCTGGCTATGGTAGCACAAACCTGTAATCCCAGCACTCTGGGAAACTGAGGCAGGAGGCTCACTAGTTTGGGTTCAGTCTGGGTAACTTAGGGACATAGTGACACCTTGTATCAAAGTTAAAAATAATAAAAGGGGTAGGAATATAGTTCTGTGCAAAGGCCCTGGGTTCAATATCCAGTACTAGCAGAAAGAGAGATAGAGAAGAGAGACATCTGCACATTCGGGCATGGGGACAAGTTTCCCTGTGGTGGAGGGCAGTGAGTCCGGGGCTGGGAGCAGGCCAGCCTCAGACCCTCCCAGAGCAGCATCCAGGGCCTGAAGTTATGAAATGTTAACATGTTATCAGGAATGCTGCACTCAGGCCAGTTGTCCATCTGGAATATGGTAGAGAGGAAAAACTCAGTGAATGTCATCCTCATGAGGCTTCTTTCTCAGGAGATGAATCAAAACAAAAACTATAGAATACTGTGATCTGTAGCAAGGAATTTAATCGTGCCCAAGACAAGGCTTTAGCCTCCAAGAGGTGATCTCTAAGCCCCTGGAATATCAGGCAGGACAGTGTCTCTGGTTGCTGGGGCAGTTGGGTCACACTGGATGGCTAACAGTGTGATTGAACATGAGAACTGACAGCAGAGAGACCAAAAATGTGATGTCAGACAGGTGCTCTGAGTACAGCCAGAGGGGCTGGGCACTGGAGTCTGAGTCAACCATGTGGGCAATCAACCAAGCCCATGTGATCAAGCTTTGTTCAAGCCCTGAGCCCCGAAGCTCACATGAGTTTCCTTGGTTGCCAGATTTCTGCACAGTCACACATCAATACAGGAGAAGCAGGCTGAGTCCAGGGAAGAGGATGACAGAACCTCTGCAGTAGGTGGCCCCTGGCCTCTACCTGTGTGTGTCTTCCCTTGGCTGGTGCTAATCTGTATCCTGGAGCATCATGTAAAGGTAACATTGTCCAGTCAGCTCTGTGAGTCTTTGCAGCAAATTATCAAACCTGGGCATTTGCATTTTGGTGTCAGAAATGAAATTGGTTTCCTGTGTAGACTGTGTTCTCCTCAGTTTCATAGTTAGTTAAACTATTTAATGTGGTAAATATTTAAACACTTAAAAATAAAATTAGAACTTTTTCTTTTAGACTAGATATACTGAAAGGAAAAATAGACTGCACTACAAATACCTAGATCTGTCGATAAAAATAAAACAAATGTCACTTTAAGTGAGTGCCTGAAAGTATAAGATTAGGGGAAGCCATAGGAGTTGAAAGCTGAGATAAGTGATCTCCAACACTGGGCTGTCCTGGGAGAACCTGAAAATACCTGGAACCTACAGCCACTGGTTTTAAGAGCTATTCAGAAGGAAAGGTGGGATGTCAGGACTGAGATCCTTAGAAAAAGCTGGACTCCTTGAAGAGATACATCCTCACTGGATAGAAAAATGAACTAACAAGAAACTTGCATGTCCCAAGCTCAGCTCTGTCTAGAGAAGACAGAAAGACAGGAGAAAGAAGATGCTGGTGGAGAAGGAGTCTGTCCTCTCCCCATCCCCACTGGAAATTTAAAACAGAAGCCCATGGGGTCTGGGTTACACTCTCTGAAGGGTGGCCAAGCTGAGGGTTATTTTAGTGTGTTTTCTAGATAGCAGCACCCCAGGGCTCCCGGTAGAAACAAACACAGATCTCTCTGGAGGTCTGACCCTCAACCGAGAACCCTGGGATTCCCACAGATTAGGATCAGTGAAACATCAACTCGCAGTAAAGACTGAGCTAACAACATGAGAAAACAGTCCACCATAAGCCAGGAGCAGCAGAAACAGCAAATATCAGAATTGGGCCATCGAGACCTCATAGAATGAAATTATTGGGAGCAGAGTAAAAAGTTTAGCATTTTAAGTGTTTAGAAACATTTGTCATCCAGGAATTTACCTATACATAAACCTGTTGGAAGCAAATATTCTTCTAGTCTGTTTCCTATGGGATAATCGCCCCTATTCATGAATTTATCTGTACAAAGAAGGGTGTCTAGGTCCCTGCCACTCAAATTCTATATTGCTTTATGACATTCTGAATTGGCAGACATCATATACCCATCTCACCAGCACGACCTGTACACTCAGGGTAAGCTGCAGATCAAGGAAAACATTCCACCTCTCCAAAGCACCAGTGCACTGCCTGAAATCCCACCGTTAGAAAATCATTTCTTTGGGATAAACGTTGTTCTACTTCAATTCAAATATTTTTTTTCTCAAATGGCCTGGACAAAGTATGCTAAGTCAAGTCAGCCTCAGCCATAGCCCCTCCATGTGAGTTATGCTAACAAATGCTTCTCAGCAAACCTACAGCATCTGAGGAAAGAGGAGAAATATAGTGGGTCCGTCACAGCCTGGAGTGGGGGTTCAGGACCTCGTCCTGGGTGCAGGAGAAGCAGAGCTGGAAATTGCAAGTCCACAGCCTCAAAGCTGCTTGAGGACAGGGGAACTACTCCCTTATCCCCAGCTCTTCATTCCGAGGAGCCCCAAACCCAGGTGGCCAGCAGGTGGCAGTGCAGGCTGAGGGTGAGGGTCACCTCCAGCCCTACAGGAGTTCAGCGGGCTTCTTTTCAGCAGGGTCTCAGAAGGGAATCCCAGGCACGGGGCAGCTGGTTGTGGGATACATAGCCCAAGCTTTTGTAACTCTGACCCTCTGCTTTTAGGAGGTGTCCTGGGCACCGGGACTAGGAAGGCCATGTCCAGAGCAGGGCACATCAACCTTGGTCTCGCCTGAGGATGAAATGAGACCTTAGGGGTAGACATGGTTTACAACCTTGGTGCTGCCTCTCTGTGATGGTGGAAGGTTCCACTAGGGTACACAGGCTTTGCAGAGGTGAACTCAAAGTTCAAAGGGGCAAGGGCCACATTCATCCCTCCCAGGCTGGAGTCCTTCTGTCCACATCTTGGGGGGCGGTGGTGCTGATGCTTTCTCTTCCAGGTTACCTGGGCAGCCTCAACATCTCAGGGCAGCCAGGCTCTGTAGCCACACACACAGAATCCCTGACTCCGTTCCTTCCGTGGCTTGCATCTCCCCACCAAACCCTCTTGAGCAGGGGAGAAAGGTGAGCTTCTCAAAGCAAATGCCTCTGTGGGAAGCACCTTCCATCTGCAGGCACAGGATGCCACCAGCCACCAGAACCACAGAGGCCATGCCCGGGCCTCTGATTTGTTGGACTCTACCAGAGGGGGTGGAGTCAGGCTTCTCTAGGGTGGCCTTCTCAGTGGATTTCCCACTGCCACCCCACTGCAAGTAATCATACAGTGATGCATGAATCATGCAGTGATGCACAAATCATGCAGTGATGCTGTGATCTGGTGCAGTGCTGTCCTGACTCAGATGTTTATGGGGAGCTTTGGACACTGCTCACTCTTTATGTTCTCATGAAGAGAAAGCTTTATGAAGGAACGCTGGGAATCAGTGACTAACAGCACCAGAAGTGAGAGGAATCTCAGAGTGAGCCAGCAGGAAGGAGAACCACTAGCCAGTGGCCACCAGCCAGTCTCAGTGTTGCAGCTCCTCTGTCTTCACAAGGGATGCATCCTCCCCCACCTCTTCACTCAGCCTGCAAGGAGATCAAACTGGCCAAGTTCCAAGGACTCCATCAACCCCTAAGTTCAGCTTATTTGCTGAGGCTTTTCTTCCTAACCTAAAGGGTGATCGCAGTAGGCAGAACCATGGCCTCCCAAGTCCTAATCCCCAGGCCCTAGAATACATTACTTCCTATGGTGCTATCACATGGATCTGGATGTCTCCAAAGGTCCATGAATCCCCCAGTGCGGCACTGCTGGGAGCTGATGGACTCTTTAAGAGGTGGGGTCTAGTGGGAGGACCTTATGCCACTGAGAGCATGGCTTGAGGGGACTGCAGGATCCAGCCCCTCTTCTTCCTCTCTTACATGTCCTAGCCATGACCAGCTGGGAGCAGACTTTGCTCTACCACACACTTCTGCCTTGATGTGCCACCCCACCACAAGCCCAAAGCAATGGTGCCAACCAGCTGGACAAAAATCTCCAAAACTTGGAGTCAGAAACAAACTTTTCCTCTTTTGTCAGTTTACTATCTCAGGAAATTTGTTACAGTGACATAAAACTGACTGGCACACATGGCAAAGGGACTTTGCAGATGTGAGCCAGTCAACATCTTGAGATAAGAAGATGATCCTGGATTATCTGGGTGGCCTGATGTCAAGTCTTTCCAGGGTCTTTCCAAGAGATAGGCAGGGAGGAGTGACATGAGAGAGAGAGAAAGAGAGTTGAAGATGTCACACTGCAGGCTTTGAGGCTAGAAGAAAGAACCATAACACAAAGGATGTAGGTAATGCCAGAAGCCAACAGGGCCAAGGAAATGGACTGTCCCCTAAAACCCCTGGGAGGAATTAGCCCTGCACATACCTTGATGTTAGCCCAGGAAGATTCTGCCCTATAGAACTGCAGGGTTGCACAGTTGGTGGTAATTTGTCACACAAACTAATGTGGTGACCACGCTGGAGAAGTTGCTGTGGTCATTGCTCTTGCTGAGTGCATGGACACTGAGAGGTGGCTACCAGAGCAGCAACTGAGAAGCCACAAGCCTTTAAGCAGCGCCTCCTCTCCTCCTCTCCATCTGTGAATGGGGATGGTCACTGTGCCACCATGCAGCCTTACCTGGCAATCAGTGGCTACTGCACAGAACACTCATCTCTAACTCACTCTTCACTGACCCAAAACCAAAGGGGGTGGGCTTCCTGGCACACACCCAAGGTCCCTCCCACCTCAGCCAAGGGCTCTGGTACACACTGGACACATCAGCAGAGCTGTCCCTTATTCTATTATGGCGGCCCATTTGTAGGAGTGTCACATCTGCCACCCAAATCCTGTCATTCAAGTTTGTTCTTAGGGAGCTGTGGACAACAGAATCTTAACCAAGGTTTTATGGAGCTGAGTTTCCAGCATGAATTCAGTGTGGCTATTGTACATGATATTCTGTGATCCTTTGAATTTTGTCTTTGTACCAGAGCCAATTTCCACAACTAAGCGGCCTCTGAGTGGAAGGCGTAACTGTGTTCACAGGGGTCTCAGGCTGGGGACAGGATGGCCTTGTCAGAAAGGTTTCTTGTCTGGCCCTTTTAGTTGGAGGGAGAGAAGAGCATGGGTGGAAGGATAGGTAGGAGAGGCACTGGGTGGGGCCAGCAGGCTGAGGATGCAGACATGCCCACATGTCCCCAAAGTCCCCCTTCTTCTGGTGTGTCTGGGTTCTAAGACATCCCACTCATAAGTAGACTGAACAGCAGCATTAGGAGTCTGAGCAGGGCCTGGGTTGGAGCTCAGAAAACCACTTGCCTTGCCTGTGAGGCCCTGGGTTCCATGCTCAGCACCAAAAAAAAAAAAAAAAAAAAAAAAAATCCATTCAGTTTCAAAACCAGGTAGGGGCAGCTATAAGCTGGAGATGCCAGGCAGGAGCTTAACCACTCCGAGCTGTAGTTCTATAGTTTCCTCACATGCAGCTTTGGGTAAATGCATGCAAGTCCATTGCTTCCTCTCCCTTTTTGTGGAAGGACATTTGTGCAGGTGGATGGACCATTCTCTGAAGTGATCACAGCCAGGGGGACCCTGGTGCCACCAACAGATGAGCTGGGTTAGGAGCTCCTGCATTTTACAGAGCACTTGCTGCTCCTCTGCCTGGACGCTGGCCTGTCAGGTTCCTGGCGCCCTCTGCTGGCTTTATCAGGAAAGGAGGTTGCAGGTGCACAGTTCAGGGTCAAGGGAAAGTTGCTAAAGCTGGACGAAGGAGGCACTGCCAGTTTTCCTTCCCAGGGACAGAAGTCTGCGATAGCCCGTTGGGGTGAAAAACAGGATCGAGACTTGAGATAACAGCAACACTCACAATCAGTTATCCCCCAGAGCAGGGACCCTGCCCTCTCCCCAAATTGGCCTCTGCTCTGTACACTCACATTCTGGGACCAGGGCCAGTGAGGGGACTAGGGAGGCGGTGCCCCTCTCCTCCCCACCTCTTTCAGTCAGCCAGGCCCTGCTCAGGGGGAAACTACTGCTCAGAAGGAAGTGATCTGAAAATCAAATCGTGGGGCCGGAACATTCCATTCCTAAGCTGGGCAGTTTCCAGCCAAGGCATGCAAATGAGCTGTTGAAGGCTTAATTGCCCTAGGAGGGTTTGTCTGGGGCCCCTTGTTGGGGACATCGAACTAACCTTCCCCAGTTGTCCTGAGAAGAAATGATGATGCCCGGGCCTCTTTTGCTCCCCTGGAAAGAGACAGCATTTATAGAGCAGTGTGCTAGTACCTTCTTGAACACTACGTCATTTCTCCTTGCCATGACGATGGTATCCATAGTTTTGTTGTACAGATGAGGAGAAAGTGAGGCTCAGGGGTGAATCCAGCAACCCAAGATCACGGCAGTCTGGTCAAGGTGCAGGACGTCTGAGCTGGAGGCCAGCTCCCTTCCATGCTGCCCATGTCTCTCCAGACATCACGCTGCTGGTAACCCTGTGCTGCCCTTCTCTGCCCCCGATGGACTCTCCTCTCATCTGTTTGTCTGTCTATCTCTGTCTCTGCCCATCTAATCTTTCCTGCTGTCACCCCCAACTCCAAGCCCCCTTCCCTGACAGACAGGCAGGGCCGAGTGTTCTTTAAATTCTAACTTCATACAAAGTCCCTGTATTCACCCAGTTCTGCCCTGCTGGTTGATCTTGGGACAAGGGATGTGGCTGCCCCTGGGAAGATGTTTCGACAACACCTACCTGGCAGGATGGTCAGCAGGAGCAGTGGCCGTGGGGCACGCAGCCATGGTGCTCAGCCAACACTGGCTTCCTGTGGCCAGGAGGAAGTGTGACAGCAGAGTAGGGGGCAGGGGTTGCAGGAGGGAGCATGGGGCCCTCTCCCCCTCACCAGCTTCCAGCCAGCACATCCTGTGTGCTCTTGGACGGCCCTCATGTGACTGGCAGTGTCACACAGTGTCTGGTGTGTACAGCTGCCCTACAGAATTTGGGGTCCCTGGGAAGTGGGGCCTTTAGAAGCTGTGCTTGCCCTTTGTCACAGAACAAGCCAGGAAGAAGATCAAAGTTTCTAAAACAGGTGCAGCTCAGGCTTCTTTCTCCCGTGACCACCCCTCATCTGTCACAGTCACCCCTCATCAGTGCCGGGCTGGCCCAGGAGTAATTGACGATGATTGGCTCTGAACCAAGCTGCTCCCCACTGCTTATTTACTGATGCAGGAAGGGGAGACCATCCACTGTGCAGAGGGCTAGGGACAGAGACCGCCGGAGATCACATGTTCCAGAACGTGCTGCGCAGAAGGACTCCCAGTGCCTGAGGGCCCAGTTCTCTGGGCATGTGGGGTGGTGGAGTGCTTAGGCTGAGGTGCAGCTGGGCCCTGGACACCAGGACTGCTGTCCAGTAGCCCCAGTATGGATTTGTCATTTGCCTGCTCCTCCTAGAAAACAGAACAAAAAGAATTTGAGGATGTCCTAAGCAATCAGAGCACCAACAGTCTGTTCACTGAGGCTTTGGTTTATGTGGCATTTTCTGAATTTGTTCAGTATCTTTGGCAATGTGGAGCTAAGGGACTAGGACGTGACTCAAGTCATTCTTGCTGACTCTGGCCACTGGACACAGATGTAGATGTGGGGCGTAGTGGAGAAGGAAGCAGCTCCAGGAGCAGAGGACAAGGCTGGGATTGGGGAGGGGCAGAGCCTCTGGGACTGCCCATAACCATGGCCTTTGCTTTCTTTCTGTTTCTCTGTGAGGTTTGACTACATGGTCTTTAAGGGCTATGCCAGTTGTACATTTCTGTGACTTGGGAACTCAGGGGACGCCACTGATGCTCAGGTTTTCCATGAAGATGTCCCAAGCTGGGTTCTCAGCAGAAAGCTGAGCAATAGACCTTCTTGGCTGGAGGGCTTTCTTGCATATTTTTTTGGAGGCAGGAGCTAGAATCTCCATGTGGACCAGGTTCATAGGGGGGCCTGCTGCTGGGTCTCTGGAGGGTGGCTGGAGCCTGAGCCTCCTGGTCATGTGTGAGGGGCAGGATGAGGAATGGAGAGGAAGATCTTCAGGCTCAGAGAGTGACTAGGGCAGAACGGCCACAGATAGCCATCTCTTTAATCATTTCAGGACACCTTAGCACGCCAGTGTCCTCTGTTTTTAGTGAAAAAGCCCATATGTATAGTGTGTATGGAGCTCCAGCCAAGACACATTTTAAACTCCTGGACCACCTTCAGAGCCCTTGCTCAGGAGTCCCCATGGTGTTGCCAAGGTTGCTGCAGGTGTTCTCATGGTTGGGTCTACACTGCTGTGATACTCTCTCTACTGATGCTGCTGTCTGCAGCCCATGCATCTAAATCTCCCACACACAGCAACCAAACAGGTGAGAGCCTGGGTGCTCACTGTGGAAAGCACCAAACTCCCACCATCGCCTTCCCACCTACAATGCCTAATGAAGAAATTAGCTCTGAGAAAATTATTATCTCCTTTGGCAAGTAGAAGACAGCAAATTACCCACAGGGCCTCAAAATATTTGCAAAAGGGTGCCCTGAAAGGCTATTTTGGCCATAATTATGCATAAGCAAAATTGAACCAGTTTTCCAGCACCGGGAATATGTTTGTCTATATCTTTTGATGAAAGGAAGATTTGGTCTCCTTTCTTTCATTTTGATCTTACTTTCTTCAGAAATCACCAAGAGTCTAACCCACAGCTTTGGGGGTCTCCTGCTCTGTCACCTAATGTGTTCATATGTATTAAGCAGGGCAGGGCATGTGTTCAAACTTCATCCTGATTCAAAGTCATGGGCCATTAATAATGTCTGACTGCAAAACTAAGGAACCACTAAATATTATACTATTTATAAGTAATCTGTTGCCCAAGGCATTAAGCTACTTAATGAAACCTTGAATTAATGTGTAACCTAAGAAATAGATCATTCTACAAATAGAAGCTACCAGAACATAATTTAAGCTGTTCTGTTTGCTCCACTACTTAGATGGAGGTAAGAGGAATAAAGGACTACAAATAATAATAAAATATATTCAGTCAAGCATCATGCAAAGTACCATGCATGCATCATCTCTTTCAGCTGTCATAGTAACTCTATAAGAGAGACACTATTATGATTCCCATTGTACAGGTAAAGAAACTGAGACTTAGAAAGATCATGTAACTGGCCCAAGCTCATACAGTGGAATTTAATTCCAAGTGCATATGCCTTTTTCTTACCTCTAGCCACTGCATGTGTAGGGTAGAAAGAATATGGCAAATGTTGGGCAGATGCCCTAGGATAGTTGATTCATCTACATGCAAATATAGAACTAGTTTGGTTAACAAGCTGATATTAATTGGTCAGAGAATGCAATGATTAATGATGAAATTGGGAACTAAGTGGGTTTTATGGCAAAGATCTTGGAAGAAAACTAAACAGCCTAGTTCTCCACAAGCTGCAGCTAATATCTGTGAGCTGAAGTGACCTGGTCCCTAACCAGGAGTGACAGAGGTGAAGTAGGGAAAGCCCAGTTCAGGGGATTCTGAGTAGATGGGGAGTTTGTAGAGGATGTCCAAGCCAGACCCATTAGAACTGCCTTAGGATGTCTGAGGATGCAGCTCGATATGACAGTGCTGAGTTCAATCTGAAAGAAAGAAAGAAAGAAAGAAAGAAAGAAAGAAAGAAAGAAAGAAGAAAGAGAGAGAGAGAAAGAAAGAGAGAAAGAAAGAAAGGAAGGAAGAAGAAAGAGAGAGAAAGAGAGAAAGAAAAAAAGAAAGAATTGATTTAAGGAAGAAAGGAAAAAAGAAAGAGAAAGAAAGAAAATTGATTTAAGAGAAAAAAGGAAGGGAAAAAGAGAGAGAGAGAGAAAACTGTCTTGTATATTTATTTAGGGGCTCCTCCCAGGTGCACTGGGCTGACCTGTGGAGGCCACATGATGAATGTGATCCTAGGATCAATTTAGGGAATGATCAGCCTACCTTATGTTCAGTCCCACAGCCTGGAATGAATCAGATAAACTCTATTCTGTGGGCCTCAAATGTTTCTTGGTCACTCTAGGCCACCTGTGATCACATAAAAACCTAGGGGGTGAGTTACACCTAACTGTCTCCTCAGCTTGCAGCCTGAGATCCTGGAAGCAGTAGCAGGCAGAGAGACTGTGAAGGACAAGCTGAGTGAATGGAAAGGGGAAGCTGGCCATGGAAGGGTGCAGGTGGAGACCATGCAAGAAGGGAAGGGCCTGAAAGCAGCACAGAGAAAGGCCCAGACTCAACCGGAAGCCAACCAGATTGCAGAAATACATCGTGCAGTGTCTGCTGCTGTCTGAGCTGTGCTCTTCTGCTGATCATGAACTCATTCCTGGAAAGGTGGCATGGTAAAAAAAAGATGAAAGTCCCTCAGAGAAACTGGGGCCACTGTCATTACCTCACTGGCTCATGTCCCTGGAGAGTAGGCTGGAGCCCTTCTGTTTCATTGGATGTATTTAGACACACACTTGCCATGTGGTTAGCACCATTCTCTTATTCCATAGGATTGAGAGCTCTGGAGTAGCCCCAAAGACAGAGAAGTAAAATCATGGGAGAGCCCCAAGGTACTTCTTTACTTAGGATCAAGGGCTGCAGAGTATCTTTTGGATTCTGGAGGACCTGAGGCCTGGGATGAAAGAAACATTCTAGAATCTCAAGTCTAAAGAGAAGAAGAAAACATAAAAAGGGCTGACTGGCCCAGTGGGAGTGCTCTACTCCTCCCCTCTCTGGGAGAAGCGGTGGCCCACCCTCCTCTTAGCTGCTAGGCTCTTTCCCAGTTCCTTTAAACTCCCCAGGAACTGTCCAGCCACCAATCTGCTGAACCGAAAAGGCAGCCACCCCACCAGCTGGAGAAGGGCCCATGGTTAGTTAGCTGTGCACCAGTGCATGGAGCAGGGAAGTGGCCAGGATGCAGTGGGCCAGAAAGGACCTTTCCATTGCCATGTCTATCCTGTAAGAATTTTGTGTTCCTGATGTTCATGATTGGTTAATTAAGCATAAGCCCAACAGTGTAAGGGCTTATTTCCTACACAGCATGGTAGGAAAGTCTTCAATGCATAGACGTTTCAAGTTCCAGACTAAAGAAACATAAAAGGTATGGGTTATTGTTCAAGAACCTTCTGGTATAGGTGGAAACTTAGAGGCCCTAAAATGACAGGGACCAAGCCATGGTCATGATGCTGGTTATGAGTGTGGCCAAGGGTCAGATCTTGTCCCTGCAGTAGCCCTTTCTCTACAGTCAGTATATTTATGTATTTTGGCAAAAAGCATTTTTACTACCAGCAGCCAGTGGCCAGTATCTCTCTGTATCATTGTCTCATGTTAATAATGTAACTGCATGTTTGACAAATGCCAGTGCCTGTCAGAAGTATTACCTAACTTGCAGGTCCTCTCAGAACTCCTATAAGGCAGGATTATCCAGATAGGGAAATGGGGGCACCTAGAGGTTAAGTGATGTCCCCCACAGCTGCTCAGTGGGAGACAGTCTGATGCCACAGGCCTCTCTTGATTTCTGTACCATACGGCCTGTACAGAAATCTTTGTTCTGAAGCCAGGGGCACATTTGAGCTTTTTTGTTTACAGAGAGGACAACAGGAAAGAGCTTTGTGAAGGTAAAGGTGATAGAAGAAGATCTCAGGACCTACCTGGAAAGTTTAGCTTTTGATGTCCTCAGTCAGAGTCCTTGAAATATAGATAACATCCCATCACAAATGGGACAGACATATAGCTCAAGACCACGAGATCTTTGGGTCAGTGTCTCTCAGTTGCTGGGCTCTAGTGCCCCTTATTCCAGGTATGCAGAGTTCACCAGGCCCCCCTTATCCTAGGAGAATATGACTCAAGACCTGAACCATGAAGAGTGTTGAACTTTATATACACCACAATTCCCCCAATACCTATGTGGTTAGTCAACTTCCCATCACTGTACCAGAATCCATGAGATAAGCAATTTATACAAAGAAGAGCTCACTTTGGCTCATGGTTTCAGAGGTTTCAGTCTGGGGTGGGTAGGCCCAGTTGTTTTTGGGCCCATGGCAAAGCAGAAATACCATGGCAGGGAACACATGGTGGAACAAAGGTGCTCACCTTGTGGTATCCAGAAAGTGAAAAGAGAAAGAGGAAGAAACTGGTATCCTAATATCCTCGTTGAGGCCATGCCTCCAATGACCTCACTTCCTCCCACTAGGCCTCACCTCCTCAAGGTTCCTCCAATTGTGCCACAGGCTGGGAACCAAACCTTCACACATGGGCCTCTGGAGGACATTCCAGATCCAAACCATAGCACCTATGATAAAGTTTAATTTATAAACCAGCACAGTAAGAGATTAAAAGCAATAAATAACAATAAAATAGAAAATTATTATAACAAGCTACGCCAATGTACTGTCACTCTAAAATATATCTCATTGCTTATTCCTGTAATTTTCTAGTTAATATTTTTGGACCATGGTGGATTGTTAGTAACTGAAACCATGAAAAGTAAAACCATAGATAAAGGGACACCATTGTAGTCAGGTATGGTGGCACACACCTTTAATTCTAGCACTGTGTGAGCCTGAAGCAGAATTGCAAATTTGAGCTCAACCTGGACAATTTAGTGATTTGGCATGACCTCATCTCAAAATAAAAAGAGCAGGGGATGTAGTCTAGTGTGAAGGCCCTGGGTTCAATTCCAGTATTGCAAGAAAAGGGGAGGATGCTACCATATTGGCTGCCCTCCCCAGACAGTGCTTCTGTGGTTGGCAGAAAACTTCTGAGGAGGCAAAAGAGGCTCCACTCTCTTTCTAGAAGAAAGTCAGTCACAGTAGTGACCACTGCAGCTGGGTGATGGCTGCACGCAATTTGTTTATTATTCTCTCTGCTTTTCTGCATCTTTGAAATTTTTCATAATAAATGTGTTTTATTTTGTTTCTTTGGTGTTAGAGATGGAACCCAGGGACTCACACATGCTGAACAACCACTCTACCACTGAGCTATATCACCAACCTTGTAAACATTTTTTTAAAAACATAAATAATAGATGTCCTCAGGAAAATATCAGGGAGTTGACCATAGCTTAGGTTTAGGAAGGTCTGCAGAGGAAGCCCCAGGCAGTGTAGATAGGATGCTTTCTGGGGCAAGGCAGGAAATATTCAAACAGCAAATGCCCATGTAACCAACCAATGCTTCCTATTGAAAATTCGGGCAGGGGTCAAGAAGGGTCCCTCAGAGTCACTACCCCAGTTCTCAGAGGGACTAACTGTGAGGAAATCCATTACTCTCTCTGTGCTTCCTTTTCTCCACCTAGGAAGTTGGGCTGAGAGGCAGGAAGTACAGGCTCCAAGATATACCAGCGAATGCCCACTACACACCCATGCGTGCAGCCCACAAGCTACTCTGGCAGGGAAAATGTGGTCTCCTTGGAACACAGTTTGGCCCCATCTTTTTCTCTATTGCCTACTTTCTTGCTACAGTGAAAATTAAGTAGTTGTAACAGAGACCATACATGCTGCAAAGTCAAAAAACATTTATTCATGAAAATCTCCTGGTCTGATGAAACCATCACTGTGCCTACATCTGCCTACCAACTGCGGGTTTGCCAGTTAGTTGCATCTGGTTCCAAGCTTATTTGTGCCAGGTATATTTATTATTGCAAATATGTAACTTAACTGCATAATGAATAGATCAGTAAAATAAAAATGTGAAAAATGTGTTATTGATATGAAAATTAGGGTCAGTGCCTTAAAAAGATTCAGTAAACACAAATCACTGAAAACAACTGCCATTAACTTGAGTGAGGGAAGACAGTTGTGAAAGGTTGTGTTGGCGGCATGGCACCAATCTAGAATAATTTTGCATCTAGAGAGCTTTTGAAACACCTTTAAGGCTCACGCTGGGGAAATAGAAACCAGAAGTTGTCAACAATATCCCAAAGATGTAGTTTATGTATGCAAGATGGTGCATAACCTCAGCGTAGACTCACATCAAAGCAAAAGCCTTAGTCCTACATTAAAAGAATAGGTACTTCTGTGTTTTGAAAGTAAAAATCCAAAGTTTAAGGTATACAGACATGCACAAGGCTTTTGAAATATGTTTTATGCAACTCTCCTTAAGCCAACTTCTTCAACGAGGCCCAACTACTAATACCAGATATGAGGATTTTATCCTATAATAAGAAATCCATCTAAAAATTGCTCTGAAAAGGAGACTTCTTTCATATCATTTTGTTCTTTGCCATGTTCCCAATGCTGGCCCTCCTAGTGTGGCAAAATCTGCCCTTGAGGAGGCAGAGTGGTGAGGGAAGGCAGGACTTGGGTTTGGCATTAGTGTCCCTGGGGCCCTGAGGACCTGGGACAGAGGTGGCAGGTGTGGAGGGGAATGGGGTAGCCAGAGGATCAGTAGTAAATTGATGGAGCAAATAGGTGATTCTCTTAGGATCACCATGGGGACCTGCTTTCTACCATCCAAGGAGGGATTTAGAGATATCAGAATGGGGACGGCTAGGAAGAGCCTGAGGGGTTGAAATGGAATCAGAATATTAAACAAACTCTGGAGCTTTTAACTATACACACAAAGACAGATATAGACGTACATGTGCAGGTGCATACTGAGGTATGCATATGCTCCTGAGAGAGTTTGGAAGCAATGACAGCCCTCCCAAGCAGCACTGAGCTGCGATCTTTAGAGGACAGCTTGCAGAATAAAATAGGAACTCATGGGCCCATGGTGATACAAACAAATGCAGGCATGAGGCATGAACAAGTAAGGGGGTTTTCCTTACCACAGAATGCAACTAATGAAAGAGGAATGGTGGGAAGAAGTCAGCAGTCACCATTTGGCAACCATCAAAGTGGCAGTTGGTGCAGGGAGGAGCCAGAAGTGACCCTGAGGCTCGTGGGTGAGGCCTGATGAAGAACAGGATATCAGCCCCATGCCAGGCTATCTCCCCACATGGCACTAATCCTGCACACAGGGAGGAGGTGACTCCACTGTGGAGCGCACCAGCTTGCGCACGTGATGAAGGTGGGGCAGAGGACATATTGTGTCCCCTGGTGCCAGGCACTGAGCAGACGCACCCGGAAGAGCT
Organism: Heterocephalus glaber; assembly: GCF_000247695.1. The sequence continues at coordinate 24,012,528 of NW_004624732.1, read as the reverse complement.
CAGCTTGTTTCTATAGCTTCTGCCAGACGTTATTGCCGGAGCAGAGCCTCGAGCCAACATCAAATGATGGGGGGGAGGGGGCGGGGGGCAATCAACTCGGAACCTGTGTTCTTCCCATTCTCCCAGCCAGGGAGATGGGGGAAAGTGAAGACCGAAAAACCCCATGAGTGACCCTGAACTGGACCCTGACCCACAAAAGAGAGGCATGTCTATGAGTTAGTTGGTGAAGTTTGAGTAAGATCTATGGATTAGATGGGAGATTTGAGAAATAATTTTAATGTAGAACACAGTCTTTCTATTGGGGGAGATACTGGAATATGAGAGAGAAAATTGTGGCAAAATGCTAACAATTGAGGAATCTGAATATAGAGTATGAAGGAGATTTTTGTATCATTCTTGACTTTTTGGGAGGTCTGACACTTTCAGGATAAAAAATTATTTCTTAGCTACCTGAAATTTAAAATAAAATTTTAAAAGATTTACTGGCTGATGAAAACTAAAAATTCCAGAGTCACACAAACTTCAGGTATGGTTTGATCAAGGATCCAGCTCACTCTGTTGGCCATATTCTAAGCTCTGCTATGCACTGTAGATTTTTTCTTCAGACTTATTCCTTCTTGGCCTCAAGGTGGCTCCAAGCAGTAGGGTCTATAGACCCCCAAACTTCAGCAGAAGACATCAGATACAGTGATTAGATTAATCCAGTCTAGGCCTACCCTGATGTTGGATGTGTGCAAATCCTACCGAACCATAGATTTATTACATCATAGTAAAGAGTAGCTCCCCAGAGGAAAACATATGCTGCCAGAAGAGGGAATTAATATACCTTTGGAACAACAAAAATCCAGCACATGAATCCAGACATGAATACAGTAGATGCCCAAGAAGGGGGACTTAGTGCAGGTACAGAGGCAAAAAGAAAACAATTTCAACCAAAGAATTAAAATTATTTCTAGGAAAACATAAATTATTCAAAAGAGTAGAAGATAAGTCTCAAACTAGGAAAAATATTTGAAAAGACATGTCTGATGAAAGGCTGTGATCCAAAATACACCAAAAGAACTCAAAACTCGACAATAAAATAAACAGTTGAATTTAAAAATGGGCAAACTATCCAAACAAACACCTCCCAAAGAAGATAAACAGGTGGACAGTGAGCTGATGAAAAAATGCTCAACATCATGTCATTGGCAAGTCTCAAATTCAAACAATGAGATATCACTGCTCACCAATCAGAATGGCTAAAATACAAAACACTGACAACTTGACGGTTTCTTACAAAGCAAAACGTGTCTTACCATGCAATCGAGCACTCACACTTCTTGAAATTTACCCAAATGAGCTGAAAACTATGTCCACACAAAAACTTGTGCACCAATATTTATGACAGCATTATTTAAAATTGCCAAAACTTGGAGGCATCCAAGATATCTTTTGGCAGGACATATCCAGACATGAAAGACTCCTTAGCACTAAAAAGAAATGAGCTGTTGAGCCATGAAAAGCCACGGACAAAATTTAAATATATGTGACAAAGTGAAAGAAGTCACTCTGAAAAGGTTGCCTACTGTGTGATTCCAACTATGTGACATCCTGAAAAAGATAAAGCTTCAGAGACAGTACAAAGATCAGGGGTTGTCAGGGGCTAGAGGAGAGGAAGGGATGAATCGGCAGAGTAGAGAGGATTTCTTGGGCAGTGAGACTATTCCATGGTATACCATAATGATGGATACGTGTTGTTACACATTTGCCAAATCCCTAGATGATACAAAACCAGGGTAAAACTTAATACAGACCATGGACCATGGGGAATGATGATGTGTTGGCATGGATTCATCACCTGTAACAAATGTAGCACTCTGGTGTGGTGTCACTGGGGTGCTGTGTACATGTGGGGACAAGGGATATGTGGGAATTTTCTACTTTCTGCTCTATTTTCTTTCAACTCTAAAATTGCTCTAAAAATAAAGTGTGTATATATGTATATCTATATATATGTATAAGTGTATAATATGTAATTGTTGTATATTATAAACATATGTTATATATAACATATAATTAACACATATGACATATATCAAAAAGCAATTAGAGGGCCAGGGATGTAGCTCAGCAGTGCAGTGCTTGCCTGGAAAGCACTAGGGCCTGAGTTTGATTCCCAGTACCAAAAAAAGGAAGCAATTGGAAAGATAGTGAATGACATATTTTATACTTAAAGACAGCAGGACAGGAAGAATTAGAGACAAGTTCTACTAACACTTTGAGGAAGACATGACCTCTATGTGATATAAATTGTCCCTTAACCAACTTGCATCTTCTTTTCTCTTTTTATAATCCTGATATGCAGATATCTTAAATATTAGCATCATGAATTTGCTACTGAAATTTAAAATGCATCATAATCAATAGAATTTTTCTCAGAAGTGCAAGGAAAAGTAAATGATTGATATAAAGGAAACTCTACAACTAGATGGAAGATGTAAGAGACCTGACTGTGCAGAGTGATGGTCAAACAGAAAGACTCAACTGCATAAAGATGCCAACTCTTCCTAAATCAATTCCTAAGGGTGTGCAGTAATTCCAAACAAAACATCAAAGGGGGTTTGGGAAAAACATGTCAAGATTATTCTTTTAAAGTTCATCTGGATTGGAAAATGCATGAGAAGAACAAAGTAGATTTTGTAAAAGAATAATAATCAGGAAGTACATAAAGTACCATAAAGTATCAGCTGGGTTTGATTAGAGCATACTGTGTGCCTGTGTTGAAATATTACACTAAACACCATCAACATGTATAATTACCATAAGTGAATCTAAAACAATGTAAAATATATATTGGGCTCGGGTGTAGCTCAGTGGCAGAGTGATTGCTTAGCATGGTCAAGGCCCTTTGAATATTCAATATTCAATCCCCACAACCATCAAAAAATAATTAATTAGTTAATTAGGAGACTTTTTTTTTTGGTACCAAGGATCAAACTTGGGACCTTGTGCTTGCAAGGCAGGCTCCAGAACCACTGAGCTAAATCCCCACCCCAATTAATTAGTTAATTAAATTTAATATATATTTTAAAACACATTTAAATAAGAAACTAAACTACTGAGGTATTGTTTCAAGAACAAATCAAATCATTCAATGAAATAGAATAAAGTACAGAAATAAAGCTAAATATTAAAATGTTCACTCATCCAACAAATATTTCTCTGTCAGCACTGTTAGAATGGATACACAATGGGTAAGAACAGCAAAACAGGTATGAACAAACAAAATGTAAGAGTGCAAGAGTAACCAAAATGGATATTGTCCTGATCATCTTGGATTTAAGAATAAACAAAATGCATAGGAATAAACAAAATGAGAACACACAGGAGGTGAGCCTCTTCCAGTGCACAAGAGGAGTCTTCTGGGCTATTGTACCATCCCCGGCAGCATACAGGAGGTGAGCTGTGCAGGTACCAGTAGCACCACACCCCATCAAAATGAGAAGACACATAAACAAGTCTCAAAACCAGACTTCCAGATCACCTACAGCAACCCCAAAGGGAAATGAGATGGAACACTCTGACACACTACCACCTGGACTCCCTGAAATAGCAACAAAAGAGAATCTGGAAAAAATGAAATCAGAAATAATTTCTCACATAACAGCACAGATTGTGCCCATAGTGAAAGACATGATTAATAAATCTAGAGAGGACACAGATTAAAAAAAAATAGAGGAGCTGAGGAACATGATGGAATCCCAACACAGGAAACAAATGGAATCCATAAAACAGATGGAAACAGATTTCCAAGAGATTAAAAACTCCATTGAAAGTCTATGGAGCAGAATAAGCCAATGTGAGGACAGAATTTCAGATATAGAAGATAAGATTGCAATTAGTGACCAGGAAAAGAAAAACTGCTTTAAAATTGTACCAGACCATGAGAAATCAATCCAGCAGCTGCTAGACAATGCGAAGAAGAATAACGTAAGATTGATTGGAGTCAATGAAGAAACAGGAGAGAGTACAGATGACATAAAAAAACTGTTCCCAGAAATGATGGCAGAAAACTTCCCAAGCAGGGGAAAAGAACTTGACATACAGCTAAGTGAGGCATATAGGACTCCAACTAGCCTTGATCAAAAAAAAAAAAATCTACACATAGGCATATAATTGTTAAGATTCCAGAAACACAACAGAAGAA
>NW_004624732.1:23965954-24005599 GCF_000247695.1 Heterocephalus glaber | reverse complement strand
ATCTTTGCAAATAGGGAAGGGTGGAGGGGATGAAGGGAGGGCAGGGGAATGGGGAAAAAATAAGAACCAAGATACTCATGTAAAGGTACAAGATCCCAATGATGAATGTAACTGTATTGTACACCGAAAATGTACCAATAAACTTAATGGGGAAAAATAAATAAATAAACAAACAAACAAACATAACAAATTATGTCCTTGAACTCTTGCAACTTCCACTCCACAGGGGGAGACAAGTGATGCCTGAACCAACAGGTGACTATAACTCAGCAGATGGTGCTGGGTGCAGCTCAGACCAGAGTAGCAGCAGGGGAGGGATCTGAAGGGGGCAGATCCCAGATGTGTTTCCAAGACTCAGCCAGCAGCATTTGCACATTTGTGTTGACACAGAGGAACGCAGAGTGATGCCCAGGTTGAGGTTCACCCACGAGAATGGAGATCAACTTACTGAGCCAGGACTGGGAGGAGCAGGCAGGCTCAGGTCCACAGGCTGACTCTGGCCCGTTGGTTGGCAATGTCTGCCAGACATCTAAGGCCGTGTGTCCAACAGGTGGTTGCATACAGAGGCCTGGAATTAGGTGAAAGCATTGATCTGAAGATATTAATTTGGATCTCAGCATATAAATGGTATTTAAGTCCAGAGACCAGATAGGGCACTGAGGAAGTAGATAGAGATGGTGCTGAGGAGACCCAGCAGTCAGGAGAAGAGGGGGAAGGAATGAGAGAGACTGGGAAGGAGGAGCGCTGGGGTCCTGGCAGCAGGGGACAAAGCATCCTACAGGGTGGAGTAGTCTGCTCTGTCAAGCTCTCCAGGAAACCAGTGACCCACCATCAGATTAGCGCCGTGTTTATGGTCCTCACACAAGCTCATGTGGAGCCATGCACAGGAACTGCCTGGCAGCACTGGTAAGAGAGGAGCCAATGACCACAGGAGATGAGCTATTTTCTTTTTTTTAAGGGAAAAACAAAGAGCTCTGGAGCAAATATGGTAAAATTGTATTTACTTGCTACTAACTCTGGCTAATGAGTGTCATAGTATTTCTTCTATTTTCTACTTGTTTAAAATGTTGCAAAATAAAAAGAAGGAAAATCACTTATAAGTAAATATTTTAAACCTATGTGCATAAAATATGTTTAGAATGAGTCCCAAGAAACTTTAATAGTTGTCACTGGCAAGTCTTTATGCATTATGGATTTCCTGGGCATTTTGCCTCTGTTAAAAATACTAACAATTAGAGTTGGGGTGTAGCCCAGTGGCAGAGCACTTGCCTAGCATGTGTGAGCCTGGGTCCATTCCTAACACCACACGCGCGCACACACACACACACAGACACACACACACTATATATATATATATATATATATATATATATATATATAGTAACTGCCTTGGTATAAAGGCAAACAGGATCTGGACTGGAATCATCCTTACATGTTCTGACTATTAATAAAAGTAAAATGAAAACATTTTTCAGGGGGGCCCTGAAAATGATGTGGTCACAGCTGCTGTGACATAGGCTCAATAGAAACATCACCCCAACTGGAAGGGCAGGAGGAGGGAGATTTCCTTTTCACTCTGTACCTGTTGTTTTAATTGAATTTCCAAAGTCACATACATGAGTCCTTTTATAGAAAGGAAGTGAACCCTACAAAGAAATGAATAAAAAAGATAATTAACCTAATAGAAGATTGGGCAAGTATAGAAAGAATCAATCTGCAGCTGAGTAAATACAAATGACCGAAGATGCTCAACTGTACAAGAGTGAGGGAAATGCAAATCATTCAATAGAGAGTTTTTAACTGGCAAAAAGGAACAATACTGCTTCTAGGGAGTGTCAGTATGGAGTGGGGAAACAGGCCTCTCACAATGGGGTGGGAGTGGTCACTGGCTAAGTCTCTCAGGAGAATAACTTATCAGTGTTGCACTATATATATAATGCAAATACCCTTTGACCAAGCACTTTCATTCCAAGGTATCTAGCATACAGAAATACACTTATACGCACACAAAAAGACACATATACCATACATGCATTGCAGCATTGTTTGAATGGAAAAGTAGAAATAACTTGTGTCCATAAGTAGGGAAATTGATAAATTACCATATATACAGCTGTAAAAAAAAATCCTAAGTACTAAAACAAGAGATAGATCAACATGCAGCAACACAGAAAGTCTACCACACTGTAGGTGGAGGAGGCCTCCTGGGTGATCCCCTCTGGCATCTGGGCCCACCACCCTGTAGCTCCTTCCTCCCTCAGCAGGCTGGGTAAGCTGACATAGAAGTGGCACAGTTTGGATCTGGAGTGTCCCCCAAAGGTCCCTCTATTGAAAGCTTGGTCTCTAGCCTGGTGCTACTGGGAAGGGGCAGAACCTTTAAAAGGTGGGGTCTAGTGGGAAGAAGTGAGGTCACTGGGCCTTGTCTTCTCTCTTTGCTTCCCAGCCACCATGAGGTGAGCAGGATTCTCCGCCACACTCCCATATGATGTGCTGCCTTGTCACAGCCTAAAGCAACAGGGCCAAGCAACCACGGACTGAATCTTCAGGAATTATGAGCCCAAATAAATCCTTCCTCTTCCTAAATTGATTGCCTCAGGTATTTATCACAGCAGCATACAGTTGACAGACACAGACAGAAACCTCTTTGGATAGAAAAGTCTCACAGTGGGGTCATTGTACCCTGGCTCATCCTCTTCTCAATGGAGCTTGGACTGTGGGGACCCTCTGCTAAGGAACCTTATCTTTCAGTCCACGGTCACCAGCTCTGGGGACACTGATTCTCATGGCAGAGGAAGGAGTCTTGTCACCTAGGAATCTGACATCCTAAACTCACACTGATTTTCCACCCTGCACACTGCTGTCAAATTCAGCCACCCAGTGTTCCAGGTGCTTCCTGATCTGGATCAGCACTGGGTGTCCACCCCAGATGCCCCCTGCTCTGCCCCTCATCTGGCCACAGGGCTCCCCCACCATCATCTCAGCTCTCACCTGACCGCATCTGCAGCTCACTTCACTTTCCCTGTTCTTTCTTCCCCTGCCTGGGGTTGACAGGCTCGGCCCAGGGAAGCAGCTAGTCCTTATCATGTGCCAGCCTGGGGAACTTCACCTCTCCAGCCTGAGTTCCTCTCACCAGTGGCAGGCTCTATCATCTGACCCCAGGAGCTTCTCCCTGCAATTCTCACAGAGGAATGAACTGGGGCGGTCAGGGGATAGTGGGTTCAATATGCACCCCCGGACATGTCTTTGTCTGCCCCACTACTTGTAATTGTGACCTCATTTTGAAATACATCTCTGCAGATGTAATTAAGATGAGGATCTTAGCCAGGCATGGTGGCACATACCTGTAATCCCAGCACTTGGGAGGCTGAGGCAGGAGGATTGCCGAGAGTTCAGGGCCAGCCTGAACTACACGGTGAGACCTTGTCTCGGCAAAACCTAAAATAAAATAAAAAATAAAAAGATGAGGATCTTGAGAGGTTGTCATTCTAAATTTGGGGTGAATCTTAAACCCAATGACTAGTATCCTTATAAGACCACGACAGAGGGAGATTCAAGACTTGGATGCGGAGGAGAGACCTAGAGAAGATAACCTATGACAACAGATGCAGAGTTTGCAGTGATGGGGCCCAAGCCAAGAACATCAGGGGCCACAGCGCTGGGAGAGAGGCAAGGGTCAGAGTCTCCCTCCCAGCCTCCAGAAGAGACCCACCCAGCCAACCCTTGATTCCAGACTCCAGTCTCCGGAGCTGTGAGGGAGTAAAGTGCTTTCATTTCAAGACTTTTGGTCTGTGGTCCTTTGATGGCAGCCCCAGGAAACTAACGTGAAGGGTTACCTTTCTCCTCAGGGTCACTCAGCTGGGAAGTGGTCTGTGAAAGGGGCCTTTCCCAGGCTGCTCTTAGGACAGAGACTGCCACTAGACAGTGACAGAGATGCTGCCTTTGACCAAACTCCAGTCAGGCTCCTCTGAGACCTTTCCCAAATAGGACTCATCCTAGGACTCAGACTGTCAAAAAAGAGGAATTTGACACATAGTAGTTCCCAGGACTTTGAGTGGTTACGGGAGAATGGACCGTCCCCTCCTGGCCTGAATGAGGCTGACCCAGGATGCCATATATTTCTGCTTCAACTCTAACCATTTGTAAGAATACCCATATAAGGCCGGTTTCTGGGTAAGTGGCTATGTGGTGGTTTGATTTTCATAGCTACTAAATTTTTTATTAAAGAAATCCATGTAGGGCCCATACTCAAAACCAATTGCACTCTGCCCTCTCCACCCTGTCATTTCTCCCTGAACAACTTGTTTCTGCTTCTATTTCCCCAGTGGGTCCCTTGAGCTGGGTCTTCTTCCCCTCCAGGTCCCTGTCCCATGTCTCCACTCTGCCCTCTTCCCAGGAGGCTGAGCTGCTGTACACTGAGGCCCCAGGCCCTGGCCCCTATGGTCCCCAGGGTCCCCAGGGTCCCCACAAGGTTACGCCAGGGGAGGACAGAGGGGTGGCTGCTGACTTCCCTGGTGCCTCCTGCCAGACCTGTGTCCAGATGACGTTGCATGGCCACAGCTCCCCCAAGACTTCTGCTGAGCTGGTCCTTGGGGGTGTCCTGGCCCTGCCTGCACCACCCCCACATCCCCTCGGGAATCCCTCAGCAACTCCTCTGGATAATGCGCTTCTAGATTTGGTTGGGGTTGAGGCCCCTCATGTTCTCCTCCTGACCTCCTGCAGTGGCAAACTACATAAGAGAGACACCAAAAATTAGCTATTTAAGGGGTCAATACCACTCTGACCCATTATGAACTGGTGCAGTGGGAAAAAACAGATCCAAATTTGAATCTGTGTGAATTGGTTCAAGTCACTTAACCACTGAGTCTGTTTTCCTTCATAGAATGAGGACCCTGAAGCCACTTCTCAGAGCATTGTGAAGACTATGCACCATGCAGATGCTGGGAGCAAAACTTACTGAGCCTCCGTGACTCCCATGGGGCAGGACAGGTCCCGTTGTCCTGACTCTACAGAGAGGACAAGTCCCAGAGTTCACACAGCAGTGAGGGCCTCAACAGGGCTGAATGCTGGTCTGTGTCACCCAGGCTAGGAACATCTTGGATCCTCCAAAGCTTCTTCCAGTGTCTTCAAAAATGCTTTTCATAGTAATAGGTAAAAATGATACAAATTGACTTTAAAACACTCCAATAAAAAAAAGAAAAGAAAGAAGAAAAAAGCACTGGTGAGAAGAGGAATAGTTTCAGCAGATGGTTGGTAAATATTCGTGCTTGTGCCAGGTACCTGGTTCCTTTGGTGGCACCCTTTACCTTTGGCTGTATTATTAATTTCCACAATAAAACATTAATGTGCTTTTGAATCGTCTTCAATCCAAGATGAAAACGTTCATGAGAAAACAGTGAGAAAAGCCAGGCTCACAAGTGCATGACTCCTAGCTGTGTGTGCACACACACGTGTGTGCACACATCCACCCACATAGATGTGTGAAGATCCCAGATAAGTGAGGTTGCTAATTTAACAATGTTTATCTCTAGGTGACAGGCTGATCGCTATAGCTTCCTTCTTTTACTGTCTATGTATGTATCTATCTATCTATGTATTTCTTGTAGCACCAGAAAAACAACTGACACTGAAGTGGCTGACACAAGTGGCCTTGCCTACTTGCAGCTGTGCACAGTCTTCTGGGCTGACACTGACAGCTGCTAAACAGAGCAGTGGAGGCAGATGCCAATGGGAGCCTTGAGCCGGAGGGCACAGTGTAGCTGAGATCCCTGCCCATGCTTGGCTGAGCCCAGGCCAGGCCGACTGCAGATGGAGAGAAAGCCATGTGCCCTAGAAGCAGAGCGGAAGCCACAGAGGTAACCTATGGGCTAGAGCTCCCCTGGTGCCTCTCCCATCAGTGGCTGCCAGTTCCAGGGGGCCCAGCCATCATGCATGCCACCGTGCCCTGCCCTGCCTGGCTGCCTTGGCCCTGCTTCAAGGGCAGGATGCCAGGGGAGGTGAGCCAGGTGTCAGAGTCACAGCCTGTGGCTGGGGTACGGTGGCAGAGAGGCACGTCACTCCCCTTCTCTGTACTGAGATCTGGTTTCATTGTTTGATCCCACCAGGCAGGGCACCAGGGCAGGGAGTTTGGCAGGCAGTGCCAGCCAGGCCTAGCCAGTGTGGCATGGCCCTTCCCCTGGCTAGGGGCACACAGTGTCTCCTCCAGCCCTGAGGACCTGAATGTGCTGAGTGCATCCCACACCCTGGAAAGACAGGGGCAGCCAGGCCCAGGCCCTGGGCCTGGGAGCAAAAACTAAGGGTCCCACTCACCAGGCTAAAGTCCCCCGAGCATCTTTGCTGATCTCTGAGTGGCCCCAGCACCCCACACTTATTTCTGCCACTCAGAATTATTCACTGTGTTCCCACTTGCCTCCAGTCCTGTGCTGGGGTCTTCACTGGACTCTCTGAGGACCAAGGCAGAATCATGGCCACCACACAGCAATGTTTCTCTAGGAGAATGAAATTCCATAACATCTAGGAGAATGGTTCAGTGAACGGGACCCTAATTCCTTTGATTAGTGTCCTTGGGCAGGAAGTAACCTGCACAGCTGTGCACAGTGTCTCTGGACTGGGTCTGTCCTCCCTTGGGGCCTGAGGTTTGGGTAAATGATGGAAGGAGTGAGTGAATGAATGAAAGAGGGAGAGAGGGAGAGAGAGAGAGAGAAGAGGGTGGGAAGGAGAACTGTTCAGAGTCTCCCAGGATTAGCACTAATCCTCCCACAGAGGGCGGGGAGATGATGTAGGGGGACTGGCAGGGACTGGCTTGCTGCTGGTCTGCCAGGCAGAACCTCAGTGGCAGCAGTGACCCCGGAGAAGTGGGGTTCATGCTAAGCCTACTCTTAGAGGCAGTGATAAGATAGAAAGAGAGACGTGGGCACTATGGCCATGCAGGGCAGGATCCAGGTCTGCCCCTGTCACCGCAGGCCAGGGAGACTTTTGTAAATTACTTAGCTCCTGCCGCCCCAGGGTCTTCAAAGGGGAGTGATGATAAGACCTGCTGTGCACAGCACAACACAAATGAGTCTCAGAGTAACTGTGCTGAGTGAAGGAAGCCAGGCAAGAAAGCAAAGCTAGGGCGAGGAGTGCAGCTCAGCAGTGGAGATCTTGCTTAGCATGCACAGACCCTGGCCTCAGTCCTCGGCCAGAACGTGGGGTGGAGAGGGGGACAGATGGAAGGGATTGCAGTGGGACACAGGAGACTCTTGGAGGTGAAGTGCGTGTTTATTGTCTCCAGTGTGTGACCAATGTGGCTCCAAGAAAGGATGTAGGCTAAAAATTAAATCATATACTTCAAATCTGTGCAGTTCTTTGCATGTCATTGACACCCTCAATGAAACCATTAAAAAAACACACACACAGAAATTCCCTCAACTTCAAAATTAAAGGAAAAAAACCCTCAATGCCTTCTCGGGGGGAGCATGTGACAGCAGAGTCCATGACAGTGGTAGTGGCACCTAACTCCTCCCCACCCTCACAGCCTTGGCTCCATTGTCCCCGGTCCTGGGTTGAAAGCACATCTAGCAAGCTCCCACAAGGTGCCAGACAGGTGCCAGGTCCTGGAGCCAGCAGGGATAGATCCTGCCCTTCGGGAGTCTGCGGGCTGTGGGCCAGGACAGGGCTCCTAACCAAGAGCAGGCCTGGAGAGCAGCCGTGGAGAGCAGCTAGGGTCAGGGTCAGAGAGCAGATGGTGAGGCCCGGTGTGTTGTGTTTGGCCTCCTTTGGGAGGGCCTGGCCCGTCTGCTGGATCCCACCAGCCGCAGAAAGAAGGGCATGGCTCTGGGCACACTGCCTGCACCCCCCTCACTGCCCAGGGGCTGATGAGTTTGGTCATCTTGAACTTTTCAACTTTTTTCCCATGTGAGCAAACACCACTGTCAGGTTGAGGTTACTGTTTCTCTGGGTTTCCTTTCGGTTGTGGCTTATGTTTAGCTGGCCCTGCCCACCTCCGCCATTTCACACCTCAGCCCGGGCTCCATGGACTGTGCAGGCTTTGGGGGCTCACCCTGCTGGCTCAGGCCTCCTGCCATTGCACCCACTCTGTCCTCAGCAACCAACTCCTGACCCTCAGATCTCAGTCAGGGCTCCTTCCTTGGTGCGGCAGCTCCTCTGCCCTGGCTCCCCCTTGCCTGCTGTAGCCCACCTGTCCCAGTCCCTCACTGCTTCCCTCACCCTCAGGCCTTCACCCAGTGCCTCTGAGGAGCGGTGAGGTCACTGGCCTCCCACATGCCGCTGCCTCAGGCTCCTTCACACTGGCTCCCTGCACCGAGCACAGTGTCTGTGCTCCAGAAGATGTCCGGCAGCATCACTGGTGAACGCCACACAAAACCACCAAGAGCTCATTTCCTGAACTCCCGACCTTTTGTTTTAGTCTTTGAAAATGCATTCAGGCCCTTGTAACCTTGCCCTCTTCTCAACTTTTATGGAGTCCACTGAAATACTGTTTATTGGATCTTTTCCCTACACGTGTGATTTTTTTTTAAGTGTATGAACAAGAAAATATAAAGAAAGTAAACAGGGAAAAGGGAGGGGGGATGAAAGTACAAGCTAAAAGCAGTGCAAAGGCAATAATAAAAACACATTATGACACTGGAAGTAAACTAAATATATGAGCTTCCTAGTGGCCAAAGCAAAGAGGCAAAATAGCCTCAAGGCTGATTCCGTATGATTTAAACAAGCTGACTTCCAGAAATTCAGGCTTTCCTGAACTTGAGATCTGAAGAAAATTTCTCTTTTGGTTCCAAATAAAGATGGCGTTGTGGTGTAAGGGGGACCATAACAGGGCACAACACCTCCACAATGTGAATTCCTGCAGGTCCTTTTTGAATAGCATACTCAAAACACTTGGCTGTCACTTGTCAGCTAACTCACTCATCCAGGTCCAGGCGGGTCCATCTGGGCAAGGTGTGGCTGTAAGCTCAGAGGTGAGCATTACTTACTGCCTAAGAAAACCCTGGAGGCTGCTGATGGCGACCATGGCCACTAGAGACAGCGTGTCCCGCCTCAGAAGAGGCTTGAGAGGAGGGGCCCTGTGGGTATGGATGGGGAGGTTCTACCCTGTTTCTTTTCTTTAAAACAAACAAACATGGGCCGGGGATTTAGCTCAGTGGTTCTGACGCCTGCCTTGCAAGCGCAAGTTCCTGAGTTCAATCCCCAGTACCAAAAAATAAAACCAAAAAATTTCCTCCTGGTTTATGATGGCGTGTGTCACGTGTCTGGGCAAAAGCCTATCCCAGTCACAGCACCTGGGGAACTTCAGGCCAAGCGGACCGGGCATCCTCAAGCTATCTGACAGTCGAGCAGACCTGGGTGTGAAAACCAGCCCAGCAACTCGTGGCTTGGCAAGAGATGTGGTCACTGTGAGCCCCAGTCCCCCGTAGAGACTGATAAAGGAAATTCCCGCTGGTCAGTTAGTGGGGAGATGCCAGGTCTTTCTCTCAGGGAAGGACACCAGACTGTAAGGCGAATCTGATGGATTCCTGATCCCTGGCCAGCTTCCCATCCCAGTCCCCGGATGCTTCAGTTCCCCACAGAAACCAGTCCTTCCTTTCCCACCTTGGCTTCCTCGAGCAGATCAGGGGCCCTTTCTCCTGCTTGCCCAAATGACAAGCTTGGGAAGGAACTTTACTGGAAGCTCATGAACACTGTCCTCCCACTTCTCAACGATGTGCTTTGGGAGTTGGGATGATGAGGTGAAATGGGACCTATGTAAATGGAGCCCCTGCTCAGGATTTCCTGGTAAATGCTAAACATGTACACACTCCCCTAGTCGGTCCCTGCACCCCGCTTCTAGCCCAAGACACTGGATGGCCACACTCTCCCAAGAGCTGTCCCTTTGATGAGGAAACTGAGACACATCTGCAGCCAGCTAGTGAGCAGAGCCTCGGCCAGCGTGGACACTCATGCTTGTCTTGACCACCATGGAGTGTGCTTCTGTGGGCACAAGAAGGCCACAGCCATCGATGGCTGAGCTGGCATTTCAGGCTCATGCAACTGCTGGGCTGTGTCAGAGCTGGCCTATCTGTGGCAGCCACCAGCCTATGTGGCTATTTCATGTGAAACTGAATTCAATCAAATTCAGAGCCCAGTCCCTTGGTGGCACCAACTCTATTCCAGTGCTTGGAGCCACACCCAGCCCCTCCATCAGGCTATGGGCCTGCAGATGTCCCTTTCTGCTTGGGGAAGTTCCAGTGCACAGTGCAGAGCGGGGTGCTGAGCCTTCCCACTGCTAGGGGAGGAAAGAGGAGGGGATGTGGGTGGGTGACTGTGCCATTAGGGGTTGGGGGTGGCAGGCACCTCCAGACCATCCTTGTTCTGGGCTGTGGGGCTCTGGGAGGACATGCAGCTCCCCAGGCCGCCTCTGCCTCTCCCGCCTCAAGCTTGGACCAGCCCTAAGCATGTACTTGCCCAGTGCCTCAGAGAGATTAGAGAGCAGCAGCTGGCTGGGCTGGGCCCCTATTTGCAGAGCTTAGCACCCCTGTGGCCCAAGGCCAGCTGGCTCTCCACTCTCCAGAGGCAACCAGACACCCCACCCCAGGACTCCAATTTTATCTACCCATCTGGGACCTTCCCACCCCTGGGCAGAGACTGGCAGCTAATAAAAACAGTGGCCCTTCCTTTGCTGCCCAGAAAGCCCCTACATCTGTTGAGGACTGGCTCACGAGAGCCCTCACTGCCTGCTGGCATGTGTGTGTGTCTGTGTGTGCTTGTTTGTGTGTACATGTGTATACTTGTGCACATGTGTGGATGCTCAGCTGTGCACATTTGCTGTGTCTGTGTGCTGAGACTGCATGCCTTCATGTTTCCCTATGTGTGTCTGTGTGTGTCCATAGCACAGTGCCTGTGTGTGTCCCTGTGCCTGTGTTTGCAGTGTTTGCAGGCGCATGTGTTTGTGCACATGCAGGTGTGTCTGTGCTGTATTATTTTGGCCTCAGGCTTTGGGGCCAAGGGTGCCCTCCCTCCCTTCTTCCTCAGTGCCTGCTGACCATGGGGGGTGGGCTTGCCACCCACACCTGCCATCAGGGTCAGCTCCGGAGCTGCAAAGACTTCATCCTCATGTGACCGTGGCACTCTGGTGCAGGTCCTGCTTAACCACTTAGCCAGGCAGTTTTCTCTCTGTAAAATGGAGATGGTCATAGGGCCCACCTCACAGTGCCATGTGGGGCTAAGTGTGGAGCCCCAGCCAAGCCCTTCCACAGTGAACTCCTACTCTGGACTGGAGCTATTATGAGCATTTCACTGCATCCTTTCCTGCTCCCTGCACTGAGAGGTGAAGTGTGATCACTCCCATCAGCAGAAGGGTGACTGACTCGGCCCCAGTGCCCCAATCCACTCTGGCTCCTCTCCCTGCATGGGGCCCCTCCTGGCTCCCTGGGACCCTTTCCATCCAGGGTGGAAGAACCCGACCATTCATGGCCAGCTACACAGTTCGCTCAGGGGTGCTCCTTTCTCAGTGCTCCTTTCACTGTGCTCCAGAGTCTGTACCCCGGGGCTACGTGCAGGGGTGGGGAAAAGAGTGAGAGGCGTGGGGAAACCCATGGCTAAGTTTTGATGAGCAGAGGGCCAGAAAAGGGCAGGTAATGCCAAAGTGGGGGGACCTGCCCGGGAGTGGGACCCCAGTGACACGGCCCCCCGGGGCCCCTCCAGACAGCTGCCTCTTAACCACAAGGCTGGCGGGATGGCAGGGGAGGACAATGACTTCATTTTGAGATTATTATTTAAACAGAGAAAACTAAGAAAGACAAAAGAAGTTTGTTTTGGCAACTTGACTTTCAGCGTTAGGCCTAGGGTTCCCTGGGGGTTTTATTCCCTCAGTCTTGGGTGTGTTGGTAGAGTCAGGCGGCTGTGTGGAGGAGGGGACTGGGGCTCGGGGTCAGGTGTAAAGGGGAGTTAAAGTCACATGGCTGCTTGTTTTGCCTACAAGACACCAAGTGTGAGCACCAGTGGGTTCTTTATTGTGATACACTATACTACCTGGGCACCTGAAACTCTGCTTGGGTCTGCGACTGTGTTTTGGCTTCGCTTTCTTTGCTGTGCTCCGTGATGGGAGAACACTGGCTCACGGCTCTGCAACACACTTCCCAGTCTGGGCCTCTTCTCCAGGCGTGGGCATCTCAGCCTGACACTGCAGGGTCAGGGCTTGCTGCCAGGCATCAGCCAGGCTCAGCTGAGCAGGGCTGCAGTCCTCTAGAAAACCCCCTTTCCCCCATCATCATGTTTGATTCAGGTGACTACATGTCCACAAGTTGAACCCCAGTGTGTGTCAGTTGGAGAGTGGTCCTGGGCCCTTTGCCATTCACCATCCCTTAACCACATTTGCCAAAAGGCAGAGGAGAGGGGTCCCTTCTGGCCACCTCTCCCCTGCTGTGTGATCTATGGCAAGTCACTTGCACTCTCTGAGCAGTCTGTTCAGCAGAAGGCTAGTGGCATCACAGTCACCAGCTGAGCAATCTATAAGCTGGCCTGGGTTTGGCCCTGACACACCATCAGTATGAAACTGTCCACCTCCTCCTCTCAGTGCCTCATGGCTCTGCTTTGTCCCACAACTCAAGTGGCAGCTCCAGAGACAGCCACCGCAGCTTGGTAGCCCGTGGGCCAGTGAGATTTCTCAACCAGCATTTGGGCGGGGAGGAGCCGGGCACAACACTGCAGGAGGTGGCCACACTCAGGCTCGTGCCAGGGCAGGCAGCTCACTGCCTCACCTGAGGCCTGCACTGCGTTTGCCCCCAGAGGAAGGAGATGCAACCATCTCCGGAGTTGTTGGTCCCAGCTCTGTTCTGGAGGAATGGGGGCCATGGTGCCAGAGCCCCTTTTTCCAGGCTGTTGTGACTCATTCTCCCCTTTCTCCCCAGCTGGCCTATGGGGCCTGAGAGCACAAGCACTGTGCAGGCAGGGCCTGTAGCATGGTCTCCACACATAGGCACAACATACATAGGCTGGGCATTCTCACATGCATCTGTCTGTCCAACCCTTCATCCATCCACCCATCCATCCCTCTATCCATCCACCCATCCACCCACCCATCCTTCCATGAACCCATCCATCCATCCACCCATCTATCCATCCATCCATCTATCCATCCATCCATCCATCCACCCATCCGTCCATCCACTAAGCTACTGTATTGCACTCAGAAGCCACATGGAAAGGCAAGGCAAGCACTGTCTGCTCTGTGGAGTCCACACAGCAAAATAAGAGGGAGGGAGGGAGAGACAGTAGATATATGGTTTGTGTATCATCTGTGTATAAGAGTCTATGGTATGTGGTGTGTGTGAGTTTCTATGTGTGTGAATATGTGAAAGTGCATATAGGATGTGCGTGTGAGACAGTATGTGAGTGGGCATGGTGTGTGTGTGTGTGTGTGTGTGTGTGTGCGCGCGCATGCCTGTGTGTGTCTTGTGGCCCTCACCCTCCCTGCCACACAGGGAAGGGACAAGGTCATGGCCTGCCAGGTGGAATTTCTCCACCTGGAACACCTTGGACAGTTAGGCAGTAGGGCTGGCCCAGGCAGGTTCTTTATCTGTCCAGAGCATCTGGAAGGAGGGCTGGGCAGGGCTTGAGCCTCCACCCCTGCAACCTCTGCTCAGCCTGCAGTAAGGCCACCTGTGCCCCCTCAGAGTCCTGGGTAGTGATGAAGCAGCTGAGTGCATGGTCAGCACTGAGATCTCTAGTAATGAGAGCACACAGCAACTGCTCCATGACAGATGGCTTCCTGTACTGGGGACTGGGCCAAGGGTCACCTGTAGGGTACACATTTACGCTAATCCTGACCATACAAGGTGGCCACTGTGTCACCCTCCTGCTACAAATGCCAGAGGCTCAGAGCTCGGCATCTTTCAGAACAGTCTCTCTGAGCCTGTGTTTTCATTTGGGAACAGAGTTAATGAGACCTCACTGAGGGGCAAAATGCGAGCACTGCGGCAGATCTTGAGGCATTTTCGATGGCATTTAGGAGCTTGGGGGCTTAGCTCAGTGGTGAACATTTGCTTTAGGCCCTGGAGTTCATCCCCAGAACCACAAAAAATTAATTGAATTGATTAATAGAATGCATTTAACCCAGAGACTGCCACAAACCCAGTGTAAGGGATTATAGTCCAGCAAGTGTGTACCCTCTGCTAGGACATGGCAGCCCTTGCTACACCATCTAAGGCAAGTGCTGCTATGGGCCCAGGTCCTGGGGAGGAGACTGAGGCACAGAGTTCATCAGTCCCTCCTCTGACAGGAGTCTGCTTCAGGCATGGCAGCCATGGTTGGTCTTTATTTTCAAGAAAATGCGTGCTTTCCCAGATCCTAGACCTGCTGAAAGTCCAGTGGAAGGCCAGTTCCTTCCGTGTAAGTTTCTGACGTAGTGTACATTGTTTGCTTTTCAGCAGTGCTGAGGACTAGATGCTCCTGTGTCTCCTGACACGTAAGTCTCCCTTGGAATCATTTAGGCCCGAGCACTTGCAAATCTTGAGGGCCCTTCTGAAGAGCCAAGGAAGCCTCAATCAGGCCATCTTCGTGGTAAGATGGACCTCTTTCATCCTGGTTTTGTGGCTGTTCATGCCCATTCATAAACTCCTCTCATAGTATTCCCATCTCTTGTGTTCTAGGAGTCTGACAGTTTAGGGAAAAAGGGATTCAGACCCCTAGTAGAGGCAGGACATTTGGTCCAACCCCACCAGGGTGGCTTTAAAACACAAGGCTCAGAGAGGTGAAGTCACTGTTTCAGAACTGCCTTGGTAGGAATTGGTAAAGCCAATATTTAAACCCACATTGGACCAAAAACCCCTTTTTCTATAAGACCTGCTGAGCGTCTGGATCCACCCTCATCATGGACAAAGGGGAAAACTGAGGCTGGGAAGCAGAGAGTGACTTCCTAGATCCTATCTGACAGAAGTTTTTGGACAAAAGAGTTTTGGCAGCAGCCTCTTGATTTTAATAATCTCAGTTGATTTTTTAAAATAAAAGATGTGGCTCGGTGGGAGAGTGCTTGCTTAGCTTGTGTGGGGCCCTGGGTTCTGTCCTCAGCTCTACAACAAATGAATAAATAAATACTAAAAATCAATAGGGGAGATGCAGAAGTGAGAGATGAGAAGATGAGTTCTGAATCTTGTGTAATGTGCCACTTGGAAAGCAAAAAGTGCTGTGTCGCCTACCTGGAATGTTCTTCCAGAGCTGTACACGTTCACTTCTCTGCCTGCTCAGTCATTGTTCAAATCCACTCCCAGCATTCACCTTCTGTTATGTCAATCTCAGTTTATTTCCTTCTGAGCATCTATAGCTACCATTTTTATAGTACATTATCTATTTATGTCTGTCATTTTCTCCTCTACTAAAATGTGAGCCCCATGAAGCCGAGGACTTTTTTTTGTTTTCTGTTCTCTCCCAAGGACCTAGAGCACTCCCTAGCCCATAGCCCTCAAAAAAACATTTGTCAAATGAAAGCATGGAATACTGTCTGCCCAGTGGAAGTCCCGTGCATTTACCAAGATAACTGATGGCCCCACAGTGACATCTGCTCTCCTTTCTAGTGTTCAAACTGTGAGAAACTGCACAGAGCATTCCCAAACTTGCAAAACTGACTTCCAAGTTATACTTAGCTGAAAGTATAAAGAGCCAGCTCAGCTCTTTTGATGTATCACTGTGACAGCAACTTGTTATTTCTATAATTTTAAATTATATTTCTGTGCTTCGGGCATTTTTCTAAGAACCATTGTGGTGGGAGGTTTCTGCAGCCTCTTCATTCTGTATCAGTAGCTCTTAGTTGAGGTGATTCAGCAACATCTGGATATATGTGGAATTGTCACAATTGGGAAGATGCTACTGGTATTCTGTGGGCAGCTTCCAGGGATGCAGCCAAACATCCTATAATGCACAAGACAGCCCCAACGAGAGAATCGCCTGTCCCAAGATGGCAGTAGTGCTGCTGCCATAGTGCCAATAGTGCTGCAATAGTAGTAATAGTGCTGGTAAGAAATAGGAAGAAAAGGGGCAAAGGGGAAGGAAGTGGGAGGGCTAGGGGAAAGGATAGAAGGGAATGGGATTAATATGAGAAAATGGAAAAATAGGAACAAAAGCTTTGTAAATAGGGAGGAATAGAGGGGTTGAAGGGAGGGCTGGGCAAGGGTGAAAAATAAGAACCAAGAGAGACTATGTAAAGGTGCAAATTTCCAATGATGAATGTCATTCTATTGTATACGAAAAATGTACCAATGATTAGAATGAATAATTGATAATGCAAAATAGGAAGAAAAGGTCCAAAGGGGTAGGGTTAGTGGGAGGGGCAGGGGAAAGGAAAGAAGGGAAAGGAAAAATGATGAGAAATGGAAAAAATGGAAATAAAGTGTTTGCAAATAGGGAAGGGTGGAGGGGGTGAAGGGAGGGCTAGGAATGGGGAAAAAATAAGAACCAAGATGCATTATGTAAAGGTACAATTCCCAATGAGAAATGTAATTGTGTTGTATACCTACAATGTACCAATAAAAGAATTTAACAAAAAAAATTTTATAATAAAAAAAAAAAAAAGAAACCTGTAGTAGCTGAACTAGCCAAAGCCTTATGGAACCTTTGGTGGAGAAGACCCTGGCTCTGTCGAATTCAGTGTGAATCCATGGATGTTTAATTAGCCCTGGCTCTATGCCAAGAACTGTGCCAGGCATTGGAGAAGATTCCCAATGGAATAATTCATGCTTTATTCTTGAGAGGTTCACCAACTCCCTCTCTGGCCAGAAATTTCAAGTTAGATCTTTCAGTTTCTGCATTAGCTCTCTTTATTTTGCTTTGCTTTAATTTGTAAAGAGGTCCCCCATTTTTCCAACAAGAAAATTTTCCATGTGTACAATGTGTGATCAAAATATAGGGTGAATATTTAATTTTTTAAGAATTTATTACAGTAAGAGACACATTGTCATTAATCCTCCTCAAAACTCTCACTTTAAATATGCTTTTATCTCATCATTCTTGCCACTTTCTGAAGCAGTTCTGAAAGGCCTCTTTCCTGAGTGTCTTTAGGAGGTATGATTAAAAATACAGTGAATAATACTGCTAGGAGTCTTCCAACAGAAAGGTAGGCTTGTTAAAACTTCAGTGTGTGGCCGGGGATTTAGCTCAGTGGCACCACACCTGCCACACAAGTGCAAGGTCCTGAGTTCAATCTCCGGGACTGCAAAAAAAAACCCCAAAACAAAAAAAAACTTCAGTGTGTCCTCATCCACCTTTTTCACCACATCTGGCACCATATGACTTCTATGTCTTCCTCAAAGTCAAAATTATCACAAAAGGTAAACGTTTTGAATAGATTTGGAACATCAAGGCAGCCATGACAGTACAACTAAAGACACAAAAAAAGATTTCTAGA
The DNA here is from genome assembly GCF_000247695.1 of Heterocephalus glaber. The sequence goes on along the minus strand of NW_004624732.1, from coordinate 23,988,228 downwards.
ACTGCTTCAGAAAGTGTCAAGAATAATGGGATAAGTGTGTCCAAAGCAGGGGGGAATATCTTGAGGGATATTAATGACTGACCTTCAGCTAGCCTAGCTCAGCCTGACTCAGCTGAAGGTCAGTCAACTGCAGAACTGTGGTCATGAAGATAAGTGCTTGTTGTAAGCCACTAAGTTTTGAAGTGGTTTGCTAAGCAACATTATTGTGGTGAGAGCTAACTAATACAGTAGTTACATCCACCCAAGCTATTGTGTACCTCTGTGGGTCAGAAATACAAATGAATGTCCAATTCTTTGAGCAGCTTTCCTAGGATAATAATCAGACTTCACATTCACAGAACACACCATAGTTAACTTTTTTTTCTTTTTTTTTGGTACCGGGGATCAAACTCGGGTCCTTGCACTTGCGCAGCAGGTGGTGAAACCACTGAGCTAAATCCCCAGCCCTCCATAGTTAACTTTTAACTGACACATTATTGGTTTGCACCAAACACCCACAAGGCAGGTAATATTTCCTGTATTTTACAGATGAGAAGCATATTGCTCTCAAAAGTTACTTGCCTGAGATCCTAAATCTTTGTTTCCTTGTTTAAAAAAAAGGACAAGCATAAGAAGACTTGCTTCCTCTTCTCATTTCTTCCTTCCTGGAGCTGAGGTAACCACATGGCAGCCATGAGGTAGGTATCAGTTAGCTATTGCAGTATAACAAACAATCCCAAAATTAGTATATAACAACCATTTATATTGCTCACAAGTCTTTGGGGGCACTTGGGTGGTTTTTGAGCTTGACTGTACCTGTTGGTCTTGATTGAGTACATTTTGACAGCTGGCAAGTTAGCCTCAAGCTGATCGGTTTAGGAAGGCTGCACCCACACATCTTGTACCTGGCTAAATTGATGGAACAATTAGGATGACTGAGCCACTTACTGTCATCAATCAGCTAAGATCTGTTCCCATGGCATAATTAGTTTCCAAAAAAGAGCAGAAATGCACAAGGACTCTGGAACTCACAGTCAATGTCACCATATTCTACTAACCAACGCATATCACAAGGTCAACCAAGGTTCCAGTGAGGAATAGACTCCTCAACCTCTCGAAAGGAAAACCCCCAAGTCCCATTACAAAGGGCAGGGGGATAGGGTGGGTTGGGTGGGGTCAACTTTTCAGCAGTCAATGTGTTGACAAGGTGTCAAGCAAGAGCAAGAAACACCAATGTGTTAGGGCCAGTGGGGCACAGTGACCAGAGAGTCCCCATGAGTGGCCTGGGAGTTCTACCCTATTAAGTGAGCAACTGGTATTCTGATGGATTCAGCCTCTACAGGATGAATTTCCTGTTCTAGGAGCCAAAAGCTTTTCTAACCAACAGAGCAAGGGAGTGGGGCAAAGGAGCAAGGATACAGAGTCAGGCTGGATTCCGATCTTACCTCCACTGCACATTAATTAGCTGTAAGGCCACCAGGGAGATCTTAACCTTTCTGACCTTCAGTGTCTTCATCTAAAAAACAGTGACACCTAGCCTGATGTTTGGAGGAGATGGAGGAAGGTAGACAACAGTCCTAATAGTAATAGTAATGCCTTAGTATTGGGCAAAGTCAGGCACTTGTGATACATTTTCATATTGAATTTTTTAACAACTTCATTTTTTTTCTATAAGAAACCTAAAAATTAAAGAGTTAACAATTTAGGATCTGAACCCAGATGGTTTGACATTAGAACCCAATTTTCTACCCACTTTCTTATGTCAACACTGACTGCAACCATTAGTGTCCCGGTTTCCTATGTCAACACTGCCTGCGGCCACTGGGAACTAGTGATTCACACTGCAAAAACAACTTCCTAGTACACAGGAATGGCTAGAACTTTTAAAACACCAAAACCTCACAATACCAAATGCTGCCAAAGATGCAGAGAAGTTGGAACTCTCACACATCACCAGTGGGAATTCTAAATGGTACATGGACCTTGGAAAACCATTTGGCGGTTTCTTAAAAAGTTAAGCAATCATACTCCTAGTTATTTGCCCTGGAGAAATGAAAACTTACGTTCACTAAAAATATAAACAAGAATGCTTAATAACAGTTTTATTCATAATTGCTAAAGACTGGAAACAACACAAATGACCTTTGATGGGTGAGTTCTAAACAATGGAACAGCCATACAATTGAATAGTAGGTGGCAATGAAAAGGAACAAATTACCGACAAGAACAGAACCGTTACTTAAGCTCAAATGTATTACACTAAGTGAGAGAAGCTGGAATCAGAAGGCCACAAGTGACTCCATTATGACATTCTGGGCAAAATGACAGGGACAGAAATCAGATGGATTTTTAGGGGTTGGAGATGGGGGAATGGTTTAACTACTGAGGAGGTGAGGGAACTTTTGGGGGAGACAAAATTATTGTACATCTTGATTATGGCAGTTGTAGTGAAAGAGAATGATACCAAAAAGAGGTGAATTTTACTGCCTCTAAATTATATCTCAGTTGAAAACCGTAACTTCACACTTCTCATCTCATTCAAGTGCACCAGAGGCTGTGCGAGTCCATTTCTTAGATGGTTTTGGTTCAATAGCTACAGGATTCCTCAGCTGTCCTTGAGGACATGAAGATTAAACCCAAGGCCTCTGGCGCCCAGGGCAGGCCTCACCGCCTGGCTCAGTCCCACAGTAGGGCTCAGTAAGCAGCAGTAGCTGCCATCATCAGGCACAGCGCCCAAGGCTGCAGAAGCAGCACAAGTCTTCGGAGCAGGCCAGCCAGGATGATGCCTGTCACCCCTGCCTGTCTCCAGGCTGCATCTCATCTGCCAGTTGAGATCTATCCCTGAAGACAAATCAAGCTTTGGTCACATGGAGCCCTGGTGTCAGGACCTGGGGAGTCCTGGTCACAGCTGTTCTCTGATGTTGATGAGAGGAGACTGCCCACCCACCCGCCAGACCCAGGCTCTCTCAGAGGATTCTCCCTCACCCACTGGGGCTGAGGCTTGCTCCCTGCCCTGGAAGCAGCATTGCTACACCCACAGGGACAGCTCCTTTAGGGTGTTATTGGTGGCAATGGTGAACCTGCAGAGGCAGAGTGCATCACAAGCTCCACCACCCTGCAGGGGAGGTGCCTCATTGGCCCAGGCAGCAAAGTGAAGAAATGCAAATGGGAGAGCTCCCAGTGAGAGAACAGATAGCAGTCCTGAGAAATGCCACCCACAAAGACTGTTGAGAGCCACTATGAACGTGAGAAAATGCTTTACAGAGCAGGATGACAAGTTATGAAACCATAGGTAAGTTTAGGGGTGGTGTTGTAGCATACTTTGGGGGACCATCAGAACTGCTGGCATCTGAGCCTGGGCTTGTGTATTAGCCTTTGCCTCCCCAACTCTAGACTGGGACTAATTGCCATGGGGTGGCTCTGAGAAGTACCACCTGCCACATAGGAGGTACTCAAGCAAGAATTGTTCATAGACAGGTATTAATTGAGAATCTACTATGTGCTGGGAACTCATCTGGAGGGGTGTGAACACATTAATGAACAAAATATAGAGGAGTTATACTTTTATGAATTGATTAAATCAATCCACAAGTCAATGTCAGGTGAAAATGCACGCTCTGGGACAAGGTGGGGAGGTAACAGGGAAGGTGTTCTAGACAAGGTGGCCAGGGAGGCTTTCTGAAAAGGTATTGTGAGCTGAGTGTGAATTAAATTCAGCTGTGACTATTTGGGAGCAGCACACTGTAGGCCAGGGGAACGGGAAGCAGAGGTTGGGGTGGACTGGTGCACTTGAAGATCAACAGAGGCTGCAGCAAAGAGGATGGGAGACAGTGATGCAGTGTGGGGTCAAAGGTCGTGGAAAGGTGTCACATTTAAGCCAAAGAATTAGGCAGGTGACCAGAGGGTTTGGAGCCAGGCATGGTGCCACACTGCTGTAATCCCAGTATCCTGGGAGGGTGAGGCAGGAGGATTGCAAGTTGGAATCCCATCTGGGCAACTTAGTGACTTAGGGAGACCCTGTCTCAAAATAAAAAAAAAAAAAGAGCTGGGGATGTAGGTCAGTGTGAAGGCCCCGGGCTCAATCCCTAGTATAGTACTGGGGGAAAAAAAAAGGGTTTGGAACAGAAAAAATGGCACTGGCTGTGGCACAGAGATTAGACACTAGGTCAGGACTCCTCACCCTGGGCTTTTGTAAAATCCTGGGCCCAAAGTTCTCTGCCATGGGGGGCTGACCTCTGTAGAGGGTAACCCTCCTGCCACTTCTGACAACCACAGATATTGCCAGACAACGCCTGTTGTCCCCTGAAGGGCAGAGCCACCAAGGGACAAAGGGAACGCAGGGGCATAGTCAAGTGCATCTGCAGCTGCCCAGGCTGAAGGCGCCTGCAGCTGGGCCTGGGAAGGAAGCAGTGGGTGAGGGCAGACTTGGGGTTCATTTTGAGCATATTTCAAAGCAACAGGATTTGCTCCTCTCTTCTCTTTCCTTCAAGGAAATAATAATTGCTCTTGAGAATTAAACATACAGAAATGATTCAGTAGAACAAAGAAAATGCACTGCAGAGTCACAAATCCATACTCAACAGGTCTGTACATCTGTCTTGCCAGCACCACATTGCTATGATTATTGCAGCTTTGTGAGTTTTGAAGCCAGGAAATGTGAGACCTCCAACTTTGTTCTTCTTCAATTTTGTTTTGGCTATCTGGGGCCAAACATTTTTAAACATTTTTTAAATGAAATGCTCTAAACATTAGAGTATGTTCTATTTCATAGAAGGGACCATCAGACAAACATATCGCTGTCATTTTTTCCTTTTTAGTTTCTTTAGTCAAGTCTTCTTTTAAAAACATCATTTTAACTACCTTTTATCATTTTGACTACATTCCGAAAACAGCAGATGCAAATAAAAAGCTCTAAAAGTTATCTACATGTCTAGGCCTGGTGGTCACATTCATTTTCTGTAGGAAAGAAGATGGTTGTAAATGATTCCAAGAAATTTTCATCATGACTCTGGACATGTAGGATTGAAGGTTAAAAGGTATTGAGAGTAAGAATGTCAATTCTTCCCAAACTGATCTGTAAATTTAGCACAATTTCTACCCATGTCTTCAGCAAGATTTTTTTGTATATATAGACAAGTCTCTCTTAAAACTTTTATGGAAAGGAAATAGAACTAGAGTAGCTAAAACCATTTAAAAATAAAAGGAAATAAAATAATGTGCAAGGACTCTCTCTTCCTAGGCTTAAGGCTTGTTATATAACAACCCTAATCGAGGCAGTGTGGCATTGGGAGAAGGACAGGCAAAGATCAGTGAGCAGAAGAGCAAACCCCAAAACAGACCCACACAAGTACAGCCCACTGGGCCTAGACCAAGTTGCAAATGCAATTTAGTGAGGGAAGAATAAACTTTTCAACAAATGTCGCTGAACAATTGGATATTTTAAAAAAAGAAAAAGAAAGCTCATACCTTGTACAAAATTTTCAAAGAACAACAAATTTAAGTGTAAAAACTATAACATTGGAAAAAGTAGGAGAAAATCTCTGGAATTTTGGGCTAAGAAAAGAGTCTTTACATAGGACATTAAAAGCATAGTTTTTCCTCATCCATAGAAGAAAAATGATACATTGAACTGCATTTCCTAAAACTAAAAACCTTTGCTTAGCTGGCACTACTACCACTGCTTTATGTAGCTCTTTTCATGAGAAGGAACCTATGGAACACATTTTAAGGAATATTAATTTCTATTGAATATCTGTTAATTTTTTCAGAAAGAAAATCACTTCAGATTGTCAAAGATAAAAAAGATAAAAATACATTGCTGTGGTTTTGATAAGTGTTCCCTAGAGGCCCAGGTGCTAAAGGTTTGGTCTCCAGCTCATGGCATCTTGGGAGGAATGGAACCTCTAAGAGGTGGGGCATACTGGGAGGAAGTGAGATCATCAGGGGTGTGCCCTTGGAGCGGATATTAGGACTCTTGCTCTTCCTCTCTCAGCCACAGTGAGATGAGCAGCTTCCTCTACCACGGACTCCCGCCATGATATGTTGCCTCACCACAGGCCCACAGCCAACAAGGCCAACCAACCGTCAAGTGAAAGTTCCAAAGTTGTGGGCCAAAATAAACCTTTTTCCTTATAAGTTAATTATCTCAGGTATTTGCTACAGTAACAGAAAGCTAACACACATTTTTATTTTATTGACCTTTAAAGAAGGCCAATAAGAAGAAACTGGAGATGTTTCCTAAACATCCTTAACATTTATGAATTAAAAACAAAAGACAAACAAAAAAACAAAATCTTTACTTTGTGAAAGACCCCACTGATTGGGAAAAAAAATATTTCCAAGTCACATACCCAACTTGTATCCAGAATACATAAAGAACTCTCTAAACTTTATTAAGAAACTAAATAATCCAATTAGAAATTAAACAAAAGACTTTAACCAAACTTAAACAAGAAAGGTACAAGGAGGGCAGTTAAGCACATAAAAAGATGTCTAACGTCATTGGCCTTTAGGGAAATGCAAAGGAAAACCACAATAAGATACTACTACACATCTACTAGAATGACTGAAATAAAAAATACTGATAATACTACACTGAAGAGGATGTTCAGAAGAAAAGCTGCCTCATACTTTGCTGACAGGAATTTTAAATGGTACAGCCACTCTAGAAATTGGTCTGGAAGTTTCTTATGGAGTTAAACAGATACCATAATACAGCCCAGCAATTAACCTCTTGGGTATTTATCACAGAGAAATTAAACTTATGTCCATACAAGCACATGTACATATTGCTCATAGAAGCTTTATTTGTAATATCCCAAAACTGGAAACAATCCAAAGTCATTTAATGGGTGGATAGTTAAAGAAGCCAGTACGTATACAACACACACTATGGAATGTTACTGAATAATAAAATGAAATGAACTATTGATACATGCAGCAGCTCAAATAGATCTTGTGATGGTTAATTGTATGTGTCAACTTACCTCGGCCAGGATACCCAGATATTTGGTCAAATACCAGTATAAATGTTGCTGCAAACATTTTTTTTTGGAGACAAGATTTCACTAAGTTGCTAAATTGCCCAAGCTGGATTCAAACTTTCAATTCTCCTGTCTCACCTCCCAGATTGCTGGGACTACAGATTTACACCACCATGCCCAGCTGAGGTTCACTTTTGAGTAAAACGGATCAACCTCCATAATGTAGGTAGGCCGCATCTAGTAGTCAGTTGAAGGCCTTCAGACAAAAAGACTGAGGTCCCATGGGGGTGGAAGGGTTCTTCCTCTAGATTGCCTTTGGACTTGAGTGTAACATCAGCTCATCCCTAGGTCCCAAGCCTGCTGGCTCACCCCGAAGGTGTTACACTTGACCTCCCCTGCAGTACTGTGAGCCATTTATATAAGATGTTCTAAATGCCAAAGTTACAGTGATGGACAACAGATCTGTTGCTCCCAGTGGCCGGGGGAGGGAAGGCCGATGGCTACCCTGACAAAGGGATGATGGGGGTAGTCCTGGGTCTTGGTGGCTATAGAAATCTACCCTTGTTAGGGGTAGGGGAAAGGAAAGAAGGGAATGGAATTAATATGAGAAAATGAAAAAACAGAAACAAAGTCTTTGTAGATAAGGAAGTTGTGGAGGGGTTGAAGGGAGGGCAGGGGAATGGGAGAAAAAATAAGAACCAAGAGAGATTATGTAAAGGTGTAAATTTCCAATGATGAATGTCATTATATTGTATACCTAAAATGCACCAATAAAATTAATAAAGAAAGAAATCTACCCTTGTGATAAAATTGTACACACACATACACACTCATACACACGAGAATGTGCGGAATGGTGAACTCTGTACAGGCCAGTGAGTTGTGCCAATGCCAACTTCCTGATTTGAGATCATTCTACACTCATGCAAGATGCTGCCACTGGCAAAGCTGCAGGAAGGGTACACAGGTGTCTTTGTACCATTTTTGTAGCTTCCTATGAATCTGTGATTACTTCAACAAAAAAGGTGTTTATCTCAGGATAATGGGGATGATCTTTTAAGACTGTGGCCTTGTCTCCTTGGCTAGAGGTGTGATTTCTGAGGCCAGAAACCTCCTGCCAAGCCCTGGCTGTCCAGGGCCTCACCCAGACCTGGCCACTCCATGAAGCCAGAGAGGTTCAGAGAGGAGCTGGCCCAGCTCACAGAACACTACACCATGTCCACAGAAAACACAGCTGCACTGGGAGGCACAGACAAGAGGGAGAATTGGGAAATGAAAATGAAAATGAAAATGTAGGGGCTGGGGATTTAGCTGAGTGGTTCCAGCGCCTGCCTCGCAAGCGGAAGGTCCTGAGTTCGATCCCTGGTACCAAAAAAAAAAAAAAAAAAAGAGTGGTTCCAGCGCCTGCCTCGCAAGCGGAAGGTCCTGAGTTCGATCCCTGGTACCAAAAAAAAAAAAAAGAAAATGAAAAGGTAGGCCCAAGACCCCTAAAACAGGAGTATCAACTAGGTCTGCTCCTACACTAACAGCCAAGGGTAATTTTGGTGACAGGCACTCGGTTCCAGTCAGAAGAGCAAGGGTGAGAGGAACTGGAATATAAAGTAAAAGCAAAGGCAGGCAGTGCCCAGCCCTTCTCCATGGAGGTGACAGCCATGGGGACGCTAGAAGACCAGCAGAAGCCTGCAGAGGTCAGGCCCCCCGTACAGGGGCAGCCACAGCTGCCCAGAGACACTCCTCTGCCCTCCTCTCTGCTGGGGATGCACAGTGCAATAAGCCAATGCTGAGTCACAGAAGCAGGGCCGGAAATCGAGGTGACCCCAGTAACCCCTCAGGGCTAGGCTCACCATGACCTCCTCCAGGCTGGCCAGGAGACCCAAGAGGAGTCAGCCTTGTGTGCCAGGGAGGCAGAGCAGGAGAGGAGATAAAGGGGCTGAGGGCAGGCAGGTGGGCAGAAGAGCTTGCCCAGCCATCCTCTGAGGTGGTGGAGAGGCCTCAGAGCCCTGCCAGAGGACAGAGAACTGAATGTTGCCAGCCACACCCATCCATGCCTGCCCAGCTCTGCCCAGCAGCCAGCAAGAGAGGGCAGTGAACAGTCAGCTGCCCTAGACCAGGGCTGAGACACACCTGACCTGGGCTGCTCTCCCAGTCCTTCCCATGCCATCCTTCTGTTCACCCACTGCACAGAGGAGGATGTTAACATCAAGGTGACCCGTGGCTAGCACAAGGGCCAGGATCCCACATGGGTCTGTCTGATACAATACCCAGGCTTTACCAGCCCAGAACAGGCACCCAGCTACCTCCCAGGAATAGCAGGGAATGTGGTGCCAGGGCTCAAAGGAATCAGAAGAATGTGTCTGCATTTCCAGGTCACTGTCATTGTAGCACCACTGGGAACGCCTCCCATTTCACCCCATCCTTCCAAGTCAGGCTCAGTCCTGCCTCCTCCAGGAAGCTCAGTGTCTCCAGGATGCCTGCCTTGCCCTGTCAGAAAGGCAGGGCAGGGTGGGTGTGAGCTGCCCTCAGAGCCAGCCTGTCTGATGGAGGTGGCACAGCATCTGGCCAAGCAGAAGGCCTGGCAGGCAGAGGACTCAAGACACCAGGCATTAGGCATCACTATATATATGATGTACGCACATACATTAAAATAAATAGTGCATGTGACATGCACATATATTAAATAAACAGTGTATATGACCAGAAAGCAGACATCATTTCAGAAAATAACCTTCTCGTGGTCTTCCATGTGACTCATACTTCACTGTACTTTTCAAATGACTAAACCAAACATATTCCTTTCATGTTCTGGGAAAACTGAAGTCAACAAGCATTTAAAAATTAAAGCACTATAATCATTGAGGCAAGCAGGTGATTCCACAAGAAATGCAGACATATTCACTGGGCAACTCTTGGGTGCTCCTGGCTAGGTGCTGGGTACCAGAAAGGAACAAGACTGGGATTTGGGATTTGCCCAGCAAGCCCCAGGATGTGTGGCTGAGTGCCATGCTAGACCTGGCTCTGTCACTGTTCTCAAGGCACACACCTTGCAAGGGACTCTGAGAGCTCCTGGGGCGGGAATGAAATTCAGTCCTTGCCCTGGAAAATTAGTAATGTCTTTAACCTCAGAAGAGCTCAGAACCCTAACCATCCTCTAGAACCAAGCCCCCACACACACTGTCCCCAGATTCCCAGCCTCTCAGCCATCCTTGCCTACTTAAACCTTTATTGGGTTTGTCACTACTTAAATCTTTATTAGGCCTCTATTATTACCCAAGTACATTGATAAGCCCGCTATGGTTCCCCCTCATACCTTTGAAACAGAACATCCCCCTTGACAGTGTCCCTGAGACTCAGAGAGGCAGAGGGACAGAAATACATGTATAAATACATATAGTCATCTCTCAGTATCTGTGGGGGATTGGTACCAGGACCCCACATGGGCACCAAAATCCATGGATACCTAAATCCTTTGTATAAAACGGCATATTTCCATACAACCTATGCACATTCTTCTGCATACTTCATATCCTTCCCAGATTAGTCAAGATACCTAGCATAATGTAAATGCTATGTGTGAGTGTTAGTTTTCATATGTCAACTTCATTGGGTGACCAATGCCTAAGAGATTAGTAGAGCAGCTTTAGGGGGTGTCTGGTGAGGCAAGGAGCCATGCCCTTGGCTACTACCTATGGTCCCTGGCCCCTTCCTCTGTGGAGGAACTGACCCCCTGCTCTGCTCCCACTGCCATAACCTAAGCAGCTTTGCTCTGCTACACCCTCCCACTGTGATGCTTCTGCCTTGGAACCAGCTGACCATGGCCTAAATCCCTCACACTGCAAGCTAAATGAACCCTTTTTTCCTTCAAGTTGTACGGGTCAGGCATTGTGTCTCCATGATGGGAAAGCTGCCTAATACACAATGTAAGTAGTTTTACACTGTAGCGTTCAGGGAATAATGACAAGAAAAAACTATGTGTGTATTAATACAAATGGAATTGTCTTGATTTTCATTTCTATTGGGTGAATCTGCAGACCTGGAACCTGCATTTCTGGAGGGCCAACTCTATGTGTCTGTGTTGGGAGATAAGATCTGGTAAGCACTTAGCCCATGACAGGCTCTTCTACATATGCAATCCATACAGACCCATTTAGGAATCACAACGCTTTATCCCATAGGTGTTGTTTTTCCCATTTTATGGATGGGAACATTGAGTGCAGAGAGATTAGGTCAATTACCCAAAGCCCCACAGTGCTTGGTGGAGCTGCACTTTAATCTGATGCCACCTGACTCAGGGACAGTCTTCTCTGCTCAGGGTCACCATATCCCCAACTTCTGCCCCCCACTCAGGTCCTCAGCACCAGGTTAGCCGGGTCAGCAGCACCTTGGAACTGGCCCATTTAGGGTCTCCTTTCGCCAGCTAGATCCCAGGTCCCTTGAGGCAGGGGCTGTGTCCCTGGTGGCTCCCAGGCCTGGGCATGCTTGGTGAATGCCAGAGTGCTCTGAAGACAAGTCCTGGCGATGGGACAGAGGAGATGGATATCACTGGGGCAGTCCTTGTGGAGGCTTTCTGAGAAGCAATTCCAAAGCCCTGCCTCCTCCTCTTCTCCATGGGGACAGCAGCCCGGGGGGCAGGGCCCTACCCTTTCTGAGCACCATGAGGATGTCTGTGAGGTACCCAAAAACAACCTCTCACTGGAAGGTCTGTGCCGACTCCTCATGCAGGTCTGCTCTTGGGTGTGGGAAAGCTCACTCCACCACCTGGTGAAGCCTAAATGGAGGAAGGGGGCATCTTAGGGGGATATATCTCCCTTTCTCATGGTTATTACTGTAACATGGGGGAGATGCCCTCTGTGACCCCAACTTTAGTATGGTTGCATAGAACCTTCTTTCTAAAGCACCATCTTGCTTAATTCTATTAAATTTCTTTTAAGAGATTAGCTCCCAGCTAGGGAGATCTCAGGCAGAAGCCACTTGGCTGATAATATTTAAGTTGAAAAAAAGCCCTCAGATTCCTCCCCTGTGCCCCAAATCCTGGGTCAGACCCTTCCACAGAGCCCTAAGCCAGGGTTTCAGGATCCCCCATAGATTGGGAAGATGCAGCTCAGAGAGGGGCAGCACCCTGACAGAGGCCACACAGCCAGTAAAGAGGCACTGGAGTCACGGATAGGGTGTCAGCTCCCTTCTCCCTCCTCTCTGGGATGACAGATGTGTGGGCTCGGCCCCATCACTGTTGTCCAGCTGAGTGGGCAAGAGCAGGGTGCCACCCTCTCTACACATGACCCTCTGATGGGAAATACCATGGCAGCTCGAGCTCCTTACCTGGATTCCCCAAGTTCCAATGAAAAGCCATCCTCAGGACAGCCCCTAGTCTCCTGGTGTAGCAGGTAACAGGATCGGGGGGCAGTCAGGCTAGGGCTGCCACACGAGCACTAGGTGACCCCGGACCCTCAGTTTTCTCATCTGCTAAAAGGGATGGTGAGACCCAGTTTGTAGGACTCTTGTGGGGATTGGGTATAAGTGTACGAAAGGGCTGGGGATGTAGCTCAGTGGCTCTGCACCTGCCTGGCAAGTGCAAGGTGCTGAGTTCAATGCATCATAGCAAAAAAAAAAAAAAAAGAAGTGTATGAAAAACAGCCAACACCGTAGCTGACAAGAGCAAATGGTGACCATTGTACTAACAGTAATTATCCCCTCCACATCCCTGGCCACCCTCCCTGCTGGCCAACTCCAGAGTTCCTGAGGATGACCCTCCCCAATACTTTTTATTTTTCTAGTTCTTTGAGACAGGGCCTTGCTATGTAGTGCAGGCTGGCCTTGAACTCACTTTGTAGCCCAGGCTGGCCTCAAACTTGCAGCAATCCTTCTGCCTCAGCCTCCTGAGTGCTGGGATCACAGGCATGTACCAACATGCCCAGGTTCCAATAGCTTTTTTCCCAAGTAGAATCTGAGAGCTGACTGGGAATCTTGTTTGTGAGTATAATAGCTCATTTTCAAACAGAAATATCACCCTTTGTTATTCAAATAAACCTGTTTGGTTTGGTGATGAGAGAGAGAGAAGAGATGGGGGGGGTGTAGAATAAGAAAATGTATAAAACAGAGAGGAACAGAAACAGAGAAAGGCCACCAAGGAGTTGAAAGAGTCAAAGACAAAAGGAACACAGAGAAAGAGAGGCAGTTGGGCTGTCCTCGGAGAAAAGAGACAGGGAGCCAGAGAGCAGTGAGCCATGAGCCCATGTGGGCACTGGCTTCACACAAGGCCAGTTTGGTCTGGTCAGGTGCCACTGCCCCTCTCCTCTGTGAGACCCATCACTCCACACCCAGGGGGGCTGAGGGGAAATGGCCCTTGACCGCATTGTTCTCTGTGGGAACAAACACCCTTCTCAGCCACCCACTCTCTGAGGGTGGCACAGGGTGTAGATGGAGGACAGGGTGCCCCCACATCCTCAGGCAAGGCTTTGTGGGGCCCTGGAAGAATGATCCCTGTGAGTAGGGCTGGGCCTCAAGACAGGTCCAGGCCAGGGGAGCCTCTGTCATCTGTGTAAAGGTCCAGCCCGAAGAGGGGCAAAAGTGTGGGGTGACAATGCTGGCCACAAGTCTCCAGAGGAGTAGGAGACCAGGCAGTCAGATAACACAACAGCACCCAACACCAGTACCACCCAGGCTGCCTGGGGCCGGCAGCCTGTAGTTTGCTGCCCTGATCTCAGAACAATGGCTTTGTCCTAGCTGGCAATGGTGGTACTGACCTGTAATACTAGCCACTTGTGAGGCTGAGCCGAAAGGATCACAAGTTTGAGTCTAGCTTAGGCAACGTAGCCAGACCTTATCTTAAAATAGAAAGGCTGGGAGTGTAGCTTAGTGACAGAGCACCCCTGGGTTCAATCCCCAGTACTATAATAAGAAAGGAAGGAAAGGAAAGAAGAAAGAAAGAAAAAGAAAGAAAGAAAGAAAGAAAGAAAGAAAGAGAGAGAGAGAGAGAGAGAGAAAGAAAGAAGGGAAGGGAGGGAGGGAGGGAGGGAGAAAGAAAAGAAAGAAAGAAAGAGAGAGAGAAAGAAAGAAAGAAAGAAAGAAAGAAAGAAAGAAAGAAAGAAAGAAAGAAAGAAAGAAAGAAAGAAAGAAAGAAAGAAAGAAAGAAAGAGAGAAAGAGAGAAAGAAAAGGAAGGCTCCTTTGGCCTTATTCTGTAGGTTTGTGTCCATCCAGAATCACTGAAGAAAATGTCTTAGTCTAAAATTAGTGTGGGTACCTGTGTCTTGAGAAGCAGAAGGTTCTTTCACAAACAACCTCAAAAGCCCTGCTTTGTGCTTCATAGAACTTCAAAGCTTTCCTGAATTTTCTGCAGATTTCCAGAAGGTTCACCTTCTCCAGGTCACCTCTGGCTCCAAACACCTGCTGCCACTGCTTCGGTTCAGTTTTGGAGTCATGGTGCCATTGAGTCTCCATGAAATGCACCAGGGGTTGGGTTCACCCTTGGCCCAACCCAAATGAAATAAAAAACAACTGTCTTGGACCAAAGACCTGTGGTGGGCAGTAGATATGAGTATCACAGAAGCAATGGCCACTCCCCAGGGACATTGGATAGTCCTGTTCTTTAGAGCTGGCCAACCCCTCTCACCCAAGTGCCCCATCTGTTTTACCCCCTGCTAACCTCAGGCTCAGACTCCGGGCCCTCTTCCCTTCTCCACTCCTCTGTCCTCCTAGACCTCCCCTCCTCTTTCTGTCCTTCTCCAAGAAATCCAGGCTTGTTGGTATTTCAGGGGAGGTTGAAGATCTTGAGCCCTAGCAGCGTCAGGACCCCACCTGGGCCTCAGCCTAACCACTGCCTCTACCCCTCTTGGAAAGCAGCTGGAACTCAGGGCCAAGCAGAAGGTTCTGATGCACTCTGCTTCTCTAAAGGCAGTCACAGCATGAGCCAACAGAAAGCAGCCCATATCTGATCCCTAACAGAGCCACCCTCAGCTTTGCCCTGAATGCACCCTTTTCCCTCAGTTGCTCCCTACAAGACCCTCATTTTGTCTGGGCTTCCCAACTTGGCTTCTTTGAGGGGACTCCTTGCCCCTTGCTCTAGAGGGCCCCTGCCATATTCTCTCATTCAACTCACAGACGTCCACTGAGCCCCCACCAGGACACCTTGGTGCTGGAGAGTCACACTCCACAGAGGAAAGGGCCCTGGAAGCTGACCTTGGAGGGAACACCCAAAACCCTGTGCTAGGCTGCAGAGGCCCCAGAGAGGCCTAGGCCAGGAGAAAGGGGTGGCAGTTTCTGGAAGGAGACGAGAGCTGGGTCTTGGGACACCAGGTGTTGGCCAGGTGAACTCACAGCCTGTGTGAAAGCGGCTGTTCCCACTCAGCCCTTATGAAAGGGACTCTCGTGGGGCCAGTTTTTTCTGTGTGTTTGACTGGGGCCGAGTGATGATTATGTAGAATCTCAGTAAGCTGCCTGTTTCCTTGTCCTCTGCTAAGACAGCAAGCTTTTGTTTGGGGCATTTGTTGGTCTGCATTCTTGGTATTTCAAGTTGATGGCTCTGCCAGTGCCAGTCCAGACAATATTAGACAAACAAGCAAACCGATGAGATTCACATCTGTGTCATTCTGTGGGTCCTGAGGTCCCGGGCTGGTCTGCTTTCCTCTTCTTACCTTTCAATCTCCTTAGATTTGTTTTGCATATAATGCCCAGAGTTCTCAACTGTACTTGGGAGGACAAGGGAAAGTGCCTGGCTGGGAACAAATTCCACATGCAAAGTCCTAGCCACTCTGTGTAATTCACCATTTCCTGTCCCCATTTCTCACCATTCCCTTGGACACATACCTTTCTTTCACCAGTCCTCAGAGCAGGTGATGGTGAGAAGCAAGGACACGATGGGTTTGTCTGCAGATTGTTTTTAAGGAAGAAAAACAAACAAACAAACAATTAGCATTAGCCTACAAACATCTCAGCCTTTCAGAACCACTAAATTCCCTGAGACAAAATGAGTCCTGGTGAATGGGAGTTGGGCTTCACGACAGAGACTGGATTTGGCTACAAAATTCACTGAGCATCTCCTGTTTTTCCAAGGCACTGCACAAATCCAAAACCCACTGTCCTGCTTGAAGCACCATCAAGTTTGGAAGCAAACAGGCCAAAGAAAAGATCTGCATGAGCACCTCAAGCCAAGCCCTTGGCCAGAAGGCCTTTGGCAAGCAGGTCCTTCTGGCTGGCCACAGGGAAGTGGCTACTGTCTTTAATGGATATCTCCTCAGCTTGGCTCCTGACCCCATCTGGCCCACCTGGGCAATCTGCAGATAGGACCATGGGGTCTGCCCTGTGCCCAGTCCACGTCTCTGTATGCAAGGAGGAAAGAGCTCGGTTTGGCCCCAGAATGCCTTAGGTGTAAGTCCTATGGAAACATTAGCTAATGTGACTTTGGCCACATTCCCTACTCTCTAAACCTCTGTTACTTCCTCTATAGAATGAGAATGACCGAAACTAATTCATAGGATTGTTGTAAGGAATAGAAATGTTATGTGAAGTTTTCTGGCATGTGATTTCCATTTGCTATGTGTCAGTTATTATTATCATAGTTAAAGAACTCCAGGATAAATAAAAGGTGTCCAATGTAAATATTTTAGACATTACAAGGTGTATATGCGTGTGTGTGTGAGCATGTGTGTGAGCAGTTAGTTTTCAAAAGGGCGTCTTACATAAAACAGCCAGCTTCAGGTAGGCCTGCCTTGGCTATAACTCCACCCCTACCCTCCACCATGAGACTTTGGGCCAAACAGTTTATTGACAAGGTTTATTGTTCGTATTTTTTCCAAATTACATATTTAAGATGCTTAAGACTTCCTATGCCAAAGGAACATTCTAATCTCACAACTGACTTCTGCAGCACAGGGCCAGGTTATAAGGATGCCTTCAGGCGAAGGGTATGTGTTTATGGAGTACAGTTCTTGGATTAATCATGGATTAGGAGGGTTAGGAGAGGATTATCATATAAATAAAAGACTTCTTTGTCTTTATGCCCGGACTGATACCATTTTTCCATTCATTTTTCTTAGATGAGTATAGTTCCTGGGTGTTACCATTCAGACTACAAAGTTAATCTGAGTTTAACCATTCATAGCCAGTGGATTCATTATCATTCAGCCTTAAGTGGATTGATTTGAAAATTCAGGCATATCCATAAGTAAGAATGGCAAATAGATCTCATCCACATGCTAACTGATTAATTTCAATGGTTGCCTGGAGAAGTTTATTGACACTGTGGCCTAGTGCAGATTCTGTGGCCTAGTGCAGGCCTGGCTAAAAGAAAGAGCTGGGATTGATTAGCCATGTTTGCAATGAACTAACAGCATGGGGATGCTGTGTGTGGCAACAATGTGTGCATTCCTTGATGCAGGGGATGGCAGAGTTTTCTACAAAAGGTAAAAATAATAAAGTGAGTATGTTAGGCTTTGTGAGCTAAATCCTGTCTCTATTGCATATTCTTTTTCCTCCTTTCCTCTTATTTTTGAATCTCAAGGAATTAATGTCAACAAAAAGAAGATAAAAAAGAAGGAGCTAGGCCGGAGATTTAGCTCAGCAGTTTCGCCACCTGCCTCGAAAGCGCAAGGACCTGAGTTCGATCTCCAGTACCAAAAAAAAAAGGAGCATGACTAAAAGAAATGTTGCACTTCACACAGTATTGCTCTGTTACTCTAAACTGCCATCCATGTCTTTAATATATTTGGTCTTTTTCTTTCTTTGATGAAAAAACAACCACAGCATGCCTCATGCTTTCTTGCTTGTCCTGCCCATGGCAGCCCCTAACTAGCTGCTCTATCCATATTGGTTGCAGCTTTCCAAATCCTTCAGCATCAAACTTGCAACAATTTACTAGACGAGGTGTTTAGAAAGTCCCACTTGAATCAAAAAAGCTGTTTTTTTTAAAAAAAAAAAAAAAGCTCTCCTAAATTCTTCCACAGAGAAGCCTGTCTTTCTGATTTCTTTTCCCTCAAAACAAAAATAGAAAAAGAAACTCCACGATGTGAAGACTGCCCACAATATGCAATTCTTTGTAATGCTCACTTTCCAATCACCAGAAAATAATATAAACATGTCATCTATTTATGTAATTAATTGGTTAGCTGAGAAAATTACTGAACAAAGAGCAAACACATTCTTTCCTTTCTGAGCTGTTTCCTTGTTTTGTGCTTAAAAGCAGAGTTGCACTGAGATATATCTCTAGGTAAGTTATCTTGGAGTGACTATTACTTACCCCTATTCCTGAATTTCCACCCTAAAATGTAGGTCAACATTTGTCATAGCTCTGAGTCTGGCCCAGATGTAAAGGCTTAGTCTCCAGCTTGGTGCTATTGGGAGATGGTGGAGCCTACTTGGAGGTTGCAGGTCACTGGGGGTGTGCCATTGAACAGGCTGGTGTCCCTTCCCCTTCCTGTCCCTCTACTTCACTTCCTGGCCATGAGATGAATGACTTGGCTCCACCAGCTGCTGCCCCTACCATGATGCACTGCCTCACCACTGGACCAACAAATTGTAGTCTGGACCTTCCAAACTTGTAAACCAAAAATAAGCCTCAGGTATTTGTCATAGTGATGGAAAGTTGACTCACATAACATTTATTTCTTTTCAGTGCTGAATTATAAATAAACTATTTCAGTTTTTTAAAAACAGCTTTTTGATGTACAGTTACAATTTTGATGTAAAATACAATCGTTTGCACATATTTAAAATAACTAGTATGATTATTACTTTAAAATATAATTATAATGATGTTTGCCATGTATATACTTAGAAACCATCACCAATCAAATCAATGAACATATCCATCCCATTCTGCCCCTTGGTAACCTTTCCTTTTTATCCCTCACCTTCCATGGTAGCCATTGATCTGCTGCCCATCAATATGTTAGCTTATATTTTCTAAAGTTTTCCATACATAGAATTAAACAGTACACATGCATTTTTTCTGGCTTCTTTCATTCAGCATAATTAATTTGAGATTTATCTGTGTTGTAGCATGCTATTAATAGTTTATTCATTTTTATTGTTGAGTGGCATTACATTATATGGACATGTCACCATTTATAATTTTGGGGGCATTTGAGTTGTTTCAAATAAATAAAGCTGATGTGAATTTGACAAATATAAAAAATTTGCATTTCATAAACCACAAACAAAAGCTGCTATACATATTTTTGTGTAGGTCTTTGTATGGGGATATTTTTTTTCCTCGGGTAAGTAGAAGTAGAATGGCCAGATCATAAGTAGGTATACATTTAACTTCTTTAGCAACTGCCCCATTGTTTTCCCAAGTTAGTACGTAATTACATTTCTACCAAAAATATGAAAGAACTGTAGCTTCTTCCCTGGGTGTAGCTACTTATGTGTCCAGCCTTTTCTTAGTTTTTGAGACAGAGTCTCACTTAAATTGCTAAATTGCCCAGGCTGGGCTTGAACTTGCTATCCTCTAACCTCAGCCTCTCCAAGTGCTGAGATGAAAAGTTATGTGCCACCACACCAAGCTTGCCCATCTTTTTAAACTGAGTTGTGTTTTTATTAGTTAGTTTCAGTCATTCTTGCTATATTCTGGGTACAAGTTATTTATAGACATATGTTTTAGCAAAGGATTTCTTCTAGTCTGTGACTTGTCTTTTCTTCTTGAAGTGTCTTATAGAGAGCAGAACTTTTTGATTTTGGTGAATTCTAATATATTAATTTGATTTTTATGGATCATATTTTAATACCATATCCAAGAAATCTTTGTTTAACCCAATGTCACAAAGACTCTCTCTTACGCTTTCTTCTAGCTTTATAGTGTTGACCATTTCACATTTTATGTTTATAATTCATCTTGAGTTCTTTTTAAATATGGTTTAGGAACATGACTTATCTTGTGTTATTTTTATATGTAGTATGAGGTATAGATCAAAATTTATTTTTCACATACAAATATCTAGTGCCATTTGATTAAAAACTTATCCTTTCTGCACTGAATTGCCTTTGTATTTGTAAAGCGTCTCTTTTCCACATGTGTGTGGGTACCTTTATGTACCCTCCGTTCCATCCCACTTATCTATTTGTTTATCCTGATAGCCATACTACATTGTCCTGACCAGAGGTATGTAAATGGCAGCCCAAAAGTCAGCTGCGTATTGTGTAAATAATGTATATTGAATGGAGACACCTCTATACATTTATATGTTGTCTATGGCTGCTTATTCACTACAATGTCAGAATTGAATGGTTGTGATGGAGACAAAATAGCTCACTGTCCTAAAATAATTACTGTCTGGTTCTTTAAGAAAACATTTTTTGGCCCTCGGTAATATGAGTACTCCAGTTTTATTCTTATTTTTCAAAGTTATTCTGGTTATTCAGAGTTCTCAGCATTTCCACATAAATTTTAGAATCAGATTGACAATTTCTATACAAAAATACAATCTCCTGGGGTTTTGGTTGGAATTGCGTTGAATCCACATATCAATTTGGGGGAGAACTGACAGTAACAGTATCAAATTTTCCAACCCATGGACAAGTTATAAAACTCCACCTATTTGGATCTTCTTTCCTCGCTGCACTATTTTGTAATTTTCAGCAGATATTTGCATAACTTTTTATTTTAGCTTCTAATTGTTGCAAGTACATAGAAATGTAGTTCATTTGTGTGTACTGATCTTGTACCCTTATATTAGTTCCAGGAGCTTTTTCATAGATTTCATCAAGTTTTCCAGTATATACAAATGAGAAACAGTCACTCTTACTTCTTTCTTTCCAATGTAGATGGGCAGCTGTGGTTTTACCTATTGATCACAGTGGTCAGAACCTTTAGTTGAATAGATATGGTTAGAACAGATGTCACTTTCTTGTTTCCAATTTTAGGGTGAAACCATTCAGCCTTTCATGAGTATGATGTTCACTATGGGGTTCAGGTAGATGCCCTTTATGAACCGGAGGAAGTTTCTTTCTATTCCTACTTTGTTGACATTTTCCTTACCAGAAATGGATGGTGGGTGTTTAAAAATTACTTTCATGGTATCTGTTTAAATGATCACGTTTTTCTTTTGAAATTTGTTAATATGTTGAGTTACACTGATCAATTCTTTCTTCCCTTAAATTCTTTTATTGGTACGTTTTAGGTATACAATATGTTTACATTTATCATTGGGTGCTTGTACCTGTACATGATGCATTTTGGTTCTTATTTTTTCCCCATTTCCTGTCCTCCCTTCATCCCCTCCACCCTTCCCTATTTACAAAGACTTTATTTCCATTTTTTCCTTTTCTCATAACTTTTCATTTCCCTTTCCCTTCCTTCCTTTCCCCTTCCCCTCCCACTTCCCCTACCCCTTTGGACATTTTCCTCCTATTTCAAATTATCAATTATTCATTTTAATCATTTTAATCCTTATTTACACTTTCAGTTTCTCACACCAGAGAAACCACTCAGTATTTACACGTGTGTCCTATTTAGTTCACTTAAGAATATGGCCTTAATATTCACCCATTTAGCTATAAATGTCTCTTGTTTGTCATTCTTTATGGCTGAGTACTATTCCATTTTATTTATTTATTTATTTATTTATTTATTTATTTATTTATTTGGTACCGGGGATCGAACCCGGGTCTTTGCACTTGTGAGGCAGGCGGCGGAACCACTGAACTAAATCCCCAGCCCAGTGCTCCATTTTATATATAAAAAAAACCCCACATCTTCTTTATCCAGTTTCCAGTTGATGGGCACCTGGGCTGTTTCCAAGTTTTAGCTATTACAAACTGTGCCGCTATAAACATGGGTGCACATGTATCGCTGTGGTATGATTCTTTTAATTCTTTGGGGAAGATACCCAGTAGGGGAATAACTGGGCCAAATGGGACCTCTAGTCCTAGTTCTCTGAGGTATCTCTATACTGATTTCCACAATGGTTTCAACAGTCTGCACTCCCACCAACAACGGAGAATGGTTCCTTTCTCCCCAAAACCCCGCCAACATTTGTAATTGGTTGATTTCTTGATAGCAGCCATTCTTTCTGAGGTGACATGGAATCTCAGTGTTGTTTTCATCTGCATTTCTCAAATGATCAGTGATGTTGAACATTTGTTCATATGTTTATTTACTGCTTTTACTTCTTTGTCTGAGAAATGTCAGTTCATTTCAGATTCCCATTTTTGAATTGGGTCTTTCAATTTGGGAGGTCTGAGTTTTTAAAGCTCTTTATAGATTCTAAATAGTACTCCTTTGTCTGAGGTACAGATGCTAAAATTTTTTTCCCACATTGTAGGTTGTCTCTTAGCTCTGTTGGTGGTTTCTCTTGCGGCACAAAAGCTTTTTTTTTTTTTTT
>NW_004624732.1:23927288-23960764 GCF_000247695.1 Heterocephalus glaber | reverse complement strand
AAAAATAATTTTGAAAATAACAAATAAAAAATAAAAATGAAGGACCTCCTTCAGGGTGTGTCTCTGCTGTCACAATAGACAACATGGGCAGCAGTGTACAGATATAAGTCAATGAGTCTCAGCAAGCCAGTAGCAGACCCATGGGATTCAGGCAGATTTCTGGCTGCAAGTCCCAAGTTGAGCTCCCTGTCCTGCAGGGTTGAACTCTGAAACGTTGTACTGCAGGTTCCAGCTGCCCTTCCCCTGAAGATATTCCAGGTTCTGATGGGAGGTGATGATCCCTCCAACTTACCAAGTACAGTGGTCTGGTGTGCCTTTGATGCAGAGGTTCTCTTCACTTTTCCAGTGTTCTTCAATTTTCATCAAGGAGCCTGAGAGAGGCCCTCTTTCTATTGTTCACTTCTCTATCTTCTGGAGCTCAGGACAATGGCCTTTATGACCCCCTGTGCCTCTGTAGTGTGGAACCAGGTACCAGCACAGCCAGGAGGCGGGGGGACAGGGGGGGCTTCTGTAGGCCCCTGCATGGCTAAGCTGGTTGTTGAGGGGTGGGGTGTGGGTGGGATGGAGCCCCGCTCCATGTGGCCGAAGTCCTCACCATTCGATTGCTGGTTGCTGGGAGGTGGGGCACGCACAGATGGAGCCCTGCTCCACAAGGCCGAGGTCCTCATGGTCTGCTCTCTGGTCCAACTGATTGATTTTTAACATTATATCAACCTTATATTCCTAGAATTAACCCTACTTATATTACCTGTTCTATATATTATTGGATTTACTTTGCTAATTTTATCTTTAACTGTTTGCATATTTATTTAGAAATTCGCCTATAACCTTCATTGTAATGTCTTTGTCCTTTTCTTAAAAATCAGGGTAATTCTGGCTTTATAGAATCAAATGGAAAGCATTCTCTCCTCTTGGATTTTTCAGAACTTTATAAACAGGTGTTATTTCTCCCTAAAGTACCTAACCGAATTCCCCAATGAAGCAATCTGAATCAGAACCCTTGACTGATGTATTGGTTTTCTATGGTTGCTGTAAGAAATTTCACAAACTTGGTGACTTAAACAATATAAATTTGGGCCGGGGATTTAGCTCAGTGGTGCCACCGCCTGCTTCGCAAGGGCAAGGTCCCAAGTTAAATCCCCGGTACCAGAAAAACCAAAACAAAACAAAACAAAAAAACAATACAAATTTATTTCCTTACAGTTCTGTAGTTCAGAAGTCTGGCATGGGTCTCACTGGGCTAAAATCAAGATGCTGGGGCGTGGGGTGCATTCTTTCTGGAAGCTCAGAGAGAATCTGTCCTCTTGCTTTTCTAGCTTCTAGAAGCTTCCATAATTCCTTGGTTCATTCTCCTCTTCCCCACCTTCAAAACTGGAAATGTTGGGTCAAGTTCTTCTCATGCTGCTATCTTTCTGCTCTCTCCCTCTTCTTCTTTCTTCCACTTAATAAGCACCCTTGTGATACCACTAGGCCAGGATAATTTCCCATCTCAAAGTCAATTAATTAGTGAACCTAATTCCTCTTTCCCATGTGGATTAGAACATAGACATTTGGAAGGCTATTATTCTCCATACCACACATGATTTGAATACTTGAATTCTTATAAATGTATTGAAACCCATGGCCCAAAACATGGTCTATCTCAGTAAATGCCCGGGCGTACTTAAAAGAGTATGTTTTCTGTTATTCCATTGTTGTTGGATGAAATATTTTATAACTTAAGTCAAGTTGACTGATAGCATTATTTTAGACTTCTACGACCCTACCGTTTTAAAATAGCTTTTATTGAGCCATGTCCAGGACACTGTGCAGCCTGGGTGTGAGCAGCCTGCCCTGTGATCCGATGAGGCCTGGAGAGGCAGAGACATCCTCGGAGAGAATTTCAGCTGCTGTTGCCCAAACCTGAAGTGTTCCCGGATGTTGCTGGAGACAACCACTCTGGGAAAACTGAGTAGAGTCTTGCTAAGTCACCAAACTGCCCATGGGACTCAGAGCTGCAACCCTCCTGCCTCAGCCTCCTAGACTGCTGGGGTTACCGATAGCATCCTCACCACACCCAGCTGACACCAAGGAGCCACCTGAGGACCCCATGAGGCCGGGAAGACCCAGCAGTGTGAAGATGGGCACAGGAGCACCCAAAGAGGAAGTGGCTGAGGTCTCCCGTGCGCTGAGGCTGTCCTGACCGCTGGCCTGGCTGGGGCTCTGTGCGGGGCCACTGCACCTGCCAGCCAGTAACTGACTCCACCCTGCGTGGGGGACTTATGGGGCCTCCCCATGCCCTCCACTCATGCCTGGGGCCCGCACCACATCCCTATCTCAACTCTTGGTCTCACATGTGGGTGCCCCGGGGTGGTGGTATCTGGACGGGGCATCCACTGCTGGCTGCCTTGGTGCCTGTAGACTGGTGTACGGCCAGCTCTAGCTTTAATTCCTACACAGGTGGCCAGCACCCAACTGCCCTGGACCCCTGGACCCCAGCATACTTCCTAATCCCCGGGGACTCCCATCTTCCCCACCCTCTACAGCTCTGGTCAGGGACATCACCTACTGTCCCCCGGTTAGGATCCAGGATCCAGCCAGCTCAGCCCCCTGGGCTGCAGTGGGGGCCCCAACCCAAAGTGCTCCAAACTGGAGGTGGCTCAGAAGCTCTCCCATGGGCTAGGCCTCCAACTTGAACACACAGGTGCCCTCTGCTCCTGGCCCCATGCTAGATCCTGAGCCTGAGCCCCAGCCCCAGGAGGCAGTCCAGTAGGGCCCACTGCCGCCTCTTCCAGCCCTAGTCCGTGCCCTGCACCCACCCCACCCCAGGCCCTGGCGCATGGCACCCTCTCGCCAGGCTCTGCCTGGGGCCTTGTGCCTGGACTCGCCACATGCAGAGGCTCAGGTGTGAGCTGTTCACTGCTCTCCAGCACATGCCCAGCCCTCTCTCCCATATTTCCCTCCACCTTACTTCCTCGTGCCCTTCAGCCCCCATGGGCATCCTTCTCCACAGCCTCTGTCCTGGCCAGCACGCTAGTGCCCTCAGATATGCCGCACTCAACACAGCCAAGTGAATTTTGTATGCTTAGGTTTTTAAGTTACATAAGTGATAGGCTGTAGAAATGTTTCCTTTGCTCTCTATTGGTCAATAAATGTTTAAGGTTAGTTAAAAAAATAATAATAGGGCCGGGGATTTAGCTCAGTGGTTCCAGAGCCTGCCTTGCAAGAGCAAGGTCCTGAGTTCAATCCCCGGGACCAAATAAATAAATTAATCAATTAATAATAATAATAATAGAAATAAAAATTAAAAAGCTTTTATTATAAGTTATTACAAGAAGGGTATTAAAGTCTTTGATAGTAATTAATTTTGGATTTGAGACTTTTTCCTTATTGTCTGTCAGTGTTTCCTTTGTATGTTTTGAAGCTCTGTTATGAGATCCATAAATACTTACGAGTCTCATGTTTTCTTCATGAGTTGATTCAATCTTTATCAACTGACTTTTTTCATGGTAATAGCATTTGGTCTGAAATATGCCTTGTCTGCTACTAATTCAGCCGCTCCAGATGTTATGGTTTAGATCTAGTGTACCCTCAAAGTTTTGTGGTTAGAGGTGGGGCTTGTGGAAGGTGATTGGGTCATATGGGCACTACAGTCACCAGTGGATCGGTGCAGATGAGTTTATAGTTGACTGTGCTGTTTGGACTTGGATCCTGGCTGAAAGAGATGGGTGACTGGGGGTGTGACCCAGAAGTGTGTGTTCTTGTCTCTGGCTCCTCCATTTTCTATTTTTTGGTTTTCAATTTTGGTTTTGAGACAGAATCTTACGATGTAGTTCAGGCTAGCCTTGAACTCACCATGTAGCCCATGCTGGTCTTGAATTCACTGTGATCCTCCTGCCTTAGCATCCCAATTGCTGGGATTACAGGTGTTTGCCAAGATGCCTGGATTTTCTCTGTTTTCTTTTTGTTATTGTTTGTTTGGTTTTGGTCACCAAGTTCTGTAATAAACAGTTTTTCTCTACCATATCACTTTTTTTATTAGTACATGTTTGCAATTCGTACGGTCTACAATCATCTTGGGGAGTAGTTACATGCACATATTACAGCTTTTTAAAAAAAAAAATTCCCCTTCTCCTTTCCCCTCCACCACATCATTTGCCATGCCATTTCTGCCTTGGAGCCAGCTGACTAGGGACTGAATCCACTGTAACTGAGCCAAAATAAATCTCTCCTCTTTTTTGTGTGAATGTTGGGTATTTTGTACCAGCTATGGAAAAGTGACTAATATAGAAAATGGGTACCAGTAGTGGGGCTGTTGCTGTGACCTTAACTAACCATATGGCTTAAAAGTTTTCACAGCTGGTTTGCAAGAGGAGTTTGGAAAGATTTGGAGATGTAAGCTAGAGAAGCCCTAAAACACTGTGATTAGTGCTTGATGTGTTATACTAGTCAGAGTTCAGAAGAGCAAAATGCTGATAGTAAAAGCCAAACTCAGGAGGTTTCAGTTGGAAATAAGGACTCCGTTGGAAGTTGGACTAGAGGCCAAGTCTGCTACACTCTGGCAGAAAAGTCTACATTTTCCCCATGTCCGGAGACTGCCAGAGACAAAATGTAGGGGCAGTGGAGGAATTAATCTGGTGGAGGAAATTTCAAGGCAGCCCAGTGTTCAGGCTGTGGCAGGTGGCCACAGATTTACAATGAGAATCAGGATCAAAAATAAAAGATGAAAGATGTGAAGCCTGGCCAAAAAGAAAGCAGCTGTAGAGTTAAACAAAAGAGAATGTGGTTGCTAAAAAGCTTAGCATTTTTTTAAAAAATCCAAGTACTTTTTATAAAAAGGATAGCTTAAAGGCATCTCAGAAATTGATAAGACCCCACCCTTTACAGACTCCAAAGTACAAAGAGGTAAAGGTAAACTCCTTTAAAAGACTTTGCTTTGAGAACAGAGTCCCAGGCTGCCCTGCTAGAGAAGGGCCACCTAGGAAATCACCTTCCTGGGATTCATTTCATCATACTCAGACATCCAAGCACTCAGAGGCTGCTTCAGCCACAGTCCAAGGGGGCCCAGATACTATTTGAGCTGGCAGCAGACCCTGGTGTCATCTACATGGTGCTGTTTTTTCAGGTATCCAAAATGTAAGTTATGGGATCATAGAGGCTTCCACCCAGATTTCAAAAGACTGCCTGGGAAGCAGAAAAAAGCCTAGGTATTTTGTCCTATTCATGGGAAAGGATGCCTCTGAGAAGGCAGTTAGTGAAGCTGACAGAGTAAAGCCAGAAGGGCAGTAGAGATCTCAGGAAGTCAGAAATGCCAGAAACACTGAACATTTGCAAACAAACAAACAAACAAACAAAAAACCTAAAACAATCTACAGGCAGAGTGAAAAGCCACCTCAAGAGAGGCCATGCATATTATGTAACTGGCAATGTTGTGAGGCAGGGCTACTCCAGCCATTTAGAGCTTATATCGCACCACAACTTGTCCAAGGTCCTGGCCATGAAACTACTTAATATTTGCCCTGTTGGGTTTCTATCTTGCTTCAGTCTGACTCCTTTCTATCCCATTTCTCCTTTTAAAATGGGAATGTTTATCCTATGCCATTTTATGTTAAAGTATTTAACTTTATTTTTAATTTTTACAGGGGCTCACAGCTAAGAGTTTGCCTTAAGTTTCAGAGGAGAATTTGGAGTTGGACTTTTTACTAATGCTAAAACTGCTGAAGACTTTGGTAACTCTTAGAGAGGGACTAAATGCATTTTACATAAAGAGATGGACATGAACCTTCCAGGGACCAGGGGTGGTTAAATCTAAAACGTCCCCAAAAAGTGTTGTGTTTAGAGTTGGGACTTTAGAAGATGACTGGATCATGAGGGTGACATAATCATCAGTGGATTAGCCCATTTATGAGTTTATAGTTGACTGCATTGTTTGGAAGTGTGACCTGGTTGGCAGAGTTGGGTTACTGGGGATGCAACCTGGAAGGATACATTCTTGTCTCTGGCTTCTCCCTTCTCTCTCTCTCTGCTTCCTGATCACAATACAGTAAATGGCTTTCCTCCATCATGCCATTCTGACATGCTGTTTCTGTGCCAGAGCTGGCTAACCATGGACTGAATCCACTGAAACTTTGAGCCAAAATAAACCTCTTTTCCTTTAAGTTGCAGATGTTGGGTATTTTGTCCTATCCATGGGAAAGTGACTAATATAGACACTCCAGGTTTTTAAAATCTAGTGTTTTGTTTTGTTTTGTTTTCCTTCAGTACCAGGGATCAAACTTAGGACCTTGTGGTTGTGAGGCAGGCGCACTGCCACTGAGCTAAATCCCTGGCCTAAAATCTAGTGTTAATATGGTATTATCTTTTTCCCTCTTCTTCTTTTAATGTACTTGTGGTTTTAAGCTTAAAGCAGTTTGTTATATCCAATGGACATTTAAACTTTAGTCTTTCCCTTTTTATTCAAACTGGTGATATCTGACCTTAATTGGAATGTTTAAATGACTTATCTTTAATATTTTATTGATATATTTTTATGTAACATTTTATTATTTATTTTCTGTTTGTTTATCCCTTATATTTTTTTCCTTTTTACCCTTTTCCTGTTTCTCTAACCTTAATCACATATTTTCAAACTTCATTTTATCTCCTTTGTTGGTTTTTTTAGTAGCAACTTTTTATTTTGTTATTTTAGTGATTGATTTAGGCTTTATAATTTGCATTTTTAAGTTAAAACAATCTAGCCTTAAGTGATATAATACTACATATATAGTTATACAAACTACACACTAGAAAACTTAATTTCTCCCTCACAGACTTTATCCAATTGTCACACATTTTACTAATACATGTTATAAATCCCACAATGTATTGTTGCTATTTTTATTTATTTAAAACATTTGTCATTTCATTAAAAATATTTTAAAGATATTCAAGCAATAAAAATATCCTACATATGTATCCATATAATCATTATTTCTGACGTTTTCCATGCTTTTGTACAGATTCATGTTTCCAACTAACATCTCTTTCCTTCTACCTGAAGGACTTTAAAATTTCTTGTACAGGTCTGCTGGTAATGAATTTGTTCAACTTTTGTATGTCTGAAAAATCCTTTATTTCATCCTCATTTTTAAGAGGTTTTCTGCTGAATATAGAATTCTCTATTGACTTTTTAATTTTTGGCCTTTTAGTGTTTTATTCTGATGCACTTGCCCATTTGTATTATTTGTTTCGTGTTGTAAATTTTCTGTGCTTTATCGTCAAGTGAACTAATTCCTTTTTTCTGCAATGTCTAATCTGTTGCTAATCTTATCCACTGTACTTTTTATCTCAGAGATTGCAATTTCACTTCTACAATTTTAAACTGGATTTGTATGTATCTTCTATATCTCTACTTAGTTTTGTGAATACATGGAAAACAACTGTGCTAATTGTTTTAATGCCCTTGTTTGCTAGTTCTAACATTTATGTCAATTCTAGGTTGATGTCACTAAATTAATGTTTCTCTTCATTATGAGTTGTATTTTCCTGCTTCTTTGAATGTCTGGTAATCTTTTATTGGATGCTAGACAGCGTTAACTTTGCCTTGTTAATTACTGGATGTTTAGTGTTATTGTAAGTGTTCTTAAGACTTATTCTGACATATATTTCAGTTACCTGGGGACAGTTTGATTTTGTTAGGGGCTTCTTTTCATGAGTTTTAGATGGAGCCCTGCCTGAGTGAAGTCTAATTGTTCCCCACCACAAAGGCAGGTTCCTTCTGAGTACTGTCCCCAGTGTGAATTTTGAAGTCTCCCAATCTACCTGATGGGAGCAGGCATGACCCCTACCCTTGTGTGCTTGCTACCCTGTTACCTCCTCCTCTTTGCCCAACCTTGGAAAGCCCCCTCTCTATTACTCAGTGTTCTTTTGGGCACTCCAAGAGGACTCCACAGGTCTCTAGGGTGCTTTCTCTGTGCTGCTCTTGTCTCTCTGCCACTCTGTGCTATGAACTTAGCCACCTTGCTCTCCCGGGACCCTCCACTCAATCTTAACTCAGGGAGGCAGAGAATCTCCCTGTCCCCCTTTTCTGCTTCATGGTCTATGATATCATGACCATGGAAAGTTGTAGAACTTACTTCAATTCCCATTTCTCAGAAATCACTGACTCACATGGCCTCCTATTCATTGTCTCTAAAACAGCGGTTTCAGTGCCCGCTTCAGCTGCACATATACTAAAACTGTGACTTCAAATACCTGATCTGATTTACCTAAGTGATTTGATAAATCTGATCCCTGTTTCTTCACTTTGGCCAGAAACAGAGGTACTGCAAAGCTTCCTGAGCAGAAAAAATGATGTGATAAATGCAAGCTTTGAGAAAATTCCAGCTGCTGATTCTGTATTGGACATCAAAAGGGAGCACAGAATAAGAAAAAGGAAAACAGGAAGTTTCAGGACCATAAATTGTTGAGGTTGTAATTCATTCTGCTCCTATCAGGGTCCCCTCACCTATACTTATGAGGAAGCCATAGCTCACTCAGTATAAGCCTAAGGATTATGGTTTCTGTCTGCTCTGACTTTGGGCCCTTAACTTGGGAAAAACTCACCATATGTGACAACCACACACCAAAGAGCACTATTTACAAACAAAGCCACAGTCCCTTCTGCTAGCTCCCTGCCTAGCATGTGTTCCTGCTCTTATCTCTGTTTTAGGCCACATTCATTCTTTCACAGAAAGCTCAACTGCCATGTCCACCAGAAAGCCCTCTCTTGACCTGCAGCCAGATGAGGAACCCCTCGCCTGTACCTAAGTTCCTGTGCCTTATCTGGTCATAGCATTCATCACACCATGTAATCATCATTTGTGAGCATGTCTGGATCCCAACCTAGACAATGAGCTTGATGGCAATGTGAGTAGATCTTCCAATACATTATAACCTCCATACCCAGCATTGTTGGCAGCTCAGAACAGGCATCAAGAAAGATTTACTGGATATCTTGGTAAAAGAATTAATGGAGAAACAAACAAAGGAAACTGGCTTCTGGTTCTCCCTAAACATTCCTGTTTCACTTTCTGGCTCCATCCATCTCCTATGGCTCTGGGTAACTTATCTGTCTAATTCAACAGAGTCCCTGGGCCTTGATCCAAGCAATCCCTTATTGCAGGATGATGACCAAGTCTTGCCTGACTACCTCCTTGAGAAGATGATCCTAGGAAAGACAAAGAAGAAACACTCTGGCCAGAAACTCCTTTGTGAAGAAGCCTCCTTCTTTCCCTCTTCTCTTCCATGTCCGAAGGTTCAGTAATAATAGAAATAAAGGGCATAGGATTTGTTTCTATTTGAAACAGTAAGAATAGTTTCTGAGACACAGAACATGTTTCATAGCCAGGACCTCATTCTATCCCAGCGCCCCTGCCAATAGGTACAAAGGAGACTCCCACAGGAGTCAAACTGTCTGCCTAAGAGCACAGGAATGTTCGGGAAGTGATGTCACCAGGACCTTCCACTCTAACACTCCTGGCTTGTGGGCCATGGACTTGGGTGTGGGCTAGTGAACTGGGGACACCCTGATAGCACCCGGGGAGGTTCTGCTTGTGGAGAGGAGCTGATGCTAATTGCAACGGCCTGTGAATTTATATTCACTCCAAGAACTGTCTCTATTTTGAATAAATAATTTCACACGCATCTCGTCTTTTTTTCCAACCACAGTAGTTGAATGCTATTCAGATTTTTTAAAGTTATAAATTCATGTAAAAATACAATTCCATACCATGCTTTTTTGATTAATCTTATCAAACCATATTACCAAAAGCTCAATTGCTATCATGAGTTTACATTTTGCTGATTTTTTTTCACAGTATTGGGGATTAAATACAGGGGCTTTTTAATTTTTTTAATTTTGAGAGAAGGTCTCTCAAAGTCACTAAGTTCCCAGACTGGAATTGAACATGTGATACTCCTGCCTCAGCCCCCCAGAGTGCTATTGATGTTCTTGATGGAAGTTTAACCTACTTAGAAAGTTTTCAAGCTTCCAGAATCCAGATCCGGGAGAGATGGTGCCCTGAAATTCACGGTCCAGTTTTCTTTAATCAAGTCTGCAACAGGAGTGCTGGAACTGAGATGGAACTCAGCCACTCCTAGGTTTGCCCTCCAGGGTAAGGGCCAAGTGCATTCCAAGGGCACAGGGTGGGTAAGAAGAGAAGGGCTGCCATCCTTTCCCTGAGGCCCCAGCACCCACCCCAGGGTGTTCAGCTGCATCCCCACCCTGCCTGTTCATGCTTCAGGAAAACCACAGGCTTGAGTCTCTTCTGTCTCCTGGTGGTTTGGGTGCCTTGGCTGCAGGCCTAGGCCCCAGCTTGTTCCATTCCACCACGCAGGTGAACACCTGGTTGCTGTCACTTGATTCTCTGACTCTTTCTGCAGGAATTCCTGACCTCTGTGTCCAGGGGCTGAATGGCCAAGGTGGACCCCCCAGCCCTGAGAAACTAGTCACAGACATGCCCGAACAATGTGGAGCTCTGTGCCAGCCCGTTCACAGGTCTGGACCCTCTGAAACATCAGAATGTGGGAAAGGGATTTGGGGTCTGATAGAATCCTCACAGTGCGGAGGTGGATGTATTCCTTACCCTCTCTGAACTTCAGTTTTCCATCTGTAAAATGGGAACATCAGCATACCTACTTTAATGAGTATTGGAAAAGATTAAAGAAAAGCATGTCAGCCTGGCATGCTGGCACAGGCCCGTAATCCCAGCACTCTGGGAAGCTGAGGCAGGAGGATCACAAGTTTAGTGCCATCCTGGACAACTTGGCAAGAATCTGTTTTCAAACAATGGGTTGAAGATGTAACTTCGTGCAAAGGCCCTGGATTAAGTTTACAAAAAGAAAGAGAAGAGAGGAGAGAGGAGAGAGGAGAGAGGAGAGGGAGAGAAAGAGAGAATGTCAGAGGGCCTGGCTCTGGCCCCAAGTCTCCATGTGGCTGTCTCTTGTGTGATGTCCTGTCCCTGGGCTTCCTTGAAGGACACATCGTGGCTGCGTCCCAATGTACCAGCTCCACTCAACTGTATGTCTCTAGTGGGGAGAGAGACACTAGTGTGGAATAAGGAGACAGGGATGACTGCACAGTGGGATGGACAACTCATGTGTAAGTGTGTGTATGCTCTCACACCTGTGCACAGAGGAAGCAGGCCTGCAGGAGGCAGGCTGCACGGCTCAGGAGAGTGTTCACCTCAGGGAACACCCCAGATTTCATGAGGCTACACAAACCATCCAGCACTTAAACATCACCCTAGACAGCCTAAAGGAATCTCAGGCTAACTGATCCTTTAAGGATTTGCTCTCCCAATAAAATGATGCCTCCAGACAGAAATGACTGTGGATTACAGGAAACTGAACCTGTATTTTTGCACACCTTGGACTGAGGATATGGAATACATGCCTGTCCCTTTTCCTTAGTCAGCGATGGTTTATGTCCTACACTTGAGTCTGAGTCTTGTCAAGGGAGAAAAGTTGGTCATGGGCCAGGATTTAGCTCAGTGGTTCTGCCGCCTGCCTCGAAAGCACAAGGTCCTGAGTTTGATCCCTGGTACCATAAAAAAAAAAAAAAGTTGGTCACTTTGTACCCACTGTATGTCCCAAACATCATTCCTGCCCCAGACTCAGTAAATATTATCAAAGAAAAAACTTCTTCTGGAGATACAGGGAATTGATCCCAGGGACTTCACACTGAGCTACATCCCAGCCCCTCTTCTATTTTTTATTTGAAAGACCATCTTGATAAGTTGCCAAGTTGCCCAGGCTGGCCTCAAACTTGCAATCTACCTGCTTCAGCCTCCCAGAGTGCTGGGATTACAGGTGTGGGCCAACATACCTGCCCTCAAAGAAAAATTATAAAGAAAATGAAAAGATATAGACAATAAAAAACAATCAGATGTAAAAAACAAATGAATAATGAAATAAGTATTTTCTTGGGCTGCTCCACAGGACGATGAGCAGCAAAGAGCCTCTACCCACCCCACCGACCACAGGCCCACCTCTGCACAGAAGGGCTCCTTGTCCTTCTTTGGAGCAGAAGCCAGACATGCTGGAACACCAGCCCAGCCCCAGCCCTGCCTCCCAGGAAGTTGGCACCAGGACTGGTCCTGGCCATGGTGCCTTGGTCCCCTGAGAGGCAGGTGATGGCTTGGGCTGAGCTGAGCCCTTCGTTTCCAGCATCAAGGTGGGTTGAGCAGATGCAGCTACTGCTGCTGGGTTGGGCTTGCCAGGGCAGGGGCACGAGGCCAGGCCAGGGAATATGCATCAGGAGAGATTTCAGGGTGCTCCTGGGGCTCCTGGGGTTGTGCTAAGCTCCAGGTCTGCAAGGATCAGGATGTGCTGGCCACTGAGGCAGAGGCTCCTGCCAAAGACAGGGAAGTATGAGGAGGCTAAGTCGGCCCCAT
Organism: Heterocephalus glaber; assembly: GCF_000247695.1. Next base: position 23,948,372 of record NW_004624732.1, on the reverse strand, counting down.
CAAAACCCCAGAAATAAATCAAGAGGTCATCAAAGCAGCTAGCACCTGTAGGGGGCTGGGGGAGCATAAGTGGTTTGCCAGCCCTGGGTCCTGAAGCGTGTGTCTTTTGGTAGCTCAGCCTCTATGTTTTTAGTCATCAAAACCTCAGCCTTCTTTCCCTTACTCTGTGACTCTGGGGTTGGATGCCACAACTCTCTGGGCTGCCAGCCTGCTCTACACCAGGCTCAGCCAATAGGGGGCCCTAGAGGGAGGCTCAGGGCTGGGGAGGAAGACTGGCCTTGGTCTCTTCTGTCTTCTCTTTTCTGTTCCCATGAGTGTAGTCGGGCCACACTTCTTAACCCTGGCAGCAGCAGGTCCTTCCCATGGCAGGGAGCCTCTGGTCCAAGCTCTTAAGTGAAATAATTCTGGTCTCTTCTCTTATTTCCCCACCCTTGGGATGCTGTCCATTTCCAGGAGTTATTACCTCCACCATAAATGAATTTCCTTCTTGTCTTTTCAATTATTTAACTGACAACATTATATCTAGTTAAAATTTTTATATTATTTTCTCTTTGTAAAAATCATGGGTTTAGTTGTTACCTATTGATGGGTCCTGGCTGACCCTTTAGGCTAATCAAACGTGCTCTATATTGTTTTCTGAGGATGAAATTATATGGCTTTTGTATTGGTTCCTGGCTGTAAGAACCTTTTCGTTCATGCTAATCCTTTTCCTTCCCTCAAGATTGCCTTTAGAGTCATAAAGTACCAATTTCTTCAAAAATCCAAAATTTGTCTTACTAAAGTTTGAGAGCACAGGTTTAGAGAAAAACAGAACTGTATTTGAATCCCAGCTGTGCTACCTGCTAGCTACATATATGGGTAACTTGCTTCACCTTCATCTATGAAGTAAATAACAGCACTTACTTTCAGGGGTGCTGCAAAGATGAGATGAGGTAATACAGACACAGTGTCTGGCATGGAGTAGCACTCTGAAAGTTGTAGCTGCTAATCCTTTTATTTGCTTTTGTTTCCATGGACACATCAATCAAATCATATCAATTAATTCATGGTATATTGGAATGTAAAGTCTGACTCATAGTTTTCTATAATCCACAACCAACCTTAAGCCTCAATAACACCTAGTACCATGCTGGGTACATCTTTAAGGCTTACAAAGTAATAATATTTAGAGCTAGGAAAGCCCAGAGCTTGTCTAGGGTTTCAGAGATGCTACAGGTGATGCAGTCTGAGCCCCTGAGGCTGGGGATCCTCAGAATATGCACACCAAGTGTACATACAGCCTCCAGCTGGAAAAAACTGTTAAGTCCAACAGGTATCTGCCTCAACCAAAGGAGGGGACATCCCAGGGAGAGACAGGTCTTTGCTTTCCTCATGATCAAGTGTCTGAAAGTGATGGTCCTGCTGCCCCTGCATCTTCTCTTGTCTCGTGTCCCAACATGGTTTCAAACTGCCTCTCCTCCCTGAGCATGCTTCACAAATGTGTTTTATCTTTCTTTTTTTTTTTTTTTTTGGTACCAGGGATCAAACTCCAGACCTTGCGCTTGTGAGGCAGGTGCCAGAACCACTGAGCTAAATCCCCGGCCCACAAATGTGTCTTTAAAAGGTAGTGCCCAGTGGAGAACACAGTGCTGGGCTGCACCCAGGGTGTGACCAGGAAGAGAAGGAAGGACCATCTCCTCCTATGGTCAAGCCTCTCTCTAATATGGCCTGAAATTACATCTATGACCACATATTTGGCACTCATGATCCACTCCTTTTGGGCTTACACTCAATTAAACCTCTGTATAAGTACAGCTGAATTATGAGAAAAAAAAAAAAAAGTAAGTGAGCATTGGGTTTCTGGTAAAATGACTGTGGAGTTTTTCATCTTCCCAAATTACCCCCCAAATAAACAGAGCATCTAAGATAGCGGAGCTAAAGACCACACACAGCATCTGACACAACTAGGCACTAAGGTTTCCCTAAGAATCTCCTAAAGTAAGGGAGTAGAAACAAAACTTCATGATATCCCCATCTGTGCAGAAGATAACATAGGGAGGCCATGGGCTTGTTCTGGCTGTGGGGATGGATTAGCCCCAGAGTTTCCAGCATGAACTGATTGGAAAGCACTGTGCGTCAATCTGAGATGAGCATTCGAGACTGGAAAGGTTTTGAAGGAGTCAGTATGTGGATGAATGCAGTGGTACCCTGATATGATGAATCTGATGGTGCTGGGGTCCTGTGGGCCTTATCAAAAATCAAAGTTCTTGGGGCTGGGGATTTAGCTCAGTGGTTCCAGCACCTGCCTTGCAAGTGCAAGGACCTGAGTTGGATCCCTGGTACCAAAAAAAAAAAAAAATCAAAGCTCTTTTCTCAGCTGGGCACGGTGATGCACACCTATAATCTCAGCTACTCAGGAGGCTGCGCCGGCAGGATCACATTCAAGGCCAACTTACATCTTAGCAAGACCCTATCTTAAAAATAATATGACAAAAAGGGCTGAGGATGTAGCTCAGTGGTAGAGCATTTTCCCAGCATGCATGAGACCCTGGGTTCCATTCCCAGCACCAAAAAATAAAATGGAAGGAAGGAAGGAAGGAAGGAAAGAAGGAAGGAAGGAAAAGGAAGGAAGGAGAAAATAAAAGAAAAATGTAAGAACCATCTATTTCCTGTCTGTAAGAACTGTACTCTAATTTTATACATAAATAAGCTAGAAGCAAAAGAAGACAGCATGCTACTGATCAAAAGAAAGTCATAATGCTATATATTATCTGATAAAAATAAAATTCAAAGCAAATAATATTAATAAGGATTAAAAATATCATTTTAATTAAAAGGGGCCCAATATATCGGGATTAATTATAATTCTATATATTTATGCACCTAACAATAGAGCTTGAAAATACATAAAACAAAAACTGAGATAACTTAAGAACAGACAAATCCACAATTGTAGTTGGATATTTCAATACCCTTCTCTCAATAACTGATAGAACAAACAGACAGATCAGTAAGTACATAGGTGCCTTGGACAACACTACCAACTAACTTCACCTATGTTCCAGAACAACCTAGGCCCCGTGTATGAGAACCAGCCCCAAGGTGCCACAAGACTAAGTAGGAGAGGCAGACAGAGATGCACGACTGCACAGAAGGCAATTTGTTGGGGGACTTATTTAAACAAGGATGGTCCTGGACAACAGCAAGATCAGGAAATGCCTGGGACATGGGTCAGAAGTAAGGGGAACATAAAGTGATCAGGACAAAATTGACTTATCCAATCTGGAATGTACCTGGTTTGTCAGCTACTATCAGAGACTTCAGGCACAAATCATAAAGATCCACATACAACTCTAGTGGTTTTGTTTATTTATAGTGTGTGGGGAATTATGTGGGGGAAACCAGCTAGGGTTACTCAGGGGCAACCATGCTGGTTACAACTCAAGATGGCTGCAGTAAGGTCAAGCTGAACCCCTACAACCTAATGGAATACCCCAGCCAGAAACAGTAAAACACGCTTACTGATTTGTTTAAATTCACAAGAAGTATTTACTAGGATAGACCATAATCTGATCCATAAAATAAGTCACAATATATTAAAAAGTTTTCAAATCAGAAAAGGTATGTTTCTTGACCACAATGATATTAAACTAGGAATCTATAACAGAAAGTTTTATGGAAAATATCCTAATATTTAGAACAAAACACATTTCAGGGCCGGGAATTTAGCTCAGTTGTTCTGCCGCCTGCCTCACAAACTCAAGGACCTGAGTTCGATCCCTGGTACCAAAAAAAACAAAGCACATTTCTAAGTAACTCACAGGAAGAGGTAAAAAACCACAACTGGAATTAGAAAGTATTTTAAGCTGAATGAAAATGAAAACATGGAATATCAAAATCTGTGTGATATAGCTAACGTAGTGGTTAAGGGGAAAATATAGCAATAAATGCTTATATTAGAAAACAAAGTTGCAGATCAGTAACCCAGGCTTCTAATTTAAGAAACCAGAAAAGAAAGAGCAATTTAAATTTAAAGAAAAATCAGGAAATAACAAAGATCAGATTAGAAATCAATGAAGTAGAAAACAGAAACAAATAGAGGTAGACAATAAAATCAAAGCTGGTTCTTTGACAAGATCAGTGAAACTGATAAACCTCAATCCAGACTGATCAGGAAAGAAAGACAGAAGACAGAAATCCTAACACAGTGTCAGGAACAGCATGCATCACATCAGTAGAGAGTCTATTATATTAAAAGGATAATAAAAGAATTTTATGAACAACTTTATGCCAGTAAATTAACAACCCAGATGAAATGAACAATTCCTTGAAATCCTATGTCTATTACAGTAATTTAATTTGTAGTTTAAACCCTCACAAATTAAACTCCAGAGCCAGGTGCTTAGTGGTGAAGTCTGCAAAATATTCAATATGGAAAAAATACTAGGGCTACACAATGTCTTATAGAGTAGTAAAGAGGAATGCTTTCCACTCATTGTATGAGGCCACATTACGCTAATATCAAAATGAAATAATTCCCAAGAAAACTACAGACCAGTACCCCTTATAAAAATAAATGTAAACATTCTTAACACAATTTTAGCAAACTGAATCCATACATATGAAAAGGACAATTCAGCATGATCATGAGCTTCACCTCAGAACGTAAAGTCAGTTTAACAATCAAAAAGCTATCAATTTTGGTTGGATGTGGTAGCTACTATGTCACCCCAGCTACTTGGGAAACTGAGGCACGAGGATCACAAGTTTGAGGCCAGCCTGGGCCATTTAGCCAGACCCTATCTCAAAATAAAAACGGCAAGGGGTGCAGCTCGGTAGTAAAGAAGCTACCTAGCATACTGAGTTCTATCCTCAGTACCCAGTATCTCACACACACTCACTCACAAATCTATTGATTTAAGGTGCCATATTAACAGACTAAAAAGAGGTATGGTGGTTTATGTCTGTAGGCTCAGCTACTCAGGAGGCTGGGGCAGGAAGACCATGAGTATGAGATCAGCCTAGGCAATGCAGTGAGACCCCCCATCTCAAAAATTTTTTAAAATACTAAAAAGAAAATTTCTCATCTTACCATGTAACATAATTACCTAAATAAAAGCATCATAAGGAAGCCTATAAGCTATAAAGAAGTTACTAAAAATATTAGGAAAGCCAGGTGTGGTGGTGCACATCTGTAATCCTAGCACTAGGGAGGCAAGAGAATTACCATGAGTTTGAGACTAGCCTGGGCCACCAGACCCTGCCTCAAAAAAAAAAAAAAAGGTCTAAAATGGTCTAGGACTAATAAGTGAATTAGTAAGATTGTAGGATACATGGTCAATACACAAAAGTGGATGTGTTTCTATATACTATAAATGAACAATCTGAAACTGAAGTTTTAAAAACAATATTATTTACAATAGCAATGGAAATGAAATATTTAGGAATAAATAGGACAAAAGATATGCAAGATTGTACACTTAAGGGGCCGGCGATTTAGCTCAGTGGTTTCATTGCCTGCTGTGCAAGCGCAAGGACCTGAGTTTGATCCCTAGTACCAAAAAAAAAAAAAAAAAATTGTACACTTAAAACTACAAACTTTACTGAAAGAAATTAAAGACCTAAATAAGCGGAGAGAGAGGAATTTTATGGTTTGGAAGACATTATGTCAATTCTCCCCAAATTGACCTATAGATTCAATATATTTGTAATCAAAATCACAGGAGGCCATTGCGGGTACGTGTAGAACATCACAAGAAGAGTCTAGAATTTTTAAGGAAATGAAAAGGATCAAAAACAGTTTTGAAAGCAAAGAACACTATTGGAAGAATTATGAAAGGACTGGGGAATCAGAAATAAGGAGAGGAAATGAGGCCGGGGATTTAGCTCAGTGGTTCTGGCGCCTGCCTTGAAAGTGCAAGGTCCTGAGTTCGATCCCCAATACCAAAAAAAAAAAGGAGAGGAAATGAACATTAAATACGTATTTTTCTGTGGTATTGGAACAAATCATTGTTAGAAGAGTTGGTACTGTGTGCTACAGCTATTGCTTGAGAAGAAGAGAGACTGGTGGATGTGTATGAATTTATGTTGATGTATAAATACGTAAATAGTTTTTGTTTTATCGGTGTTAGCTAGGAATGAAGGGGTATTATTTTATTTTATTTTATTTTTTGTGGGGTTTTTTGTTTTTTGTTTTTTTAAAGGGGTATTATTTTAAGTCAAGTGCTAGAAAAGACTCTCTGTCTCTATATATGCGTATATATGTAGCTATATATACGTAGCTATATATGACATATGTATATGGCTGATGATAATAATAAGTTCTTTTTTTTTTTTTTCTGTACCAGGGATAGAACTTGCGACCTTGCACTTGCAAGACAGGCAGCGGAACCACTGAGCTAAATCCCCGGCCCGATAACAATAAATTCTTAACAACTATTAGAAGAAAGACTTTCAGACTGCCAAACAACTTGGCCATATACTTACTATAAGAGATACGGCAGAAATAAAGATTCAGAAGTCTTATAAATAAATGAATAAAGACATACCAGTCAACGAAAATAAACTAAAAGCCGAAGTCATCATCTTCATAACTGTCAAAAGAGAATACAGAATAAAATGTTAAAATAGACAATACAGGCCATCTTATAATGCCACAGCCTCAAATTCACGATAAGGATTAACAGTTATGAATACTGACACACCCAGTAACACAGTAACTACAGTACCCACCTTTATTCCCTCCTGAGCTGTGAGGATGTGTTCCAAGATCCCTGCCCAGTGGATGTCTAGAACTCTGGGTAGCATCAAGCATACACTATGCTACTCAGAGTTTCATTCAAGTAATCATTTGTAAGAGAAGAAATGTGAGCCCTGACCAGATATTGAAAGATATTGAAATATTAATTGCTGTGACCCGCACAGTGTAGGGTCCGAATCCGGTAAGAGCCACGATGAGACCAAGATTGCTGTTGAAATCTGGGGACCCGGTGGAACCCTAGCTTGTCAGAAGCTAATGGCCGCCTGGAGCACCACGCGCTCTTTATTTAAAGTGGAAGGCAAACAGGAAGAGGAGGGGCAAATAGCGCTACGTGGCTTTGGTGGCCTAGGAGGAACATAGCGTGATTCTTTTCGTGATGGGGCAGGAAGGGAACAGGGAAGGATACAAGGTAACTGTCTCCTGGGGCTGTGCCATCCAGGGTCTACAGTATGAGTCAAACAGACACACTGTTTGACTCTAATTTATGGAGGAGAAAGGGAGCAGGGAGGAGAAGGGGAGCAGGGAAGAGACGAAGGACCATCTTCAGGCTCGGTCTGCAGCAACTAATGTTAATGTTTTAGGCATGATAATAGTGTTGTAGCTATATTTTAAAGGAACCCTTTTCTTTAGAAATATATACTGAGAGACCATTGACATGGTTAAGTCTGAGATCTGCTTCTTATTAATTCGGGGAGTTGTGGAAATGGGGAAATAGTAATTAAGATTGGTTGTACATTACATTATTGTTGAAAGATGATGATGAGCCAGCTGGGTTCATTACACTGCTCTCACTTTTTTTATGTATGTTTGAAAATGTCCATGAGAAAACATTTTAAAAGCAATAAAATGTGTCTAGGGTGGGAGATCGCTTAACTCACGGATACCAGGTGTGCTGTAAGCCCACCTCTTACCATAGAATGGGGCCACAAGAGCAAGTATTGTGCCTAGGCACAGCACTGCAACCCTGACCTCATTGGTGTAGCCTCAGATGTGTCATACCAGATCCTGCTCCAGCAGCCACCCTTCCTGCCAAGGAAGCTTCCCACTTCGGCACCACTGGTTCGCTGTTCGGCTGCAGAGGCTGGTAAGACTGGCTGGCAGAGTCAGAGACTCCTAGCATTACCTAGCATCACTGGAGGCCTTCTTCAGTGGTCGTCTCACAGATGGAGTGTTGGAATACAGGGCTATGTCGTAACATGCCATAGTCCCCCTCGGAAGTGATTAACGCAGGCCTCATGGGACAGGATTCATTCCCTCAAGAATGAGCTGTTATAAGAGAGCCTGGTACTTTCCCCGAATCCCTCTTCCATATGTGCTGCTCACCACTCCTGCACATGGTCTACCACTGTTATGCCATCCACTTCAAGGCCCTCACAGGAGCTGAGCAGAGAGAGACACCAAGCTTTTGAACATACAGAGCTGTGAGCTACATACACCTCTTTTATTTATAAAAGCACCAGGCCTCAGGTGTTTTGTTATAGCAACAGAAAACAGACTAAAACAAAATGGTTCTGTTTTAAATATATGGGTGAGTACATATTGAATGTTCAGTATTACTCCTTTTATGTATTTATCTCCAGTCACATTGGTTGCCTAAGGCTCATTCCCTAGTAGATTTCTCAGGCAGGCCTCATGTGAATTATATTCCCTGAGTTCTTATATATTTGTAAGTTTGTTATCTCTATACTCGAAGGTCCATTTGGCAAAACGTAAAATCCTTAGCTCACAAATTCTCTTTTTCAATACCTTAAAGTAATACTCATCTACTGCCTTTTGGCCATAAAAAAACTTCTGACAAAATGTCTGCTGCAATCCAACTTCTTTTCTTTAGAGAAAAGCCATTAATAGAAATTTCTGTGCTGTTTAACATGGTATCTACTAGCTACCATATGTGATAGGGACTGAATTTTTAATTTTAATTTTAGTGGTCACATGTGGCTAGTGGTAGAGGTGGTAGAGAACTTTTCTTCTTGGCCTTTCCACTTTGTCAAGTTTCTGAGAGGATGTCAGAGAAGGAGTTACCAGAACAAAGACAAGGTCACAAATAAGGAGTGAGTGAGTAGAGCAAATAAATGGATGAATGAGTGAGTGCCCCGATAATTAGTGTGGACACTGAAAAACTGTGTCATGGTGACACTGGCTGGGGTCTGGCATAATGACAACTTCTGTGGCCGCAGACATCCCTCAGAATTTTCTCCTTGGTTCTCCAGGAAATTAGACAGCCGTGTGACATGTGAGGACATTTCCAATGTCAAAAATTATAACCAACTACAAAACTTTTCTAAATCCAAGCAATAACCATCTCTGTTGTGTAAACATTCCAGGAGGAAAATGACTTCTCCCAGTGACCCTGGCTGTAAAATCCAGGACCACACTCACTAGGCGGCTTACTCGGCTGTTTCCTGCCCCAGCTCCTATGAAGTTCTGTGACTGTGGCACACACTGACACTCTTCAGGGACGACCCAGGACCCATCCTTGGGACCAAGGTCCCATCCTTTTCAGTGCTGAAAGATTGCCCTCACCTGTGAATCCTACTGCTCCAGACTGAAAGGAACTATTCACCTGCTGGCTGCTGGGAAAATCCTGAAATACCAAGCTCTGTCATCTGCCCTGTGTCTGTATAGATGTTTTCATTTTGCCCCACATCAGGGGACGAAAATCCAAAGACAAGCAGCAATTGTCTCCGTGTTAGGTGACTCAGGTCCCCAAGCGGCGCCTAGCAATCCAGCCCACCTGTCCCCATGCTGCCCCTGCTCCCAGTTTATCCTCTACCAGACTCACCTACCTATGAGTGCCCCAAAGCACCTGTGGCCTGACAATCTCAGACTCTGGCAGGCATCTCTCCTTCAGCCTGCCTCTTTATATCTGTTTTTGTGAATGTTTGGAAATGTACCATCTTCCCCTAGAAGTCTTCCTTGACTTTTCCAGCCAATTCAGATGCCCCTAACACCCAGGACCCGTCTCTGCCAAAGCTGCACAAAGCAGTGCTTAGGGTGATGGATTTGGGGGTCAGACACATCCAGGTCAAACCTCAGCTCCATTATTGACTTATGTGAACACAGGCAGGTCGTTCTGCCTCTAATTCCATTTTTATAGAATAAGGTTTATGAAAACACCAACCTCCAAAGAGTTTCATGACAATTAAGTGAGATAAGGCATGTAGGGCACTTGTATAGTATTTGGCATAAGAGATGCATTGGATAAATGATTGCATGCATTTGTAAATTATTATTTTAATACAGATGACTCTGTGATAAGCACAGTACTCATTTGTCTCCCTGATGCCCCACAGACTCAATTTTATTCCCAAATCCTAGCAGAGGCTGAGAACATAGAAGGGACTGAAATTATGTTTTAGAGAATATGTCTTCCAACAGGCCATCAATCAAGAAATTTTAAAGGTCTGGGTGTGGCTCCATGGTAGAACACTTATCTGTACGTGCAGGAAGGCCTTGGTTCCATCCCCAGGACCACACACACACACACACACACACACACATTAAATGGAAAAGGTGATAAAATTAAAATCTAACCAAGAGAAACTCAGAATTAATTACCAGATGCTTTGCCTCTGTCCACCATAGCTCCTCAAGGCTGGACTCCCAGCCCCCATTTTGGAGCTTCACCCTGTCCCCTGTCCCTGTCTCCTGTCCCAACATGAGGAGATGGTTGATGAGCAGCTCAAGCTCCACTCTCTCCCTGTAGCATGACACTCAATTCTACTGCCAGTACCAGGAAAGTAAACATCTTCATGGCCATTTTACAGATGAGAAAACTGAGGCTCACAAAGGTTGAATAACTGCACAAGAGTCCCAATTCAGTAAGTGGCAGAACCTGGGTGCTATGCCAAATGTGTCTGAAGGCCAAGTCCAAGTGCCCCTTCCACTTGGTCTGTACCAGGAGGCATTTGCTGAGGTATTGCAGAGTGTGATGCAGCTGCCTGCCCCCAGGGGCATAGTCCAGTGGAGAAAGGTCAGGTGCTCACCTGGAACAGTTGGTACCATGCAAAGGCAAATGTATGTTGGGTGCAAACAACAGAAACTCAACTCTGGCTACCAGGATGCTCAGAATCAACAGAAAGATGGAGAGCAAGGCTCAGGAAATGGACACAAATCAGTGGGGTCCCCAAAGCAAATACAGAGCCCCAGGATCTTCTGGGTAAGGTCCACCACTGTGGCTGGACACCAGGACCACTGCTGGCACCTGTGGGCACTGCATGGAGAATGCAACTGAACTCTGTTTCACGTCTCCCACTTGAGTATCTCCCTGGCAGGAATGTCCCTTGCCCATGTGCCCAGAAACAGGATAGGGACCATTGGCTCCCTTCAGCTTGTACAGTGGGTAGCTTATCTCCTGCCAGTGCTCACACAGTGGGGCTTTACTTTCAAGTAAGCCCCCACACCAAAGACGAATACCCACTGCAATGATTAAGAATTTAAAAACATGGATACAATGGCATGAGATCCAGACATTTAAAGGAAGGTCCCACAACGAGGGCTGGGAGAATTTAAGCGTCTTCATTGGAAGAAGTGCATCCTGACTTGAGCCCTTAAGCACACAGAAGATCCGGCTTCATTGGTGCTATGTTACAATGAGAAAACTGCAGCTAGGAGAGAGACAGGCCTTGCTGGAGGAGGCCAGTGTGTCCCCAGGACTGTCGGACTGTGCAGCGTGCGCATACCCCTAGCCCTAGGCACTGTGCCTCCCAGCAGGGACAGGGGAGCCAGAACACTGCGCTCCACTCCTGCTCCTTGCTTTTCCCAGTAATGCACTTATCCTTTAGGCCAGGCCTCTGAGAGAATGAAGTCACATATGATTACCCTCTCCAGTAGTGGAGGAGCCCAAAGCCAAGGTCACTCTGCTTTCAAGGACCTGAGTTCTCATAGGCCTGGTGCCGGCTCTCTGCCGTGATCCAGCAGGCATCTGTCCTCACCCAGTAGCCCTGCCACGGGAGGGTGTGGTGGAGCAACCAGGGGAATGGATCCCATTAAGTCTTGTTCGTCCACAGGAGGTAAGCCCACACCTGGCCATTGCTGGAACACTGCAGCCAAAAGTGCAGAAGGAATGTGTCTGGGAGAACAATGGGTATTGATTACTCTGGCATCTGCTGCTGGTGAGCTCAGGAGGCGGTTTGGTCTGGGGCTCAGGGTTGCCTCTTACTGGGATGCAGTTACTCATCACGCTGCTCCATCTGGGCCCCTGGGCTCTACTCGACACCCAGGGCCTGTGGCATCCCACCCGCCCTTGCACTTCTGGGAGTGACCAGTGCTAAACCAAGGCCTAGCACCACCCTCCTTAGACAGGGACGGGGGCCTGGACATGCCAAGCTTGCTCCTCCCAACCTTCTTTATTCTGGCCACACACACCACTGAGAACTTTCTAGACAGGGATGTGTCCATGCTGCATTTGCTGAATTGTCTAACACACATGAAAGAACAGGCGACCTCCTGCCTCACACCATGGCCACCTCAGTGGACTGGGAAGCAGAGGGCTTTGTGCGTCTCCAGCTTCTACCACCAATGCATAAGTTTTGCAGCCTTTCCTTGGTTCAGATAGCTATAAGATAGGAAATAGTGCACAGGCCTCAACCTTGGCACCTTACCTGCTTCCTGCTCCAGCCACCTGTGGCTCTGTGATCCAGAGGGTTCTGCCGGGGGGTCACCTGTTTACAACTCAAAAGGACGGCAGACTGGAGCAGCTAGAGGGATTCTCTCTCTTTCTCCCCCTGGTGATTTTGTGCAGCTTCCCAGAGTGGTACCAAGGGCTCTGCTTCCAGAATCCTGGCCTCTGTTCCCACCATCCTTCCTGCTACTCCTGTATCCATGACTTCAGCTTCCTGAGGTCACAGTCCCTTGAAAGGACTCACACTGAAGCCCAAGCCTTGGGCTCTGTTTCCTGGGTAGTACCAGATGAAGAGAAAGGGTTGGAGAAGTTCTTGAGCTTCCGCTCTGTGACCCATGAACGGTGTTCTTCCCAGAAGCCCTGAGACGGCCTGGTCTGTCTCACACCTGGCATGTGCCCTGCCACCTCTATGCACAGGGCTTCCTTGGTTCCTTCCCTGTGCAGCAGGGCTGCCCTGCAGAACTTCTTCAGGATTAAATGAAATAATATGTACAACACCGGGTGCATATGTCTGGCACTCAGTAAGGGCTCCAGAGTCAACAACCACCACCACCTGAGGCCTGGGCAGCCCATGACAGCAGAGGGAACCCTATGCACCCAGAATCCCACCTGGCAATACCACTGCATCTCCCTCCTCCACAAGCCCCGAGACCCAGCACTCACAGACTTGGTGATACATGCCCAGAACCAGGGCCAAAATTCCAGCAGGTGCTCAAGATCAACAAGCTTTGGGTTTCCTGGTTGAGGTCATGCAAGCACAACATGTTCCCTCTTTAAAAAAAAGAGGGAGAAGCCTCAGATCTTAGCCCTTCTGCTTCTGTGACACTCTGACCCTGTCCAAACCTCTGACCTCAATTTCCCCCTCAGAGGCCCCAGCCCATCCACCCAAAGAAATGGGGTGCAGCTTAGAGGGTCTTGTCCATGCAGCAGGCCCCACTTTGGCCTGAAGAGCTCTGAGGCCTACACTCTGTTCCCTGAGCCAGTGTCTAACATGGGGTATGGGGGAAACGGCCCCCAAGGACTTTGCTCCCACAGGATCCCTGCCCGCAGCGTCCACATTCATCTCCAGCTGCTCTGCAGTTTCAAGAGTGTAAGAGGGCAGCAGAGAAGGAGGCCGGAGCCTGGGGCCACTCTGGAGGCTGGCATGCATGGCCAGGGGTCAGGCACTGGCACTGCCCCCAGCCCACAGGCTGAGGCCGCAAACTTCCTGACACACCCCTTTAGAGCCATTGACCCATGAGGGTCCCTGAGTCAGCTACAAATTCTGCTCAGCCCACAAGGGCAGCTCCCGGTTGGCCTCCCACTCCCTTCTCTCCCCCTGGCTCCCCAGCACCTTCGAGGCCATGTGTCTCCACGGGACTTTGGAGTTAGTGCTACATAGGTCCATCCTCTGTGGCTCACTTCTCCGGCTGCCTTGTCTTTCTAGCAGCATGCCAAGACTCAAGCTTGCCGCCTCTAGGAGTCTCAGGCGACAGATGCAGACCACACAGCTCCAGCTCAATCTGTGCTGGCTCCCTTCCGGCTCACCAGGCTTTCAGGAGAAAGTGCTCTGAGGCCCCTCACTGGCCTCTTTGTCCTCCCCTTGCCCACTCTGTCCGGTTCCCCAGAGGCCGTGCCACCCTCTCTCACCATGGGCCCAGGAACAGTCTATTCCTGCTTATTGGGATGCTCTCCTCTTCTCTCACAATGACTTCTTCCTCATCTTTCAAGACTCAAGCTTCATCTTTAGGAAAACTTTGCTGATGAAGATGCCTCCAGGCCAGGCTGAGTCCTTCTCTGGGTACCTCAGAAGTGATGCTTTTTTTCTTTACCCATCATTTGCTTGCTTTTCTCATTCCATCCACTGTTTGGGCTCTTTGAAGACAATCTACATGTCTCCTTCATTCCCTGTGTGCCTAGGAAAGTCTCAGAATGTAGTAGATCTCAAAACATGTGTATGGGATAGATGGATGGATGGATGGATGGATGGATAGATAGGTGGGTGGATAAGTAGCAAAATCTCCAGAATTTCCTTATATCCTACATGCTCAGTGGAGTACTTTGAAAATACTAAGATCAAATTGAATTGAGAATCCCTCATGGGAGATAGTTTGCCCTTAGAGAATTGGCTTTATACATGCCATCAGCATTTGCTGCCAGCCTCCTGGATACCCAAAGGAGGAAGAAAACTCAGTAAATGAAAGTCCAGAGACGGCCTGCAGGAAGTTGGTCCAATCACCAAGACAGACTAGATCATCAGAGATAATTCACGGGCGCAGCAGTTTCCAAGGGGAGTGGTGAGGTGGGTGGAGGAGCTAGTGAGCACCCTCATCCTTTAGAACTCCAAGTTCTTCTTAACCCAGTCTTCTCATCTGTGAGATGAACAAAAACACGACACAGCTCTGGCGCTGACCCTCCAGCCCTGGATCTAACATTAGCCTGAGCCTAACTTTAACCTTACCCTGAAGGCTGACCCAGGCCCTGACCAACTGGACCTGCACTCTAACTGAGGTTCATTGAGAACCCAGCTGTCCAACTTTACTCTATTGGGGGTTCAGGAAACCATCAATGGCAAGGAGCCAGCAGAACCTGAAAACTCTGGCAGAGAAAGACTAGCAAACTCAGAGCAGGTTTGAGAGCAGCTATACCACAGCAAACTTATGGGCAGCCCCTGGCCGCTGGCCAAGGCCCTGGGCACAAGACCCAGATATGTCTGACACATATGTCCCTCTGGACAAGCAGCGAGGAGCAGCTGGACTTCCGGGGTGCCTGCCGCATGAACTCCACTGTACACCCTCTCCAACCCTTAGCCTGTACCCAAAGCCTCCGGCATGGGCCAGGCCTGCACATCGGCCAGGTACCTGGGCTGCCAGGGACCAGAAACATGCGGAGCCTGCCCTAGGCATCCATCCCAGTAGGAGGATGGGGCTGTCCCTCGTCACTCAATACTGATGGGGCATCTTTTTAAAATTTTGATTAGTGAGTGCGTGCTTATAGCACATAATGATTCCATTCCTTATGGGGAGTAGGTGCATGCACATAAAGCATCTCAATTCCTTTTATGTCTCTTTCTCCCCTCTCTCCCCCTCCTCCATCTCTTGATCCCTTTCCAATTTGCAAAAGATCCACCTCCCTGTTTCCTATTATCTACCTTTTATTTCTCTCTTTATTTATATTTTGGGTCTCTCATATAAGGAAAACCATGCAATATTTAAGCTTGTGTGTCTGACTTACCTCACTTAATATTACAGTCTCTGGGGCCGGGGATTTAGCTCAGTGGTTTTGCTGCCTGCTGCACAAGAGCCAAGGACCTGGGTTCGATCCCCGGTACCAAAAAACAAACAAACAATATTATGGTCTCAAGGTGCATCTATTTTCCTACAAATGACTCCAGTTTATCCTTCTTTATAGCAGAGTAGTACTCCATTGTGTATAAATGCCACATTTTCTTTATCCCTTCATCTGTGATGGGCATATAGGCATATATGATGGGCATATATCCTGTAAATATGGATATGCATGTATTGCCTGTAATATGATATCTTTAACTCTTTTGGGAAGAGACCTAGAAGTGGAATAGCTGGATGAAATGGAATTTCTAGTTTCAGTTTCTTGAGGACTCTCCATACTGATTTCCATAGTGGTTGAGCTAGTTGACACTCCCACAGCAGTATGGGAGGGCTGTATGAGAGGGCTCCTTTCTCACCACAGCCTTGAGACTGGTGATCTTCTGCAGGTCCCAAGCTCAGAGGACGGGTGTCCCATAGTCCACAGGTGTGGAAGCCTGCTGGAGGGGGCACCCCAGCTGCTGCACCATCTCTCCGTGACCCACACACGGACACCTCCTGATACGAGCAGCCCTGGGAACAGGATGGAAACCACTCTTGGCCCATGACTGACACCTTCTTTCAAAAGGTGGACCTTCCTTGGAAGAACCACCAGCATCCAGAAGTGGCTGAGTGCACATGGACATGGAACAGACAGCCGAATAGACAGCGGTGCTGCCCATGAGTCCACAGTTCTTCCTGGGCTCCAGTGCAGTGACTGAAAGCCTCCCTGCCGTGAGCATTGCTGGCATGGGGACAGCCAGCAGTTGCCTCGGTGGCCTTCCATCTGACTGGTTGTAACAGAAATATTCTTTTGTTAGATGTTACAGCAAGTAGAAATGCATTTGGCTTTAGATACTATGACAATTTCTTACCTTATGCTTATTTACTCATGGTGATAGGATGGCTGCTGCCCCTTCAAGACTCACAATCGTATTCCAGCCGGAAAGACAAGGGAAGGGTAAGTGGCCAAAAGATTTGTTCCTGGAAAAACTTTGTCCTTCCCTGGGGACTTCTTCTAAAATCCTGGTGTTCAGAGCTGTCATATGTTCCTAAACAAAAGGGAGAGTGCACAGTAGAGCCAACTTGTTCTAGTGTCTGCAGTAGAGGAAGGCAAGGAGAGACAGGCATGGGTGGAGGCTGGGCAAGCAACCAGCCATGTCTGTTGCTGTCAAGACGGGTTCTTACTTCCGGCCAGAGTGGGGCAGGGCCTCGCTGGTCCTCTTCAAGGGGCTCCACACCACTCTCTGGAAAGGAGAGGAAGCATTTAACCTTGCATTTAAGGACATCCCAGCCTCCCTCTGGGCTGCTTCCACATTTTGGCCATGATTTTGTTTTGGTTTGGTTTAGTTTTCCAGTTTTTTGATGTGTTTTGAAATAGGAGCTCACTGTACAGTCCAGGCCAGCCTTGAACTCGCTGTAGAGCCCAGGCTAGCCTTAAACTCTAGGTCCTCCTGCCTCGGCCACCTGAGTGCTGGGATCACAGGTGTGTGCCACCATGCCCTGCTCTGGTTCCAATTCTGAAGCCTTTCTTGGGAGCACCTCACTAGGGCTCTCAGATACTTCAGAACCCTGTGCCAGGTGCTCACCTGCTCCTCCTGGGGACAGTGCTCGCTCTGCCCTCTCCAAGCCATCCCAGGCCTCTCCCGGCCCAGCTGTCCTGCTCCTGCAGCTGGGGTGGGGGTATTGGAGGAACCACAGTGATCTGGCAGAGGCATCAGGAGAGAAGCGGCCCATGCCCACGGGGAGCTGGGACTCAAAAGGCTAAGCAGGGTGCATCCCCCAGTTTAAGGGCCAAGGTCCTCAGAGTAGCCTGACCTCCCCACATCCTGGCCACAGAGCTCTGGCTAGGCAGCCCCTCTTAGCACACAGTGACATTCTCAGAGCCAGGGGCAGCCTCTGGGCAGCAGCCTGGCACCTCTGTGCTGGACCTGAGCCCCTCCTCCTCACCAAGAGCATCCTTACTGTTCCCTGTTGGATGGGCTCCACTTGGTGCTCAGGGAACAGGAGTGACTCCCATGATACTCTCGTGGCACACTGGCACCCATGAGTGGTCAGGGCCAGGCAGGGTGTGGATGCATTTGAGACCAGTGGGTGAGATCGGTGAAACTGTCTCTCCACAAAGACCTTCTCAGAGCCTTCAGTGCATGGGGCTGGGGTGACTGACAGGAAGGTTCCGAGTACCACACTTCCCATCTTTATTTGCACACTTTCTCCTGCAGTGCTGGGGCTGGCACTCCGGGCCTTGCACATGCTAGGCAAGTGCTCCAGCCCTAAGCTGCATCTCCATGCCCAGCCTACAGTTCATTCATACAGAGTACACTCGTTCATTCGTTCAGCCGACACCTAAGTCCTGAGGTGAACACTGGGCATGGATGGACCAGTGACCTGGATGATGTGGCCCTACACTCGTGGAGCTCTTGGTCCAGTGAGAGACAGACACAACTTCCCTCTCTCCTTCCCTCGCTCAGTGCTGGAGGTTAGCATGCAGGGTGCATGTTAGGGGGCGCTCTGGGGCTCAACAGGGATAGGGATGAGAGGAAATGGGACGGCAGACGGAGGGGCAGTCTCCAAGGAGGCTCCTGGGATGCCCTGCAGAGAGGTCCCAGGTTGGGCAAGGGGCCACGTTGCTCTACCTCCACACTGTCACCACCTTAGCCCACCCCACCAGGTGCCAGCATCCTCTGCCCAGGAAGGAAGCAGAGCCATGGGCAGGGGGCTCTCCTCACTAGGGCAATGCCTGGAGAAGCTCCAGCACCTCCCAGTGGAGAGAGGGGCCCTCAGTCCTGATGCAGATCCAGGGCACATGGTTCTGTCCAGCACCCTCAAAACGCTGACAGCGAGGTGCGGTGCAGCCTGAGAGAAGGGGCCAGCCTTGGAGCCAAGTCCTCCATGCCTGCTTCTGCAGCTTGGCCGTTTGTTCAGCCTTTGCAGGTGGCTGGGGTGTAGCTCTGTGCTGGCATAGCATGGTGAGGCCTTGGGTTTGAATCCCAACACCACAAAGGAAAGAAAACAAAACACCTTGCAGGCTTGGGCAAGGTTAGTCATGTCAGTGCCTGCAGTCTTCCTGGAGGAGGTGACACTTGAGCTAAGGAAGGGGGCCGGGGCAGGAGAGCTTCCGGGCAAAGGATGGCACCATGGTGGGTAGAGGCCTGTGAGAGCTGCCCTGGGGAGGGCAGATGCCATGAGGGAGGCAGGTGGACAGGGGACCAGGCCAGGTCCCTGAGGGCCCTTAGGAAGGGGTCACAGTGGCTCCTGTCAGGGCTGGTCCAAGCACTTCGCCTGAATTAGTGCATTTGACCTCACGTTGATCGACACTTCTCTGAGGTAAGGACCACTGCCAGCCTGATTTTACAGAGGGGGAAACTGAGGCACGCAGGGGCCTACAAACTGTCCTCAGCCACCCAGCTAGCAAGTGGCACCAGGTTGTGTGGCTTCAGAACCTCTGCACCATCCACCCAGGAGCACCTCAGTCCCACCAAACCTCGGGCTACACCCTCCACTGCCACCCAGGGGCGATGCCAACGACCTAAAGCCTTCGAGCCTCCCAGCTGTCAGAGGCAGCTTGTCTTCCAGGGACATGCAGCTGGTGCCAAGCCCCGGGGTGGTGGCCAGGGGCCAAGGACATGGTTTGGCCCCAGAACATCACCAAGCAATTTCTGACGCCTTCAAACTGCTAAGAGAGGCAGGTGAGAAACACAAGAATGGATGGGTGCCAGTGACCCCAGGGCGACAGGAAAGCCCCCCATTCCTCTACACACCTGCCTGCATGTCCACATTCTGTCCACTCTGGGTATCGCCCAGGCCCTAATCAGGGTGGAGGGCCTGGCCCAGCCAGCCCGGCCAGTTCTGTCCTCAACCCCCTTCAGTCCCCAGAGCCCACACCCTGGCTGCTTCTCAGGCCTCTCTTCCTCCTCAGCCTTGGTGATTCTGTGTGCAAGATTCTCCATGCCCACTGGAGCTCCTTCTGCAGGAAGAGGCTCAGCCTGTCCTGAGTGCATTCAGCTCCAGCACAGTGGGCTCCCTGAGCTGTACCTGCCTCTGAGCAGGGCTCCAGGCAGAGCCCTGGTCTAAGGTCTCCAGTGATCAGCATCTGCGCGTAAGGGTGCTCCCTTACCAGCTCATCTCCCTCATGGATTTGGCAAACAGGATCAGAGCCATTGCAGGTGAACCAGACCCCACGAGGTCCTCACTGCATGCAAGGGCTCTCTTGTAGCTGGGAGAGAAAGTGGCCTGGAAGCTGAGGGCCTTAGAGGCCAGCAAATGACTAGGCCAGGCTTGCATGGGGGCTTTGGACGCCTGCTATGTGCAAAACCCCTCCATCCCACCTGGAACTCCTACAACCTGCAAGGAATGGACCGAGGCCCAGTACCTTCCTGACCTCACACACCAGCCACAGAGGGATGTGAGCCCAGTTATGAATAATCCACATCCAGGTGTACCAAGAACACGGGAAGGTGCGAGGGGATGGTGCCAGGTGGCTGGAACAAGATACACAACCCGAGGAGGTGACACAGAGAGAATGGGCCCTGGGAGAAGAGGTGACTCATCAGGACACATTGTGGGTTACAAAACAGAGCAGACTGCTGTCAGCCGAGACCTCGCAATTACTTTTTTCTCTTCCTTCCCTGCCCTTCCACTCCCTGTTCCCTGACTGCTGAGAACATTCTGTTCTTGTTGAACCTCTCAATGAACAGGGAAACTTCTTCTCTGGCAGACTGAGGGCCTCAGCTGACTGGGATCATCAGCTCCAGGCTGAGACCACACACAGGACCCGGGAGGGCCAGACTAAAAGGCACATCTGAGCCACCTCGTGCCCTGCAAAGCCCGGGTTCCCCAGGGCTCTTCAGTCAGGTTCAACCCTGGGCTTAGTCCCAGGCCTCTGTAAGGGGCACTGCCAGCTCTGCAGATTCATCTCCCTGATCCCTTGGGCACAGCCTGACCCTCCAACTCACTGGCTACCTCCATCCCAGCTGCCCAGGCTTGGCTCCAGCTCTGACACCATGAGTTCCACCCAGTGCAGCCCAAATCAGCCCAGTGTTTCAGCAATTGCCCAATGTGGCTGGGATCTCAGTACGGTGGTTGCCTTGAAGAATGCCCTCGTTTGTAGGAAATACAGAAACCCTTTGAGGTGAAAGGGCTTATGTCTGCCACTTACTCTGAAACTGACTTGAAAAATTTTATTAAGGGTTGGGGTAGGAGGGAGAGGGAGAAAGCAAATGTGGTAAAATATTAACAGTTTAAGGAAGCTGAGTGAATGATATTGGAAAATTTTTGTGCTACTTTTGAAACTTTTCTTTAAGTTTGAATTTATTTCTAGGGGCTGGAGTATAGTTCAGTGGGCATGTATGAATCCCTGTGTTCAATCCCAGCACCAAAGGTGGGGAGGAGGGAGGGAAGGAGGAAGAGAGAGAGAG
>NW_004624732.1:23845499-23927188 GCF_000247695.1 Heterocephalus glaber | reverse complement strand
GGAGGGAGAGGGGGGAAAGAGAAAGAAAGAAAGAAAGAAAGAAAGAAAGAAAGAAAGAAAGAAAGAAAGAAAGAAAGAAAAGGAAAGAAAGCAAGCAAGCAATGAAAAGACAAGTCTTCTTACAATAAAAGTTGTAGAAAGTGGGGTGGGATCATGAGTTTTAAGATCACACTACGCTTAAACCTCACATGCAGAAAGCACAACCAGCCCCCAAGCAGGGCTGTGGGCCCTTCCCCTCCTCTGCTGTGCCCTCACCTGTGTTCATGGCTGCTTCCCAAGTAGACACAGGGCATGGGAGAATAGGGACAGATCTTATCCAAGGACCGCTTTCCCCCATGCTGTACCCAGGCTCCACAGGGCAAGCTGGGGCCCTGCCCCAAGGGACTAGGGAAGGAGCCCGTGGGGCCACATGCACACTGCTCCTCCTAGGACCCTGCACTGGGGGTACTGTTTGGAGCCCTGAGGCTGGGCCTTCCCAGTCCCCTCACCCACTGGTCCCCCTCCCAGGAGCTGGGCAGGCCCTCTGAGAACCCCACCCCTCCCTGCAGGGGATTAGAGAGGAAACAGGCAGGGGCAGAGGGACCCAGACAGACCAGGTGGGTGAGCAGCCATCAGGACCTCTTGGTCAGCCTGACGCAGGAGCTGCAGGGTGAAGGGGGTTGAGGAGAGGCCCAGCCTTGTTACCTGTCCCTCCGTTGAGCACCTTCCTGCCTGGGCTCTGCTCCAGGTACGGGCAATGCCACAACACATGAAACAAAGCCCATGTCCATGGGACCCCGGTCCCAGCCCTCACTGAGGCTCTGTGATGTTCTTGGTCTGCTGTGGCACTATGACTTAGAGTAAATCAGGGCACAGAGCAAGAGTGAGGGTGGAGGGGGTACTGAAGGGTGATGCTCAGTACCTGTAGGGAAGTGTTCACATGGACCACAGTGTCGTGCTGTGCAGGGCAAGGCCTGCCTATGAGTCATAAAGGGAACACGGTGGAGCTGGAGGAAGATTTTCCTGCCCAGAGCAGCAAATGCAAAGGTCCTGAGGATGGGCACAGGTAGAGCACAACAGAAATAGCAAGGAGGCCTGTGTGGGTGGAACCTCACCTTCAGCCCCTCTTCACCCCCCAGAGGTTGAAGGATAGGGCTGAAAATCCTAGTGCTCTAATCCTGCCATTGTCTTTCCAGAGACCAATGCCTTCTAACTCAGGAGCATGCAAAAGACTTTCACTTTCAGGATCTGGAGGATGTTTCTTTCTCCTTTGGTGTTACTGAGGATAGGACCAGGGCCTTGCACCTTCTGGACAAGTGCTCTACCACTGGGCCGAGTGTGTACTGTATATTCCCAGCCCCAGTTCCAACGTTGTTAAGAAGCATGTGTGCCAGGAAACGGGTGAATACCAAATATGTGCTTCACAATATCACCTCAGGCTTTGGTATAGTACAAAAGAATCGTTCACCTTCTTGAAGAGGCCACCTATACTTTTTTATTTATGGCACTGGGATGAACCTGGGACCTTGTGCACGCTGGGCAAGCCTTTGTCCTCAGAGCCAGGTCCCAGCCCCAGGGTTTCCCTGAGGAGGTCACCACAGCTCTCCTGCTGTGTCCAGGCCTGGACCAGGGCTGGAACACCTGAGACCAGGTGAATCAGACCCTGGCCCAAGGTCTCCTGCTGGGGCTGAGAGAACTGAGGACAATGTTATACCTCCAAAGCACCAGGTTTGAAAGAGGTCCTGGGGATCCCCTACAGCAGGTGGGTGAGGGCGCCCCACAGCATGGAGCCAGAGAGCAGCACTGTCAGGTGGGGTGTGACACCATTCTGTTTGCAGGATCAGAAGGTGGTGGGGGAAGGAGGCATCAGCTCAGGCCGTCTCCACACAGGTGAAGAATGTCGTGTGCTTCCCAGATGCCATCACCCTGCAGCCGGGCCTCTGTCCCCAGGAAGCAGGTGCAACTGTCCTTATTGAATAGCCTCGGAGCCCAGGGCCCAGAGTAGAGCACATAAGTGATCAGGCCCAGTTCCTTAGCTGGCCCAGGTGTGGGGTCCAGGTTTCACAGGTGGCAGCAGGGCACATGCTCCTGGGCCTGGGCTCCTTGCACAGTGGCTGACAAGAGGCAGGGAAGGCAGATGTCCCCCTCTGCCCCCACCCATACTCATGGGAGCCTCCTCATTTTGTGGCCTCTCAGGCAGAGGAGCATCAGTGAAGAAGGACCACAGGGAAGTGGCCTTTGCCTGGCACGATGGCCCAGGGTGTGGGGTGGAGACAAGTGAGGCTCCAGGGAAGGCACCGTATCTCCTTGCTCATGCAGGCACTAGGAACATGGCCCCACAAGAAAGCACTGCCACAGCCAGCTTAGGAAGAACCAGAAGGAAGGCAAGTGGGGAAGAGGAGGAGAAGGCAGAGGTGCCCAGATCCCAGGAACTGCCCACTGCACTGGTTACACCCCAAGGGCAGGTCCTTCTCTTGCAGAATGGCATGTTTCACTGACTGCGTTTCTTCTTCTTTTGTCAACCTATCTTATTGTGCAATGTAACACATGTACAAAAACAGGTCCCAAACAGATGCACAGCTCAATGACTTATCACAAAGCGAACACCCGTGAAGTCACGACCTGGTCCAGAAATAGTCACCAGTGTTCCCCTAGAACTGGGGCCAGCTTGGCCCACTCTCCTGACATTCAGGTACTCAGGGCTGTGCCCTTCCTCTGGATGTCCCACTTGGCATCCTTAAACATTACCTTTGGTGGCTTGTTCACCAGGCTTCCCCTTGTCTCTTGTTCCTCCCCTCCCCGCCCTGTCTGACAACCATCCTTCCTACACATCTGTCACTCGCTGCAACCACAACTTCAGTGACATTTACATGGCAAATGTTGGCTGGGCTTTGGCTGCTCTGGCCCAGCCTCAAGTTCACCAGCAGAGCACTGAGCAAGTTCCTGTGACTGAGGCTCCTGAGCTTGATTTCACCCTGTGCACCTCTTAATATGACTGTTTACCTGCCCCTCTTATCACGCCCTTGCATCCTTTATTAATACACAAAACTAAGTGAAGCTCCTCTGAGTTCCCACCCTAGCAGATCATTGAATTTGAAGAGGGATCATAGGAACCTTGGATTTGTAGCCAAGCGTGGGTCACCTGGAAACTCACTGCTTGCAATTGAAAGTGAGGTGGTGATCTCACAGGACCGACCCCTTAACCCTTAACCACTCCAGGTAGGTAGTGCCAGGATTGAACTGTGAAATGCCCAGTGGTGTCCAGAGTTGGAGAATCAGTTGGTGTGGGAAGGGAAGTACAGAGAAAGCAGTGTGCAGGGCTGGGGATTTAGCTCAGTGGTTTCACTGCCTGCTGTGCAAGCACAAGGACCTGAGTTCAATCCCCAGTACCAAAAAAGAGAAAGAAAGAAAGCAGTGTGTATACCTTGGGACATGGGCAGCTGGGTTCCTTTGCAGAATGGATGGGCTGCCACCACGTCAACTGCAACCCTTAGGTGTGTAGCTTCTTTTCTGTGGACCTCAATTTCCCCAGAAACACCAACAGTAACAATGCGAGGAGTGTGGACCAGCTCAGTTACCACCTCAGCCCTTTCAGAAGTCTGCAGCCCCGCCAAATGCCAGTCTAGCCCCTCAGAACAGCTCTGGGTTTTGTTTTCTATTTCTTGTAGGGTTTTTGCAGTACTGGAGGTAGAACCCCAGGCCTCTAGAAAGCACTCCACCACTGAGCACCACCTCCCAGCAGCCCTTTTTATTTTGAGACATGGTTTCACTAAGGTGCTAAGTTGCCCAGGGTGAGCTCAAACCTGAGACCCTCCTGCCTCAGCCTCTTCAAGCTATACCATGGATGCTGAATGTGCTCCTATGGCCTGTTTCCTTCAGTGATAATTTTGAAGGAGTCAGTATGCAGCATGCAGGCCTAACAGGCTTCTACGTCCCTTGTATCAGTGCCTCTCTAGGATTGTGTGCCTCAGCTCTGGCTGCAGTCCCATCACATAGTTGTGTTATGCAGGACAGGTATCCTCCCAGCCAGTGTCCATCCTCCTAGGGCCAGAGACTTTCAGGAAGAGGCGGGCGCCCTTAGCCCTGCCTGACAGTGGGTCGCTGTGTGCACAGCCCAGCCCCTCACTGTTTTGCCTTCCAACACTTGGCCACTGGGCTTTGGAAACTTCCCTTTTGTCTTTCCAACAACAATGCACCTTTTTTCTTAAAGGTAACAGTGCACACTCAGGTTTGTCAGGCAAGTAGAGCTCATATGAAGATTCTGAAGGAAGCAGGAGGCCACGGTCACCCCTTCTTAACTATGCATCTCCCCCAGCAGCTGCAGAGTAGAGGTCACCAGAGCACCCCAGACTGCAGTGCCCAGCACACTGCGCTGCGGCTCAGAAAGAGCAGTGGGTGCAGTAGCAACAGCAGGGTGAAGATCTGCGGCAGACCCTAAAGATTTACCCACTCTTCACCCTTCCTTTCTTCTTTTTTGCTTCCTTTCCTTCTTTCTTCTCTTTTTTCTTTTTCCTTCCTCTTCCCTCCCTCCTTTTCTTTTTCCTTTCTCTCTTTCCTTCCTTCTTCCTTCGCTCCTTCCCTTCCTTTCTCCCTGTCTTCTCTTTCTCTCCCCATCTTGAACAATGTAATTATGTCATTCACCCTTTCTTCCCCCACATCCTCCTTCCTTCCATGCCACTATGGCAGAGAGTGCTGGACCTACAGCTAGACTGTATTGCCCACCCACCCACCCACACTGCTAGTGGGGCCATGTGAGTGTTCCCTACCTGCTTTACTGAGAGGCAGTGACTGGCACTGCTTCACTCCCAGGCCTGGCCCCAGGAACCTCCCCTCACCCCTTGTCCCTTCCTCCACCTGGAAGAAACAAAGGAGCCCGTGGAGGCTCAGAGGCCCCCTAAATGTGAGAACTACACAGTGGAAGGAATGGGGTCCCTGAATGATCACCTAGAACACAGCCCTGGCTGGTCACATTGGCCTGAGATGGGGAGGGGAAATAAACCTGTGTATGTTTAGGACACAGAGTTCCTGCTGGCCCTCCATATCCCTAGCCCCACATCTGTGGATTCCACTTATTAAGGATGGAACACATTTAGGGGGAAAATTGCATCTGTACGATCAGGCGGACTTTTTATCTGCCATCGTCCCCTAATGAACACAGATGCAGAGCCTGGACTTGGTGTTCTGTGTTACCAGCCTTCTGGAGATGATCTAGAATACAGGAGGAGGTGGGGTGACATGCCGATGCAGCACCCTTTTCCACAGAGGACCTAAGCACCTGTGGTGCCCATGGGGATCCTGGCACCAATGCCCCTCACATGGCCATGGCACGAGACTCTTTCACTATTCCAGGATACTTCCAACTTATATCTTTTTCTAATAATGATTATCATAGTGGTATTGTTTCCAAACCTTAGGAGTCTTTTTTTGGGGGGGTGGGGGGACGAACAGCAGTTTAATTCCTCTGGCACTATTCGACCCTTAGGAGTCTTTTTAGTATCATCTGTTTGGAACAGTTTGCAGACAGTTGAGTTAATCTACAGACCCGTGCTTCACTCTCTGAAGTCACTAGCAACAAATAAGACAGTACCCAAAACACTACTTAGAACACTGTGCTGCCCAGGGCCTCATGACCCCTCTCCTGGGGTCAGATTTATTCCAAAACACAGACGCCCCTCCCTGTGGGGGCTCAGGGGGAAAAGCCAGCCAAGGGTCAGGACAAAGCTGGGGAGGTGCCTCAGGGCCCGGGGGACGTGGGTCGGTGTCTTGGTGAGGGTGAGCCCCAGCTGGGAGAGAGACCCAGCTCCAACAAGCCACTCCTTGCAGCGGTTTTCCCAACAGTGACAGAGGCCATAGTAGTGGAGAGTCCAGGGCCTAATGAAAACTCTCTCACTGTCTTGATTATGTTGTTTTTAGTACTAGAAATTGAACCCAGGGCCTTCTCACTGAGCTACATTCTCCAACTCACTTTTATTTTTTATTTCAAGATAGGGTCTCACTAGGTCACCACATTTCCCAGGCTGGGCTCAAATTTGCCCTCCTCTGGCCTCAGCCTCCCATAGTGTTGGGGTTACAGGCGCACACCAGAGCAGCTGGCCACCTTCAGTATCAATTCATGTAGGATATTGGTGTATTTATGTATCTTCACGATGCTGTCCAAAGTAGGGATTACTGGTCCCCTTTAAAAGAAGAAAAGGACCAGGGATTCAGAAGATGAAAAAAACCAGCAGCCAGGGATGTCTGAGGCAGAGCCTCCCTCTATCAGTTGGGTCCCCAAAGGGCCAAGGGACAGAAGTCAGGACACCGTGAGGAAGGGACGCCATGCAGGCTTCCCCAGGTATGGGTGACCAAGGAGGCAGGCAGCCTGCAGAAGCCTGGAGGCCGGGTGTGCAGAAGCTGGAAGGAGGGTGCTCAGGCCCAGGGCCAGCAGCAGGGCCAGCAGAGAGCCGCACGCAGCTGTGGAGAAGACACGGTTCAGTGACCTGGAGTCCCCTGGTCAGGGTGGGCTCCCAGCTGAGTGAGGGCTTCCTTAGCTGTGAGCCCCACGTCTGCACCCTGTCCCTGTCCCAGAGAGGCAATTGAGGCAGTGCTGGGAGGGGGAGGGGGCTTGGCACATCCCTTCTGTGGGCCCCAAGGGCACAGTCGGAGGCTGTGGGGAGGGGACCTTTGGTGCGGCCAGTCCCAAAGGCACACACACCTCCCAGCTGGCCTCCTGTCTCCTTCCCAGCCAGGGCCAGCACCTTTTCCAGGACGCATCTGCTCCACACCTGCAGCCCCAGAGCCACACACAGGTCTCTGGAGGCACAGACACAGGTCAGAACCTGGCTCTGCCTGACCAGCTGTGCAGCCTCCAGGAAGCTCCTCAGCCTCTCAGTCTCTGCTCCTTGTGGGCAAAGTGGAGACTTTGCCAAGCTGGATAAGGTAACTAGGAGGAAAACTTTCCCTGTCCCCTCTTGGCCTGTGAATTAAAATGACAAAGGCAGATTAGAAAGAGAAAAGATGGCTTTTTATCCACCTGTGGATGTGGGAGTTCACATAAAAATGTGACTCAAGAATGTAATTAGAGTTAGGACTTACAAATCTTCCTACAGAGGGGAGGGGAGAAGAAGAAAGGTGCTTACCGGAAAACAAGTTACTTTTAGGGAAGTTAAAAGGGCCCTTGGGGAGGAGAAGCAGATAGGGCGGTCTGGGGACAGTGCCTGTCTGCGAGCTTTCTTGACCCCCGCTGACTTCTTGGCTCCTCTCAGTGATAGGAGTCGATCTCCCAGACTGATGACAAAGGAGTTCTTGGGGAGATCACACTTTGGGAAGATAAGGAGAGGTCAGAAGAACAAAAGCGAGATCCTCTTCCCAGTGGCCTGCTCTGCAACCTGCAGAAGTATATGGGATGCAAGGCAGGTCCCTGCTGGGGGCTCTTTCCCAGGCTCTTTCTCTGTCATGCTGAGGATGGCACTCAGGGCCTCACATGTTAGGCATGTGTGGCGCCCTGAGCTATACCCCAGGCCTTCCCAGGCCTTCCCCGGGATGACCCCTCAGTAACCCTCTGCCCATACCTCAGACTCCTCCCACCAGCCACCCCACATTCCAGAGATCTGTTCTCTGTGCTCTGGACTGGCACATTAACCCAGTCCTGTCGGGACATGCCAGCTTACTCACTGCCAGGTCCCCTTCCCTGGGGCCATAGGGCCTCATCCTTCACTTGCCAGTCACCAATTTGCTATCATTTACTCATTCAGCAAACACTACCGGCCAGCTTCTCCCTGCCAGGCCTTGGGCTGACCCATCTCTGTTCCCTAAGAGCTCTGCTCAGTGAGAGAGGCAGACAGAAAAACTGACAGTCACAACCTGGACATAGAAGCCATGGAGGCCCAGAGCAGGAGCTCAGAGGGACAGCAGACCTGGCAGGCTGTGTTGGTGCCAGGAGAAAGAAGCCTGCTCCTCCAAGTCAGCCTCTGGGGTTGTCAGGCATCCCCAAACTTATCCTGGGCCCTGTCCCCTTTCAAGTGAATTTAAATACTAATCCTGCCCAGTCAAGGAGGGTTAAAGTCCAACCCTGCCAGCTCTGAAAGCTGGGAGGGCTGGAGAGCCAGGGAGCAGCTGGGGCTCTGGGCTAGTCCTGGCCCCGCTCAAGGGACACTGTGTGGCCTGGGCAGGCAGAGGACCCCTGTGCAGGCTGAGCCCTGGGGCAGTTCCACCTGCCTTCTCTCATCAGGGTGAAGGCCAGGGGAAGCCTGCACAGCTCCAGCCATAGCTCAGCAGGGAGGACTTGCTCAGACACTTCTCCCTGAAGTGGAGACACTTCTCCCTTCTCATTCCGCTTGGCATCTTAGAGTGTCCCCAGGCTTCGAGGAGTCCCCGGAGCCCTAGGGCGGATTTCCTCCCACCTGTAGGCTGCCGGCAGTGACTCTCTCAGGTTATGTGAGCTTGGTTCTCCTGAGCCAGCCTCCCAGGGCCTATCCTGACATGCTCAGGTGACATCTCTATCCTACCTCGAAGAGCCCTGGAAATGGCTGTTTCACCCCATGGCTGTCTGGTCCTCCCCATGGACCACCACAGGCAGGGACAGCACAGCCAGCGTGTTCCAGGCTTCCCAGGACTCAGATATGCTTGGTGTGACTACTGGCCCCGACCTAGAGCAGACATAGGGCTGGAGGGCTGGCATCTCCCTGCCTGAACCAGAAGGTCCCTCTGCATCCCCTGGGACCCAGCTCCACTCTGTATGCCCTGAAGTGAGGATGAGGGTCCCACAGTTGTGTTGCAGCTCCTCAGTCTCTGGGTGACCTTGTGTCAGCTGACCCTGATATTCTCTGTCCCCTCCTCTCTCCCCACTGTAGCTCTTACTCTGTTTGCATCCCCAGTGACTCCCCCTTCCCTGCCTATTATACGAAAGATCCAGAGTTCCGGTCCCAGTGCTGCCAAAGAAAACAGTAAATAAACAAAGTATGTTGTAAATTACTCATTAAAAAAATACAAACCCCTGCTTCCTACTGGCTTACTGTGTGCCAAGGCCATTGAAATATTAACCAAACTCATTTAATGAGTGTGACGATCCTACAAGGCTGGCAGAGTATTAGTCCCATTTGAAGGATAAGGAAAGCAAAGCACAGAAAAGTTAAGTAACCTTGCCCAGGGTCACCAAGCCAGGAGCTAAGTGTGAAGCCAGATGCTGTTACCTACTACACCAGGGTTCCCCAAAGTGTGGATCTCAGTCCAGCAGCTTTAGCATCGTAGTCTGGGAACAGGTCAGCAATCCAAGTCCGAAGCTCTGGGGCTGGCACCTGGTGAACCATCCGTGCAGGGCCTTGTGAGGCAGCCTAAGAACTCAGCACAACATCCTGCTCCCCAAATCCTAGCCAATCTGTGCAACTGCTCTGGGAAGCTTCACACCCACACTGCAGATCGGGGAGTGTTTGCTGGAACAGCCTTAGGCATGGCTCAGCTCCTACATGGGGGGGCAGCTGGATGAGGCTGTGTCTCAGTGGAGCCCAGCTTCCTACTTCCCTCAAGGACTGACAGGAGGGAGCCACTGCCACAGAGCATTGTGGGACTCTGAGCCTCCACCCCCAGAATGTATCCTGGGGCCAACAGACCTGCCAGCTTCTGCATCCCTCTGATCACACCAGAGCTCCCTGTGGGGGAGAAGCCGTGCAGCCAGATAGGGCAGCCAGTGACCCAGCCAGAAAGAAAGACAGGGTGTAGGCCACTCCCAGCACTGGCTCCATGGCTCTGGGGCCTTGATGAGCTTCCTAGTTCCACTCTAAGCTTTTGAACCTAATCGCACTGCTGTAGATTGTTCGTGTTGCCCCAAATTAATATGGCCCTGTCACTGGAGGGGGTGGGTTGTCTGGGGGGTGCTTAGGTCCTGCAGGTGGAGCCCACATGAATGAGATTAATGTCCTGACAAAAGAGGTGCAGGGAGACCATTTACCCGCATGGGGACAACACAGAGGACCCTCTGCAAGCCAGGAAGTGAGCCCACACCAGACACTAAACCACTGGGGCCTTGATCATAGACTTTTCAACCCGCAGAACTGTGAGATGAGAAATGTATTTGTTGTTTTTAAGTCCCCTGGTTTGCAGTATTTTGTGACGTCGGCCTGTACCAACTAACATACCCCTGAGGCTCCTTAGCTGCAGGATGTTGAGGGCTGTTTCCCACTGTGCTGAGAACTCAAATCTGAACAGTCCTGCACACATGCACACCCACTGTGCACAGCTGCACACATGCAGACCACGCATCCATGTACACATGTGCACATATATGTATACTCACATGCATGCCTACATGATACTCAAGGCCTCAAGTCAGTAGAGCCACAGAATAGGACACAGCCCACCAGCAGACCAAGAAGTCGCCTTGGCGGGTCAGGACCTGAATTTCTAAAGAAAAAAATCCAAGTGTTGTTTTGTGAAACTGCTCTTATGTGAGTGTGTACTGTGACATTAAAAATCCTCTGGCCCAATCTCCGACCATTCCCACCACCCATGGTGTCTCTCATTCAGCTCTGAAGGCTGCCTTCCCGGTCCTGGGCAACCCCCACTTCCTACTCAAGGCTCCACCTGGGCTGCTCCCTCTCCTGGGGAACTGTGTCCCACGCCACCTTTTGCTTACTGCCTCACACAAGTGGTCTTGTTTCAGCCCCTAAATGTGCAGGGCAGGGCATCCTGTGCCCCAGAGAAGAACAGTCAGCAAGGGGCCCAAGCCGGGAGCCCCAGCTTGGCTCTCTGCCCCTCCCTGAGGTGTGCAGCAAGCTGAGCAGAGAAGGCGACTGCCAAGGCGCAGGGTGTGCTGGCTGGGGTGGAGGACAGAGGAGCTCGGGAACTATGTGGTCTGGGCAGGAAGGTTTCTGAGCAGGGTCGGCGCTGCCAGAGGGCACAGCTACACTAGGAAGGCTGGAGGTGGTCAAGGCTTCATCCCTGGCCTCAGCGGGTGGTAAGGGGTTGGGAGGTAGCACTGCCAGGGCGACAGTGGCCAGCACAGCCCACCCACTGATCTCACTCTATAATTCTCGGCTTCTTGTTTAGGGTGGCTGCTATTCAAACCAAACCAACAAAAACAGAAAAAAAAAAGTGTTGGTGAAGATGTGATGAGACTGGAGCCCTTCTTGAGCGTGGCTTGTGGCAATGTACAATGATACAGCTACTCTGGAAAACAGTATGGTACTTCCTTTAAAAAATAAAAATAGAATTCCATATGATGCAGCAATCCCACTCTAGGTTTACACACAAAAGAACCAAAGCAGGGTCTTCGCACACCATATAGATAGCAGCACTATTCATAACAGCCAAAAGGTGGAAGGCAGGTGTCTACTGATGGATGAGTACACAAAATGCTGCCTAGCCCCGAAAGGGAATATTATTCAGCCTCGAAGAGGGAAGAGATTTTGATAATATCTGCTGCAAATTAAGGCAGACAGGAAAAAACAAATACCGTATGATCCCATTTAAATCATGTGCCTGGCACCATCAAACTCATAAGTACAGAAAGTGGACAGTGGCTGCCGGGGCCTGGGGGGACGGGGGTTAGTGTTTCCTGGGTGCAGGGTTTCACCGCTGCAAGATGAAAGCCTGCATCTCTACAGAAGACAGAGATGGCTTCCCAATGAGAACAACTTAATGCCACCAACTGTGCACGTAAAACGGGTAAAGATGGTGAATTTTATGTTTAGCACAGTTTAATAAGCAACACAACTGAAGGCCTGAGCCACAGGGGTTTCTTTCAAATGAGTTTTATTTGCATTCCGAACAAAGCACAGACCCCACCTGCAGCTTTCTCCTCTGCACAGCAGTACAGGAACAAATGCAAAACACACTTCACTTCAGGTACAAAAACAATATGGTAGTGTGACAACTTAGGTCTCAATGGCCACCTCCCCATGACCTGTCAGCACTCACCTGGACCACAACCCTTAGGAAAAAGTCAGCCAATCTAGAGAAAGGTGGGCAGGATACACCTGAAGAAGGAAATCACTTCAAATACAAAAACATTAGAGGACACAATAACCAGTGCTCACTTTGGCAGCATATATACTAAAAAAGCCTGACTTCTCCGTGTAGACTTCCTCACTGCAAACCTAGGCTATGGGGGACTTGTCCCATGGAGCTGGAGGGAGAAGCCAGGGACAGCTGAGCAGAAGCAGGGGACACAAATCCAGTCCGCAGTGGGGAGCAGTCAGCAGCAGCTGCTGCTACCCGTACTACTAATGGAGGATAGAGTCACATTGCTGCAGGAGGCACTTGAGAGCAACCTGAGGAGTCCACGGGGGTTGGACAAGCCATAGGGGGCAGGACCACACCATCTAGACATATCCCTCAGTACCAAGGGCTTCCACTTTCAAGGGAAGCCCCATCCCAGGGAAGCCAGGGAGCCACCCACAAGTCACATAGCAGGACACCTGGGGAGGGGTCTGCAGGCCCCAGCGAAGCTAAAAGGCCTTCTGTGTGCCCACCAGGAGGACAGGAGGTCAGAAGCTTTCAAGGATGGCTCCTAGGCACACAGAAAGCGAGCCACAAAGGCAAGGGGAGTTCAGAAAACTGCTCATTCTAATGTATCTCCTGCTTTTGAGCTCACTCGAAATGTTTTTATTATGTAAGGCAGACCCTAATATTTGGGACGTTTTCTTTAAATAATTCAACAGGGCTAGAAGGTGACAGAGGTCTTGCTTAGTGGTTGCCAATGTTTTCTGTCCAAGGTTAGAGTAAATATTTTAGGCTTTAAGAGCCAAGAGGCAAAGCTGATAATTTTATTGGCACAAGAGAAAACAAATTCCCACAATTTTGTTGTCTTGTTTTTCAGAGGATAGAACCCAAGGCCTCACTCATGCCAGGCAAGCACTCTGCCACTGAACTACAGCCCCGGTCTCTACAATTTAACAGATGCAAGTTAAAGCGGAATAACTATGTCTTTTTGGTAAAACAGGTCTACCAATGAGAAGATTGTAATTGTTTTTAGCAGGTATGGGGGTGGATATCATTTTCCTTACCCAGATTCAAAGACAATTTTCTCCATCATCAAATCAATGGCAAAAACAGTCAGAAATCTGGGTCTGCCTCCCATTTACCAACCCTGATGAGAAAGGGCAGATGCTGGTAACTGAAGCTGGGCAATGGAGCCTGGGGTGGCTGTACTCTGGTTTTAGATAAAGGCCTGAAAATGGTCCATGATAAAGATTTCCCTGTCCCCTGTCAGCTCCCTGCAGCTCACCTCGGGTGAAAGGCAAGACCAATTCACACTGGCCCTTTGGAGAAGGAGCCATTGGAGGGCCAAGCCCAGGTAGCGACCACCTCTCCTCATCTCAAACCATGTACTACCCTGCACAGAGCAACAAATCTACACCCGGACCTATGTCCTGAGGACCTCTCTACAAGACCCCAAATGGCACAGGGGAGATAGTAGGTTCAGCTCAGCCACTGGCACAGGGGCTGCCACTTAGATGTTAGGTGCCACCCATGGGGTAGAGGGAGGGAGGAAGCCCTGGTGGACCTTGGCATAGAACTGGAAGCTGAGTGAGGCAGGCCTCAGGGAGGCCTGGGAGCCTGGCTAGCACCTTCTGGCCCCCAGGCCCTACTGTCCTGTCTCCAAGGGGAAACGGGAACAGGGGCAGTCAGAGAGAAGGCACAAACATTTCTTACTGGACAACTTGTTTAGCAAGATAGCAGAGCAGGCAACCTGGGGTGGGGGCCGCTGCCAGGTAGCTATGTGGAAGACAACCCTGGGGTCCTTGCTCTTGAGGTGCTGGTTAGATGACAGCTGCCCAAGCACTGCTCACACCCCCTGAAGAGCTGACTTGGGGTGTGCACCCTCTAACTAGCACAATAGCATCCTTGCTAGCCTCAAAAATAGAGCCTCTCCAGGAGCATCCTGTGAGATCGAAGGGAGTCACCCAGCACCCAGGGATCTGTGTTCCCCAAACCCAGAAGCTGTCTATGCTCAGGGAACCACAGCCACCGCCATATTGCACTGAGGAACCCACACTCGTGCACAAACAGACATGCACGTGTAAGATACAGCTGATAAGAGACACCTGGGGGCCCTGCTAAGTGTGCCAACAGTTGAGAGCCAGAGCTGATTCCTAAAGATGTGATGGGGATGATGTGACTCATGTCAAGATGCATGCAGCCTTGCAACGCAGAAGTGCTGGAGCACCATGCACACCCGGGACGAGAACACGTGCAGGTCACCCATTGTATGGTTTTGATAAAGGGCACAGGTGAGGGGAAAGCCCTGGCATCCCCTCAGACTCACTATGTGACTGTGCCAGCATGGACTCTCAGGTCTCCTGGTCTGTGGTTTTTATTTTCTTTTGAGGGAAGGACAGTGTTGGGAAACAAAGTACTCTACCAGGACCAAGCACTGTACCACCGAGCTGTATCACCCACCATGAACCCAGCCTGTATTTCTAAGCAGAGCAGACAGAGACAGAGAGGCAAAGATACTCATGGTTAGCCTGTAGGCCCAGCAGTGTACCCAGGATCTGAGCCATGGTCCCCTGTGCCTCCCACTGTACCTCAGATTCCCCACTCCTCTCACTCAGCTCTCCCCACTTCTTTGCCAGCCTGGGGCTTTCACCCTCTGTTCCACTGACAACAGCAAAAGAGTCTTTTCCATTTATTCTACCAACTTGTTAATGATTTTCAAGGCTTCAGTGACTCAGGCCAGCCCCGGGAGCAACAATGGACTTGGGAACTTGTGACACACTGCAGGGCTCCAACCTGTTCCCGGTAAAGCCCTCTCTAGGTTAACAGCTCTGCTTAAGGGTCTGAGGCTGACTGGGCAAGAGGTCACTAGGGCAACAGCCACCCTTTGCTTAAGACCCCAAGCCAGGACTTCGAACTCCCCACCCCATCCTGCCCTTTCCCCCAGCAAATCCTATTGTTCCCCACTCAACAGCCTCTGTCTCCTTATTAAAAGTGCAACCTGGTAAACGGGAAGGTTTGTCCTGACCTTGCAAACCAGGTTAGCCTGATGGCCTAACAGCAAAGAATTCAGCTTTGGCTTCCAGTTCAGGATGGCAGCTTGGGCCATGAGATGAGCAGGATTGAGATACATGGGTGTATCTTTCTCTGGCATTCACTTTTAAACCCCACTGCCTCCCAGAAGTGGAGGTTAAAGCCACTACCTCCACAGCCTAGAACACATGGTGGGGATGGCAGAGAGGGCCCTACCAACAGCTACCTTCCCATCAGGCCCAGACCTCTGGACTCAGAGCTCCCAGGAGACACTGGATAAAAGTGCTAAGTGCTATGGCTTTTCTGTACTTCAATACATGATAAAGAAAAACCTATAGCTTTAGCTCACCTGACTCCCATGGAAGGGAAAGCTATTGAATTAATAGGCAGCTGAGACATTTTGGTCCCAAATTACTATCTGTACTCTTTTGGTATTTTTCAAGCTACAAGATTTAACTGTAACCACTGGAAGGCAAGGAAGGCTGATGCCAGCGCACATGTCAGAGAATGGAAGACTCTATAAACAGTGATCTTCAGGTAACAGACCTTTATTAGACCTTCTTCTGGAATTATGAAGTAAAAATATCAAGCTCTCACATTTCTTTGAATTAAAATATAGTCTTCCAGCCCTTGGCTTGGGTAGGGGCATCACTTATAGACACCTCGAAGGCTAAATTCCAAAAACCCAAATGTAGTCCTGATTCTTCCACTAAGGGGAAGTGTGGCCTTGAGTGAATTATTACACTTCCACATCACTCAGTTTCCTCATGATTCAACAAAAGGAAATGAGTGGTCTTGACCTTCTACCAGGACTTTGAGGTGATGTTGGACCAGGCACCAACAAAGATGGTGGAATATCAGAGTGATATGGACCCAATATTGTTGAGACAGTTAAGGAGAGAGCACAAAAGCACAAGAATACAACAGCAAGGCAGTTGTAAAAATAGTGGAACCAAACACAGACTGAGAGGTAGAAAGGTGAGCTTCCCAACTGCAGCATTTGTGCCCCACAAAGAAAGAGCCAGCAAGAATCAGGCACCTTTAACAAGGGTGCCAAAACAATTAGGGTTGATACGAGTGGTACCAAGATACCCAATGAGCCTCTACCTAGGGGGCATGGAGCTTCCAAGGGGAGTTCCTACTGTTTGTCTCTTTAGAATGTCAGGGCTGGGAGGGAAAAGAACAAGGAATTGTCCAAAACCGGAGGCTGAGAGGAAGGGAGAGAGAGAGTCTGCATGCCAGACTTTGTGTCCACAGGTTTCTTCTGGTGGGTGGTCTGAGGCTTTCACAGAGTAGGTAGGGTCCCTCCTAGCTTCAGCTTGCAGGATAAGACAGCAGCTGGCAATGGTGCAATTTCTACATCCAAGGGGTTCCTGGGGCTAGGAGTAGGTGTATGTCCTACCGCTGCTCAGAGTCCACATTTCAGGATGATGTGGTAGCCATCATTGCTCTCGGCTGCGACAGAGAAACAAAGGCATATTTCACAGGCATAGAGACACAGTGCCATGGTATTTGGGAGTCCCAAAGGGCATGACATTAGTACCAGCAGAGGTGCCAAAATAAGGCCACACAAAAGGAAGTGTACTGAGGAAAGTAGAGACTTTAGAACCTACCTTAGCATTTGCCTTGCCCAGTTACTTTCCAACAATGGGCCTTCCCACCACAGCCAAGGGTAACAGCACCCGTGTCCAGCAAGACTTTGGACAAACTGGTGTTCCCAGGCCCATAAAGGCACTCACTGCCCATGCTATAGTTTGGATATGAAATGTCCCCCAAAGGCCCAAATAGAACTAGTGGAAGGAAGCTATGTCACTGGGGGCACACCCTTGAAGGGAACTATGGGATTCTGGCCCCTCCTCTCCTCTCCCTATCTGTTTCCTCACTGCTGGGAAGTGAGCAGTTTACCCTTCCATGTGCTCCCACCACCACATGCTGCCTTGTAACAGGCCCAAAAGAAACAGGGCCAGCTGACCATGAACTAGAACCTCCACAACAGTGAACCAAAATAAACCTTCCCACTTTTTAAGTTGATTGTCTCAACTTATAGTATTGGAAAGCTAACTAATATAGGGTAGATTCCCAAAACAATTCAGGGTCCATGACCCAGTCACAGGGCTTCTCTTCCAACACTGCCCATCTGATTACCAGTGCTAGGGAAAAATCACATTAGGTCATTCCCAGCCTTTCATGAAGAGACACATGCTGCTGCCACACAGCTCTCTCTGCAGAGTGGGTGTGCTGATTTCCTCTCAGGGCACCTGGCTCAGGTGGACCCTTGTGTCCCCCATCAAAGTCCCCAACCCACTATGCCAGCCACTGTATTCCATGCTTGGGTTTGCTGGAGATCTTCTAGGAAAACTCAAACAGATCTTGCTTCTACTCAGCCCTGAGCCCATGGAGCACAACTTGCCTGGCCCAGGCTCTCGCTTTCAGGAGTGACTTTGAGGCCAGTCTTACTAGTCCTGCATTTCCAGGACGCTTGTGTTTTCCTCTTCCCAAGGCTATTCCAGCTGGCTGCCCTGTGGAAGGACCCATGCAGGCCACTCTGCGCTCACTCCACAGCCCCACAGGATGCACATAATATGCTTCCATTAAACAAGGTGGGACCAAGAGCCTTTACCTTTTAATGTGCTGAGGATAAAACAAGATTCATCTTGGAAATTCTGCACCATCTGAAAGGTAAAAGAGAAAATGTGTTCCCTCAATGATGAGTTTATAATAGAAAAGCTCAGTGACCCAAAGCCCAGAAACGCACAGCTTCAGAAATGACTCTGCAAAACTCAGACACATGGTGACACAACCATTGCTGAGAAACGTAAGATACAGAACCAAGGTGTACCACCACTGGAATTTAATAACAAATCTGCCCACAAAAGATGGAAAGCAGTCTAGAAGGAGTCAAGATGCTCCCATTAGCCAGGCATGGTGGTGCAGACCTGTAATCCCAGCACTCAGAAGGTTTAGGCAGGAGGATCGCTTGAGTTTGAGGCCAGCATGGCCCACATTGTGAGTTCAAGGCCAGTTTGAACTACATTTTGAGACCCTGTCTCAAAAAAAAAAGATGCTCCATTTCCTAGGGTACTCTGGGATTTGTTTACACTTGTTTTGCTACTTCTGAGTCATTGGGTCTTCCATTTTCTATAGGAACATGGACATGTACAACAGCAACAGAGAAAAAACAAAACATAATCATGCACTGCATAACAACTTTTTGGCCAACAATGGACCATATATGCAGTGGTAATGCCAGATTACAAGGGCTGAAAAATTCTACCCACTAGTGACAGTGCAGCCATGGTAATATAGCTGCAAAATGCACCGTTCGTGTTTGTGGTGATGGTGCAATTTACCTACTATGCTGGCAGTTAGTATGCAGAATATACAATACTTGATAATGAATGCCTATCTTACTGGTTTAAGTACTTACTATACTATACTTTTTGGTATTTCAGAGTACATTCCTTCTACTTACAGAAAGTTTGTCATGTTTCACTGGCAGCAGCCTCAAACATGCTGACTGCACCTTTCAGCTGCACTGAGAGGCCATGTACAATGACTGACCTAGACTGTTTAGTTTTGTGTCAGTGCAGTCTAGGATGTTTGCATGACAACAAATTCATCTAATGAAGCATTTCTCAGAAGGTGGCCAGTTGTGTAAGTGATGCATGACTCTATAAATTTTTTTAAAAGCCTTAGCAATGAGTAGGATCAATGTATCAGTATCCCATGAGGATTAGATATAGAGGAAGCCATTTCTCCCTGTGTCTGAGAGGTGGCAGGAAACTATCGATGACTTACAGCACTTCCCTAGAGTCCTAATTGGGATGAACTCCCCAGGGACCTTTGGTAATACTCTCTCATCCTGGCCTCATAGCCCTACCTATAAAATGAGGCTGTTTTAGTGATTAAAAATATAACCAATACAAGGTGTGACATGAACACTTGCAATCCCAGCTACTCGGGAAGCTGAGGCAGAAGTTTCACAAGCTCAAGGGCATCCTGGACAACTTGATAAGGTCCTCTCTCAAAGCAAAAAAGGCTGAAGACAGAGCCTAGTGTTAGAGCATTCCTGGGTTCGGTCCCTAGTATCACCGATAAAACACAACAAACAACACAAAAGCCCAGGATGGAAGGCAATGGAAATTAGTACCCACAGCTGGTGGAGTACTTTAGAAAATCTTTAGAAAACTTTATGTGACCTAGTAGGATGTACATTTCTCCCACAAGGCATGTGTCTTACCGCAAGCATGTCCAACCCCTGGTCCATGGGCAGCAGGAGGCCCTGAAAAACTTGTAACATAGCCCCACAAATTTTTATTATCATGTGACTTTTAGTGATATTTTTAATGACTACACTGCACAGTGCTCAAGCTGGGCTGCATAGGCAACTACAGGACACCATGTAGGGGAGGGAACAGCACAGCACTGAGTTCGCCTCCTGCACGCGCCACACACAGGTGAATCAAACCCACACACCCACATGCATCAGACACTACATCAGGATGTGAGATTTCATGAGTAAAACTCAGCCATTATCAGTATCAGCACTTCAACCCACCTGCATATGCACGCACTTGTGAAGACAGGTATTTATTGCCATTATTTATTCTTATTTAAGTTTTCTTATTTAATTATTAAACTTGGGCCTTGCTGTGTTATTTCACAAGATAAGTTAAAACAGTATGGTTACCTATATACATTAACTACTTTGTGTATTTTACATGTGACCTAAGATGATTTCTCTTCATCAGCATGGCCCAGGCAAGCCAAAAGGCTGGACAGACAGCATGCCCAATATAAACTCCCGCACACAGAGAAACGCTTAAGAATGCTCAGAGTGGCACTGTCTGCAGTAACACAAAACTCAAAGCAATGCCCATGTCAATCAACAGCAGAAGCAAACCAACTGTGATCTAAGGATACATACTGCTCAACAGAGACCAGAACTCCAGCTGTCCACCTAGCATGCCAGAATCTCAGAAATACAATGCAGAAACTGGCCATGGTGGTACCTACCTATAATCTCAGCACTCTGGGAGGCTGAGGCAGGAGGATCCAAGATCAAGCCCTGCCTGGGCAACGTAGCCACTTAGTGAAACCATGAGTTAAAATAAAAAAAAGATCTGGGGATGTATGCTATATTTCATGATAGATACTTCATGAATATTAAAAATAGGCCAGGGAAAAAAAAATAGGCCAGGGATTTAGCTCAGTGGTTCTGCAGCCTGCCTTGCAGGCACAAGGACCCAAGTTCAATCCCTGGTACCAAAAAAAAAAGGAATATTAAAAATATACCAGTATCCACGTACATAAACATGCATGCAAAACTACATACTACCCAACATAACAGCAAAGCTCCTTCGCAAATGTAAAAACTGCAACCCACGTGTTGGGAACGTAGCTCAGTGGGAGAACATTTGTGTGGCATCCACAAGGCCCTGGGTTCCATTCTCAGCACCACAAAACACAAAAGGAAAACTAAGCACATTCTATGCTTGCCCTGGATTTTTGCCTCAAACCTTAGAAATCCATCCACCGTCGACCCCTGCCCCTCTCTGCAGGGTCTAATGATGCGTGAAGTACATTTTTCTATACCCCTGCCTGCTCCATCCAAGGCTCTTGGCAGCCCCACCACCTGGGCACAGAAAGCCTGAAGCAGAGCCCACACAAGCTTAATCAGTAACTCGCGTGTTTAATTAAGCACCTTGCACCCCAGCAGCCAGCTCCTCGGCTGGCCAGGCTGCCTCCGGCGCTCTGGGCAATTAAGAACCAAAGGTTTCCAATTGATTCAGGGTTAAGCGGCAAGGAGACTTTGGGGCATAAGAATCACCTACTTAGCCAGGGTGGCATTTGAGTTCTGTTCTCTGCTTCACTTGCTTAACTGCCTACACTCTTTGGGGCACAGGGCAAGCAGGGCAAGAACTTCCTCAGGGACCCATGAAATTGCAAGGTTTCCCCACATTCTTGCCTTTTGTCTTCACAAAAAGAAATTCACTCTGAAATAGAAAGTGACATGCCTTCCATGCCACTACAACTGCCCATCGCTCAGGGCATGTTTGCCTCCTGGCTATTCTCTCAAGTAAGCTCTCATCAGGAGCTTTGCACTTCATTTTCCTTATCTGTAAAATGGGAGCAAAAAGACAGTTACACTGGATTTGAATGTAACCATATAGAAGGAATTCTGACTTAGTTACAGAAACTGCAAGTTGCCAATAAGTATACAGCTGAATCTTCGATATGTATTTTAGATCCCACAACTGTCTACCCACACACAGACAAACCCCAAAACATCTGGCAGAATCACATTAAAACCTAATGTCAGCCCTTCTGAGGCCAAAAAACGTCTTTCACAGCTGCCGTCTCCTCTTCTCTACTGCGTCACTTACACTAGTTATGAATTAAAGGAGGGAAAAAGCAATCCAGCCAATTTAAGCTTGCCTAAAAATAAGTGCCTAGCATGAGCACGGTCAGTTACAAGGAGCATCTTACTTAGCATCTCCTGGTTCCTGCCGCCTGTTCTCATTTTACCCTTACCGGCCTGTCTGATAGTGAACTCTCACCCCCATCCTCAGATGCAGAATCTGAGGCTCAGAGAGGCCATGTAAATTTTCCCAAGGCTCCTCAGCTGGCAGGAGACAGTTTTGGGTGGAGATACTAACTCAAAAGCCCACATTTTCTCTCCTTTTTCTAACCACTATTCCAGTCCCCAGTTTCTTCTCTAATCCTCCACACAGGGGATTTCAGTTTCTGAAAGTGGCATAGGGTCTTCTGGGGACCGGGCCAGGGTTTGGGGTCCCCTCTGGCTCCCACCAGCACAGTTCTCCTCTCGAGAGAAGATGGGTCTCTGCTGGCTCAGAGTGCAGCTCAGCAGCTGGATCACCTGGGTCCCCACCACAGCGCCACCCCTGGCTATGGAACAGAAAGTGGACTGACACGGCACCCAGTATGTGCTGCCACTTGTTACTATTATTATTGGGAAGGAAGGCCCGGGATGGAACAAGCTTAAAAGCATCTGTTCTACACTGTGCACAGAAGGCCTCCCTGCTCAGCAGCCTATCAACAGTCCATTACTCAGAAAGTGGGCACAGTTCCAAGGGGGTCTTCTTCAATACCTGGGCCCTCTGCCACCAGCTGCTTCTGCCTACACAGGGCCCGTGTCTCTGGGCACAGACCTGGGGAGCCGTAGCACCGTCATCTCTCAGTAGAGACCCTTGCTCTCAGCTCCTGTGAGCCAAAGATGCTCTCATCCACCTCCCAGGCCCTTTCGCATCTCCCTGTGGCTCACCCTGGGGCTACCACCCACTCAGGGAGAGTACTGTTCTCACTTTCACAGCCCCAGCTCAGAGCTTTGGGGTAGGGGTGGGATCTGTGCCCAATGGGCTTTGGGGCACCCAGCCAGCCCCAGATGTGGCTCAGAGATCTCCTGCTAGCACCCCAGGGAGCCCATGTAGCCCAGCAGGTGGCACACTGTCTGTAAGCCCCAACGTTTCTGGCTAAGGGTCCTGGGGCTCCTCCCCCAAGTCCAAAGCCCCATTGCTGGGGACTGGCCT
The DNA here is from genome assembly GCF_000247695.1 of Heterocephalus glaber. The sequence goes on along the minus strand of NW_004624732.1, from coordinate 23,904,713 downwards.
GGCTCAGCCTCACCTCATTGCTCACCAGCACGTGGATGCCCGTGGGGCCCTGCCGGTAGACTCGGTGGATGTGCTGTGGGGGGATGCTGTACAGGTTGGCGATCTTCTCAATCAGCTCCAAGGTGGTCAGCTCTTCCAAGAAGATGGCATGGTACACTGGGGCGGAGAGGAGAGTGCCTTCTCTTTAAGTGGCCACTCAGTTAGCAGGCGCCTGCCTATGCCCCTCCACCCCATCCTACGGAAGCAATTGATGCTTTGTAAGGATGCCCCTGGCAAGGTGATGGGCACCTGCCCAGAAGCCTTGAGCTTGAGGCACAGTGCAGTCCACCCACAGGTGGACAGAGGCCAGGCTGTGGCTCTCTGCTCCCCTTTCACTCCCTCAAGATTCTCTTGTAAAACACAGAGATTCTTGGACCCACTCCAGACCCAAGGACAGCTGGGGCAGGAGGTATCAGGTGATTCTGACATGCAGCCAGGTGTGCCTGCTGTTTTGGGAGGGAGGAGGAGCCCCAGGTCACCTTTCCATTCTTCCCAGTCTAAAAAGGTTACTGATGGCTTCGTGTGGCAGGCTGACATGTAAAGACAACTGTTACCTGACAGCAGAAAGGCCTGGGCCTGGGCCTTTCCTTCCCACCATGCAAGCAAGACGCACTCAACTTGAGCACTGCGACCCCAGGGAGCAGAAGAGGCCCCAGTAGGAGCCCAGTGTGGTCAGCAAGTCAGGAGATATCAGTGATGCTGACAAGAGAAGCGCTTCCTTAGACAAAGCCCAGGGCTGCAGTGCAGGAACAAACTCCAGGGACAACTGGCAGAATTCTAAGGGGACTCGAGGTCCTCAAAAGCAAACACAACTGGATTAAATTCCAAGTTCCCAAACTTCTCCCTCTACTAAGGAACACTTGGCTCAAAACCCTGGTTGGAGGCCCAACACTATCAAAGTGCACACACAGGTGGTTTCTGTCCAAGGGTGGCCAGGCTGTGGGGCTCCAGCCACAACAAGCTCTGTTCTCCTGAGTCACCGTCAGGCCCTGGCCATTGAACATGGTCACTGCGTCAAGTCTCTGCCAGTGCTCAGACTGGGAAGAGCCCCAGGACTCACTTCTAAGGGCCCTCTGTGGGGAAGAATTCTAATGATGCTTCTTTTTATCTTCTTCAACCTTGTGGAGCCAGTTCTATTATTTTCTGATTTTATACCAGAAACAAATCAGGCCCCAGGCCATAAAGAACTAGAGGGACCCCAGGCTGATGCAGCTCATCATAACCTTTGCTACCAGACGTGCTCAGAGTGAGGGCAGCGAGCAGAGGCCTCAGATTCTACACTTTCTCTTCTTGGGAGCCACGTGGGGAGCAGTCTGGGGAGATAAGAGGCTCTACCATGGGCAGTCATGGGTTCAAATCCTGACTCTGCCACTCATGGGAAGCAGGAGGACCTGAAGAAAGCCAACACATCCCCAAGCCTCAGACTGTGTATGGGGGTAATGGTGCCCTGCACAGCTGCCCAAAGTGAGGCCAGACCACACACTACACCCTGCTCAAGAACACACATGGGTGCCCTTTAAATGTGTGGGACATTCGAGAGACAGCCAGTCCTTCACAGGCCAACACTGAAAAGCAGGGGACAAGGTCTGGATGCTCATCAGAAATGCAGAGGCTGGGCCAAGCCATGGAGGCCAAGGCTGAAGGGTCTGAATGTTGGGTCTCGGCTCTGCTCTCTACGACTCACCACATAGGCTGCTGTCACTGCTGCCATCCCGCTTCTGCTGTAGGGACACTCGGTTCTGCTCCAACTCCTGACAGACATAGATGGTCATCTTTGGCCTCACATTCCTAGCAGAAGGAAAGGAAATAAACATCACATGTGCCGGACTGAGCTCCATGGTTCTAGAATGTTCCAGAACACAGGGTGGAGCCTACAGTAGGAAAGATTCAGGGAAGAAGCAAGATGGGGGTGGGGATGCAGGATGCCTTTCCTGGAAGGGTAGGGAGGGGCCGAATCCAGTTCACTGAGCCTGGGGGAAGGGCAATGGATGACCCTCCCCAGGTTCTGCAACAAACCAAGATGTCAAGAGTGGGCTGGAGGTGTAGCACCATGGCAGAGTGCATGCTTAGCATGCTTGAGGTCTTGGGTATGAACCCCAGCACCAGAAAATAAAAAGTGAAGTTCTCTGGAGTTAAATTTAAAATTAAGTTTGACTGTCACATTAGCACATTAGCTCCAAGGCCACAACTGGCCAATGGCTCCTGGATGGTTGGCTGCCCAGTCCCCACCAGCCAGCCCACCTATAGTCCAAGAAGATCAGTGAGGGGCTTGCTAGGTTCTCTGAGAAACCTACACCCACCTGCCTTTGATGGCATTGAAGAGCCGGATTCCATCTGCAGGGCCACAGATCTGGACCAGATCATCTCTGGACATCTTCAGCAAGTCAGAACCTAGAGAGGGAAATGAGTCACCCCTCAAGTGGGGCACAGGAAGGGCTCCCTCCCTGAGCACCTGCAGACACTCCAGCCTCACCCTCGGGGAGTATCAGACACTCCCAAGAGAAACAACAAAGAGCTAAACCACCTTAGAAGTTCATAGCTCAGAAGGATTCTCAGCAGGTCCTGCCCTCTGTAATTTCACTCACATTCATCTATGGGCATCATTCTATCAGCACATTGGCAGTGATTACACGTGCATGTCTCTGTGTAGAAGTATACCGTTTGCAGGAGGTTGACGACTGGAACCCCCCAGCACAGACAAAGGGGCAGAACCTTACCTGCCACAGGCCCTCATGTCAGCCACCCCAGCCCCACCCCATGCAGATCTATGCCCATTATCATATGTCATTCACTGTGTGAATACATCATGGTTCACACTCTACTGATGGGCTCTGGGGTGCTTCCAGCTCGGGCTGCTATGAAGAGGCTCTGTGAATCATTCTCCTACATGTCTCTGGTCAACACAGACAGTGCGTCTGCTGGGTCACAGGCAAGCCTCTGTCTGGCTCTGGCAGAAACTGCCCCAAGTGTTTCCTGAAGCACTGTCCCCATGCAGTCTTAGCACTCTTTAAGCACAAGTGTGCTAGAAGTTACAACCTGAGATGCTGTCTCAGGTTCGGTTCTGCAGGACACAGGCTCCCTCTGCACTGACAGTGAACACTGGGGTCCTTCCACTGCTTTACCAGGGACCTCCCTGACTGGGTCCCTCAGGCCTCTTTGACCTCATCACCTCCCCAGGCCCAACCCCCAGGACTCTGCCCCAGTAACCTGAGTCCTCTGCTCCGTGACCACAGCAAGAAGGCATCTGTCTCATGGCCTTTGCTCTTTTTCTGTCTGCTCACAAAGCTCTTCACCCAAAGCCCACTCGGTTCCCTTCCTCCTGCTCTCTAGCCTTTGCTCAAGGAGACCTCAGCAAAGCCTCCCCCACACAGCCCAGCCCACCCTGTCACAGGCGTTTCACGTGGCACTGAGGATGGCGGTTCACAAGTCTGCACTACATCAAAGCTGCAAACCCCGGAGAGCAGGTCCAGCCTCCCCCTCCCAGCGCCCACCTCACACCAAAGGTTCTCAGGGATGCAGAGCTGGAAATGAACAGATGCTGTTTCTCTTCCACAGCCATACATGGCTGAGGAAACTGCTCCTCTGGTGTATGCCAGACCTCTCCCCCAGGCACTCTGGACTGAACTGCTTGATAGCAAGGGTCAGGCCACCTTTGTACCTCTGGCTCCGGACTTCTCTTTGAGGACCATCGGTTGGGCCTTCCAAAACCGTTTTTTCCTCTTTTGGTGCTGGGAAGGAGCCTAGGGCCTCATGCATGCTGGGAAAGTACACCACCACTGAGCTCCATTGCTGACGTTTTTTATTGTATTTTGAGCTTAAGTCTTGCTAAGTTGCCCAGATCGACCTCAAACCTACAATCCTCTTGCCTCAGTCTCCTGAACTGCTGATATTACAGGTGTACTCCACCACACTCAGCCTCCAAAAACTTTATGAAGAAGGAAGTAGCAGCTTTCCCATCTCACCTATGGCTTTACCTCCAAATCCCAGGTTGTAGCTTTGAAGACAACAAGACAAGCAGTATTTTGGGCAAGAAAAATACAGTAAATACAGTAAAATACATGCAGAGTGTGCATTGCCCTGTTTAGCAAAGGGGGCCCTTCCAGGGCAGGCCATAGCCTACCAATTCCTACAGGTAGGGGGAGCTGGATAAAGTCAGCCAACAGTCCCTCAAAGTCAAATTAGAGTGGGGACATCAAGGAGCAGCACCTCTTACCTGCAGAATTTCCTCTTTGGTCTTGGCCCCAGGCCCGAACACATGAGAGGGAACCCAGATGACTGGGGGCACAACTATAGCCCCATGGGGGCAGAGGACCGGTCCTGGACTGTGCTTCCCAGGTGCCTGTGGGTTCTAAACATACTTCCAAGACGCTCACCTGAGAAGCTGGCAAAGAGGCGGCAGAACTGTGAGAATCTGTTACGGTGGAGCCACTGCTGGGCATCCTGGATGGAGGCTGATGGCAGCAGGTGCTGAGGGAGAGAGAAGAGACCTTGAGGTGCTATTCGGAGCCTACCAGGGCCACCACCTCAGAGCCTGGTGCACACTTACATCACTGCCCATGGGCAGGGCCTCCACCTGGTGGGTCGGTGAGCTGTTGCTGCAATGGAAAAGGGACAGGAAATGAGGATGGAGGCAGTTCCTGGAGACTAGTTCCTGGAGGTCTAGTCACCTAGCCAGGTGCTGATGTCCCATCAAGTATGAGACTTGTTTAAATGAAATGAGTCCTCCAGAATTTCTCGAGTCAGATAAATGTAAGAAATGGGCATCTAATCCCTCCGAACCCCTGAAGAACCCATGGGTGTAGGCAGGAAGTTTGGGGCTACACTGCCCTGGGCCTTGCTTACACCCTATCCCAAGGAGTCAGAGCAACCTCTGAGGACCCTTGCTGGCTGATCAGAATCCCCTTGGTCTTGATCAGAATTCCCACCAGCTCAGGGTTTCCACCCCAGCCCCAGCCCAAGGGGAAGGCAGGCTGACCATGGGGACCGGGCTATACTGCTCCAAGTAATCAGCACCTGGAAAGCTGTGGCCAAATCAGAGTCATCAACCAAATTCTTTCCATATTGCCGGAATTTGCAGTGGATAAGCTTCCACAGGTTGACATCTATCCATGAGGAAAATGCTGCCAGGGTGTTCCCAGCAGGGCCAACTCAGGACGGTACAGATTGGAACACTTGCACTTACAGGTAAAAGATACGCTCCCAATGGACCTCCCAAACAGATGTCTGTGACAGCTGTACAATAGCAACAGTGTACTTAATGCTGCTCAACTGCACACTAAAAACTATGTTTACACAGACTTTACCACAATTTTAAAAAGAAATTCTCATAAGGATGACTCTCAAGCCAGTCATTACTAATACCAGCTGGCCTTCATGAACTGTCTACAAAATGCCAGGCATCATGGACGTGATACTGTTGACCAATGTGGAAATCTATTCCCTTTTTGTAGCGGGGAAACCAAGGCTCAGGGAGGTTAAGGAAGTTACCCTGAATAAGGTGTATGTGTAAAACTAGACCTACCTGACCTAAATGTAATCCTTTTCTTTGTCTCTCAAGAGGATGCTTCACCTTGGCAAAATCAAGTTCATGGAAAACCTTGATGTTTCATTAGAAAGCTCTGGGAACATCTAGAAAGATCTAGGAACATCTAGAAAGTTCCAAGAAGTCTGCCAAGCTGGGCTTCAAGACAGTGGTGGGCAGAAACCATTTGGCTTCTGTGCTCACCTATTAAACCACCTGGCCTGGCATTCTTCTGCCTGCCTTTCTGCTCCTAGAGCAGGCCTGGGAGCCATTGAGGTAATGTTGTGGGCCCTGGGCCACACAGCCTGTGACAGTCAGAATCTGCTGGTGACTAAGCACTGTCCTGTCACAGCAACCTTGAGACCAAGCCCCTGGCCATCTGCAGAGCGAGGCAGGTGGCAGTGAGGTCAGCTGCAGTGTTATAAACTCTGAAACCTGGGGCAGGGAGGATCCTTCCGTGGAGATGTCCCTCTCACTGAGTGTGCATAGGAACCAATAAGGTGCAAGAAAGGGGTTCCCAGCCATCTGAGCCACGTAGACCTCTCCTGGGACAGGCCACGAGGCTGTCCTAATGCACCTCAGGCCCTAGTTTTACAAGAAAAGCTGTGGACTACTACCCTACCAGATGATGTTTATAGACGTATAAGACAGAAAAAGCCATGCAAAAGCTAAACACAGCTGTGACTGTGACACCAGTTAGCCATGCTGAAACCTAAACAGATGCCAAACAATGGAAAGAAGGGAAAACCAAGAAAGGAACCCACCCACTCTTCCATCCAGCCAAGGGGAGAAAGGTGAGACCTACCCTTCGCCAAGGCCGAAGCTGTTGGGAGAGCCATTGTAGCTTGGGGATGGGGCACTGTTCACCTGGTAAGGCACATCAGGCCATGGAGAGCACTGCGGGAGGAAAGACAAGTGCTGTGACTCACAAGCAGAAATCCCCAGGAAGAGCCAGAGGGTGCATAGACACCAGCCCATCAACTCAGCCCTTCCAAGGACGCAGCTGTCAACATCAGTGCACCGTGCTCTGGCAGCACAACTCTGGGTATCTGTTCCATGTCAGCCTCCTTCCTGCTGGGAGCTCCCAGAGACAGACACACATGGGATGTGATCTGTGTCCTCAGGGAATTCCAGTGTGGAAACCCAAAACCAAGCCACCTGGATTTCCCCCAAAGAGAAAAAGAAATAAGAAAGCAAAGACCTGCAGGCTTGCTGGGGGAAGCAAGAAGATGAACTATGCATTTCTTCCTTTGCTGGCAATCCAGACAGGGCCACAGGGAGCATTCCTGAAGATTTACTATCACCTACCCAACCCCGGCCTCCATAAATGTTTAACTGTTGTGAGCATGGGCTGGAATTCGTTGGTGCTAAATCCTGCAGCCAGAGGAAGAAAGCTGATGAGCTGATAGAAGGAGATAGCACCTCCCGAGGTCAAGGTTGAGGCCTGGTGGGCTTCCAGCACCAATACTGCCCTGTGAGGAGAACAGAGATGGATGGGCATGAAGTCCACCAGCACCTGTCCTCTGCTGGAAGCCAAGAGAACAGGAAAAAGTTGAGCCTCAGCCAGGAAGAGAAAAGTATCACTAGGTAAGGGACATTTCTGGCAGCCTCACCAGCACAGGCAGGGACCAGGTGTAGGAAGAAAGGGGTCTGAGTTCTACTCCATACAATGCAGCCCCTGCAGTGGGAATGGCTCTTCCTGGACCCGAGCTTTCTGGCCACTCTTGGCATCCATCAGATAAGACGCCATGTGCTGGACCACATTAGCTTCTACGCCATCTGAATGCAGATCCTCTTCTGCCTGTGGCCAGTCGCATGCACACATAGGCAGGCACTTTCAGAGCCAGCGCTACCCACCCTGCCTTTGGTGCTTCTGTGCCCAGGCCTCACCCTAACACAGCCTCGACCCCCAGCTGGCCAGTGTGGTCAAGTCTTACACATGCCTCTGGAGAAGCCCAGCTATTCTGTAAGGAAACGCCAACCCCAGTTAGTTGGCCTGACTGCAGAACACACCAAGGAGGAGTTGTTGCGGGAAAGAAACAGCCCGGTAAGTTCGAACATGCTGGCTACAGCTTGTGACACCTCAAAGTCAGCCATAGACATAAGGATGGCTGCAGCAGGCTGCCTTTGGTGTTAGGGTTAAGAGGAAATGCTTTTCAGTAACTACCCAAACAACAACAAAGCCAGGGCTGGAGCTGGAGGTGTGGCTCAGTGGCAGAGTGCTTGCCTGGCATGCACACAGCCCTGGGTTCCATCCTCAAAATTAAAAAAAAAACAAAAAAAAAACAGAACCAGGTGTGATGTCTCATGCCTGCAATCCCAGTAAGTTGGGAGGCTGAGGCAGAAAGATCACCACAATTTTGAGGTCAATTTGGGCTATATGGTGAGTTCAAGGCCAGCCTGAATTACATAGCGAGACCCTGTTTCAACCCCCACCTGAAAGTCAGCAGATACACAGTCCAACTCAGTGACCCACTCTGAGAAGACAGCCCTGTGGACAGACTCGCTGTGTGCAGACCTGCACACGCCTGGTAATTCCCTGCACCACCGTCTGAAATAGCAGAGCCCAGAACGACCACACATCCACCAACTGGCCATCACTCAGGAAGAGTAAAAAAGTGGACAAGGAGCCAGAAAGCTCTTTATGAACAGGCAGGGAACAGAGTCCAAATAAGCAATTAAATGAAAGCAATGCACAGTGCAGAAGAATGTGTCTATGTACACAGTTGGCCTGGGGCAGAGCTGCGTGCTCCTTCACCACAGGTACAGAGAAGGCCAGGCTGATGCGTGTAAAACCAGCCCTGCTGGCTCCCTGTGGGGAGCAGCAGAGAGGCTGGGGCAGTGGTGGCTGAGATATTTTGGGTTGTACACTATGTTGAATTTTGCACCATGTGAACTTACCTATTCAAAGTAATAAACATGCCCTAATTTTGGAAGGCCAAAAGCATTCAAAGGCAACAGAGAGCAAGAAACCATTTCTGAACCACCTTCCCAGCCATGATGAAGGCCGCCCCAGACCAGGGAACGTGCACAGCTGCGTGGGTGCTCTCCAGCGAGGTGCTCGCCTTCAAGGACAGGCAACCTTCCAAGACACTAAGAGACAGCCTTGACCCTGGCAGGGAGCCCTGGAGGTCCTGTCCCCAGCCTGCAGTTCACCTCTGTGAGGATAGTGGTTTCATAGGATGGCTGGTACTTCTCCTTCTCTTGAGCAGTTCTTTTCTCCATCTTTTCCCGGTCTGTCTTCTGTTTCCGGTCAGCTCCCTTTGGCTGCAAGTAGAAAGCATGGGGTCCAATCAGTCCAAAAGGAGCCAAAGTGGCTGCTGGCAAGAAACCCCAGGCCTGTCCACTTCCTGCCTCACTTCAGGAGCCCAAAGCACAGCAGGATCTCCTGGACAGGACAGCTGTTCTCTCACCTGACCAGGTTCAAACTTGCAGCCCTTCATGGAGCCTGCTACTGGGCCTGCCACTCATCTGCTCATGGGGAAGCACCTGGAAAAGATTGCTACTGGGCCGGGGATTTAGCTCAGTGGTTCCACCGCCTGCCTTGCAAGGGGAAGGACCCGAGTTCAATCCCCGGTACCAGAAAAAAAAAAAAAGATTGCTACTAATGGCCATTGCTTCCAGAAGGGAACCAACTTTGGGGGCACAGGACAAATCACAACCTGTTCCTGGGGCCACCCATGAAGAGCAAAAGAAGTGGAAGAAGTGGCCACTGGTTGGGTCTGTTCTATCCCAGCAGGCTGGGAAATGCTGGCCATCTGTAGGAGACCTCCTCACCCCAACTCTGAGACTCCTGCCAAGCTCCCAGCTTAATCTCTGATGTCCCTTCCTTGACATGACTAAGTGAGAGCAGGAGAGGCTGCCAATAGTGGGTGCCCAGCAAACCAAGTCACTTAAAAAGAGTGTTGGGGCCTCACAACCACTACCATGCCTCAGGGTGATGCCTGTCCTGGACAGAAGCAGGGGCATAAGGAGACATGAATGACAGATCCACCAACAATGAACCATAGGCCAGGCTAGGACCACTGGCCACAGAATGTTCACAGCGGACCAAAACTGCTAGTTCCCACAGAGGGCCCAGAGGCTGCAGTGGCCCCAAAGATGTCCACATACCCTGATCCCCAGAATGTGTGAATGTGTTATCATATGTGGCAAAGGGAGAATTCCATCTGCTGGTGGAATTAAGACGCTAATCAACTGACATTCAAACAGGAAGGCAATCCTGACTATCTTAGTGGGCCCTATGCAGTAACAGGGACCTTTAAAAGGCCGGAGGGAAGGAGCAGAGAGGTCAGGTGGCTCCCTGTGAGAAGGACAAGGGTCTCTCTTGGTGGCTTTGAAGATGGAGGGAGGGGCCCCAGGCTATGGTATAGACAGGGGCCTCTGGAAGCCAGAAAGGGAAAGGAAGTGGATTCTCCCCTAAAGACTCCAGCAAGGAATGCTGGCCCACTGACCCGGTCAGCCAAACGAGACCCACCTCAGGCTCCTTATGGATGTGACGATATCTATGAACATAGTTTTGAGTTTTTGTTTTGTTTTGTTTCGTCTTGCAGTGCTGGGGATGGAATCCAAGGTCTCGCACATGCTAGGCAAGTACTCTACTACTGAGCTATGCCCCAGGTCCTTTTTCATTTTCATTTTCATTTTCATTGTTATCTATCTAGCTAGCTATCAATCATGATACTGAGGATTGAACCTGGGGCCTTAACACTGTGCTACATCTCCAGCCTTTTTATTAATTTTTCATTTTTTTGAGACAGGGCTAAGTTGCCAAGGAGCCAGGGAGCCAAGGCTTGGCTCCAACTTGTGATCTTCCTGCCTCAGCCTCCTGAGAGATGGGATTACAGGGATGCACCATTGCACCCAGCCCTAGTTTTAGGGTTTCTCTGTGTGTGTTTTGAGACAAGATCTCATTGTTTCACAGACTGGTCTCAAACTCCTGCCTCAAGTGATTAGTGTGCATCATTTTAAGCCACTAACTGGCACAACAGTAAGAAACAAATGCAGCAAGAGGTGCCAGCTTCCCTTGGGGACCTTCCCTTCCAGGCCACCTAACCTTAAGTAGTTTCTGAAGATAGCTACTCTCCTCCTCTGGCAAGAAAGACAAAGACAGGTCCTAACACCACTTCAGCCTCCCTGCTGGGCCAGCATCACTAACTGACCAGCATGTCCCCATCCAGAGCTGGCCAGGGCCAAGGAATCCCCCACCCACACCCTCAGGAGGCAGACCTTCTCAGGGCAGGGTCCCAAGTGCAGAGAACATCGCACCTCCTTAGGCTGCCAATATATGCACACGGTCCCCAAATCCCTTCCAAGGGCTCACTGGGTGCCAGTTGCTGCAGAGGATGCTACACAGGGGACCAGCACAGTCCTGTCTTCAGGGGCCACTAGGGTTATGGTGGGAATTTATTTCCACATCTATCCCCAGGTCAGGAAGATCAACGCGGACCCAGATTTCTCACTTATGAGGCCCTGTCTGAAATGACTCACTCTTGATCTCCTGCCCCGCCAGACGGAATTTTGTCAGCAGGTCCCAAATTACCCTCAATGTGAAGGAGGTGAGGGGACCAGCACTGGGCTAAGGACTCAAGGCAGTTCCTGCCTGGGAGGTGACTACTCACTCGCAGGCACCTGCTGGAAGCAGAGCATGCAGGTCAGGCCTTCAGGGGACAAGGCCATCCTCATGCCTTGAGAATGATGTGGAATCCCTCCCCCTCCCAAGGGCACACAGGGCAGTGAGCTGGACTGCCGGCTACTATCTTCAGGAAATCATCAGTCCAGATTGAGATGAAAAACAGGACAGGAGACTGCAGGAGGTTAGGCAAGAATGGGAGAGATAGGAAGCACCTCTAAAAATCAGAAAATGTGTTTCTTCCTCTGAGATTCCTCTATCTTTCTCTCCCCCCCCCCTCTTGTTTGTGTGTGTGAGGGGGGTACTAGGGATCAAATCCAGTCTCCCAGGTGCTAGGAAAGCACTCACCACTGAGCTATACCCCCAGTCATCTTTATCTAGGAAAAAGCCAGTATAGAGAATAATATTGGCATTAGGCCAAGCACACAGGTGGTAGGGGCAGTCACGACTTCATAGTCTGGGGAATCTACATGTGAGAACCTGCCAGCACATGTAAAGTGCTGGGAGGGGGATCTAAAAATGTACAAATCAGTCACTCTTATAAAGTCCTCGGCACTGACATCCAAAGACCCCAATATTTCTGATGAAAGCTGAGCAAGTGCTGCAGACAAGATGCCCAGATGAGAAGACACCCGAGTAGGGCAGGAATGAGCAGGGGTGGGCAGGCTTCTGTCCCCGGATGGACACGTGGCCCTGACTCACTGGTAGTCTAGACAGAAGCCCTGCAACTAGAGGGATGCTGTGCTCCTGGCTCAGCCGCTAAGCACAATTGCAAGGGTCACCCTGGCGGCACTGCTGCAGGAAGATGTGCCCAAGCAGGAAGTCATGAAGCCATCCTACCTTGAACACCTTGATCTGGCAGCTGGCCGAGTGCAGGTGCTCCGTGTACTCCCCATTCTCGTTCTGCTTAAAGGTGTCAATCTGCACCCGGAAAGGCACTCCTTTCTCACCCCCATGCTTCCTGGGGGTGAACTCCGTGCTGATACAGTGCACCTAGGAGAGGACGAGGGGCAGGGAGTCTAGCAGGGGCCAGCTGGGCAGGTCTGGACTCACCCAGGGCTGCTCGCCATCCCTGCTGCCTCCTGTGTGGACCTGCCACCAGCTCCCTGCTCATCCAGGCCACTCCACCAGGTCCGTGGCCTCCCTATCCTCCAGCTGCAAGACACACCCTGCTGCCTCTGGCCCTTTATTGTCGGGCTGCTGAGAATTTATCACTGCTCCAGGTCACTGTCCCTGACCACCCCACCCTCCCTCCTCACCCTGGGACCTCTCCCTAGGCAAAGCCTACACACTTAAGGGCAGGGACCTCAGCCAAACCCTGAGCCCTCTCTTATGTCCTAAGCAGGTTGGACGCATAACCAGAATGCCGGAACCATTTCCACATTTCTGACGTACAGTATACATACTTGTTACCATATGTAGCAATGTTATAGTAATATAATAAATACTATTAAAACAATAATAACATTATAATAACAATTCTCTTTCTTTCTTTTTCTTTTTTTCTTCCTTCCTTCCTTCCTTCCTCCCCCGCCCCCTTTCTTTCTTTCTCTGGTACCGGGGATCAAACTCAGGACCTTGTGTTTATGAGGCAGGCAGCAGCATCACTGAGCTAAATCCCCGGCCCCTGTAATAATGATTCTTTAGTGCAATAAGAATATTGTTTTCAAAAGAGATCTTTTTTCTTGAGTGATTCCCAGGGAACAGATACTGCACTATAGCTTTATATTCATGATCTGATTTACAAATAGGTGGGAAAACTCAGGGGGACAAAGTGTGCTGAGGGCACAGTGAAAGCAAGAGAGAGCAGATGGAGCCAAAAGTGACCACAGCCTGGTCCCCCATGACCTCACGTGGTACACAGCAAAGCGAGTCCCATCCCAGGGGTGGATAAAGAAATAACTCACTCAACAGTAGAAACTATAATGGGAAAAATGTTTACTTTCCAATTATCTCTGCTAGGAAATACTGACTTTTTTAAACCTTATGTAAGCAGAACCCAAACAGAGCTCTAGAACATTCCACATCCCTTTCCTAACCCTGTTAACCAATTAGCTCTGTGACTAAGCAGGCTCCCACTTCCTCTGTCACCACCACCCAAATGGGCTCCTTTGGACAACTTGAGCTGTGAACCCCAGAGCTCTGCAGCTCACTCACCTGAATGAACGCAGACGCCCTCTTTGCAGGGTCCCATAAGAACTCAACTGCATTCAGCTGGGTTGGGCTGGCCCTGGGGTCCAAGATACCAACAGACAGTGGAATATCTGCACACATACACACACACAAAAGTGCAAGTGTCAGCCTCTCCCAAATGCTTAGAAGGATCCTCATTACAGGTCCAAATTCCTTCACCACAATTTGAAGTACTCAAAGCCTTGGAAACTAAGTTTTGGAGAACTCTCTGCCAGAAAGCCTGACCTGAATCACCACAGAGCTCTTAGGAGTCTGCATCCCATTTTGTTTTGCTATAGAAATATTGTGGGCAGATGCCTGTTAGACATCTCCCCTAATGCAACAGGTATACGTACCCTATCATTCTAGCTTCTAAATTCCAAACTCACCTGGCCCCAAGGGCTGGAAACAAAGCATTGTGGGCTAGTGCCCGAGTCCCCATAATTCCGTTTTCGTTGCCCATCTATTTCTGCAATGCTCACCCTTCCTTCTGCATCCTCTGAAAAGCCTTCTGAGAATTCCCTGACAACTGGGATTTCTGAGAGCCTCAGGCTGGGACTCACCAATGTCTAGGATGCGGTCCCCCGGCCGGCTCCACCGCCAGCCCTCCAGCTGCTGGTGTTCGGTGTACTGAAGACGGCGGTCATGGAAAACCACTCGAATGATGCTCTGAGGAAGGCAGGTGATGGAGGCAACTGGGCATGGGGCCAAGGGGAGCCGAGGAGGAACCCCAGCCACCTGCCCATTCCAGCCAGGGCAGACCCTCCCCATATTTCCAGCCTCTCCCCTTGGTGGCTCCTTCCCAGTTCTCAGTATCCATGTACTACTCACTCTCAAAACCCCCAAAATACTTACCATGGTAAGAATGATGACTACCTTTTTATTTTTTAGTACTGGGGATTGAACCCAGGGCCTTTACACTGAACTACAACCCCAGCTCTTTTTATTTTTTATTTAGAAAGAGGGTCTACTAAGTCACTAAGTTGCCCAGGCTGAGCCTGAACTTGTGATCCCCTTATCTCAGCTTTCCACAGTGCAGAGATTACAGATGTGTGCCACCATGCCTGGCTTAATGTCTACCATTTTCCTAGGATTACAAGATGCTTTACATACATGTGCTTTATAAACGCTCCATCAGATGAACAAACTAAAGCTCAGAAAGGTTCCGTAAGTGGCAAAGACCCAGAGCCTGCTCTATCAGTCCAGCCATCATCATCATCTGGCCCTGATGTTGCCACTGTGTCAGCTGCACACTGGGACATGACACTCCAGAGACCAGAAACAGGGCCTCAGTGCACCATGAAGGCCAAGCAGAGCACCACCTCTCCCTCTGAAGCCTCTCCCCACCCCAGCAAGCCCCAGTGCTCAGGCCCCGACCAACCCCCACACCCCCTACCTCCAAGTGTGGGCAGCTCCCCCGCACACAAGGCTTACCTTGACATATTTTGTGTTTAGATCTTGAAAGTCTCCCAACTTCCGGTTCTCCAGCAGTCGGATTTCATATGATTGACCTGGAGGGAAGTTAACAGTACAATTTCCATTTCTGAGTATTTCCAAATTTGGGGTCATCCAGCTAGCAGCCTTCTCAGTGCTCTCAGTACCCATCCATGCCTCAAGGTTCGGAGCGGGGTGGGTGGGGGAGGGAGGGACCCCGCTTTCTCCAGCCTTCAAGTCCCGGCTTGAGAGCCAGGCGGCGAGGGGGGGGGGGGGGAGGGGGGAGAGGAAAAGTCTACTGTCAGCTGAGCTCACTCTCTAGACAGAATCCCCGGGCTGTCCATTCAGCCTGGTGGACCTCAGATACCCCAAAGAATGCACTGTGGGATTCTTCATCTTGGCAGTGGCCAAAGACATAGAACCTAAGAAAATAAGTTAGCATTAAAACCACAGAACATGCTTCTGTGTTTTCACAAGGGACCCCCCCACACACCTCGATGCAGAACACTTAAATTGACAGTACTGGGTAAATAACTGACCACACCACTCCTGACAGCAAGCTTAAAGGAAGAAGCCTGTTAAACATTGTCTCTTGTGGCAGAACTAAAAGCATTCTCCCCAGTTAAAAGAATTCCATGTATTTGAGGGTGTGGGGTTCTATCCAGTGATATACAACCAAGATAAGCAGGTGAAAGAATGCAAATGGAAAAAATATCCATCCATAAAAACAATACAAAACTCAGCAGTATCTATAAAGAACTTGAAGAAAACCACATGTTTTGTGGAATGACAGAAAACAACTTGGATAAAAAGAACACAGCACCTTCCTGGATGAAAGATGATAGATATATATCAAATGAAGTCCACTTTTCCCAATATAAATATGAAACACTCTAGCATATATCACAGTTAATAAAGGATGCTTTACAAGTGAAAGAATAAATTATTTGATCATACTTGGAAAATCAAATTCTTTTTTTTTTTTTCAATTTTGGGGGCTGAACTCAGGACCCCACCTATGCTAAGCAAGTGCTCTACCACTGAGCCACATCCCAGCCCCTTTTCATTTTTTTTTTGCAATAAATATGTTTAATAGTATAGATCAACAGGGGAAAAGAAATAAGCAACAGCCAATATTTGATTTTCATCCTTATCACTTTTTCTAGGGTCCGTCTAACTTGATGTAAACTTACAATTTTCAAGGAAATTCCTATTCCACTCCCATTTTATCATAAATAAATTGAATAGTTTTTCTGTTTGTCTGATAAAACAGGAAAGACTGTTACGTTTGAATGAAAAAGGCTCTCCATTTGTGATCAATGTCACACAGAATCACATTCCCATCAGAAAACACAAACATCAACTTCACAAAACTAAAAATACACAGGAGATCAGTACCATTCAATAAATATGCAAGCTACTTCAGTCTCCCCCAAAAGGACCGATACTTCAAAAAACCATAAAGAAAACCCCTGTCCATTTCCAAGTAAACCAAGTAGAAGAGACAGAAAGATGCTATGTGTGCTATTTTATCCCTCTCCTGGCCCTTCCCTTCCTAGAAAACTGCCTGCTCTCCACAGAGACTGGAAATGGGCCTCATTTCTTCTCGGGGGAGAACACATTCACTGACACCTTTGGGCAATATCCCGTTTCTCAGGAACCCTGGCTCTATACCTAGACCTAGTTCTGCTTCCAAAGCCTCTTCATATAGTTCTCGGTAAGACTTGGGATCTGTGCCATTAAGATGGGCCATATGAACTAGGAGTTTCATCTTGCTGGCTTCAGCGTGGGCCCTTGGACCCCACAGGAACTCATAGAGAGCAGGATCACTGTTAGGAATCTGCCGGTACATCAGGTACTCTTCCCATACTAAATCCTCAGTGATGAATTTCCAGGCTTCCTCAAAATGAAAATGCTCAAACTGAGCTAATATGTCCCATCTTTTCACTTTTTGAGTTAGGTCCTCCTCACTGATATGGTTGCCCTGCATGAAAATTAGAGACAGGACGAATACAATGACGTTGATTTTGAGAATGATTCTTTCATCATCCCCATCTAGTATGCTACTGCATGTAAGACCCAAAATGAGGACTAGCTCATATGTATTGCCAGAGTAATTCACTTTCCTGATTTTAATGCCAAAGCCCAGATACATGGACTCACAGAGTTCCCCAAAGTTCAGAGGGAGGTTGTTACGGTAATCATGGGGCAGAACATGCAGCATTTCTTTCATGGTGACCTGCTCCTTCTTTTGATACTTGTCAAGCAGAAATGACACCAACTTATATAACTTGGCATTTAGGAGCACATTTTGCAGGATGAGAGAAGTGTGCATCCTGCGAGGAGCCTGAACCCTCACAGGATTGACTCCTTTGACTGGAAGCCATGAGGACAGCAAGAACTTGTTGAGGATGAGAAGCCTTCAAATCTCCAGTGCTGGAAAATAACAGTACTGAGCAATAGCAATTGAGCTGCTCCAAGAATCCAAACCCAGATTTTGAAAAATCACAACTGAGAATTCTCCACTGCACAGTGCAAGGGTAGCAACAGAGGCAGGAATGGGTTATTTTCAGAGTCTCAACCTGGAATGTCGCCTTCTCTCTCACCCTCAGCCCCCTTTTCATTTTTAATAACTACAGACTCACCTGAATGAAGATATGACTCGGTGATCGCATCTTACAGACTTACACTATACTACGAACATCCGGAGAGTAACACTGACAGTACGTGTTCCACAGAGCTGCAGACCTTACTGGGATTTCCCTGGGTTTTGCATTCATCTTTATTCATGTTTTCTCTCAATCTGAAACTCAAACTTTCATTTCTCCCTCAATCTCTTTCTCAATCTCTCTCTCTCTCTCTCTCTCTCTCTCTCTCTCTCTCTCTCTGTCACACACACACAAATTTTATCCCAGTGTATAGATTATTCAAAATACAGATTCTCAGCCGCACGAGGTGGCACACGCCTGTAATCCCAGAACCCAGGAAGCTAAGGCAGGAGGATCACCGTGAGTTCGAGGCCAGACTTGGCTACAAAATGAGTGCAAAGCCAGCCTGAACTACATAGTGAGTCCTTGTCTCAAAAAAAACCCCAAAAACCAAAAACCAAAAACCAAAATAAAACAAAGTACAGATTCTCATTTTACAGCATATACCAAAATAAATGACCACTGGATTAAAAAGTCAATTTCTCGGGGTGGGGGAGAAATACTAGTCAAAGGATACAAGTGTTAGACAAGAGGAATAAATTTAATAGATCTGTTGTATAGCATGAATATCAATAATAACAATACTGGGTCTTGAAATATGGTAAGAGAATGGATGTTAAGCTTTCTCACTACAAAAAAAAAGGTACATTGGGCAATGCCTATCATTAGCTCAATATAGCCACATCATAATGTATACTTATTTCAAAACATATTTTAAAACTCAGTTTTTTAAGGTTTTATTTCAATGTGAATGACGACTTATCAGACAATAGGAAAAGACTTTGGGACTGGAAATAAAATCAATGGGAAAAATGAAACCTAGCTCTATAAAACCTAAAACAACAAAAAAGTATAAATGTAAAAAAAACTACTTAATGCAAATAACAAAGTAGGAACAGTAAACCTACTGACTAACAGTTATTACATAGTTTTAAAAAGCAACTGATTCAATAAATCTAAGGGCTGGGGTTTAGCTCAATGGTAGGAGACCTGCCTAGAATGTGCGAGGCCCTGGGCTTGATCACCAGCACAGGAAGAAAAGAAAAAAAGAATAGTAAGCATCTTCTTTTAGTGGGTTGCTTGTGGTCCCCAACGAGATGTCTCTGGCCCTACTTCCATACCGGGAATGTTGACCTTATGGAATGTATTTGCAGACACAGACTTTAGCTGATGTGATACGTTCAGGATTCTGAGATGAGGAGATAATCTCAGATTATCCGACTGGGCTCTAACTCCAGCAACGGGTGTCTTTACTGAGAGACACAGAGGAGGCAGGGGCCATCTGATCACAGAGACAGAGCCTGGACTGCTGTGGCCACAAGCCAAGGGATACAAAAGCCAACAGAGGCAAAGGAATCGCATCCCCATGTCCCCAGAAGGAACCTGGCATGTCCCTGGAGATTTCCTACTTCCAGCCTCCAGCCCAGAGAGAGAACAATTGCCTGTCTTTGTGCATGTGTGTGTGTGAATGTATGTGTTACTGGGGGCTGAGCCTAGGGCCTTCATATTGTGTTACAACCCCAGCCCTTTTGGGGTCCATTTTTAAAAATTTTGAGGTAAACACACAATTAGTAATTTGTTTCAGGAGGCAAAAGAAACAAATCTGTCACCACTCCACACCAGTGAATAATGAAACAGGCAAAGAATAGGAAATGAAATTATTCTTCTCAAATATTTGCTGAGCAGCAATGACAAGTAAGTGCCCTGGAATCCTAGGGACACAGTGGTGGCCCAACTTGTACATCCCAGAGCTTGCTCACCACAGCTGCGGACATGATGCTGGCCACACATGGACAGGTCCACCAGGCCAGCTGCCCCTCAATCTGCACAGTTACCTTCAGATGCGACAAGCGCATGCTCAGTGCACATGCACGCCATGCTCAGCTCTGCTCAGGGGGATGGCTGGGTGCCGTTTCCAGCAAAGGGAAGGGGAGCAAACCCCAAACTCTCATCCTGCCCACCTGCCTGCTCAGGAGACAGGCCTTGAAAGGGTGGTAGTGGCCTAATCAGAAGGGCAACTTTCTAAAAGAGGCAGATTTTCAGATACACTTCCGGGCTTCTGAACCAAGAGTCCAGTAAGCCCTCGCCATGGACATAAAAAGAGCCTTACACACCCTAACTGGTTTTTCCAGTGCTCCCTGCCTTTTCTGATGAAGAATGTAGATGGCGCTGGCAGAGGCCCAAGGGCCAAGTGGTCCTTTTGTGAGTTTACAGGTGCCCCAGGGGGCCAATTAGTACGGACCCAGGCTCTGCAGAGCAACTTCCACTCAGGCCAGGCAAAGGGGCCTCTCCTGTCCCCGAGAGCATCTGTCCAACTGCCTAAGGGGCAGGACTATTGAGTGAGTGAGTACCTAGGTGCCAAACGGCACAGCACTGAGCAGAACACACACAATCCAGGCTTCACAGGGCACAGGCTGTGCCTCCCACTCAAGCCCACAAGGCTGCTGGCCAAGCAGAGAAATACCCATGGCCCTGGGAAATTCGGCTTCCACAACCTCACTCACCAGCCAGGCATGACCCTGGATGGGGGCTGAGGCCAGGAGCACAACCCAGCTTCTCCAGCAGCAGCATCTTCCTCCTTGCCCCTTGATTAAGGCCCCACCCCAGCCACACCGCCCCTCACACCCTCTGCCCACGCTTGCCTCAAGGACAACACACTGTGACCGTACCAACCTCTGCATACTGCATGGTGCCATCCAGAAGGCACATCCAGGGGCACAACCCCTCGATGAGTGAGGTCACATAAGCTGACCTGACCTAGGGTACGGTATCAATTCGCCTGAGTCCCAGGATGAGTTAATAGCGGTGATGGCGCCCCCGGACAGGGGGAAGCAGAGGTCCAGAGAGGTTACCCGACTGGGGAAACCTCACTCAGTAGGCACGGAATCTAAGTCAGTTTCCAGCACCTACCACACTATGCAGATCCTATCTGCTGGGCACAGAACTCTGCTGTGCACACAATTCTTTTGCACCTGTCCTTTCTGCAAGGCATCTGCTTCCACCTTGCACTCTCATTCAGGTTTGCCTCCAAGGTATTACTGCATCGTTCCCTCCCAAATTCTAAATAATGATTCAAGAGGAGGGGAAAAACATCACTACAAGGTGTAAAAAACATCACTGCAGGCACAGTGGCTCATGTCTGTAGTCCCAGCACTCAGGACGCTGAGACAGAAGGATCCCAGCAAGTTCATGGTGAGGCCCCGACTCAAAATACAAACAAACAAACAAAAAAGAAAGTTCTAATTCTCTTCTAATTTCTGAATTGTGAATTCTACAGAAATTTTTTTAAAAGGCTAGGGGTATAGCTCAGTGGTACAGTGCCTGCCTACTGGGGTTCCATTCCCAGCATTGCAAAAAAAAAGAAAAGGAAAAAAATTTGGTCTTAGAATTTAAAAACAGGTCAACATAACCACCACATACAGATTGCCACCCAGATCTGGGCCAGGACACGGCTCACCTCTTCATCTGCAGGTTTTCATTCAGTCCTCTCCCAATTCTAGGAGGGAAGCCTATGGCTGTCCACTTCATAGTTGGGAAATGAAATTGCAGAGAGGGTAAGTGTCTGTTAAAGACCAAGCCAGGGTTTGGCTCACTCCCAAAACTGAGCTACCAGACCACCACCTCACCCCCGTGAGGCACCTGCATGGCACACACCTGTGGCACGGCACACACCTGTGGCACGGCTCCCACCTGGCTCCAGTGTGCCAGGAGGCTATCTATATATTTCACCAGAATTTCTTGATACTCATTTTATTTCATGACACTCTTCCACACATCTGACCCTCCTCCCCTTCCCTTCCAGTTCAAATCCCTAATCCCCAGTGACCGTGGTTCTCTGAACCAAGATGGTCCTGTGAAGCCTGACTGAGAGGTGACCACGCTGTGCCATGTACTTGCTCGCTCTTGATGGGCCAGTCTCCCTGGGACACATGGTTCCAATGCACAGTAAGTTCACAAGACTGAGTAAAGTTACAGCCACTAAAACTGTGTTCTGTTTGGCATGAAGACACACAGACCCACGGAATAGAATGAAGAGCCCAGTTTAGACTCACATATGTGTAAATTTGATATATGATAACGAGAAAAAAGATAGTCCATCTTTTTTCAATAGTGTGGGGCAAATGGTTATCTATACAGAAAAATAAATCCCAACTTTACCCTGTATTAATTCATAAATTAATTCTAGGTGAATATAAAAGCGAGACCTTAACATTTCTGAAGAAAATGGGAGATTATGGTGATGGGGTAGGAAGGAATTTCTTAAACTGAAGACAAATGTGAAAATCATAAAAAGGAGAATTTACGTTAAAATTTGTGCCTTCTTGTAAAAGCACAGTCTGAAAAAGTTCCAGGCTGAGAGAAGATAACTTGCAGCAAACAAATCCACATGGACTGATATACCTAATATGTATAAAAATTGTTTTTTTAAAATCTTACAAATCAGTAAGAAAATCTCAAAAACAAACAATATTAAACAAAATAGGTACACAATGGTATATGTGAAATTAGTAACAAAAAATTTTAAAGACATGAAAGACAAAACAGATCATTTTTATAGCTAAATAGGCATAGAATAAAATTTTCAGAATACTCATGGGAATTACCAACACTAATTTTATTTATAACAGCAGTTTTACTTCAGAGACAGCTTTAAAGCAATAGAGTTAGAAAGAGTTAAAATCAGAAGCAAATTTGGCAAAGTTGAAAAAAAATTGTATTAGGCACATGGGTGTTTGTTATCTGAATCTGAAATCCAACTACGGCGATACTGTGATTGTCGAACTCAATTTGATCCAAATTCATGTTCAAACCCTGAAAAGTTTGAGAAGTGAATATATTTTTCCCATAAAAAATATAATGGATTCGATCCCTGCTACTGAAAAAAAAAGGAAAGAAAGAAATGTCATGACAGATCACAGAACATCAACCATACAGTGGGCATAAAAGAAGAAAACAAGAATCTGGGGCTGGAGATTTAGCTCAGTGGCACCGCACCTGCTTCCCAAGTGCAAGGTCCTGAGTTCAATCCCCCGTACCCCCCCGCAAAAAAGGAAAACCAAATAATTGGTTCTGAGGCCCAAAGGCCCCAAACTTGTACTTATAAATTCATTTTTCTAGGATTTGAACAAATTTCATGATTTCTTTAACTCTATTGTGGTTCTCACAGTTTTCCTCTTAGCTCACTGTTGGTATCACTTTCTTCGGAGCCATGGTTATGATGTTTTATGCAAAAAAAGCACAAAGAAAAAGAGCGGTGACAAATGTTTGACCACACTGACACCAGCCCTGTGTGTTGTCTGGGTGAGAGCTGGTGTGGACTAAAGCGTCACCCCTTCGTGGCCGCAGCGAAAGACTCCACAAGGGACTCACTCTCAGCCCATTGTTTTCTCAAGGTGGATTTTTGGTTGACTCTTGAGCACAGCACTGCACCGGAACACGAAGCAGATTTTTCTCAAACTTTCCTTGTTGAGTAATGGAAAGTTCGAGCT
Source organism: Heterocephalus glaber (assembly GCF_000247695.1). The sequence continues at coordinate 23,881,718 of NW_004624732.1, read as the reverse complement.
TGGAGCCATTGGACAACCAAGGTATCACTGTATCTGTATCTTTCTCTCTCTCTCTCTCTCTCTCTCACACACACACACACACACACACACACACACACACACACACACACAGAAACTAGAGCATTTCTGACTCTACATCCCCCTTCAGGAGGGAAGTCCCTGGGGCAGTGTTCACTGTACCCCACCATTTGTGGCAGCTACACTTTAGGTTCACGGGTAATAGTGTATTCATTCACACACTACCCAGTACCCACTGTACCCTGCTGAGTCTATTTAATTTAAAAATTCTATATCACATCTTCATGTAGAAAAGCGTAATTACATACCCTAAATAAGTAGTAACTGCAAACACAGAGATAGGCAGCTGCCAGTATGTGACAGCCTCTGGGGAACCTGGCTGAGCACCTGAGTGTGGAGCGGGGCTCACTTGTACACCACTGGTTTCTGCCATCTCCAAAATACAGGCAACACAATACACAGGGCGCACCCCACAGAGCATGTGGTGCTCAAGGGGCTCCTGGCACAGGCAGGAGGAAGTAGCTGAGAACCAAACAGGGAACCAGACAGGGCATGTGGCACTGGAAAATGGCTTCCAGGCAATTCCTCCAACGAGCTGGCCCAGGCCTCTGCTCAAACTGTAAAGGCCTTTTAACCACTAGTAGGGAAAGAGCCCCAGGTCACTCTGGGATGTAAACTAGCCCTTGGCAGGTGGCTGCAGCCCAACCCAGGAACCAAGGTGACCTGAGAAGAATAGCAGGAATTGAGGCAGCCTCTGACACCACCCACTGGCAGTGTGAGCTTCACTCTGGTGACCCCTTACTGCTTCAGTCCAGGGACTCCAGGCCACACTGTCCCTCCCTGGGGAAGGGTGAGGGCTCCTCAGCTAGACTCATGCTACACACTACCACCATCCAGGAAGGATGGCTTGGAACCTGCCCAAAGAGGCCTGGTCTGTGCCACAGAACTTCCTCCCCTCCAACTTCAGGGAGGTGTGCAGGTTCCACTCAGGAGCAATGGGCTCAGGGACAGGGACAGGAGACAAAGTAGAATACCTGTGTCTCACACTGGGCATCCTGCCTGCTCAGTAAATCTTGTTTTCTTCTCCTCATCCCTCCAACAACCCATAATATCCAATCCCTTTTCTCTAGCCCAGGTATCGGCAAGGTTTTCCCATAAAGTGCCAGGTAGTAGCTATTTTCAGCTTTATGGACCAAAGGGTCTTTGTTGCAGCCACTCTGCCAGTGTAATGAAGAAGCAGCCACAGACTGTACAGGAGAGAATGGCCCCAGCTGAGTTCCACTCAAACTACTTCTGAACATTTTCACATAATCCTATCATTCTCATGGCTTCTTCCTTCCTCACCCCTCCTTTGAGCACTCCGTTACTCAGCCTGATTCCCCGTGAATACTCTGAACGTAATGGAGACATCACAGCTCCTCCACAGCTGTCTGTGGAAAGCCCCCACCAGCTCCCCCAAACTGGATCCCCCACAGCCTCAGCACCAGCAGGTGACAGGTTTTTATTTAATACTGGCCAAGCTTGACAATCAATGCAGTAAGAGAGCTGGAGCTAATTATCCAACCCAGAAGAGCATGAAATCTTGCTCACCCTCATGAGGGATTAAAGAAATGCCAAAGAGAGCAGTGCAATGCCTGCTGCTCAGGCAGTCTGTCAGGTTGGCATTTATAGAAAGCAGACTGTTAACATCCTGAAGGGACAAAGATGTGGAGCAACATGTCTTCACCTCACACATGTTGGAAGAGGAGATCAGACATACAACTTATCAACAGTAACAATCCACATGGCCCACCCGCCAGTCACCCCGGCACCGGGACCCATCTCCAGAGCTGCCAGCGCAGGTGCATACAAGGCTGCTCAATGCAGAAGGACTGTAACAGGCAAGCACTGGAAATGACCTTTGTGGCCCATGATCATGTTACTACAGAATCGTGGAATACTATGCAGCCATTACCGAGAACCAGGTATTCTACACACCTTCACGTGGGGAGCTGAGTTGGCATCATGTGCCTCTTGGGGTGGGGTTTGGGGAAGGACAATGTTACATACTTATTACCCCTGCCTGAGGGACACAGCCTATATCTAACCCCAAGGGAGCATCAAGTAATCCCAAATGGAGGCAGCCCACAGTCACCTGGCCTGGACTCTTCACAAGCATCATAGCTAGGGAAGACAGGAGAACTGAAAAGGGTCCAGGTAAATCAGCTGAAGACAAAATGAAACAACACCTCACCCTGGACTGCTCTTGAATCAAAGCAAAAACACACTGTAAAATAAAACATACAAGGGGCTAGGGGTGTAGCTCAGTGGTGCAGCACTTGCATAGCATGCACAAGGCCCTGGGTTCATCTCCAGGACAGCCCCCCCCCAAAAAAAAGACATTATCAGAATAGTTGGCTATATTAATTGAGTTCTATGATAAGTACTGGTATTATGTCAATGTTAACTTTCTTGCATTTTGTAATAGAACTGTGATATTTTTCTAAAAGTCCTTGTTCTGGGAAATAGACAGTATGTGTATAAAGGATCATGTTATCTACAACTAACTTTCAATTGATTAAAAAAGGGGAAAATACAGATGATAGCAATATCTATAACCAATATATCTATAGCCATCCCCACCTACATATAAATGTATAGATACAGATAATACTTAGAGATATACATATCTATATTTGTATCTATATGTGTTAAAAATATGTGTGTGTGTGTGTGTTTGTGTATAAAAGAGAGATAAAACAAGTATGGCAAAAAATTAAGAAATTGGTAAATCTGATAAAGGATACACAGAAATTCACCACATTAACTTTGCAATTCTTCTATAGTTTGAGACTGAAAATTAATTCCAATTAAAAGTTAAAAGGAAATTTCAATTAAGATCATTTTGAAAATTAGGCAGACCTAGATCAACCATGAAAAACCATCAGACATGAAAAACTATCACATGAACACACACATGGAAAAGCAAGGTACTAAAAACATGCACACAATGTGACTGCTCTTCTTTTAAAATAAGTTTTATACACTATAAAGTGCTGGGCTAGCATTTGTGAGGCTCTGGGTTAGATACAAAAATAAATTAGTAAGTTATACATATACCCCTCTATTTGTGAATCTATACATCCAACAGTGAGTAGAGAAGCACCTTTCCCTTTTAAATTACATACAGCTCAAAAAAAGTAGGAATATAAAAAATCAAAATATATTGCTTGTGAATTTGAAAACATAAAATGAAAAAAAGAGGAACAGGTGCCTCATAGTATATGCTCACAACCACAGTGACTGGTATTTATTCTTCCAGGGCCAGGTTGGCACCCAGGGGCCAACCAGACAGGTGGGCATTTGGGCAAGAGTCTAATTAATAGACAGAAACATGCAAATCCCATCAGAGAGGTAGAGGGAGTTCCTTCCAGTGCAGGGTCTCACTGGGAGACCACCCTGAAGGAGCCACAGTGCAATAAGATTATGCCCATTTTGAAGAGGAGAGGATGGCCTAGAGAGATAGCAATTTGCCCAGGGTCACATTGCAAAGGAGCCCAAAGACTCTGACCTGCAGCCTGGACCAGGACAAGAAGGTAGAAGGGACCTGGATACAGGGGTTGAGTCCAGACCTTCCCGGAACCCAGCTACATAACCAAGAGCAAGTGTTTTGTTGTTGTTTTTGTTTTTTGGCAGCGCTGAGAATTGAACCCAGGGCCTCCAACATGCTAGGCCAACTCTGAGCTACCTCTCCATCCCCCAAAGGCAAGTTCTTAACCCCTCTGGGCCTCATTCTCTGCACAATGTTCCCCACAGAGCTGCTGTGCAGATTAAATGAGACAGGACAGAACTCCACAAGCACCGGTCACCAGCAGCACTTCCAAACAGCTGGGCAAGGAATGCGCTCTCCATGAGCTGGTCACTGTACTCTGCTACACCAATAAACTTTCCTTCAGCCATAATTTTACTCCAGGTGACCCAGTCTCCTAAAGTCACATAGTCAGGAGGCAGCCAAGCTGGGATGCACCCCCAGGAGGGGACTCCCCAGGGCCACCTGACTATCTCTCGAAGGTCAGCTGCTGAGGCTACAGTGCTGCCCAGAGTAGCCCATGCCAGCTGGCCTGCCCTTGGGCCGTGCCCACCAGGTGCCCCTGCGGAGTGGCATGGACGCGCCAGAGTGGCTCTGCCCAGCAGGCCGAACCCAGAGCAGGGCCTCCTGCACAGATCACAGTGTTCCCAATAACAGGAGGCAATTGCCTGGGCCAGCCAAGATTTACAGGTTGTTTACTTTCTAACAGTTGCTGGTTTGGGTAATTAATGCCACATAAAACATAATGGAGGCCATCACTGCCCATAGGAAGGAGGGCAGGATGCCAATGGTCCTATAAGAATGGCAAACACAGAAAGCAGAATTCTGTACCCACTGTGCTGGCATGTGTTGTTTGTCTTGTGTTTGCCTTTATGTGCTAGTGTGCAAGTGCTTGTGCAAGTGACACCGGTGTGTAATCAGGAGACTGCATGTGGCAGGGAAAAGGCTCCGCCATCGACAGACCCAGCCCCTGATCATGATGGACCACTGCCTGGGTGACCTTGGGCAGACACATAACCTTCTCACAGAATGTCAAGGATGAGGCATCATGTCTGGAACACAAGGATCCCAGCAAATGTTTCCAAAAGGGTAAGTGTGTGTGTTTAAAAGAGCAAGCCATGTCCTAGAGATTCCTTACAGGGTTGAGGCAGAAAAAACACTAGAGGAACCTGAAGCATCTCACAGTATGCAAAGTGAGGACAAAAATGCTCAAAGAAATAAATGAAGAGATGGAGGGGCTAACCACAAGGGGCTCCCAATGGCCACAGTGGAACACTTTGACCAAAAAATCCAATAACAATACTGAATGTTAACCCACACAATAAAATAAATATCTGTGGGTCCATACTGATAAATAAATAAGTGATACCAAATACAAATGTAGAAAAAAGAGGGAAATAAGTAGAAAGCTACCATTAGGCAAACACTATGACAATAACTGGTATAGCCAAGATCCACCAATGAATACTAAAATCAACAGGCAAAAAGTTTGAGGGAATTGAAGCTATCACCATAGTCTCTGAACATCTCCCTCAGCCCAAGAATTAATTTTACTTATTTATTTTTTGAGCCTGTGCCCCTGTTGCACATCCAGGTCTTGAAACTCTGGATTCAAGAGATCCTCCTACCTCAGCCCCTGAGTAGCTAGGACTGCAGACAAGCACCATTATACCCAACCCAAGATATTTATCACATACAAAGAAGGACATGTAACTTTACAGCAGCAAAACCTAGCAGACAATATATTAACTCAATCACCAAGCAGTAAGTAAGCAGCAGTATCATGGCTTCTAGCTACACGTCTCCCCAAAGCCTCATACACTCATAGGTGGAGAATTTCGAAGGTGGCTGGATTAGGGTGTTTGAATGTGGATTAAGGGTGTGACACTGGGATTAAGGCTGTGGGAATGTGAATTAAGGGTGTGGTTCTGGGATTAAGGGTCCCCCATCCTGGGTTTGGGTGGCACCACTCAAAAGGCTTGCAGTTTTGAGGAAATATAAATTCAGGCCAGCTGCTGCTTCTGCTGTTTCTGTACTTGTCTGCTGCTGCCTCCTGCCTGCTTTGCCATGCCACCCTGACTGGGAGCCAGCCGACTATGTATTGAAACCTCTACAAACTGTGAGCTAAAATAAACCTCTCCTCCCTTCACTTCAGGTGTCGGGTATTTTGACTCAGCAATGAGCAAAGTAAGACAAGCAGTGAGACACACCACAGCATGATTCCAACATAATGCCCTCCCAAGGCCATCGTGTCACTTCTGCAGCATTTATCAGAAATGTCTAACCTCAATCTCAGCATCAGGGGTATAGGGCTTGTGGTTCAGCAGTAGAGCACTTGCCTAGCATGCACAAGGCTCTGGGTTTCATCTCCTGCACCACAAAATGGACAAGGAGGAAGAAAAAGAGGAAGAGGAGGAGGCAGCGTGAAGAAGAAGTTGCTCAAATAATCTAACTTCCAAAAAAGAAAAAAGAAGCCAAGCATGGTGGCACATGCATGTACAGTAATCCTAGCACTGTAGGAGGTGGAGGCAGAAGGATCACAAGTTTGAGTCCAGCCTGGGTAACTGAGTGACTTAGTGAGACCCTGTCTCAAAAATTTAAAAATCTTCTAATCAAGAAGATGCCAAAACAACTCCAGACACAGCCATCTCATCTTCGATAAAGGAGCCAAACACCCTCTCTGGAGGAAAGATAGCCTCTTTAATAAATGGTGCTGGAAAATTTGGGTTTCAATCTGCCAAAGATTAAAACAAGACCTATATCTCTCACCATGCACTAAACTAAAATCGAAATGGATTAAAGATCTAAATATTAAAATAGAAATGCTGAATCATCTGGAACAGAGGTTAGGTAGAACTCTTGAAGCCATTGGTGTAGGAAAAGAGTTTATGACCAAAACCTCTGTTGTCCGTGAACTAGCACAAACAATAAACAAGTGGGATCTCTTCTTATTAAAAAGCTTCTGCACAGCAAGAGAAACCACCAGCAGTGTGAAGAGACAACCCACAATGTGGGAAAAAATCTTCACCTGCTCTTCCTCAGACAAAGGTCTACTATCTAGAATCTATAAAGAACTGAAAAAGATCAGACCTCCCAAATTTAAAGACCCAATCCAAAAATGAGCACTTGAAATGAACAGACATTTCTCAGACAAAGAAGTAAAAGCAGCAAATAAACATATGAAAAAATGTTCAACATCACTGGTCATTCGAGAGATGCAGATGAAAACAACACTGAGATTTCACCTCACCCCAGAAAGAATGGCTGCTATCATGAAATCAACCAATAACAAATGCTGTCAGGGCTGTGGGGAAAGAGGAACCCTGCTCCACTGCTGGTAGGAGTGTAGACTGGTGCAACCACTGTGGAAATCAGTATGGAGATACCTCAAAGAACTAGGACTGGAAGTCCCATTTGACCCAGCTAGTTCCCTGCTGGGTATCTTCCCCAAAGAATTAAAAGAATCATACCACAGTGATATATGTGCACCCATGTTCATAGAAGCATAGTTTGTGATAGCTAAAATTGGAAACAGCCCAAATGCCCATCAACTGGAGACTGGATAAAGAAAATGTGTTTTTTTAAATAAAATAGAGTACTACTCCGTCATAAAAAATGAGAAATTAGAGATATTTATAGCTAAATGGATGCACATTGAGGCGATACTCTTAAGTGAAATAAATAGGACACACATGTAAATACCGAATAGTTTCTCTAGTGTGAGAAACTGAAAGTGTAAATAAGGACTAAAAGATATAACAGATAATGTGAAATAGGAAGAAAAGGGGCAAAGGGGAAGGGTAAGTGGGAGGAGTAGAGGAAAGGAAAAAAGGGAATGGAATTAATATGAGAAAATGGAAAAATGGAAACAAAGTCTTTGTAAATAGGGAGGGATGGAGGGGTTGAAGTGAGGGCAGGGGAAGGGGAAAAATAAGAACCAAGAGAGATTATGTAAAGGTGCAAATTTCCAATGATGAATGTCATTATATTGTACACCTAAAATGTACCAATGATTAGAATGAATAACTGATAATGTGAAATAGGAAGAAAAGGTCCAAATGGGTAGGGGAAGTGGGAGGGGTAGGGGAAAGGAAATATTATGAGAAATGGAAAAAAAGGAAACAAAGTCTTTAAAAATAGGGAAGGGAGGGCAGGGAATGGGGAAAAAATAAGAATCAAGATAGATCATGTAAATGTATTGTATACCTAAAATGTACCAATAAAAGAATTTAAGGAAAAAAAATTTAAAAAGGTTTAGAGATGTAATTTGATGTGAAGACCCTGGGTTCAATCCCTAGTACCAAAAAAATAAATAAAATAAAAAAGAAGAAAAGAAAAGCGAGGGCATATAACATAAAAAAGTACCTAACTTCATTGGTAACAGTTACTAAAAATAAATAAATGTAAGTTAAAAATAAGCTACTACTCTCTACGCCTATTAGTGAAGTCCATAACAGAGCCCAGGCAAGGGGGTGCACCAAGGTCCCTCTTTTCCTGCACAGGAGGTGGCGTGAACAGGCATCACCTTCAGAGGCTCTTCTGACACCCACAGAGACCCGAGAGGCACACATCATTACCATCTGTCTGCAGTTTTAAGACAAAAGAGCTCCCTCCGCACCTTTCCCTGCACGCACATGAACATGCACACGGGGCAGTGGGGAACGGTAATGTTGGCGACCTGCGAGGGGAGGGGCTGGGTGTTGGGCAGGGGTGGGAGTTGTACCACAAACCCTCTGCACCGCAATTCTGAAACTTGTCAGAAAAATGAACTTCAAACACAAAGTAAAAGAAACTCACCTGTAAGTTAGTTGGACAAAAGAAAAGAGGTTAGAGGAGGTCAGAACTGAGACTCAGGCACCTCCCCTCCATGCCCTGCCCACCCAGGGCCCAGGGCACCAGGCCCCCATCCACCAGAGCCCAGCACTCACCTTCTGCTTGCCAGTACTGCAGCTCCCACCTGACCGCCCTGGCAGCCCCATTTTCTGTCTTACCCCTTGACAGGGAAGTCTTTCCCAGGCTGTCACTGCTGAGGAGAATAGGGCCCACCAGTCCGATACTGAGGCACCCAAGCTGCCTCTTCTGCCTCATACCTAGACAGCCCAAAGCACAGGCACCAAGCACTCTCTCAGCAAGGTGCTCCCCTGGCCCAGCCTCTGGCTGCATTACTCATAATAGCCCAAAAGTGGAACAACCCAAATGTCCATCAACTAGAGAATGGTACATGGTACCCATACAGTGGAGTACTATTTGGCAACGAAAAGGAATGATATTTTACACATGCCCAACATGGATGAGCCTTGAAAACATTGTGCTGAGTGAGAGAAGCTAGTCGCAGGATGTCATTGTTATGAAATGATCAGAAGAGGCAAATTTATTCTGAGTAGACAGGGAAAGATCAGGGATTGTGTAGGCCAAGGGAGAGGAGGGAGAGAATGGAGACTGACTGCTAATGGGTGCAGTTTACTTTTAGAAAGGACAAAAATGTTCTGAAATCGGCTGCAGTGATGGTTCCGTGTGTTTAATTGAATATTCTATAAAACATTGAACCGTATACTTTAAATGAGTGGACTGGATGGTATGTGAATCATATTCTAATAAAGCTGTTTTTAAAAATGTTTTAGAAAGGGAGATCAGCCGGGCATGGTGGCACAACCTATAAAGCCGGCACTCGGCACAGGAGGATCGCTGAGAGTTTGAGGACAGCTTGGGGTACACAATGAGTTCAAGGCCACTACACAGCAAGACCCTGTCTTAAATAAAAGAAAAAAGAAAAAGAGAGACTAGGTGGAAGTACCTCGTATGTTCTGGGGCAGGTAACACAGCCTTCCTGGGCCTCAGTTTACCCACCTGTAACATGTGAGGATGAGGGTGAAAAGGCCAGATCAGTGCTTCTCTGATTTCACTACCTTCACAATCACTTGGTAATTTGCAGGTAGGTTCCGACTGTGTTTTCAGCAATAGGTCCCAGATTCTGCACCTCCCATAGTGCAGGTGATGCTGGCTATAGACTTTTCAGGTGCAAGGCAGTAGAGACTTTTTCTGAGCCCCCTCCAGCTCTCACAGTGGAGAGATCTATGCCTGTCCACTCTGCATGCTCCTAGAGCTGTCCTGTCTGACCATGCAGACTGGATTTTTCCAAGCGAGGCCAGGGGCTGAAGACGGCAGAAAAGGTCAGTACCCCCTCAGATGTGCCCAGCCCAGAGCTTCCACTGGACACAGCAGAGGTCCTCAGTCTGCAAGGCACAGAGCCACAGTGGGGTGGGCCACATCTGTGCATGGCCCAGTCCTCCCTGCCTACAGAAGAAACAGGTGGAGAAGAACAGCAACTGTCACTTGTCATACCCTCAGTGCCGCTGCCCACACCCTAGGACACCAAGGACCAATCGCTGGTGTGCTTGGTGAACACAGACCCTTGTCCCTCCCCAGCTCACTTACAGCAGCTACATGCTCCAGGAGCCACCCGGATGCCACCCTCAAGCCATTCTGACAAGAGGTCAACAGTGCATTCCCAGAGATCATCAGGACCCCAATGCACACATGGGATGGGTCTATTCTACACAGCAGGCCTCAGTTTCCCCATCAGAGTAGGTTGGGGAGATGAACCTCAAGGTATACAAAGGACATTCCTATGCAAGACACAGGAGAAGCAAAGCAGAAAGCACAAAGAAGCCAGATGAAGGCCTTGAGCCCAGGCAATGGGTTTCTCTCCTGGATGGCTCAAAAAGGAATAATATTCCATGGGGATCTCACAGGAACACAGGGTCCTGAGAAATAAGGGAGGAGTATTGGATTCTAACCACCACAAGAAGCATTTGTCCTCCCTGTTGGCTCCATGGGCTCCAAGCTATCCAACCCAGGGCCTGGGCTCACACCAGTGGCTACCAGCAGGTCATATGGCCCAGAGATATTGTGACTTTACTCTGGACTTCCTCCTTTCTCTTGTGAAATGATGAGGTTGGGACTATCATGGTAGCTACTTGAGTAGAGGGGCTCCTTAAAACAAAACAAACCCAAACGCCTTCTTCATTCTGAGCAGGGCTTCTGCACATACTCACCCAAGCAGTCATTCTTTCATTTTGTTTTGTTAAACTGGGTCTAGCTACATAGTCCAGACTGGCTCTGAATTTGCAGTCCTCTTCCCTCAGCCTCCCAGAATACTGGGATTACAAGCATGTGCCACCGAGTCCAGCTTCCAACGAACCATTCTAACCACAGTGCAGGGGCCCTGGACACCTGATGGAAGAGCCAGCTCCATAAAAGCAAAGCAACAAAGACCAAAGCAGGTTTCTAGGCACCTCATCCTCACTTTCCTAGCCTCCAAACATCCACAGAAAACAGCCCAAAGTTAGGAGCAGGACAATAACACTTGCTGCAACCCTTGGGTATACCTGGACCTTATATGATGAACCGTAGTACTTACAATCCTATTTGTACAGTACCAGGGCAGAGTTTACTGTGCTTAGCTGCCCTGCTCCTCCTGCCATGGTTGTGCTGGCTGCTGCCACTTTGCTTACGTAGAGATGGGACACTCCCTCGTAGGTCCAGCAGGTAGGTGAAATTTCTTAGGTCTAGAAGAGTTTTGATGTTTCTGTGAGTGACTGTGACTGTCCTAGCAGAGAGACCATCATCAGGCCATGAGATTAAAATGTAGGAGACTCACTTAGCTGTTGAGGGTTGAGGAGGCCTATGGCATCTCCCAGTGAAAAGGTGGACCCATCTGGCAGATTTTTTTTTTTTGGTACCGGGGATCGAACTTGGGTCCTTGAGCTTTCTGGGTAGGCGGCAGTACCACTGAGCTAAATCCCCAGCCCTGGAGGATCTTTACTAGCAGTGCCAAACCTGAAGTATCACCAGAGGTCTGGCTGGACTCCAGGCCTTCTATGAACTCATCTGCCCCCTCGTTTTACAACTTGGGGACTCAACTTGGGCAGGTCATCTTTGGGCTAGCTCTTTCTCCTTTGGAATGCTTCCGGAGTTTAGATGGTTTTAATGTAATTCTTAAGAATGTGTCATTCCCAGTTCATGGAACTCTCTGAAATTAGATCAGGTAAGTATTACACAGGTTGAACATCCGTCATTCTAAATCCAAGACTGCTGTGATGTCCAAAACTTTCTGAGTGTCGATATAATACCACAAGAAAATTTCATACCTGACCTCAGTGGACAGGTCAGATAAAACACAACTACATTAAAAATATTGTACAAAATTACCTTCAGGATACATGTGTAAGGGACACAAGAAAGACATGAATTTCCTGTGCCAGGCATAGTGGCACACACTTGCAGTCCCAGCTACTAGGGAGGTAGAGGTAGGAAGATCACTTGAGCCCAGGAGTTTTAGGCCAACCTGAGCAACACAGTGACAGTCAATCTCAAAAAACAATGAATTTCATGTTTTGACTTGGGTACTGTTATGGTTTATACCTAGATGTCCTCCAAGAGTCTCGTGCACTCACAGGTAGGGCTTTTTGGAAGGTGGTGGATTATGGGGACTTACAGCTGACTTGCTATTAGGAGGCAGGGCATGGCCTGACCAGGAAGTGTCTATCTCCCTTCCCAGCTGCCCCTTCACACTCTCTGCTTCCTGCATGCCAGGAGCTGAGCAGCTTCCTCCAACCAGGCCACTCTGCCTTGGAGCCAGGCAGACGACTATGGACTGAAACCTCTATAAGAACTGAATCAAAATAAACCTTGCCTCTTCAAAGTTGTGGGTGTTGGGCATTGTGTCTCAGTAACAGAGGAAAGTAACTATGACAGGTTCCATCCCCAGGATATCTCATTAAGTACAGAATATGCAAAAATTCCCAAATCCAAAAAAGTCTAAAATCTGAAGTATCTCTGGACTCAAGCATTTCAGATAATGGATATTCAACCTGTATTTTAATCTAATTAAGTGGTCCATTATTACTTGAATGACCACGTAGAGATCCTTAACACATTAAAAATTATTTCTAGAGATGTAGTTCAGGGGTCAAATGCTTGTCTAGCATGCCTGAGGCCCTGGGTTCAATACCTAGTACCACCAAAACAAGAAAGAAAAGTATTTCTACATACTATGAGTTGTGGTTAACAATCTGTACAAGTAACCTCATATTTATTTCAATTCATGTTGACTGGTTTTAAAAACAACAGAAAAACAAAAAAAATCTCAATCAACAACAACATCCCAAGCTTAGTATTTTTATTAGTTTAGCCTTAAATTCACTAATTTAGTATTGAGAGTTGACACTTGGGAACGTATTTGTCCATTGCTTATGCTTTTGCTAGAAGGTTTACAACATTCTTTGCTGACTAAACATTTCTAAAATAGACAAAATAAGCCAAGCGTAGAGGTGCACACCTATAATCACAGCACTCAGGAGGCAGAGACAGGAAGATCATCAAGAGATTGAGGCCAGCCTGAACTACACAGTGAGACCCTGTCTCAAAAAACCAAAACAATCAACCAAATAAATAATAGACAAAATAAAGTATCCATATATATCAAATACATCTATATTTTCCGCACAACATAGCACCTGAGATGGGTGCTATGCCTATTTTACAGAAAATAAGGGCTGACAGGATCAACTTGGGGGGAAAAATAGAGCCAAAATTGGAGCCCAGGTATACTGAACTCCAATATTCAAACCTTTCTTTGAGCAGGCTAGTTTCCAAGAAAGACTAATGAATAGTGTCACTCAGACTGGCCTTACCAATAAGGTGAAGGTGGGGGTTTTGCTCTCCACATTTGCTTTATGTCATTAGGTAGATATAAATTAATGAACAGAAATTTTAGCAAGATAAATGTAGTGATTTAACAAAACCTAATAATCTAATTTCTTTTCTCAAATTCATCTTCCAGTAGAAAGATTTTTTTTAATTTAACAATGAAGGTAGATATCTTATAAAGCTGGATTTCTTTCATGAACACACAGAAGGCTCTTATTTTGCTTTTTATTTTTGGTGGTGGTGGTGCTGGGGTGGAACTCAGGGCCTCACAGTCTAGCTACACACCCCTAGCTTTTTCCTTTTGAAGACAGAGTCTGGTTATATTGCCCAGCTGGGCTGGAACGCAGGGGCTCAAGGAATTCTACTGCCTCAGCCTTCTAAGTACCTAGGACAACAGGTGTAATCCACCGCATCTTTGTTCTTTTCACGGCTGCAGAGTACTCTATTATGTGAAGGTTCTGCATCCAATAAGCAATTATAGGACAATGCAGTGATCACATAAAAAGAGCAGCGCTGAATGCATACTTCTTATACATATACATATTTCTTATACAGCAAAATAAATGCCAAACACGGAGAAAATTTTTCTTTAAAAAAAAAAGATGTGCAATATTACAATATTCAAGTGGAGAAGTTCTTTCTTAAATGAGACATGAAGCACTTAAAAACAATTAAGGTGAAGTCCAACAAAGGTGATCACATAACAATTTAATTTTAAAATTTCTATTATGACAAAGAAAGAATAAACAAATTAATAAAAAAATGAATGAAATGAAAAAAATGTGGCCCATTTCCAGTGTGTATTATGAAATCCAAAATCTGCAAAAAGCTCTTACAAATAAATAAGGGTGAAATTTTCACTTGAAAAATGGATAAATTGGGGCCAGGGATTTAGCTCAGTGGTTCCACCACTGCCTCAAAAGCTCAAGGTCCCAAGTTCCATCCCGGTACCAAAAAAAAAAAAAAAAAAGAAAAGAAAAATGGATAAATCACATAAAAGACAAAAAGAGTAACTAAAATATGAAAAAAATCCAACATCATTGAGGAAATTAAAATTAAAACTAAAATACCTTATATTTGGCCCCACAAATCACCTAGAGTTAAGTTTTGGCAAAGGAAAAGACAGAGACATTCCCCACTTGTTCAGACTTATTTTGGCCACAGGCTGGGTTAGGACTAGCAGTGAACACAAAGGCCAAGTTCTCTGCCTCATTTAATGACCTACCTGTTAATGACTTTCAGACTTATGACCAAGGGGTGCCATTCAGACTTAACGACCTGACCTGCTACTCGGATACTCAGACTTACAATCTGTCTTTTTTTTTGTATAGTTCTGTATGTCTAGTTTATAGATCTTCAATGTCTTTTTTCTGTACAGTACACCTTGTTTATACAGTACTTTAATGTTTGCTGATCGTATTGTACAGTACAGTATTATAGTTTTATGTTCTCTTATCCATTACAGTACTGCATGTAAGAGTTATGCAAATAAAAGCAAAGTCACCAAGTTGGAGTTTCCTTTGACCATTTCTTTGTTCTGAATATTGTAATGTACATACTACATGTAAATTCATCATTTAGCGATCAATTCACTTAATGACCTAGCCACAGAACAGTGTCTATACATTCCAAGTGTGGCAGACCTGGGGGAGAGGTCAGGGAGGAGGAAATAAACACTTATTCACATAGTTACTGTCTTAATTTTCTCATTGCTGAGACAAAATATCCAACACCCAAAGTTAAGAAGGAAAGGTTTATTTGGCTCACAGTTTGTGAAGGTTTCAATTCATAGTCGGCTGGCTCCAAGGCAGAGTGGCACATGGCAGACAGGCATCACGGAGGAGAAACACTCCATGGCAAAGCAGGGCAGGCAGAAGGCAGCAAGCAAATGACAAGATACAACAACAGCAGCCCTTTCTGTCCCTTATAATCACATCCAGGCTATCCCGGTGCTAAGCACCCACACCCTTAATCCTAGCATTGCACCGTGAATCAATCCCAGCATGACATCCTTGACCCTGCCATTACACAGCCTAGATCCAGCCATCTCCAAAGAGCCCCATCTGTGATCACATGAGGCTTTGGGGGAACATCTATTACAAGCCATAACAGCTGCTGTTCACCAAAATACAAACCGGTACAACTTTAACAGAGGACAATACAGTGGCATCTACCAGAATGCTGTGTTGGCAATGTCTAGACATTTATCCTTTAGAGATGCAAACTCTTGGTTAAGCACAAAGTATATACACATGGATTCTCACCAGGTATGACTATGAAAAAAACTGGAAACAACCCTATTGCTCCCCAAGAGGGTAAATCACAACACATCTACACAATGATCACACTGCAGCCAGTGAAGATCAGCCTTTTTCTCCCCTAGTACTAGGGATGGAACCCTGGGCTCACATATATTAGGCAAGCACTCTATCACTGAGCTATACCCCCAGTCCCACTTTTTATTTAATACACCCACATGGAAAGAATTGAAGCTATTTTGTTTGGAGGGGGAAAAAAAGCAAGTTGTCAAACCATGAATATATAATGTAATCTCATTTTTCCTAAATAGGAAAAGGCACACACATCCCCTATGCATGTGCACATGTGTCCATGACTAGACATATATTTTTTAATTAATGAGGAAGAAAAATCTAGATGGTAGTAGTACTATAGCAAGTTTTAAAGTACATAGTTGCATATTGTTCAGCTATTCTGTGTTACAATGAGCATGCATTATTTTTATAATCATAAAAAGGGAGAAGGCATTTTTTAAAAGTCATATACTTTAGGGTCTTTTGGTTTCTGCAGTTTATACTCCTAAACTGCAAGCTACAAATTAATCTGGAAAGAAAACTTCACCTATAATGAAAAGATAACAAACATCCTTTACCTCATTCCTTAAATTCTCAGTCACTGATATAACTGCGAAGAGGGAAAAATGGAACTGGGGACCTTCTGTCTGCCAGACATTTGTCACTCACTTAATTCTCCAGGCAACCATCCACAGTGTTGGTTTCAGATGAGGAAACCCAGGATCCTAGAGATTAAGTGATTTCCCCCAGGAGAAGCTGGTAAAAACAGGCTTCATTGTTCCTTCTCAGTCACCTGGGGCTCTTATCTGGCTCTGTTGCAGCCACCACTGGAGGGGTAGGGATGGGGTAGAAGCCACCAATTCTGGGGTCTTCTCACTAAGGAAGCATTTACTCCCCACTCCACTTCCCAGGCACCTCTACTCTGCTACCCACTCTCACTCCCATCCCTCAGAGCAGCACCACAGTACCAGAGAGGGCAGCTGCAGCAAGAACCCTTCAGCCAGAAGAGGTGCGCAGCCACTTCCAGAAAACCCAGCATGTGGGGTGCCACAGTCAGTCACCCCAGGCCTGCCTGGTATATGGACACAGAAAATCTCACCTGGGGAATACTACATTTGGGGAGAATAAAGCAAAAGAAAAGATCAGGGCTGGGCGTGTAGCTCAGGGGTAGAGCCCTTGCCTAGCACTGAGGCCCTGGGTTCCACTCCCCCAAGTGGGAGGAGGGAGAGAGAGAGGGAGGGCAGGGAGGGAAGCAGGGGGAGGGGAGGGAGAGGGGAGGAGAAGGAGAACACAAGAAAGTGCTGTGCAAATTCTGAAGTACTCAACACAGAAGTATCATCCTAAGGGCTCATATCGTGTAAGACAGGACTTTTTATAATCACAATTTTTTAAACAGCATTTTAACACCCCACAGAAGAAATGTCAGCTAAGGGTTTTGTCTGTTGTGTGGTGAATGAAGAACAGATACAAGTTAAGCAGGTCTTTCTGCCTTTAATCTGTTCCAAAGCTACCATCTTTCAGCTTAAGAGGTGCCACCGTTCTTAGTCCTAGAGCTGACCCTCTGTTAATCTTTGAGCTGGGAAAATAAAAAATAACAATAGTAAAAAATCTCAAAGTCCCAACTCAATGTCACTGTTAACTTTCAATACAGTATTAAGGAAGTGTTTCCCCCTCATTAATAATAACACCAGTAATGTAAGTCCTTAGCAAGTGCCAGGTACTCATTCTATACTCTGTTCAGTATTCCTCATGCATGCGTGCGTGTGTGTGTGTGTGTGTGTGTGTGTGTGTGTGTGTGTGGTACTGGAGACTGAACCCAGAGCCTTCACACTGAGCTCCATGCCTAGTCCTTATATTTTATTTTGAGACCAGGTCTCACTAAGTCACTAAATTGTCCGGGCTGGGCTCAAATTTTGTGATCCTCCTGCCTCTGCCTCCCAGAGTGCTGGGACTATAGTGTGCCCCACTATGCCTGGCTGCACTAATTTTATGCAGATGGTACCAACTACTTTGTAGAGATTTTATTTTCCACATCTTATAAGTAAGCAATAGAAGGCAAAGACAGTTCAGTAACTTGGACCCACCTTGGAGAAGCAGTTAGAGCACTGGGTCATTAGGTCTAAGTCTCCCAGCCTTAACACTCCTATGTTTCACATTCCAAACCCTAGTCCTCCCAAAGCCTCGGGATTGCTGGGATAGACAGTATGTTCAGTGGCGCCCACCCCCACCCACTCTTTTAAGCCATTCTTGCCTTTGCACATAGCTTTTATTTCTGAGTCACCTTCCTCCTCCCATCACCAAAAAAAATTTATTTTTTGAATGAATGAAAGAGTCCTCTGAAAACTCTTTACTATGCCATTAAGACTCAAGAGTTGTTTTGGTGGAAAATACCAAAGCTTTCTCCACAGCAGATCATTCTAGAAAAGCTGTCTCTTATCTGGGGTCACCTCCTCTCCCTCAGGCTCTCCACCTCTCTGAAACAAGCCGCCCACAGTGACCTTAGGCCACTGACAAAGTTATCTGAGATCTTGCCGAGTCTCCATCCTACAGGTATCCACCCTTTAAACAGAATTCTTTAAGAGGAAAAGGGTTTACTTTGTTTTTCAAACCATCTCTACCATATCCTATACTGGCCACTGGGTGTAGAGACAGGACATTCATGTGTGACAGCCATTGCCCAGGCCACAGCAGAGTTATTAAGTACTGGTCCGACACTGCACTGAGAAACTGGTATCCAGTGGCTTTATAAAACACCTTTTGGGGGTAGTATTGGGGATTAAACCCAGGGCCTTGGCACTGAGCTCCAGTCCCTTTTTTCTTTTTTTAAATTTTGGATCTTGGTAAGTCACTAAGTTCCCCAGGTGGGGCTTAAACTTGTGACCCTTCTACCTCAGCCTCTGGGAGTGCTGAGATTACAGGCCTGTGTCACCAGGGCCAGGGAGGAGCTTTTTGATTTACAGATTCAGCATTGTTTCCATGTTTCAAGGGAACTTTAAACACATCATTACAAACAGGAGAACACATGATGGCCTCATAGAAACAACACAGTAAATATCATAGACCCAATAGAATAAACACCAACAACTGAATGGCAAATTTTTTCATTAACCAAAAAGGTCTTGAATGATGTTTTGAATTATGTCAAAACTCTTTTTCCCCCCCAGTACCAAGAATGGAGTCCAACTCTTTGCGCATCCTAGGCAAGCACTCAGCACTGAGCTACACCCTCAGCAGAGGAGGGGGACTCTCTTTTAAAATTGTATTCTGAGAAAGGGTCTCACTAAGTCCCTAAGTTGCCCAGCATGGCTTCAAACTTGCAATCCTCCTGCCTCAGGCTCCTAGTACCTAGGAGTACTGATGTATACCACAACACTATGCTCAAACCTACTTTTAAAAATTGGATCAAAATATATTTGTTACATGACATAAAAGACAAGCTACCTAAATATGCTGAAAAAACATCTAACTAGGCATGGTATCACATGACTGTAATCCTAGCTACTCGGGTGGCTGAGGCAGGAGGATCAAAGTTAAAGCCCAGGCTGGGCAACTTAATGAGACTGTGTTTCAAAATATAAAATTAAAGGGCCGGGGATTTAGCTCAGTGGTTTTGCCATCTGCTGTGCAAGCGCAAGGACCCGAGTTCGATCCTGGTACCAAAAAACAAAAACAAAACATATATATATATGTGTGTATAGTTAAAAAGTGGTAGAGCACTTACCTCAAATGGGCAAGGCCCTGAGTTCAATCTTTAGCACTTTAAGAATTTTTTTTAAAAAGTCTAGTATAGCATTATTACTAATAGCAAAAGAAAGAAAAGATAGAGATAGGAAAAAAATAAAACCAGTCATTCCTACTTTTATAATTTTCTGGATAGTTATAGAGCATCTTCAACTATGAAGGTATCAAACCTAATGTGAGGATAGATGTTATAAAGACAGGACAAAGCTCAGGCCTCACAAAACTTCTATTATATAAAAGACAGACACTAAGATAATTACACTGCGTATTTTTTCCCAGTAGTTATGACAATATTCTTTCCTAAATAACAAGAGGAAATAGTGAAACACACAGACATTTTAAATAATGTCTCAGACATTTTAATAATGGAAGATGTTATTATAAGAATATTATTTAATAAAAGCAAGAAACAGTTGTATTAAGCATATGATCTCCTCAGTGGTTAAAAAAAAGGTACAAGAGGACATCTTAATGGTTGTAAAAACAATCCATAAAAGTAAATGGAGCAGGTGGGGCTCAGTGCGGTAAAGCACATATTTAGTGTACGAGAGGCCTGGAGTCTAACATGGAACAACAAAAAAGAAGGAGGAAAAAGAGGAGGAGAAATGATTGGTGATAGCCAAGAAAAATGATTAAAGAAATCTGTACTCTCAAACAGCAGATGTATTTTCATGCTACAATAAGGAGTTCCATGAAAAATGGGGTAAGAATCAACAAAAGTCCATTTCTGGCCTAATATTCCACATTATAGTTTTTCAAATGTTTCAAAGTGATATTTTAAGCCAGTGAGAAAAAGGTAAATCAGGCAATCACCAGTAGGTTAGTTATTTAGAAAAATAAGGACACTTAAATCTTTACATTGTACCACAAATTCCTAAAGCATTTCAGAGTTAAAATTTTAAAACCATTCAAAAACTATTAAGCTAATTTGAAGATAGGCATTTCCAAGCATTTTAGAAGAATGAAACTTTTGTTTTGTTTTTGTGGCATAATGAAACCCAGAGCCTTGCATGGGCTTTACTACTGAGCGACACCCCAGGCCAGATTGACAGACTTGATGATATATAATTAAAATACAGTTCTAGCCTAGGGTTGTAGCTTGGTGGTAGAGTGCTGGCCTAGCATGGCCTAGGCATTGGTTCTATCTCATGACTGAAAAAAACAAAATAAATAAGTAAAAATATCTAAAGCAAATACATGAAATTAACACAAGATAATGACACCCTAGGGTAACTCTTTCCCTCTTCTAACTATACTGAGGATAATTTATTCACTTATTTATTTATTTTGTAGTGCCAAGATGGACCCCAAGCCATCACCCATGCTAGCGAAGCAGTCTACACTGAGCTACACTCCCAGCTCTAACTCCTCTTTAAAACCCTTTAAAAGACCCAGTATGTTGACTGCCAAACATTGTCCCAATTGGGCTAACTAAAAAAAATGGAGAGTGGTGTAGAGAACCCAGCTGATGGCCTTACAAGTCGGGGCCAGACAGGCAATGATGACAGACACACAACACACAACACCCTTGTCTGGCCGTACAGACTTCAGCAGCGCCTCGGGAGGTGGCCAGAAACATCAAATCAGCAGGCTGAAAATGTAACTCAGTTCCTTCGCTCCAGTTAAGGAAGACAGCAGACACCCAGAAGATGGCAGCACCCCCGAAAAAACAAAACAAGGGCAGGGGCCACTGCACAAACAATACAGACACGGAGCCACTATTGCACCTGGGCTGGTCACCTTCCTCTGTGGGCCAGGCCTCTAGGACAAAGTATGGGCCTTCGGACCATCCCCAGAGGGGGACACTGATGCCAACAGCTTAACTGCGTGAGACCAACAGAAGCCCAGAGCACTGCCTGCACGATGAGCTCCAGCTGCAGCCACCTGTGAACCCCAGTTAGTCTCCCGGCTCAGGAGTTGGCCAGTTCAGCAGACAGACCCTGATGACCACACTGGACTTCTACCCCCGGCCGGCTTCCCAAAAGGAGGAGGCAAAGTTCTACAGAACGGAGGCCACGCACCAGCTACAGACAAGACGCCACACACAGCCACCTGCAGGTCAGCGCAACTCTCCCCACACCAGGCCTATAGCTCTTCGGTGCCTCCCATTTAAAGAGGAGGCCCAGAGGCCTTGACACCCAGTGGAGGAAGAAGCACGCCAGACACACACAGTCACAACAGAACGGCATCCACCAGGACACTGCACCAGCAATTGAAGAGCTGCTTCCACGCCAGGCACTTCATTTCCCTTCCACTTTTTAAACTTCACAAGAAATCGCACTTCTCATGTTACTCATGGAAAAAGAAAAGACAACTAACTCAAAATCAGGACTACAGAGTGCTACAGTAGAAATTCAAGTTCTGAAGCTCATTCTCCCAAGTTGTGGCAGCAATCTTGTCCCCACTGGCACTAAGGGCTTCTGCCTGGGACGGATGGAACCCAGTCCCTGTGCTGTGCAAGGACACAGCCTGGCCTTCCTGGCACCCCTGCCACACAGCGGACCTGGTCAACCAAAGGTGCTCAGCCTATGCTTAGAAGGACACCAGTGGCAGTCACAGTAAACAGCAGAAGCAGCCAAAAGGCACTGAACATGACCATGAGGGCAACGCGTGGGATGGGACACAGGTCCCCACGTTTGTTGGCCTGTACCCAGAATAGAGTAAGGCTTCCTTTTTTTGGAGGCAGATTTCATTATGTTGCCCAGGCTCGTCTTGGCTTCCTCCTGGGCTCCAAATTCTCTTGCCTCAGCAGCCTGAGTAGCTGGGACCCCAGGCATGAGCCACCAACCACCATGCCTGGCTTTCCATATTTCCATTTTTCAGATGAAAACAATGAGGTTCAGGAAGATCACACAGCAAGGAAACCTGAACCTATGTCTGACATCAAAGCCTGTACTCCCTCCCAAGCACCCTCCTCACCCACTGGGACCACAAATGAGGCCCAAATGGGTCTTTCACACTACCTCCCCCCATTCTCGGTGCCATCCTCCCACACCTATTCCACCGCAGCCTGAGATCCAGCTACTACCTTGGTTGAGGTAGGTCAGGGTTTCCTCATGCAGCTTCACGGCCGGTGATGTGGCAGCACACAGCACGTACTGCAGGGGTGGCAGGCGGGCCCCGTTCTCAGGTGACAACTGGGGCTCCTCTTGCTTGAAGATGGGCAGAGCAAGCACATCACTGCAACACACAGGAAGCCACAGTCAGGGAGCCTTCCCACAGGCTGAGTGAAGGGGCTGCGGCTGGGCTTGGTCACAGATTCGAGCGGCTCCAAAGATCACAGCAAGCCACTGGCCAGCGGGGCTTCTGCTCCCTCGGGCCACAAGCCTTCTAGGTGCTTGAAATCACTCCTTCCCGATTCTAGGAGATCTATTCGATCAAGTCCAGGAGGTAAAAGTGCAGTAATCTACTATCTGCAGAAATCCTAAGTGAGGAAGAGACTAGCACCAAGAAAGTGGCCTTTTGAAGCCATTTGGTTTCAATCCACAGAAGACTATTCATAAAGTCTTACGTTTAGAAGAATAATCTGAACAATAATTTTTTTAGCCCATCATGGTGGTGCATACCTGAGAGACACTCTGTCTCAAAATAAAAAATGAAAAGGGTTGGGATGTAGCTCAGTGTGAAGGCTCTGGGTTCAATCCCCAGTAAGACAAAATAATAACAGTGGTAATAATTTTTATTTCTTAATCAACTCTTCTATTTACCAGTCACTTCTCAGGCCAGTTACAACTCCGTCCTGGAACTCTGTAACCTGTGCAAACCGAGAACCTACTTGTTTTCCTCACTCAAGCTGAGATCTTCCGAAAAGGGGACAACTGGCCCATAACCGTTGTTGTAGTAAGGCTCACAGCAATCTCTCCAAAATGCAAAAAGAGGAGGAAGAACCTCAGTTTCAATTCAAGTTTTCTTACCCAACTGGAAAATCCTCAGATGCTCAAAGATTCTTTTCTTCTACCTCTAAACAAAACTCCCCCACTGGACCAAAATAAAATCAGCCTTCTACCAACATGTAGCTGAGGAATTTGTTTCTAAATTTTTTTTAAGAGATAGGGTCTCACTATGTTGCCTAAGTGGACCCAAACTTCTGGGCTCAAGAGATCCTTCTGCCTCAGTCTCCCGAGTAGCTGGGAATTCAAATGCACTCCATTGAATCCTCAACAAGGGAAAAAGAAATCTCAAATCCTTTGAGAACATGATCAAACTGGGAGCAGGAGAGATTCACTTAAGATCTCTAAATTGTGAGCACTGCAGAGAAACAGGTGCCAAAAACAAAGTGCTATGTCGTATTTTGATAACCCTCCTCCTTTTGTGGGTCCTAGGTTTCGAATCAGATTAGCTGACCCTACTTTACTGCATAAACAGAGTCCCTGGTACAATCTGTTCCTTGAACACATCGTAAAAGTGTGTCTCTGAGACACAAAGCCGACACACACCCCAACGTCTAACCAATTCTCAGGAGAAGTCTGGCTTTGGGCATGCCGGGAAAGATTTCCCTGCCACTGTCTGCTCCCCACAGAGGACAGCATGGGGCTGACGCTGCTCCCATGCAGCATGCCCGTCTTTTTCCTTTCTCCAGCCTGTGTGGTTATCTAGGAACATGGAGAAGCAGGCAGGCCTGTTCACCTGGGAATTGCATAATTTCATGTTTGTCCAGACCATGTTCAGTTAATAACCCATGCATTCCTGGCTTTAAATTTTTTTAAAGAAAAGGATGGGAGGTGCAGGAGGTTAAGAATCATCACTTGACAGCAACTTATTTCAAGCCTGACATCCTTATTTGCCAAGGAATCAAAGTCACCAGAACAAGGCCACTGCCCTTGTGAGGTCACACAACTTGCAAAAGTTCTGCAAAGTGAGAAAATGTCCAAAAACAAAATACAAAAAAAAAAAATCCAAAGAAAAGGACAAGATCTTGTCTTTAGAGTTGGGGGATCAGGGATGCATGCACTGACCCCACCTCAGCCTTTATGAGATCAACCCCTGTGAAGTCAAATCCCTCAACAAGAAATGAAGTTTTAAAAAGCTACGGCTAGAAGAGCTGGGGTGTAGCTCAGTGAAAGAGCCCTTGCTAGCCAAGGCATTCAACTTCCAGTACCCATAAAAAAAGGTGGGGCTGGAGATGTGGCTCAGTGGCACTGCATTTGGCCCACATGCATGAGGTTGACTTCAATCCCCAGCACCACAAAAGAGGGGGAAAAAAAAGACTACAGACCTTCATCATCCACAATTTCCCATAATCACTCCCAAAATCAGGATGACTTTATAGCACCTTTCACCTCCAACTTTCAGCCTCCTCCCTTCACACAATACCAACCCTAAAAGATACTGGGGCTACTCCACAGACAAGGCTACATTTTGGTAGCAGATGTCAAAACTGCCGCTCATCCTAGAGGACAACTCTTACCTACTGGAACATTTTCGGTCTCTAGGAAGTTTTAAATACTGTATACTTATCTTCAATTCAAGGTCACCTTCAAAGTAGTTTTTCAGGCATGTCAAGATACTTAGTGGCAACACACTACATTCAGACAAAACTGCAGTGTGCGCTACATTGAAAACACATCCCTTTGTAGCATTTTTTTTATTGGGGTTAATGATGTAGCATTTGTTTTATAAGTGAGCAGCCACTTACTCTTCTGCAAGGAATGAACATCCTCCCAATAGGCTGTGGCGTCCCCAGAGTTGCTTTAGGGTCTGCAGGGAAGCCACAGTCCACAGGACATTCGACTTTTTGCTGTCTTCTACCACTGTGAATAAAACCCGGCTGATTCATCAGTTAAACTCAATCACTCGTCTGCTTTCTGGAAGGAGGAGGCCTTTGGGGAGGACAATTAGACAGGCACTACACCTGTAATACTCATCAGAGCAGTAACTTCTTAGGATCAAAAGCAGCACTAAGCAGTTGGTAGCTCTGGCTTTGGGGCCATCAGTGCCTGAGACGCCTTCAGCCTCACAATTCACTTTGCCTGAGTTCACATCAAATGCCCTTTGGGTTAAATTAGGGACATTTAATAAACTGTGACTAGGATGGAAATAAAGACAGGCTAAAGCTGGTTCCAGCGAGTTCAGAAAGTGAAATGACTGCCCATTAGTGACCAGCCAGCTGCACAACAGGGAGAAAAATCTTCCTGGAACTGAAGCAAACGGGGGTCCTACTCTCTAAAGGGGGTTGTAGAGAACTTTTCAAAACAGGCAGGACTTACTTTTCCCTTTGAAGAGCACTAGTCAAATCCCTGCAGAAGAAGAAAGATTTCCATCAAGGACAATAAGCGCTTAAGCCTCGGGCAAACAAGAGCGAGACCTTTTGGGGCAGGGGGCGGTATCCCCTTCTGAGCCTGCCCACCGGCCCACCACCTGCCCACCCGCCAGCCACTGAAGCCCACTGCAGAGGGAGCGAGGCTCAGAGAGGACCAAGGAGCAAGGGTCAGTTTCCCAGAGCACCCCCACACGGATGGCAGAAGTTTCCTCTTCGCTCCCATGAAAGCCGGGCGAGGAGAGACGCGGGAGATGGACGGGCTTGGAAGGGGTCAGCAGGTGCGCCTGTGCCCGGGAGCCGTCGGGGCGGGGCCCTCGGGGACGCCAGGCTCCCGACCAGGCCACCTGGTCGGGTCCCCCTGGGCTCCGCTGATCGTTCCCCACCAGGGGATCTGGCCCGGTCTCCCTCATCCTCCCCAGAGGGCGCGCTGCCGGGCGCAGGGCCCCGTGTGGGCGGCCCCTCTCCGCCCAGGTGTCCTTCGGCACCCGGCTGCGACCCCGCCCAGGGCAGCGCCGTCTGGCCGGGGCGGCTGGGGGGAGGCAGGGCCCTTACCGCAGGTAGCTGCCTGAGTTGTGCTGGTTGTAGTGCTCGGGCTGAGTGTGCCAGAACAGCATGGCTTGAACCCCCAGTGCGCGGAGAGGCGCGGCAACGAGTGGAGACGCGGGCGGCACCCACCGCGCGGTCACCTGAGAGCCGCGCCGGGAACCCGAGGTGCCCGGTGGCCCCGCGCATTTATGGGCGGCGCGGGACGGGGCGGGGCCGCGGCCGGACCGCCCTCCAGTACCGTGGCGGGAAGGCGGCTCCCGGCCCCGCGCACCTGGCCTACTAAGCGGCGCGCCCTTTCCTGGAGTGGCGTCCTCCAGGACTCAGGGACCGAAAGGTGGGCGGGGCGGGGCGGGGCGGGGCGAGGCGGGGCCCAGGTGACCCCTGCTGCAGCCCACCTGCTTTCTAGTCCCTACGCTCCCGGTTCCCGACGCTGAGCCCACAGTTTGTCCCCAGGGCGGCTCGGTGATTGGAACAGGCTCGGATGTCCAAGAACCCAGTCCAGGCACAGGCACGCTTTTATCTTGCTCTTTTTTTCTTCCAGGCATCTCATACTATGAAATCCTTTGCACTTTGAAATTTTCTTGTGTATTGGTTGTCTTGCCCCCTGAAATGTAAGCTCCAAGAGGGCAGGGCCTGGGCTAATTCACCACTGCCCAGAATAAATCTTTAAATACATATGAAGAAAAGGAAATGAGCTGTGAGAAGGGGTGGGGCAGATCCCAGAGAGGTCGAGGAGCTGGGACTTCCTTTACCTTTTCGGCTTCTTTTCCCCAGGCACCCGCCTTCCTCTCTCCACCCTCCAGATTTTATTCCAAGTGTGTTTTAAACTGAGCAGGTGAGCTCACAGTTTGCCTTTCAGAAAGACCTGTCTGGCAGTAGTATGGACAGTGGGTCATGGTGAATGGGGTCAGTCAGGAGGGAGCCGAGTTCCATGGGCCAGGGCCCACATCCGAGGGATATCCGGTCCCCAGCACATGGCACAGGGCCTGGCACAAAGAAGGCAGCCATTCTGCCCTCTGGGACCTAGGCCTGTAGCTCCCAGCTCCCCTGGGCCTGGATATGGGTGAGACTCTCCCTCCCTCACTGTTCCTCGCCAAATCCTGCAGCCACAAGTCACAGCTGGCAGCTCTCAAGGGCCCCACTTCTGCCTGCTGTTCTGGCCTGTGAGGCACAGTAGAGAGTAGTCTGCAGACAGCCCCACACACCTGCCCCTTCAGGGACCCCTGCTGTTGCAAGGAGGTCAGATACCTGTTGGGGACAGCCACATTCCAGTGACTCTTACACTGCCAGCGCTGATGGGCTGTTTAGCCCCAGCATCCCTCATAGAGACAGTCCAAGCTATGGCCAGAACTTGCATCATTGCTCAAGGTCCCCCTAGTCCGCCCCTGCTGCCTTCCATTCCCTTCCCAGGTGTTAATCCCAGGGGAGCTCCCTAATTCATATCAGAACACTACATCATTTAACAGGAAGTGCTCTGGTGTGAAGCTGATGAGCCTGGCCTTTCCTGGAACCCTCTCATTCTAGCCTAAGAGGCAGTGGGTGAGCAGCAGTCCCCTGCAGTGTGACCAGGGAAGTGGCAGCTGTTGTGGGAACAGAGGGGACTTTGGATCCAGAGAAGACCCTGGTATGTGTGAGTGGAAGTTAAGCCATTGCATGGCAGGGAGGAAGGGCCTCCAGCTGAGGAAGAGAACTGAACAGAGGAAGGGAAGTGGAGATGATGAGAATTCAGACCTGGGTTTTCTACTTAGTGGTCTCAGAATATGTGATCCTCGTGAGGTAAACTAAGCCCTGCTGCTCAGAGATGACTTCTCCCCCCACCCCTGCATGGCTGGCCCCAAGGCTTCCTTTGAGCATACAGTGCAGCAGAAGTAATGCTGTTTCAGAGGTGGGCTGGCCCATTAGATGGCAGAAAGCTGCTCCCAGCTCTACCAGAGCTCAGAACCATCACATCAAGAGCCCCTGTGCCCGGCTTGCAAGGGAAACACATCCAGCCCATCACTCCAGGTACCCAGCCGTGCTCCCAGGGGAAGGGCTCGCACAGACCTGTCAACAGAGGCAAGCCTGCAGACTAGGGGGCAAGCATGATTGTGCTCTAAGCCACCCAAGTGTGAGGCGGTTTGTTTCATGCCAATGAGGAAGCTGCACATTGGGTCCTTTGCGCCACAGTTTGCCCCTGGTAAAGTGGGGTTGATAAGGACTGTAGCTTCTTATTTCCAAGTGCAACTGTACCTGCACAGTGCAGGTGACTGTACCGAAGGTGACAGCATAGCTTTGTCCTCCTCTTAGGTTCTCCTGCTTGAGGAGACAGCATGACAGTCCTGTCCTTCAAATAACTGCCTATTTTGGCCTGTGACTTTTCAGTGTTAGGGCACAGCTGAGGCTTTGTCTAAACCCCTTGGGGCTTCCATTCTGGTAAAGAGAAGACAGCCATGCACGAGATGGCCTTCCAGTCCCTCTATTTTGTCAATGTCCATGATTCACATATGGTGGGACTATCAACTTTTACTCTGTGCTAGGCCCAGAGATAAACAGAATAGACACATCAGCTCATTTTATAGATGAAGAAACTGAGGCTCAGGAGGCCAAACACCACAGCTGAGATTTGAGGCCAGGCTTGTGACTTCTGGGCTCATGCTCTTTGGCTATCAATAATTTCTGTCCCAAAGTTCTATGTTCCTTTTCTGACCCAATCCTGGGAAAATTTGCTGTCATCAGATGTGTGTCTGCTCCCATGGGTTAGCCCAGGACCCCTCCAGAGTCAGCAGCAAGACCCCCACAGAGTCATCGGGTCTCCTCCTAAAGCTGCGCAGAGGGCCCTTACTGCCAGTGAGCTGTCTTGTCAGATGAGTAGGAGTTCAAGGACGGCTCATTCAAGAGGTTGGATTTGGCCAGCAGGAAAAGCAGTCACAGTACTGGGTGCTCTGGGGATCTGCTGCCACAGGTAGGTGGCAGAGGGCAGAAGGCAGAGTTAAGCTGCAGGGCCTCAGTAATGCCTGTCTGGGGCCAGTTCAGCACCCATGCTGGTGGGGACAGCTCTGCTGGGCATGACAGTGCCCTCCACACTCTAAGAAGTGCAGGTGGGGCCACTCTTGAGCTGTTGGGAGCCTGCAGCCGACTCCAAAGTCACACTGCTTAGAGTTAAGTTCACCAAGAGCCTCCTGTACTGGATAGAACTGGATCCTGCTGGAAGACCCCCAAATAAAATGACTCAAGCAGCACACGTATTTACCCTCATATTTCAGCATCTATAGTTAATGCCACCCAGCACAGCACCCACTTGCCACAACAGCTGGTCTGCACAGAGGTCTGCAGGCCTTGGAGAGCCCATAGCAAGGTCAAAACCTCATGTGACAGAAAGTTGAGTGGAGCTCAGTGGTGAAGCATGGCTGTGCCTGCACAAGGCCCTTGGTTCAATTCCTCAGCACCAGAGAGAGAGAGAGGACACAATACAGCCCATCACTAGCTTTATGCCAATCATGTGAATGGTAATAATTAACTGCCTTAGGTTAAATATATTTTAAAATCTAATTTCACCCATTTTACTTTAAAAGTTATGCATGTGGCTTGCATTTGTGGCTTGTGTTATACATCTGTTATACGGAAATGGTCTAAAGTGGTCACTCTCACCCAGGACAAGCACAACCTCTGGAAACATTTTTGGTTGTCTCACATGAGGAGGTGAGGTGGGTACAGGCCAGGGAAGCTATAGACATCCTATAACACACGGGGTGATTCCTCACAGCAAAGAATTATCTGGCTCAAAAATGTTAATAAGGCTCAGATTGAGAAACCTTAATCTGTTCATGGCATCTACAATGCCAGGAACTCAGTTTTCTTTTTTTGTTGTTTTGTTTTGTTTTACAGTGCTGGGGATGGAACCCCAGTCATCTTATTCTTTCTTTGCCACGTGTACCTTCCCTTTGTGAGATATTGGCACAGTGGCTGCTGGAGCTCCAGCCATTATGACAGCATTCTCACCAGTCACAAAGAGGGGGGGCAGAATAAGGGCACACCTTCTCTGTTCACAGAAGATGTATACACCACTTTTTCCTAACTTCTTCACTTGATCTTAGCCAAAAGGCCGAGAAGTGATCTCTCCTAACATCTTGACTGAAAGCTAGTCACCTGGCTTCTCCTTGCTGTATAGGAGCTACTAGGAAATGTAGTCTTTATGGGAATGGCATGTGCCCAGATAAAAAACAGAGATTTCTTACCAAGGAAGATGGGGGAATGGATCTATGGGTGAGACTAATAGCTGCCATACTTTCCAGGTGTGCCAGGCAAGAAATGTTATTCCCAAGTTGCAGATAGAGAAACTAAGGCACATGGGTCAGGGAGTTGCCAAAACATGGCAAACGGCACGGCTGAGCATGAGCTAAGGCCTCCTGACTTCTCTTCATCCACCGTGTTGTACTGCATGCTTGGCTCAATCCGTTTCTGTCCTTTGCGTCCCGTTTGCCAGTGGCCCATGTGGTCCTCTGCTGCTCAGCAGTTTCTAGGAGGAGGCAACTTTGTGCCTTCAAATCCAGATGAAGACTGCTGTGTACTCCGAGCACCACACCAAGCTCGGCTTCTTAGCTTTGACAACTGAATGAGGTAATAAGAGAGGTTAAGAGAAGGGAAGACAGGAAGTCTCTGCATTCCCCAGGTCTTTCTGTACATCTGAAAATACTCCAAAATGGAACAGTTCTTGTTGTTGTTGTTGTTGCTGCTGCTGCTGCTGCTGCTGCTGCAGCTAGGGATGGAACCCAGGGTTCTATATATGATAGATAAATGCTCTACCCCTGAGCTACATCTCCCCCAACAATTCTTTTTTTAAAATATTTTTTCAGAACTCAAGGAGTCTAACATATAATGTATGCACATGATTTGGTTTTTGTTCATTTTATTGTGTAGTTTTGAAGTGCTGAGGGCAGAGCCCAGGGCCTCCAGCACCTCTGGCAAGTGCTCTGCCACTGAGCTACATACACTCTGCCCTGATTTGGTTGCTTAGAGCAAAGCCCACCTGTACACTGACAGTCTCTGTGTGCCGCACTCCCAGACGCGGCAGAGTAGTGTAACAAATGTCTGCCGCGTGTCCACCCTGGGCACAGCCAAGCCTGTGTGAGGACCCCCTCACTGGCCCTAGATCTCACAAGGGCCCTGGGAAACAGCTGCTGGGTCCATTTTGCAGATGAGGCTGTGGAGGCTCGAGAGTCCAGGTGGCCTGCCCTGGATGATGTAACCAGCAAGGGGAGGAGGTGGGATTTGAATCCCATCCCTCCCACACCAAAACCATGTGTCCCTCCACCTGCTCTCCCCTCCGCCCCAAATGCTTGCTGCTGATCAGTCTTTTGGGCAGCATTTGGACATCCTCCATCTTTGCAGGGCTGCTCTGCTTCCTGCTCAGCAGTCCCAGCTCAGCCATGGATGGTGTCAGCCGCATGTCCCTTGGCGCAGGGCCATACCAGAGCCCTGTTATCTGCTTCACTGCTCCTCCTGCAAATGTCCCAGGTTCTGGTGACAGCCCCTGCAGGAGGGCCACACAGAATACCCCTACCTGGGGACAGGTGCTCTAGAAAAATAGGGGGAGCCATGAGGGAGACAAAGAGAGACCTCCCGGGGCTCAGTGGGGTCAGAGGAGGCAAGGACTCATGCACTTCCCATTCGTTTTGCATCCTGGGGAGATCGATGCCAGTCACCCACTTACCAATGCTCCTGACTTCAGTCAATGGACCCAATTGGCATGGCCAGGGCAGTAGAGCCAGGACAGGACCCAGTTCATTCTGGCTTGAAAAGCTAGACTCTGCCCACTGCACCGAGCTGGACGAAGTTGGACAAGAAGAAATGGGAAGAATCACCATGAGGCATCAACACTGAGGACACTGCAGTGAGAGAACCCAGCCAGCTGCCCCCACAGGGCAGGTCGTCATGGATGACCCAACATGTAAGAAAGGGCATTAACAAAAAAGACAAGAGCCATGTGAGCACAGGGTGGGGGTGGGTGGGAACCAATGGGGAGGAAGCAGAGGCTGCCCAGAGAGGAACAGTTATGAAATCTTCCAGTGTTGGCACTGACCATCCTCAGCAGCTCAGAGAGGGCGTGTCCAGCCCTCTCGAGTACCACACACACTGCAAGATACACCAGGCTCCTCCACACAACTGCACACCCTGTTTGCACATGACAGGCACACCCTGTTTGCACATGAGCCAAGGAGGCTGGTGGAGTGGTGGTCTGGCCCATATTCCTCTTGCCATGCCATGCACCTGGCATGGGGCTGCCACCATGCAGAAGAGAGCTCCAAAACCACCATCTACTTGTCAATCTGAGTGCCCACCAGCCACATCCATCTGGGGCCACTTGCCTATCAAGGACCCTTTACTTCCCTGTTTTTCCCACTCCCCTGCTCCTCAGTGCCCTCCCTCCAGCCCCAGTTTGACTGGCTAACTTCCCTGAGGCTCAGCTAGTGGCACCTCCTCCAGAGAGCCTGCCCTTCCCCAGCAGAGCAGCCCAAACACCCTCTTCTTCTCTCTAAGCTCACAGGTGTTGCCTCAGGACACCCTCATGCCGCCCACTCCCAAATCCAGGCTCAACAGAGAGCAGCGTCTGCCACCGAAAGGGTTTGTGCTTTGGAATGCTGCAAGGCTGGCTTTAACTCCTGCCTTTGTCCTTACTAGTGCCGGGACCTCAACTGCCATCTTAACTTCACCAGCCTTGACTTCCTCAAGTGTGACATGGGACCCACTGCCTGGGGAGATTTCCAGGGTTCACTGACAGAGGAAACGCCCTAATGAGGATAGAGCAATTCTTTCCCCTCTGTGACCCTCTTGAGATGCCAACATCTGTGGCTGCCCTCTGTGGGTACTGTTTGCCGCCCAGAGTCTCCCTTTAGGACCAAGTACTCATCCTCACCTTCCCCACAACTGAGAAGGCTGCCAGATGACACTTCATTGCTGGGCATCTCCCAGAACTGTTCTCACCTCCTGTGTCCCTCCATGGAGCAGCCCACATCCAGTGACTGGTTGGCATGGGGGACAAGGTCCTGGTGTTTCCAATCACCCTAGGGTTCTTTGGCTCTATTGGGATGAAAATCATGAACTGGTAAAGTAAAGCCCTGCTAGCAATCTTGATGTCACCAGATGATGCCCGCTAACACTGGATGCCAATGGTTGACACAGCCAGCTGCTAGTCACTGCTTCTACTGACCACCACCATCAAATGCCTGCTGTGCCAGACACAGTAGGTTGATGGTACTGGGTGTTGGTGGTGCAAGTTTGTGCTGGGCAATGTAGAGTGTTCATTGGAATGACTGCTCTGTCCACACTACACAGCATAAAAATCCCAACTAGATTTATAGGACTTTTGGGGCCCACAGTACTGTAAAAATAAATCACAAGCAGGTTTACCAGAACAGCAAAGCAAGTCTTTAACAGGGCCTGTGATGCAGCACAGGGGGCCAGTACACAGGAGTGACCCATCCTACACGGAAACTCAGAAAATGGCTGGGGATGCTGCTTGTAGAGCAGCTACAGGCCTGTTCCACTGAGGGGCAGGGCTGAAAAGTTGCTATGAATGTTCAGTATGCAAATAAGGGGCTCAGATCCCTCCCTTCTTGATTTTAGCCACTCCAGGGTGCTCCCTCCCTTCTTCAAAAAGGAAACAGTATTGTGTGAAGTGGCAGGAGTAGGGGAGGAGGTACTGCCTTGCCTGTCTGGCAGCGCTCATATTGGAGTGGAGAATTTGGTTTGATAGCCAGGAAAAACACTGAAGCAAACTGTCCCAGTCCATTGGGGAGGGGGGTGAGGGATCTCCAAGTCTGCACCCTGGTTTATTGTACCTGTCCCAAGAGAATGAGTGGGAGATACCTGAGGGAACACAGGAAAGGCAAAAAGGCTCTTGGTTTGGCCACTGGCCAACTGGGGGAAACCCTCATCTTAGTTACTTTCTCAGTCCTGGATCAAAATACCTGACACCCACAAGTTGAAGGAGGAAAAGTTTATTTTCACTCACAGTTTGTAGAGGTTTCAGTCCATAGTCGGCTGGCTCCACGCAGAGCGGCATGGCACAGGAGCACCACAAGGAGAAAGAGTTCATGGTAGGCAGGCAGGAGGCAACAAGAAGCAAGCAACAGCAGCCGCCAACCTTCTTTCTGTGTGTTTATATTCCACCCAGACTACCTGCCCTTTGGGTAGTACCACCCATATTCAGGGTGGGGAATCCTTAATCCCAGCATCACAGCCTAGATCCAGCCCCACCTATGAGTGCCTGAGGCTTTGAGGGGACATCTAGATACAAGCCATAATACCCCTTCTCTGAGTCTCACTGTCCTCAGAGAGCTACACCGACATGGTCCCTCTCCTCACAGAGCCAAAGGTTTGAAATGGGGGGAGAAATGACAGGAAACACACAGCATGACTGTGTGGTGTGCACTTGTGAGGAACCAAGGAGGATATGGGAGTCGCTGATGCCTGCAAGCCCTAGGGATAGGCAGGACCGTGAGCCCAGGAGTCACTAGCTTGTGTGGGGTGCTCCTGTCCCACCCAGTGCAGAATCTGGGAGCTGCCAGGGAGCTGTGCTTCTCCCCTGCTACTTGGGTGACTCAAGAGCAGTGCTGGTCCATTGGGAAGCCCTGACCCTGTTCATTGTGACCCAGCATAACCAGACATACACCTCCACACACATCCAGGGGCACCAGCCCCCAGCACTTCCTCTGCTCCTACCGCAGGGTCCAGGAGCAGGGACACAGTTCCTCATTGCCTTGTCCACCAGGGCAGGGGACATTTGTCATGGTTGCCTGGAATCTTCTGTACACTTTTCCGTGCTTGGACAATGTATTTCGTTGAGTCTAATATGCCCTCAATTGTATGATACACCATTATTTTATGAACCAGTAGAAGAAAACATTAGCAATTAAAATTATACACATTTTCTTATCATTTGAAATGTGTATTTTGTTATTAAAAGATCTCATTTACATTTATTAAGGTATAAACTCTCCTGTGTATGTGTTAAAAAAGGAAAACATAAGCAAAAAAAGTCAGTTAACTCTTTTCTACAATTTCTACATTTCTCCTTTTTTTAAGTTAAATTTCTTTTTTTCTTTCTTTTTTTTTTTTTTGGTACCAGGGATTGAACTCGGGACCTCGCACTTAACAAAGCAGGTGGTGGAACCACTGAGCTAAATCCCCGAGCCCTACAAGTTCTTTACTGTACAACTCTTCAGGATTCCTGTTTATGGAGACTGGTCCATGTTGCTAGCTTTATACCTGTGCTGTGCTTTGGGCCATCAAGAGACTCAGGGATATAGCGCTTATAGACAGAGTGCTCCGATTTTGGTTCTAAAATTTCTTTCCAAGGTGCTGCATCCCTTCAGCATCCTATTGATGGAGTTGCTCCCACAGCCTTAAAGGGAGATTTCACATACGTGCTGACAATGCTAAGTACAAAACTGCCACATGACCAAGGGTCATTACCAACTGTCAGTTGCACCCTGATTTCAGAAACTTCAAAATATGGGAGGTCGGGGGCAGAATATGTGCCTTAGAAGCAATGAAATATGCTGGATTATCATAATTGTGGATCTCGCTTTCTTTTTTTTTTTTTCCTATCTTTATTCCTTTTATTTCTTTCTCTTGTCTAATTGCGGTGGCTAATGTTTCCAAAACTATATTGAACAGGAGTGGTGATGGTGGACATCCTTGTCATGTTCTTGATTTTAGTGTGAAGGATTTCAGTTTTTGACCATTTAGTATGATATTGGCTGTTGGTTTTTCATAGATGTTTTTTATCAGATTGAGGTAGAGACCATTTATTCCAATTTTTGTAGGGTTTTTATCATGAATGGGTGTTGGATTTTGTCAAATGCTCTTTCTGAAACTATTGAGATGATCATATGGTTTTTGTCCTTGGCTCTATTGATATAGTGTATTACATTAATTGATTTGCGTATGTTGAGCCATCCCTGCATCCCTGGGATGAATCCCATTTGGTCAGGGTGTATGATTTTCTTGATGATCTTCTGCATTCTGTTTGCCAGTATCTTATTAAGGATTTTTGCATCTATGTTCATTAGTGAGATCGGCCT
>NW_004624732.1:23732891-23824126 GCF_000247695.1 Heterocephalus glaber | reverse complement strand
TTGCTATTTCTACTTCTTTGAGAAATGTCTGTTCATTTCAGATGCCCATTTTTGGATTGGGTCTTTAAATTTGGGAGGTCTGATCTTTTTAAAGTCCTTTGTAGATTCTAGACAGTACACCTTTGTCTGAGGAACAGCTGGTGAAAAATTTTTCTCACATTGTGGTTGTCTCTTCACACTGTTGGTTATGGTTATGTTGCCCAGGTTGGTCTCAAATTCCTCAGCTTCAGTGTTCTCCCATTTCACCCTACTGAGTATTGGGACTACAGGACACACCATCATGCCTAGCTTTTTTCGTGCTTTTGTCAACATTTGTCATTGTCAACCTTTTTAATTCTAGTCATTCTAGTGGCCATAAAACAGCCCCTTGTAGTTTTACTTTTAATTTCTTTGACAACTAAAGATGTTGATCATTTTTTCATATGTTTTTTGGCCCCTTATGTATCTTTTTGGAGAAATATCTGTTAAAATCCTTTGCTCATTTTAAAATTGAGATGTCTCTTTATTGTTGGTTTGTGAAAGATTTTATATATTCTGGATACAATCATTTAACAGATACAAGATTTGCAAATATTTATTCCCATTATATGAATTGCCTTTTTTCCTGCTTTTCTGATGATGTCTTTTGAAGCACAATAGTCAAAGTTCAGTTATTTTTGGTGTCATATTTCCTAATACCAGGTCATGAAGACTTATTCCTCCAATAGCTTTATGGTTTTAGTTCTTATATTTAGGTTTTTAGCCTACTTTGAGTTATTCTTGTATCTGGTGTGATGATGTAGAGATCCATTTATTTTTTACTTTCATTTATTCTTTTTTTGGACATAGAATATCTAGATAGTCCAGGCTGACCCTGAACTTTTGGTCCAAGTGATTCTCCTGCCTCAGCCCCTAAAGAGCTGGGACTATATCACCCAGCATATTCTACTTTCTTTGTAATTATTTTACTCTCCTCTCCCTCCTCTGTCTTTTTTTTTCCAGTGCTAGGGATTCATCCCAAAGCCTTTGCACTGAACTACAACTACATCCTCTGCCTTTTTAACTTTCTATTTTGAGACTGTGTCTTGCTAAGTGGCACAGGCTGGGCTCAAGCTTGTGATTCTCCTACCTCAGGCTCCAGAATGCTGAGATTACAGATGTAACCCTCTCTTGTTCGTTTAAATATAGTTTACTTTAGACAACCTCATGATATGGCTTTTTCTGAAATATAATACCACCACTCCAAATAAGTCATGGTCGAAATAAATAAAAGAGTTCAGGATGACATCTGCCCATTTGAGTCCTAGTGTTGAGTGAGTGACAAGCAGCAGCTGTTAAGTTGGTAGGTGAGAGGTCCACACAATTGCCAAATTTTTTACTGTAAAAACAAAAAAGATTATATTAACATTTTTCCAAGATGAGTATTAAGGATTCCTAGGTTATAGATATGCTTCCCAATTCAATCTGGTCTACCACAAAAACAAAGCACAGGGACTTTTTCTTTCATATCCTAGTACATGCTATTGTCTTTCTAATTTCTTGAGATAGATGGTTATCAATTTTCACTTTTTATTTTATTTAACATATGTACTGGCAGCTAAAATTTTCTTCTAAGAATGGCTTTAGGTTCATTCTTCAAATTTCAACATGTAGCGTTCTCATAATCATTCAGTTCAAAATATTTTCTAATTTCCATTGTTTTCATTTTTGCTTGTTGGGCCATCTGGAAGCCTATTTTAACCATATGGAGATTTTCTAATTATCTTCTTCTTGTTGCATTTTTCTCTGTAGTTTCAGTTTTTTGAACTATACTGATACTTTGTTACTCAGTTTGTGCTCAACTTTTATAACGTTTCCATTTGTGCATGAAAAGGATATGGGTTAAATAGTTTTTGGGTGCAGTTTAATATGTTAATTATTGTCTCTTTGATTTTATTAATTGTACTGTTCAAATTTTCTATATTCTAATTTGGCATGAAGAAAGACAGCTTTTGGTATTAATAAATGAGAGAGCTATGTGAAAATCTCTCACTATGATTGAGATTTTGTATATTTTTTCCTTTTGGTTTTGTCAGTTTTCTTCCCCCCATATTTTGAAGTTGATGTTTAAGATATTCACCGTTAGAATTGTATCTTTCTGATGAATTAAATCTTATAGAAATATCTTCTTTAGATCTAATGCTGCTTATTGTTAAAGTCTACTTTCTTCACGTTTCTGCAGCTACACCAGCTTTCTTTGGTTGATGCTCATATGGTGTATCTTTTTCCAACTTACTTACAACTTATCTAACTAAAT
The DNA here is from genome assembly GCF_000247695.1 of Heterocephalus glaber. The sequence continues at coordinate 23,821,851 of NW_004624732.1, read as the reverse complement.
CCTATGTTTAAATGTGACTCTTGGAGACAGCATACAATGATGTTTTGTAAAAAAATCTGGAGCTGAGGATGTAGCTCAGGGGTAGAGCTCGTGAGAAGCCCTGTTTCTATCCCCAGAACCACAAAGAAGAAAAATGCAGTCTAAGAATTTTTCTCATTTGATTAGTGCATCCTGCTCATTTGTATTTAATGTACTTGGTGAGAGGCAGCTTAAATCTATGTGCTTTCTACTTGTCCTGCTTGTTCAATTTTCTTCTCTAGTCTTTTTGCCAACTTTTGAATTATTATTTATTATTTGGTTCCTTCTTTTTGTCAATTTGGAAGGTACACTCTATTTCAATTTTACTTTTAAGGTTTTCTTAACATTTCAAAATGGACTCTTACTTTTCAGAACTTAATCTTTCTATTTTCTTCCTTCGAACACGATAACCTCATTTACTCTCTTTTTAATTCTGTCACTGTTGTTATGAATTTTAATTCCATATGTTTTAAATACCACAAGACATTATTATTGCCACTGTTTTACACAGTCGCTGTCAGATTTACCATTGTAATTTCCATTTTAATTGCTCTTCATTCCTTTGTACAACAATGGAATATTTCAGATCATGTCTTTTTTGAGTGGAGAAACCCCTTGACATTTTTAAAAGCAGGTGTGCTTAGGAAAAATTTTGTAGGGTTTTGTTGGATTGAAAATTTTTAATGGGAATGGACCTCCCTTCTATTTTCTCCTGTTTCTGTTGTGAGGTTGACTGAGAGTTTCTTTTCTGTTTTTTGTCTATTATTCATTAGCTGCTTTCAAGATTTTCTCTTTTCTTTTTATGCAGTTTCACTGTGATGCACCTAGGTTTGGACTTTTATTCACCCCCTACTGGCAGGATCAAAATCAGAGTAAGGTAGTGAGCTGCATAGGGCTCAGAATTGCAGAGGTTCTGACGTTCAGGGCCTTGCAAGTGCACCTCACCCCATCCCTGCTCCCTGGAGTTCACTGGACTTCCTAAACTGATGCTTTGAAAAATTCTCAGTCAGTATCATTTAAATATATTGCTTCAGCTCCACTCTCTTCCCACCCACCCCACCCACTCCTGATCCCCATTATGTGGCTTTTACATCTGGTTTTTGTTTCTGTGATTCACTACTGAAGCTGCTCCCTTTCCTCCTCCCTTCCTCCTCCTCATCTTCTTTTCTGGTGCTGGGAATGGAGTCCAGGGCTTCACACACATGTTTACCACACAATGCTCTACCACTGACCCCTGGTCCTAGTCTTAGTACTGTTTCTATACTTTTCCACCTTTCGTTTTTCCTTTGTTTTCTATATTTTTCTGCCTTTTGCTTTTCTGTTCTTCATTCTTGACATTGTCTTCCAGTTCACTAATCTCAGCAATTTCAATCTGATTGAGTTCTTTGTGTCAGTTACTGTCTTTCTTTCTTTTCTACTTCTTCCTTCCTTCCTCTCTCTCTCTCCATCCTTCTCTGTCTCTCCCTCCCCCTCCCCTTTCCTCCTTTCTCCTTCTCCTCCTCTTTTCCCCTCCTCTCTTCTTCTTCTCCTTCTCTGGCTCCTGGCTTCTGGCTCTGGCTCTCTCTTTTTCTTTCCAGGGTCTTGGTATGTAGCCCAGGCCAGGCTTCAACTTGCTGTGTAGCCCAGGCTGGTCTGGTACTTGTGATTCTCCTCCCAACCTTCCAAGTGCTGGAATTATGGACATGCACCACTACCACACTCAGCTCCAATTACAGTATTTTTCAACTCTAAAATTTTATTTTTATTCTGCCATATCCCTTTTTGATATGGTATCAAATATTGAAAGAGAAATGAAGAAAAAAACAGAAATAAAGCTTTTGCAAATGGAAAGGGGAATAAGAGTTGGAGGGAACAGGGAAGGATGGGAGGGTCAAAAAAAGAATTAAGAGGTGTTATGTACATATACAAACTCCCCACAATAAATGTAATCATTAGGTACTGCAAACATGTACCAAAAACAGTTCATCTTCTGCACAGACTCTGCCTTGCCTTTCTCTCTGCAAACATGTATGCACAATGCCAGTAGTCGCAGCCCTTGCAGGTCTTCTTGTGTTGCCTGTTTTTTTCTGTTGCTCCTTCTTTCCACTGTCCTGCCTCCTTCTGTGGTGGGTTACTATGCACTGTTTGCTGAACCACATAGCTGAACAATTGCACAAATGGCTTTGCGGCCAAGGTGATGTTATCTTCCTCCAGAAGAAGGTTCTGTGGGAACTTGGGGCAGAACAGTTTGGACCATGTTTTTCAGACTAAAGAGAACGAGGCTGTCTGAATCCTTGCTTTGCATCTCTGTTGTCTCTTCTGGACCAGTTAACACACCCAGGATGAAGGTTGTCCTAAATACTAGGGTCATCTCGCCAGACTTTCATCTTCTCCTGCTAATTCTAGATAATTTTTCACTTCCTTGTCAGTTCTCTGATACTGTCAATTAAATTTTCAAACTGTTTTGTCCAGGTTTTTTAGTTATCTTCTGCAGAAAGCTTTATTTATAATTATCTAGTATTCCATTATCAGAAGGCAAAAATCCTCTTTCTCTTTGAATGTTCCCCTTAATACTGAGTATAGAATTTTTCAGACATATACTTTAAATGGTGGCATAGTATTCAACTAAGAGGCTGAGCCACACTTTATTACCTGTTTTATCTTCAGTTGGAAATTTTAGTGGTCTCTCTCTCTTTCCATTGCTTATGGTTTCCCACTATGCACAATGGAGTTTCCTTAGTTTAAGGAGAAAAGGATTGCTTTTTCTTTTCTTCTGGTAAGGATGAAACCCAGGGCCCAGTGCATCCTAAGCAAGTGCTTTCCCACTGAGCTGTGCCCCAGCCCTCAGGGGATTTTTTACAGTTTGGCAGTGGACATCGTCTGTGGGAGGGACAGGGGGCTAGAGTTGAGTACCGCTCAGCCAGGAACAGCTGAGAGGGGAAATTCCTTCTTAACTTCTAGTAGCTGCCAACTGCTGCTTGGTAGCCATCACATGGGGGACAAGGCAGGACCTGCATCTGAGCTGTCACACGAGACAGATATCATCACCCTCTTGCTGGTCCTCAACAAGTTTCCACCGTCTCATGAGGTGGATCTCTTTGGTAGAACACATGGTAGCTGCAGAAGAAGCCCAGCATCCAGGGAGTTGCTCAGCAGTAGAAGGGGAGGTGCTAGAAGGGCTGCGAAGGTGTCAGGTAACCTAAGCCCTGCGGACTCAACACTTCCTCATTGGGCCCCATCTTCCCAAGAGCAGCATCTCCTGCCACCAGCCTTCCTGAGACCCTTGGGTCCTCTTTCCGGGACTGTTGCAGAATGTCAGAGAGATCTCAGACTTGCCTGAGGAAGCAGGGCCTTCTGTGACTAATACCAATTTCGCCAATCAGAACTGCAAAAAGGAGCTGAACAGGACAGGAGCCAAAGGGGACAAAGCACTGGTTATGCTTAGGAGCCTCTTTCAGTTTTTATTTTTTTTTAACAAAATAGTACAGACCTGGAAATTTATAAAGGACAGAGATTTATTTCTCACAGGTCTGGAGCCGGGGAAGTCTGGGGAAATGGCCCCTGAACCCGGCAAGGGCCTTTTTTGGTGTTGTAACACAGTGCAAGGCTTTTCATGGCAAGAGATGTGCAAGACACTGAGACACAGAACTCCAGTGACGTCATCCTTGTATTTCGAGCCCACTCCCAAGGCAACTGCAGCTTTGATAATGGCATTAATCATCCACAAAGGTGAGACCCCGGAGACCTAATTAGCTCTTCAAGTTCTCACCTCCCAATACCTTTACAACACCGTTGCATTTCAACTATGGACTGGGCATCCAGCTCAGAGACAGAGTGCTTGCAAGGCCCTGTGTCTGACCTCCAGCACTGCAAAAGGAAATAAACAAATACATTGCCCATGAGGCTTGGAGGGGACATTCACCCCACAGCAAGGCCTGAGGGGCTGGGAGGAGCTGTTGGGAAAAGAGGCAAGGTCTTCAGTGCCCGCCCCTCCCATAGCTGTGAGCAAGGATTCTGCAAAAGGTGTGTTGTCCTCTCTGTGGATCAACCCCTCAGGCACAGGTCTGTGGGACACTGGACAGTCTTATGTGGGGTGACAGGCCTTGATGGGGTCTTATGTATAGATTACATGTGTATTCGCAGAGGCCTGGAAATTCTATTCAGAGGTTTTCACGTCTATGACAATCCAAAGAATAAACATGAGCCTCATCCAAATGACCACCTTGCAACTTAGAGCTCTCACACTTTTAAAATGATGAAATATTTGGTAGTACAGACTAGTTGGTAATATAGAAGAGAATATATATGTTCATTACAGGCTATAGTGAAGCAAACTCCCATGGGCCCACCGCCCTAATTATGAAGCAGAGGATCATCAACATCTCTGAAATGAACTGACTCCTCCACCTTACCCTGTCCCCTGCCTCCTCCACACACATGGGGCCACCCTCGTTCCTAGGCCAGAAACAGTCACCTAGGTCTTGCATGAGCATTCACCATGACCAGGCAGGGTCCAGCTGAACTTGCTAAGAAGAGCCAGGGGCAGGGGAAGTGGACCAGAAGTTCAGAGAAAGGACAAAGACCCAAGTCCAGAGCTGGACTTCCTGGATTAGAATCCTAAACTCTGCTTTTTATTCGCTGTGACCCCAAGCAAGTTGTCCAACCTTGCTATGTATCTATTTTCTGTTTGTAAAATGGGAATACTCATAGAACCTACTTCATAGGCTGTTGTCTGTGTAGTTCAGAGCTTAGCAAATGGTGAGCACTTGGTAGGAACTGGAAGTGTGAGCCAATGTCCAACAGGGATGGCAGGATGCATGCAGGGAGGCAGGAGATCAGAGAGGTCTCCACTGGGTGAGAGTGTTGGACACACCCCCTGCTGTGGGAAGTGGCATTACCTTTCCTGCCCTGCCACATCTCCCTGGCACTGTCCCTTCTGGAACCTGGGAACCCAAGGCCCCTGGGAACTGCAGGAATGAAGCACTTCCAGAAGAGCCTGACAAAGTTCTCCTCTACCTCTGCTCTTGGCAGCAACACCATAGGGAGGAGGCCCGGTATGGAAACATTTTAATGTCTTTTAAATACATAATCTGGGACTAGATGCCATTCACACGACCTTTGTCCGTTCTTGCCTGGAGCCACTGAGGTATAAGTTAATAAATACTGGAGGAAGCCAGCAGGCTGGCCAGCATGGGCTGAGCTCCTCTCCTTGAGATGCTCCAGCCTCCCCTCATGGTGCCCATTCCACTTTCAAAAGTCCCAGTCTGGGTGCTGAGTTAGCCGCATGCCAGTTAGCAGCAACAACACCAGCAACAACACTCCCAGCAGCCTGTTTCATGGGAGCAACACAACCACTGGTGCTGTTTGTGCTATTCGAAGCAAAATGCTACACAGCGATTCTCAGCATGGACCAGGAGCTCACGGCAGCATGCACACCACCAAAGAACTTGCTAGGAACGCGCTCTTGAGCTGACAGCCCATCTCATCAGCTCTCCCAGAGTGGGGATCTAATGCATGCTCTGAAGACAATGCTCTGATCATGAGATGGGGAAAGTAGCAGCTAGAGTGACAGGCCCGGGAGCAGGCCCCAACTCCATGAGTCACTATAATCTATGACATTTCCCGTGCCTGTTTCCTTATCTGGAAATTGAACAATTCCCAGGATTGGTGTAAAAATCAGATGTTATATGGGAGAATTCTTCAAAAGTGTTGATGCTTCCTGAAGGATATTAGTGCTGCTTTTCAACCACCTCACCGGTACTAATCTAAGGTGCAAAGCAGGGGTCTTCCTGCCAGAGGCTTTTCCCTGGGAATGCTCAGCAGCTCAGGGGTCTTGGACCCTCCTGAGATTTGAGGAAGCACTGACGGGAAAGATTTGAGATTCCTGGAGAGAAGACCATTCAGATGCTCAGAGCCAAGGTCCACCAAGGGCTTCTGAATCCCACCCCCACCCCCCATGGCCTGTGACTATCTTCAATAGGCAAGTGGGGGCTGGCCCCCATGGGTAGAGATGAACCAAATACAGAAAACTGAATTCCTTGCTTGGCCTGTCCTCCAGGGGTTTTCTGTTCGCTAATGAATTAATGGACTTTGGCTGTAGACAGGTTATGTGGGGAGGGGTGGGGATGACCTCACCACTCTGTGTCAGAGTCCGAGGTGGGAGGCAGGGCAGGTGGCCATCATTGTCCACTGCTGCCGATGCTTCATTCAATCCTGATAGCACCTCCACCTGGTTTTAACCCAGTTCATAGGTGGAACTGAGGCAGGATATGAAGCCAGTTTGCCCAAGGTGGTAGGGTTGGAGCTGGGACCCTACCCCTATGTATGATGCTGGGGCTGTGTGACACTTCAAACAGGTGCAAAGGCAGGGTCACGGAACGGGGTACTGACCTGGGACAGGGGTCCTGGAGATGCAGCATGGAGCATGACCGGAAATTCAAACACCATTTTTAATAAAAAGTAAAGCTTCCCAAGTGGGGGTCTATCCACACAATGAGTACTATTCAGCCTTGAGGAGGAAGGGAATTCTGACACAGGCTACAGTGCGGATCAACCTTGAGGGCATCATGCAGTTACAGAAAGGAAAAATACTGTGTATAATTCCACTATGGTGGGGCAGGGGCAGAAGTGAGATCCAGAGACAGAAAATGGAACGGTGGCTGATAGGAGTTAACAGTTAATGGGCCGTTGGTTTTATGAGATGAAAAGTTTTGGAGATGGGACTCCAGAGCACAGTGGTGATGGCTGCATAACAGTGTGCATGCATTGAATACCATTGAAATGTACATTCAAAATGATTAAGAAGGCAATCCTTGTGCTATGTTTACTGTATGTTAAGATTAAAAATGAGAAAATCTAAAGAAAAAATTTCAAAGAAGCAGACTTAAGTCCCCAGTGCTGTGGATGTTTCTAAGACCCCTCTCCTTGGGTGCCCAGCACCCCGCCAATCCCTATGGGTCCCACGGGAGACACAGAAGGGACAGTAGGAGCCTGGGGCCCACCTGCTCTTAGCAGCTGTTGGTATAGTCTCAGGAGTCAAGTCGAGGCTTTCTGCTTGCTCCCAACCTTTCTGGAATTGAATGTTCCACTGTTCAGCCAAAGGCCCGCTGTGCAAGCAGCCCCTGGGGGTGAGGCTAGGGCTCAGCTCCACCCTCACTCCCAGGACCCCACACACACTACAGGGGCTGATTCCCAGCAGACATGTCAGAAGACTGACCTCTTCATGTCACACGGAGAAGGGTCAGGTACCTGCTGGGCACGGTGATGACAGACAGCATCAATGCAGGAAACTGAATTAGGTTTCATTTATTCTAGGGCAAACTCAAAAGGGTTTTTTTTTGTTTTGTTTTGTTTTTTAGCAAATCCTAACACATTATTAACAAAAAATCTGTACATTTGCCATGATACACTTGAGAGTGAAACAAATAAGATATAAATACCGATATGAATGTAACATGAAAAAGCCCAAAAAAACCCAAAAAACCAAAACAAAAAACCACCCAACCCAGGGGCATGGGGACCATGCGTGTGAACACTGCCAACAAAACTATTTTGGTGGCTGATATTTTTCAGAGCATTTCTTTTTTCATTTCCAAACGTTAGCAGAGTCCTGGTGGGGTTCTACAAAGTTCTTATTTGCTGTCCTTTAAAGTGTAACATTACGCTTGATAGAAAAGGTGGCAGGGAACAAAGAAGATGTATGAGACGAATCATCGCATTTCCTGCACAGGGTGTGTAAGCTAGTGGTGAGCGTAGAAAAGGCAGGCCCGTGCACGCGGCCAGGGCGTGCAGCACACACAGTGCACTGGAAACAGCCGCGCTGCACCAAAAGGACCAGCCAGCTCCCCAGAGGGAGGTGGCAGCTCAGGGAACAGGAAGTTGGAGGAATGGCCTTCGGCAGGGTGGGTTGAGGCTCTGGACAGTCAGGTAGGTGGGGAGGCAAACACAGTCCTAAATGCTCTGCTGTCAGTGTCTTGCAGAACGGAACGGAGCCCGGCAGGGAGGCGAGTCGTCCCAAGGCGGAGGTGGGCGCAGCCACCCTGCAATAGGAGGTGGCGGCATGCGAGTCTATTCCAGGCAGGCAGCCGGCAGCAGCTTGCAGATTGAGGCCAAGAGACCTGTGACAAAAAGTGATTGTATCTCCATCAGGAGACTGAGGAGGGGCGGGTGACATTCGAGGCTAGCCCTTTGTGAGTACTGTGAGGACATCAGCAATGTCTGAGAGCCTTCCAACTGTACTGGGAACTGTGGTGACTTTCTGGGAGCCAAAGGGTCCCAGAGAGGGGTCTTCCTAACTGCATCAGGCATAAGAGAATTCATAAGTACAGTAATGCCTGGGAGGCACGTTTCTACCACAGAGGAGATCACAAGACTCCGGGACTTTTGTAAAGAGCGTGAAAAAGAAATCCCACTAATATATAAACAACAAACAAACAAACAAATAGTATTTATCACTGAAAGTAAGGCCTGGTCCTGCTATGTTTTGAGCCTAAATCAGTCAATAATATTCAGCCAATTAAAATGCACCCATGGATTTCCTTAAACAGTAGCAGTGGAGCACTTTATATGTGTAAGATAACCTGCCCCACACCTGAATGTAGAGGCCTTCAGTTTTAGTGCTTATTTCCAAATAACAGTATCTGCCTTTCACCAGGTCCCCGCCAAATGTGGAAGGTCAGATAGGGGTGGTGAATCAGGCTGAGAACTATGTGAGAGGGGCCCCAGGTCCTGCTTTCAGTCCTAGTGGCTTCGGTGGGCCCTGCCCTGGATCTGCCAATACTGTATCTTGCTAAAATTCATGTCAAAAGCAGCTTTTTCCTTATGGAGGAATCAGTCCAATTAAGAGGATCTAAAATAGAATAGTAACAAAAGAAGTCTTCATGATTGCACTGAGAATTGCCATTTGGCTTAGGAATTTTACTTAAAACTTAATGTAATCAGACTCCAGATCTACAGCTACTTCCTTTGGAGCAATCAGACCCTCAAGAGGTTAAAACATAAAAGGAGCCCGGTGGTTTTGGGGGAAGGGAACAGACTCTGAAAGTACACTGCAAATCCTGTTGTTCTGCAATCTGCCACTTGTCATGATTACTTTTTCCTTAAGCAATTTAACAATCAAGGAAGTACTTTGGCTTACAGAATTAAAAATGATTCCAGGGCCGGGGGCTCAGTGGTAGATAGCTGGCCTAGCATGCAGGAGGCCATGGGTTCAATCTTTTACCACCAAAGAAAGATTTTGATACCTGGTCTCTCTAGATCTTTTTTTGCTCTTTAATCCCCAGAGAAAACAGGGAAGCCCAAAGTGGAATGGTAAAACTGCTGTCTGCCAGATTAACAGAACATTTTGGAAATGAACAGCTCAGGTCAAGCTTGAGGGGCGAGAAAAGATGGCACGGTTTTGAACCACAACCTGGAATCCTGGGAGAATCCCCATCACAACAGTGCCTCCCCCAGATCTCGGCAGGGAAATGGACAGGAAACTTCCTCACACCTGCTGTGCTCCACGGAAGGCCCTTTCAGGCATCCCTAACTGCTGTAAGTTCACCTTATCTTTGTGGTTGGACTCATAGGAATCCTTCTGAGCCACAGCTCCGGGATGGGGAGCCGTGTGAAGCCGTTCCAGGGGTCTGGGAGGAGACGGGGGCAGTCCGGACCTCCCTGAGAGCCAGGGCAAGGGGCTCCTGTGTGACGTGACAAGCCACTCAGCAGGACAGCTTCGGGCCTTCCTCCTTCTCTTGCCAAGATTTGAGCTCCATGCTTACTAGGCCTCAAAATACAACCTAAGGACATGTGACCTTTCTCAGTGTTGGCTAGGAAAAGGGTGGGCTTTGGCCCACATGGCCATGCTCATGAGAATATAAACTAAGAATGAGGGACACAAGAGGGATCCCACCCCCAAATCTGTTATTAACTAAAAAAAAAAAATGCTACTGCCTACCAAGTGCTGCTAGAGAGCTGTGGGTTTTGGGAACTAGCCCTGCCCCTACTTGGTGGTGTGATCTCGGCAGGTGGTATGAGACATGTAATATGGCTCTTTTTGTTTCTCATTATTCCTTTTGTTTCTATGAGGACTGCAATACAGGCCTTGCTTCCATTACATTCAATACCAGTAAGATTCTACACAAAAGCTGGAAGGGACCAAAATACTGATTGTAATAAATATGTGCTGGACTCCTCGTACTGACAGGGCAGCTGATAGGGGTCTCCAGGCACCACTAGCTGTGCGTGGACACGTCGGAGGAGGAGCTGCTGTTGCTGTTGGTGGTCTGGGCCCGCTTTATGTATAAGTTTAGCAGCTTCATCTGCAGAGAAGATACAAATGAGTCAGCAGGAGAAAAGCAATCAGAGTAAAACACAGGAAAATGACAAGCACAACCCAGGTGACAATCAAAAAACTGCCTGTCCCCTAATTCCCTGATGGGGGAACTCATTACACAAACACTGTCACCACAAGTGTCTAGACCCACAAGTGTCTAAAAGACAAGAGGAAAACAGTCAGTTGTTACAAAAGAACAGTTAAGTGCCACAACACTGTAATACGGTGGGCGGCCACAGGGGCTGCTGGAGAAAAGTACATGAGGGGTAGGGCCACCCATTGCAAAGGCAGCCCAGTGGCTGCTTGGGAGCTGGGGGGAATGGGAAAAGGAGCAAGAGGTACTAGGCCAAGTCTGTGCTGACGCCTTTTCTTTTCCCAGCACCCTGACTGCCTCCTGAAACTCCCTGATGCCCGAAGCACCTGAGACTTACCTCCCAAAGCCCCTCCTGATGTGAATCCAGATAGGAACAACCCTTCCTTCCCACCTGTGGCTCTGGCTTTTTGTCTGGATTCAGCATGTGCGGCCTCATACTATGGTTAGCAGGGGCTTTCTTGTCCCTTTCCACAAGATTAGGCCTCCCAGAGGCCAGACAGTATCACTACACAACACTTATGCAGACTGACATCATGCTTCACAATGACAGGCTTTGCCCCTTGGGATCTTCAAAACTGCAGGTGACACTGTAGGTGCTTATCAAATATTAGCTGAATGCCACTAAGCTATCTATTAATAAAAGAAATAGAATGTCAATAAAAATCTAAGTAACAAACAACTTGTAAGATCAAGGGAATTACGAAAAACGTATTGTCCACAGCCCTTTGATCTCCAGCGGCCCCCTGAACACATGCTCAGGGTGATGTGCGGGCTGCAGGAGGAAGCAGGGCCCTCTAACTGGTGATGGGAAGCCAGATGGGACAGGCTTTCTGACATTGCCCCTCCCCCTGAAGGGATGGTCTGGGTGTGTCCTCTGTGTACTGTCTTGGGTGCCCCTGCCACATCCATGCAGGGACTGGAACACTGGGCTGTGCTGTGCTTTGCCATACAAACAGAGCCTGCAGGAGGTGCTGCTCAGTAGTCTAGCCCTGGTGTCTCCTCACAGCAGGCTGTGGTGCTGTCTTTCTCTTCAACCACAGCAGAGCACTTCACCTTAACTTACATGACATTCCATGGTTGCCTTTCAGTCCTTGTCTTTTATTTTTTGTGCTACAGGGGATGGAACCCAGCTTAGTGTGTACTCTATCACTGAACTACACCCCTCACCCTAGCCCTAGCCTTTCCTTGCCTGTTAAAATCATCAACAGATACTACAGTGAGCAGTACTAGGACGACAAGAGTCATTGTTCACATAAGGATTTTACACCTCGGCTCAGTAGTCCAGCAGAGTTCCAGATCCAATTCCACCACTAACTAGTTGTTTGACTTCTGGCAAATCACTCTCTTAGAGCCTCAGCTTCACTACCTGCAAATAGCAAGAGCACTGAGGACATTCCTAAAGTGCCTTCTGTAACGTCCTCTTCAGACACGGTGCTTCCTACACCCCTTCTAACTCCCACCCAGTGGCTCCTGCTGTACACAAACCACTGGCCCATCCTATGAACCCAGCTCAGCCTCTTCTCAGCTGCTCCCTCAGGGCCTGTCCTGCTGCATCTACTCCATTTCCTTGTGTGCCAAGCCTCTTCCCCAGCTATAATTTCTACTAATTCATGGCAGGATAAAGCTTTCACTTTGCCTGAATACACAGCATAGTGTGGTATGGATAGCAAGATTTTAACACATACTTGCTGAATCAATGAGGGAAAAAATGATTTAAAGACAAGACAGTTATATTTCTACAAAAGGGTGGGTATGAATAAATTGTTAAACATTCTTTATTGTCCTTATATTCTATTCAAAACCCTTAATTTATGTCTCTAGTCAAGAATATAATTACAACTATGCATGGTGGCACTTGCCTATAATCCCAGCTACTCAGGAGGCTAAGGCATGAGGATCACTAAGTTTGAGACCAGTGTGGGCAACTTCATGAGACCCTGTCTCAAATTTAAAAATTTTAAAGAATGGCTGGGGATGTGGCTCAGTGGTAGAGCACTTTCCTAGCATGCACCAGGCTCAATCCCCAGCACTGCAAATAAAGAAACACAGTTACACGTATGAGGAAGACATGACAACAGAATTAATCACATGTGCATGTTCAATGAGTCACCAGGAGCTTTTACACCATCATACCTGGGCCTCACAGAAACCCTCTCATGTAGGTAGAAAAGATTCTCTTCTTTTAGAAAAATAAAAGGTTCAGAAAGTATGCTCAAGAAAAAAAAAAGTGTGCTCAATAAGCTGATATAGATTTAGGTTAGTGTTATATCTTTGGGCTATTAAATGTAATCCCCATACCAACAAAGAAAATAGCTACAGAACACACCAAAAGGAAATGAGAAGGGCTTAAAATGTTTCACTACTGAAAAAAAAAAAAATCAAACAAATGAAAGACAGTAATGTAGAAAATGAGGGGTAAAGCATTGAAAGGTAAAAAGCAAAATGAAAAGAGTCCTTCCTTGTCAGTAATTACTTAAAGGTAAACAGGTTAAATAAGCCACTCAAGACAGACTGGCTGAGTGGGTTAAAAACATGATCTAGCTGCATGCTGTCTACAAGACTCACTTTAGGTCTGTGGACAGAATGAAAAATGAAAGGATGGAAAAAGATATTTATTATGCAAATAGTAACAGAGCAAGGATCAGAAAAAACAGACTTTAAATCAAAAGAGATAGCAAGAGACAAAGGATATCTCTATTAAGAAAAAGTGTCATACAGCAAGAAAATCTAACAATTCTATGTATTATCTAGTAACAGACCATCTAAATATGTAAAACAAAAACCAACAGAACCCAAGAGAGAAATGGTTCTACAGTAACAGCTAACGACTTTGATGCCTCACTCTTAACAATGGGTGGAGCAGTGGGACAGAAGCTAAGTAAGAAAGTGTAGGAGTTCGACAACACCATAAACTAACAGAACCAGCAGGTGCACTGACAGTGCTCAACCCAAAGCAGCAAACACACTCTTTGGTGTGCCCGGCACATCAGCACAGTTCATGTTTTAGGCCAAAAAGTCAGTTGGAGCAGATTAAAAAGGGAGGTAGCATACAGAGTCTCCTCCAACCACGACAGGATGAAGTCAGAAACTCGTAACAAAAGGAAAAATGCAGAAGTCACACATTTGCAGAAATTACATAATACCTTTTTTTGGGTACCGGGGATGGAACTCAGGACCTTGCACTTGCAAGGCAGATGGTAGAACCACTGAACTAAATCCCTGGCCCCTATATATTTTTTTTTTATAAAAGCCAATGCATCAACAAGAAACAAAGTTAATCAGACAATATCTTGAGACAAATAACAACGAAAGTACGTTTAAAAACTTTTGGACCAGGGAATTGACAGCTGTAAATGTTTGCATGAATAAAAAGGACAAAATCTTAAATCAACAATCTAACTTTATACTTCAGGGAAATTAGAAAAGAATAACTAAAGCACAGCCACAAATTTAGAGGTAGAGCAGATGTAAATGAAAAGGAAGACATAAAATAATAGAAAAAAAAGAAACAAAAAATTGGTTGACAAGATCAATAAAACTGACCAATCTTTAACTTGCTGGATTGAAAAAAAGGACAGACTCGACTTCTAAATCCTTTATCCTCACCCACCTCACTCCTTCTTCCAGCCTTCCTGCCTGTGCCTCTCTGACTGCGATGCTCCCTATCTGTGCCACAGCAGCAGCTCACTGCAAACACAGGGGCCTTGTCACTGCCCAGTTCCTTCCCTCCCAAGGAGCAGGGCCAGGTGCTTCTTTGTCCTTGCTTCCCACTGGGTTAGTTCCACACAGGAAATTGTATCCATATCTCTGAAGGGGGTCTTTAAACTCAGGCAGATACACAGTACTTCCTTGGAGTGGGTGCCTCACGGCCAGCCCCAGGCCTGGCAGCCGGGCCCACCTCCTCTCTGGAGTTAAGGTCCTTCTCTACTATGTCTTTTTCGGGCACGTTAGATATGAGTTGTCTTTTATAGAAATTTTTAAAACATAGAGCACTCTAGCCACTCCCGTCTTCAATAAGCCCATAGCCCTTTTGGTCCATTTCCTTCCTTTGATTATAGAACACAAAGGGGCATGAGAAGGTACTGGAGCCTGACCTCCGCTGCGTCCTTGGGCAGGCTAAAGGAGGTGACCGTCCTTATTTCACAGCGGTGCCAGGAACGCAACACATGCCAGGGACATGGTACAGTGCTTGGGGTACCGTGGGACAGGTTTTGGGCCACTGTCACTACTGCTGATGCCGACAAGGGACACAGCTCTGATTCAGCAATTTGTTAAGCACTTAGGTAAATTTCCTCAGTGTTTCTACAAGAAAACAGGCTGGTTTCTAAACAAAGTTGTCTTTCTTTTGTGAATAAACAGAAGACAAGTTTTCTTTTCAAAAACAGGCGTTAGGTAGACTATGACGTTAGAGTCACCTTAAACTAAAATGACTTCACTACACAGCAGGTCATTTTCACTGTAGAAAAATGCCTTTGGAGAAATAAGGCCCAGCTTAAACACACGCAATGAGAAAAAAGCCTGTCTGCAGTCCAAGGCTGCCACCAAGCAGGTTCATGACCAGCTGGCAAGGTTGGGTGTGGGCATCAGCCGGGAACTCTATACATACCTTGCTCCCCGTGAGCTGTGCAAGGTGAGGTTTCAGATCTTCTCCGATTACGGAATAAATTGCCACTAAGCAAAACACGCTGGCCTTACGCACACTGCTTTCGGTGTTGTCATAACCCTAGAGAGCCAGAGGGGAGCATGAAAAGAAACGAGATCAAAGACTTGCCTTACAGTATTTCAGCAACACTTCTACAGATGCCCTCGAAGTTCAACCTTGGGCCTGTCAGTAACAATCAGGATATATCTCAGACCTGCAACCCAGAGGGCTTTCGCCCCAAGGGGTCAACACTGACTAGTGTCACGATTGGCCTGCTTCCTAGGGCACACAGGCAGTGGCAGGCAAGCGACAGGTGGACCTGCCTTGACATGGCATTGCTGTGTGACATGATGCCACTGAAAAGACATCTTCAGAGAGACAGAATGAGAAAAGGAAATGGTGAGGGGGATAACTTGCTTCTTTTACATTTTATCTAGTGGTAAAGCAAATTTCACACGTGAAAATACCTTTAAAGAAATGAGAATTACATCATTTACTCTTGTGGGCAAAAGCTCTCCATCCTCCAAAGACTGCTGGGACCTCCAAACCCTCTGCGACTGAGCCTCAGTCTACCTGCCAGCCCCATCTCCACCTCACACCTACATGGGGCCACTCGCAGCTCTCCTAACTGCCCTGTGACTTCCTCACCTTTGTGCCTTTTTATCTGTCTGAAGCAATCAAGTTCTCAACAGTCCCCAGTCAAGTGTTCAGCAAACAGTAGCATTTTTAAAGTGGGGAGCAGGTTCCTTGACCTTTCCTGAATGAAACCCCTGTAATCACAGCACTCAGAAGGCTGAGGCAAGAGGATAGCAAGTTCAAGGACAGTGTGGGCTACATAGTAAGATTCTCTCTCTCAAAAAAAAACCAAACCAAAAAAACCTTTTTCTCTTTCCTACCCAACCTGGAAGCCACCTCTCTACATGATGCAGCATATGGCACTGGCACCTCTAGCTGCTATGTGGCCGCAACAAGCCCCATGGTAGGCTGGAAAACCCTTGTGGTGATGCCACACGGTGGAACATATCTCTGGTCTGCCAGTCTGTTTGCTCACTGCCTCAGGTGCAGAAGAGTTACTCTTCCTAGGAGAGTGGGGGCCTTGTCTGATTCACCATGCCATGGCCCATGCTGCCCAGGGCTGCGGCCAATGGAGGTACACAATAGGGGTTTGTTGAAGGAATGAACAAAAATAAATGACCAAAACATGTTGACAGTAAACAGAAATTCCACCCTGGGCCATAGTTTAGCAGGAATGAGTGGGTAAGAAAATGCAGATTGTTAAGACTGGATTGCTGCCTGCATTCCCTCCTGCCCCCTGCAGTGAAGGAGGACAGCAGAGTCCCAGAGGACTTCAAGGTGAGCAGCCCTTGGGGGAATGATGCCTACCTGGAGCAAGCCGGGGATGATGTCGGCGAGGAGCTGCAGCAAGGAGTCCTTGGCGATCCTCTCCACGACTTTGGTTTGCATCTTGATGGCGGCGAGGTTGATGGGGTAATCAGCAGTCTGGATGATGGGGCACAGCACTTTGATGCACTGCTCTGGATGGATGGAGCTGGCTAGTGTGGATGCAGCCTCCTCAGCAGCTCTCACCACCTGAAACACCCATTTCCCCAGAGTGAGCAAGACCACATTCTGCTGCCTCATTCACATGATAATGGCTGCATTTAAAGGCGGCTAGAGTCATCATCACCTCTGGCTAACACAGGGGAAAGTAAAGGCAGAGTGGTTTGGGGGGTCATTTTAGAGGAGAGTATGGGCCTGGGGATGTGGCAAAAGCCTGGCCACATGGTCCTTCAAGGATAGCCCTGGCACCAGCCACCTGCCAGCTTCTCATTAGCCCCCAACCTGTAGGCTCAGAGGGGCCTTGACTGGAGGTGGGGTCCAGTGAGCTGTGTGAGGAGTCCTTGGGATGAATCTTCACACCAAGACTGGGGACTCTCTGCCCCAGAAGACTGGCACCTGGAAATATAAACGTTTCCTGAGGGCTGAGAGATGCCCAGCCTGGAGGCACTGGAGAGAAGCCTGGGGAAGTCAGAATGCCTTGACTCCTCCTGATGATTCCTCACAGGGGCCAAGCTGCAAGGCAGCTGGGCAGGCTCAGGGAGAACTTTCTAGAAGTGTCTTCCTAGGGAGTCACTGTGGAAAGTTGTTTTTCTAGGAATTCGTGCCATGATGGCTCCTCACCTTGCACCTATAAGGAAGTGCATGAAATGAGTACCTCACAGCCCAAGGAGTAGCCTCTGCTCTCCAGAGAGCCAGAGAGGACCCTCTTGTCATAAGGAAGGCAGCCAAGTCCAAAACCCAGTGAAGAAAGGAGAGCGGGCAGAGGTGCTATAAGTTTGAGCTTAGGGAGCTGGATGAGAATCTCAGTGTCTTGTTTCCTCATCTGTAAAACGAGGCATCTTATAGAGATAGATGCTAAGGAGTAATCAAGACAGACCGGAAGCTCAGTGAAAGACACTTCCTACTATTAGCGGCACAGGAGCACATTACTATATGGGATACATAAGTAAAGATACTAAACTATATGCAGGTGTGCATTTTCTTAAGAAGCACAATGAAAACCTAACACATTCCCCCCAGGGCCAGTCCTGCACTGGGCAGGCATTCCACTCAGATTCTGCTCTGCTTTCCGTTCTGCTGCTTGGAATAACTCAGCTCTACCTTTACGTAGCACTGAGATAGAGACAATGCTGAACCGAACCTGAGGCTTCAGTCATCCCACCCCTGTGATGTAAGTGAAGATGGAGCCTGAAGCCAGCATGGGGACCACCTAGAAAGCGGCTTCTATTCAGGCCAGAACAGGGTAAAGTCATCAGTGCATTGGCACCAGGAGGGCTCCTGAGAGGGAGCTCAAGATGGAGGGCAAACAGGCCCCACGTCCTGGCTTAGGTCATGCTGGGGCCCTGACCGAGGTGCTGCCTACCATTCAGGCTCCTAGAATAGCTCATAGCCATGGCCCCAGGGTCTATCCTCTGTGACAACTGCTAACACCAACCTGAGGCCCAGGCCTTCACAGGTCTTCACAGGCCTGGCTCCTCCCTTGCCTGCCCATACCCTGCCTCACTCATGTTTTCAACCATCTGCACCTTGCAGACCTCCAGGCCCCACCACTACAGAATCCTCAGGAAGCCTGTGTGCACATCTTACCCGTCATCATCTTCCGAGACTGCCCCTCCCACTGGGTGAACAGTTCTCTGAGGGGCAAGATCCAATCTTGGCTATCTGTCCCCCAGGCTGAGGACTTGTCTCCAACGTCCACCAGGTACTCAGTACACGTCTGTTGGTCTCTTTCCTTCAGAATGTGCATGCTTCCCAGGTAGCATGAAAGTCACCTCTGGTACAGGCCATTCTGATTTATGATTCCCAACTAAGGAGCTAGCCGAGGGAATGGGGAGGAAGGAAAGACATCTACAACCAACTTGGGCCCTGGGAAAAACAACTGCACAAGGCCCAGCATTCCATTCTAGGTGACACACTGGCTCTTTGGAGAAGAGACCTGTTCTGCAGTAATCAGCTATTTGAACAGGGCTGGCAAGTTTCTCAGGACAGCTCCATCAGGCAGTTACCTTAGTACATGCAGGTCCCCAAAGTTGCTCTAAGTCCACATGTCCTTTGGAGTCCACATGAGGCTGAGCTACGCATGGCTAAATGGACAGTGATAAGTGCAAGGGGAGATGGTCCCTCTTCTAATGTGGTCCAGCCACATGACAGTGCTGTGACGACACTGGCTTTTTGCAGTAAGAAATCAGTATGTGCAAGCATTATGGCATACTGGCCAGAAAGCTGAAGACTTTTGGATGTTAGTTTTTCAACTTGGGGGGTAAAAACTGAAAGGGTCAGAAAACATTGGCTGCTTTGGTTGGTATGTTTAAGTGAGAGCACACTGATACATAGGAATTGATGTTTAACATCCTACTAAGGTGAAAAGAACATGGAATTTAGAGGCAGGGTATGTGAGTCCCAGCAGCATCACTTTCATCACAAAGGAAGCAAGCTAACAGCCTCCTGGTATGCCTCATGGATGCAATGGGATTAATGAGACATGGCAATCCACTGCAGGCTCATGCTTTCCTCCTCTCCTTCCCAACTCCAATGCTCTCCTGCCTTTTGGGTTCTAGTGAATTACCGACAGTGAGGTGCTGGGACAAGACACTCAGATCTGCTGAGCTCAACCCCAAATACAAGAAGAACTTCTTAGGAAAGTTCAGGAATTTGAGAGAGGGCTACACAAAGCATTTCATCAACTATTTCTAAGATGGGCATGTGTGTGTGTCTGGAAGTAAGATGCTGGGACCTGCACATTCAGATGAGTGCACCTCTCTTTTAGCAGGGTGAAAGCAAGTTTCTCAAGACAGAACCTGGTTTTGGCAAGGCTGATAAGTGTTCTCAACTTCTCTCCATATGCCAAGTCACTGGTTTGGCGAGCTGCCTGCATCAGGTTGAACTTTAGGTTCTGCCCTGTGTTCTGTGTAACATAAGAGGCAAAGATTATAAATGTAAGCAAACAGGGAGCAAAAGTAAACATGGGCAACAGAAGGAGGACAATACTGTTTAGTAGGCAAGGTGGCCAGAGGTGGTAACAATTTTGGGGGGGAGGAGTGAGGGGACCATATTCAAAGACAGCAGGAGCAAGAAGACTTTTGGGTTATAATCTGCTCTGAAGTTAGCAAATTCTGTTCCAATTCTCATTTTACTATCATCTGGTTAGAAATAGGAATTCTTTCCTTTCAAAGTTAGTGAGATAATAATGTCTTGCTAAGAAAAGCCTAATTTTCACATGTAGCTTTTTAAGAAAATAGTATCGCTATTCGGAATACTGGTGAATATTTACTTAAAGATAAGGTTTCTTTAAGAGCACAGAAGTTCTCAACATTTGGCCTGCATGTTTAAGTTCACAAAGTTTGATTTGGCTCTGTCTCAGACACATCTGAACAACTAGTTGAGTTAAAAACACAAAACAAAACAAAAAACCAAACAAAACAAAACAGCAAACATCCAAAAACAATGGCTGGAATCAAAGAACCCTTTGCAGAAGGGTATTTGGAGTTGAGCTTCTGGACCACTGGGAAGCTAAGGAAAAGACTGGTGCCATCTTCTGGAAATGGCTGGAGATCCATAAGAATTCCAAGGCCCTGAAGTTTGGTATCCACCAGGAAAATGAGGGGTAAAGAAGAGTGCTCAGACTGGCACTGACATAAACTCTGGTCTTATGGTGGAGGGCCAGCATGGATCTGAACCTGAGTTCTCCTTTACCTGGGCTCAGTATCAGAGGGAGGAGAGAGAAAAGCTCCAGGCTGTCCAGTTCTGTCATCAACTAGCCAGCCAATGGTAGGGAAATGTCTTCCACTTCCTAGGCCTCGGTTTTTCTCACCAGTAAAATCAAAGGGAGAAACTAAATGGAGAATTTTTAAATTATTGTGGATTCTAAAATTGTACCATCCACCTCTATCCAATGAGTGGCCCCCGTCCCCAGTACAAATACCTAACACAAGGGCTTCAAAAATATTGAGAGGGGGAGTATCTGAATGAAACCATCTCTAACCATATAGGTCACCCAGCCTTGCCTGAACAGCAGATGCAGGGTAACACAGGATGTATCTTCAAATGTGGCGAGACCTACCCTGTCCCATTGCCATAGGCAGAATTTAGGCAACAAGTGAAAACAGTGAGGGCTGGAAGAGAGGTCAGGCCTTCCAGGAGGTGCTTTGCATTGGATTGGAAGCTGGGCAGCATAAATGTGGTTACTTCTCTGCTCTGCTAAACACCAGTGTCTGTCTCCAAAACTCAGGGTGTGTTCTAGCCTCACACTGACAATGGATGGGCTGAAACCAAGCTGTAGCCCAAAGATACAAAGTATATGTTTACTTGGAGTTTTAGAGCTTATTTAATTGAATTTGAACAACCTCTTAGGTATATTTAAAGTAATGCAATTATGTCTGCTTTGTGTACAATTAAAAAAAAAAACAACTTAACAATTCTATTCAAAATCAGCCTGCTGTTTTCCACAGAAGAGAGTAATAAGAACAGTCTGCAATTTCCAACAGTAGCAGCCCTGGCCTCACCAGGCTTTAATGGTAGCCAGTATACAGTGTCTCTCCCTCCCCAGCCAGACCACATGCATGTTAGACATCCAGAGAGCTCCAGACTTGTCCACAGTCACAGTCAGAGCTGGCAATGGTGGTGTAAACCTGAAGGTTCTGTGTTGAATAATGGCCCTTCCTGAAACTAACAGAGCTAGTTGTGGCAGGAGTCACATTGGCTCCCACATTACTTCAACAGGAGCAATCACTGTCCCCAGCCCCAAACAGCAGTGGCAGCAGTCAGTGACACTATTCAGAACCTGCATAGCTCCTAGCAGGAACATACTCCTGCAGTCCTGGTTTGGCAGGACTCAACCCAGGTGTATCTTCCTGCCCACCCTCCATGGGCCACCCGCCCTCCCTGGGCCACCCGCCAGCTGGTGCCCCGCTCTTGTTCTGTCCTCCCCTCCTTCTCTCAGATCGCAGGTCCTGTGGTCCCTTGGGCACTCTTCCCTGTTGTTTTGAGTGCACTCCAGACTTCTGGAGCCTTGCTCTGAGCCACACACTGACTGTGCTGCAATGTCCTAGGTGACACGCCATTACCTCCTGTCTGGTTTCAGTCACAAAGCACTGACCAGTGTGTCACACTCCTGGCTCAGCTACTTAGAATCACTCAATGAAGCTAACTAGGTTTCTGATTTTGCCCACTTAATAAAAAGCAAGAAGTTCCAAAGGAAATAGAACTTCTGGCCAAATCCCAGGGCTGGGCCCATGGAAAACAAGAGATTTAGAACTGATGAAGATTTAAATTTGTGACCCTATAGCAGCTTCTATTATCTTGAGGCTGGATGAGATACAGATAGCTCCCTGGGCTAACAGATAAGAACAAACAAGGTCCAGAGAGGGGTGTAATTCTTCCAGGTCCCTTTGGTGCATTGTTTACCAGACCCATCAACACTCATGGATGCTGCCCTGAGAGGTGGCCAAGGGCCGAGCTGAGCACTGGAGTTTGGCTAAGACGAGGTCAGCTCAGGATTTAACCAGCACCTGGAGCAGAGCACAAGCCCAGCAGCACGAGCCCAGCAGCACGCCTTCACTGGCAATGCTGCTTTTCTCTGGCCACAGTATCTGTCAAAAGACTGCATGAAATAACCAGCTGGCTGGGCAAAGTCAAACAGCTAATCTCAGGAAGCTCTATTTTCTTTTTAAAGTAACTTTGGTCTCTGATAACTTTTTTATTTCCCTGGAGTCATAAAATATAAAATTTAAGTGGAAATGATCTAAAAATAAAACCCCTGGAGATATAATGATTCTTTTACACTTATCCAAGAGTACAACTTCCCCAAACCAGCCCAACCACCTGAAGCTGGATTCTGATGCCTTAAATATTAAGATATTTTTGTATGCAGCGAGAAATGTTTGATGGGTTAGTATAGTGACATGAATTTCCATTTTTAATTTTTTTTTTTAAAAGAGTCAAGGTCTTGTTATATTGCTCAGGCTCATCTTAAATTCCTGGGTTCAAGTAAACGTCCTGCTGCAGCTTTCCAAGTAGTTGAGACTATAGGTGCATGACATCACACTCAGCTAACATTTTCCTCACTTAAGTGGGTAAATGTAACTGAATATTCACTAATGTGGCAAAATTCAGAAGTTAAATCTAGTGATAGAAAATTCTCACTTATGGAATATATTCAAGAAATAGAGTTGGAGCAAGACTTGGTGGCTTGTGCCTCCAATTGCAGCACACTGGGAAGCTAAGGCAGAAGGACTGCAAATTTGAGCCCGCCTGGGCAACTCAGCAATTTAGTAAGAGCTTGCCTCAAAAAACCCCAAAAAATTAAAGGGTAGAAATGTAGCTTAGGGAATTGACCCTGGGTTCAATTCCCAGTACTGAAAAAGAGTTAGTACCTCTTTCAAACTAAAGAGAGCATGTACTATCTATCATCCAAGATATGACTAGGAACAACAACTATTTTTGCAACTTTTTCCTAAGAGATGGCACTTCTCAACGGATAAGGATGTCTGA
Source organism: Heterocephalus glaber (assembly GCF_000247695.1). The sequence continues at coordinate 23,798,754 of NW_004624732.1, read as the reverse complement.
GAATGGTTTTATGTAGCAATGTTAGTATGGCAGATGGCAATTTAAAAGCGTATTCCTGGCTAGGGTGTAGCTCAGCACCAGAATACCTGCCTAGTATGCGAGAGGCCCCCTGGGTCCCATCTGAGGCCCTGCCGCCCTCCCCTCAAAAAGATTTTCGTCCTGTCTTTCTACCTATCCAGGGCCATACGAAAATGATGACCACTAACAACAGAGGTGGAGAGCAGCAGATCCTGGACTGGGACTCAGATTTTCTGTTTCAAGATTCACACCCCACAATGCCCCAGAAGCTCCTCCTTATAGTATGAATTCTTTTATTAAATCCTCTTTTGTTAATCATGAAAAGAGAGGTTCTCAACAGACTATAAATTCTAAAATGAGAAGAGTTCAAACTAACATAGTGATCTTAAAAAACAGAAAATGGGCTCCAGGTTTTAAAGGTCACTATCAAGCCTCAGCCATTTAAGGTGTCTGCTGAACACTACCACCACTGTAAACCAAGCAACTTCATTAATGTTAAGGGCACTAAAATGCAATAGCAGCATGTATTTACTAAAAAGATAAAAATGGAGTTAGGTAATGGGAGAGATTTGCTTATTCAATTAGGAACTATGAAAAGATTATGCCTAAACTGACAAACACTAACTTTTAAAATAAAACCTCTGTACTAGGATCCAAACCCTCTACCTGTCATACTCCCTACAGAATGTCTGTTGGCTTAAGATGGACAACACATCCAGATTTGGTGCCTGGGACATTTTCAGTGTGTATGAAAAATGTTCTGCACACATAACTTCTTTCAAAAGAACCTGAGAAAGCAACCTTTGCCTACAGGATGAGAGAACAAGCCATCCTGTCATCAGCCTTGCTTGATCTGTTTTGTCTAACAGCTTTGTGACACGCTTCCACTTTCTAGAAGCTGTCCTCAGGGCTGCCATTCCACAGCTAGTACAGTGCACAATGGTCACTGGACCAGCTGGCCAGGCAGGTTGGAGGTGGGGAGGCAGTGCCAAGGTCTCTCACTGCAGCCCTGTGTGAATCTGCTGCTTCCCCCTCTCTTCATCTCCTGCCAAAGCCCGGGTTCGCTGGGAATGGACAGCCACTAGCTTCTTCTGCGAAGGAAGTTCCCAAAGAGTTCACTCTGGGATGAACACACTTGGGAAGTTTTAATCTGATAGGAAAAGAGACTATGCCTCAGACTGATAGGGCAACCAGGCCTAGAAAAATTCTGGATTCTTCCCAACACATGCTTGGAATCATAAGGATGTATGTGGTGAAGAGAATTGTAATGAGACAGAGAAAAATTATGTGCAGTATTAATATGCCAGCATGATGGCTACCACACAGCTTACGTGCATTGAATTGCCCTAACAACAAGAAGCCAGGAACAAAGACAGATGAGAAAGACTCAACCCATTTTAAAGGAAAAGGAAAAGAAAAATGAAAACCAAACCTAAAACCTAAATATGCAGGTTCCTGAGTGGCTCTGGCAATGTGACAGAGTGAAGTTTCATGAGGAAATGGTGAGGGCACGGGGCAAGGTGAGCTGGAGGCATGCAAAGCTGGGGAGGCTGCCAACACCATGGGCTGTGTTGTGCGCTGGTGGAGCTGAGTGGGGACCCTCAGTTCTCAGGAACTCTGAGTTAGCTGAGTGCTGCTAAGTACATTTGAGGCAGGACATTTTCTGTTCTCTTTCCTGGAGCAATTTAAGGGAATTTCAGAGTGAAGAACTTACTCGCCTAGATGTCTCATTTTGCAGGCAAAACCCAAATACACCCAGAAAATAGTAAACAGCAAACAGATAATTTAAATCTGTTAAAGTTGTATTTCTTATATAAAACTGTCAAAGTTTTCTCTTGAAAACAGGATACCCCATTTAAAGACAGACACCTCTCAATTAATCAGTAAGTGCCAAAACATTGTTGCTGGTTTACAGTTTCACTTTATTTTAATTTTTCTGGGTCTTAGAGACAGGCTCTCCCTAAGTAGTTCAGACTGGCCTTGAACTGAAGGCGATACTCCTACCTCAGCCTGCTGAGTGCTGGGGTTACAGGCGTGCACCACCACACCTGGCTACAGTTTCACTAAAGGTGGCCCGTCTCTTTTTTTCTTTCTTTCTTTTTTTAGGTGGCCCATTTCTAAGCAAGTTCTTTACCAGTGACCATGTTTATCATTATGGACAAGCTATTAAGGCTAAAAATACAGCACAGGGCAGCTGTATAGAATCATAAGACACCCGTTCTGTCAGTAGTTGCTGGGCACAGTCTCTTCCAGGAGCTTCTTCCTCACCTGAACAGCCATGTCGATCATACTGGCCTTCCCCGTCCTCACATTTTTAGTGTAAATGGAACGTGTTTTGTTCAAACATGAGTGATCATCATCATCATGCAATCATTTGGAGACTATCAGCTGGAAATCACACCTAGCACCTGTACACTTGGTGCTGTGCTGTGCTAGGGCTGGAAGGTGGAGAGACGCCAAGGCAGAAGATGAGACACTGCCCCTGTTGCCTGACTTATGTGGTGGAGATCTGAAGAGGTTAAAGCAGCTGCAAGCAGCCATACAACTACTGAAGGGAAACACTATCATTTAGGGTCTCGTTCTGCTTGTAGATGTAAGAACTGTTCTAGCCACAAGCCCCTCACTCCATGAGCATGCTCAGACGGAGTCATGAGACTCATGAGACTCAATTGTGCAAGTGGCTACATCTCATTGGGTCAACTCCAGTGTCTGTCATCTCAAGTTTTCTAAACTTCTAAATAAACAATTCTGTTTTCTACAATGCCTGACACTGAAGTCATTTATTTAGGAGAGCTCTGCAGACCTTTATCACTCTAAGGACTGGTGAGCAACAGGGCCAAACATACAAACACAAACAAGCCAGGTGTCTGCTGAGTGTCTGTGACCACAGCATGCGTGCAAGTCTGGGTTCAGAACCTTGGGAAACCACAGGGACGCCTGCTGGTACCTTCAGTGTGCAGCTGTGCAGTCAGTTTAACAGCAATGGGAACTTTACTCTGTAGGACGTTGGCTGAGCTCCAGGGAAGGTATGCCTACCCACTCCCAGTCTGCTTTCCCGGGTCCACCTGCTCTGCACCCTGGCCATGGGGCTGGGCTCACCTCCTTGTGGGAGTCTTTGTGGGCTTCCAGAGTCTTCATGATCGTCAGCTCCGCATAATTTTTGAATCTTGCTGGCTGGTTTCTCAGAATTTCCCGTAGAACTCTCAGTGCCAGGGCTCGAATTGAATGCTGGGTACAAAAGAAAAGCCAGCCTCACTGAACAGTACACAGCACATGACCACACACACAGGCCAGCACCCAGTCTGGGCTCTCTGGCATCTCATAGACCCCGCTAGGTCAATCACAATGTTTACTAGACATGAGCCCTCTAGACAGTTCCCAGATGACAGACACTGTTGTACAGTGACACTCCTGGGACCCAGCACCTAGGATGGATTAACAAAGGCTTCTTGGACAAGCCTGGCACTTGAGACCCAATGAGGACAAAACATCTAAGTTCACTATCAGTCCCCTGGGGTTTGTGTATTTAAACTACCTTTCTGTAAAAAGTATCGAACTACAAGCCCAAAGCAACTCGCCATTTCATGGACAGAGCCCTGAAGGCTATGAACTCTGAGGACAGCAGCAGACCTGCTGGTGTTCCTGGCCTCCTGTGTGATGAGGTCATTAGTGCGACAGGCCTCAAGCTATTCAAGGCAGTCACGCATCTGGAAAAAAGCCATCCCAAACAGACGCCTAATCTCCAGAAAAGAGAATGGAGTTTACACCAAACATAGCCAGTAAGTACATCCTGATTCTTTGTCACTCATCTGCACACTGCACACTAACACACGATTCACCTGCCCTCAGCACGACATCATTTTGTCTCCCGGTAGAGGCCAGCCAAGCATGACTGCTTCCAGAGCCAGTACTTTGTTTTAAGAAAAGTTAATATAGATCTTTTATTACCATTCTTCTATCTTTATTTATCCCCAAACCAAACCAAACCAAACCAAACCAAACCAAACCAAACCAAACCAAACCATCAGAAAACAATCTGAGTTGCCATGGTATTCACTACCCTGCTCTTCCCTGCTGCTTGCTATCAGGATCAGGACCACAGTGCCCTGGCACAGCCTGTGGCCTGCACTACATCCAGCTGCCTGGCAGCCCTCCAGCTCCACCTCTCTAGGTTCATCACATGCACTTTCTTATTGTTTCTGTGACCCTACACAAAGCCAATGCGGAGAGGTGGGTTTCTACTTCCAAAGTTAATTCTAGCAGTCCCCAGCATTTATTCCCATCTCCATGTAAGGGACCAGCCCCACAGAAGGGAGAAGGCAGGACTTTGACTAGATTATTCTTCCCTTTAATAAGAGTTATCTGTCTACTAAGTATCACATGGAGTCTCAGACCAAGGATGTCACAAATGCCCAGTTTGTCGCATTTAAATACCTCAGTGTGAAGAGGGCCTTTTTGTGAAAGCACCGCTTGACTGACTGAGATTCCCGGAACTGCTAATACACACAGAGGTGGAACAAAATGGAATTTTAAGGAACACAACATTTAACAGAGGTCTTCTAAAGAATAAACTCTTTCTCTACAACATATGAAACTCACAGGGAAGGAAGTGCATCTTACAAGGCCACATTTTATGCTTAGGCAGTATGAAGCAATTCTGTTTTAGTACCTAGAGGCAGGAACTCATTTCCCTTAATTAGTGCAAATCCAGCTACAGAGAGAAACTGTATAGAAGGCAAAGTGAGGCCTAAGGTTGATAGACACATTACCTTGCTAAAAAGTGCTCAGAAATGATGCTAAGACGGAACAGAATTTTTTATTTTTCTTTTCTGTACTGAGACAGAACCCGGGGGTGTTCTACCACTGAGCTACATCCCCAGACCACCCCCTGCCCTTTTAATATTCAGACAAAGTTTCCCTAAGTTGCCCAGGCTGTCCTTGAACTTGTGGCCCTCCTGCCTCAGCTTCCCCAGGAGTTGGGATTATGGGTGTGTGCCACTGTGCCTGGCTCGGTAAATGTTTAATATAAACTGTGAGCACAATCCAGAAAGGAAAGCTGCAGCCAACCTGACAAGAAAGGACACTATGACTTGCCCCCAAAAAGGGCCCGTGCCAAGCCAGTGCCTACATCTTTGTCCCCGAGGGTCTCCAGCAGCAGCAGCAGGATGGTCTTGAAGTGCTCCTCCCAAACGCCTAGGCTATCCTCCCGTGTGATTTTGAGTAGCTCCAGTAGGGCACCCTTCCGCTCTTCCACCCGCTCGTTGTGGTTGGACAGCTCTTTCAGCAGGTCTGCCACCAGGTCAGAATGGTCGATGGGCACTGGAGAGACATACAGGACAGATATCAGCTCACAAGGAAATGCTGGCTGCAGGCCCCGGCCCTACCCTGCTTTGTGGTTGGCCTTCATCTGCACAGTCCCAGCAGATCTTGTCACTGCATTAACTGCGAGGACAGAGGGCAAGACAGCTGCCTAGAGCCATTGTGTCCATGCCCTTCCTTCCCACCTCTTCTCTTCTATTTCACACAAGGGGAAAAGGCAGGTACCCTTCCCAAACCCCTTCCTGCCCATTTTTCCGAACTCTGTCCCACTCAGAGTCCAGAGTCAGACCCTCCCCATTGGGATAGCTCTGATCATTATCAGTCCCACTCTAGCACATTTGCTTGCTCAAGACTCACCTACTATCACCTCTTTGAATAGCAAATCCCTTCTCCAATGCCCAGAGCTCAGAAAGGAACAGAGTGAACAAACACCAGTCAAGGTGTCTGGCTAGCTGGGCATGGTGGCACATGCCTGTAATCGCAGCCAGCACTCTGGGAGGCTAAGGCAGAAAGATCTTGGATTCAAGCCCAGCCTGGACAACTTAGCAAGATCTTTCTTCAAAATAAAAAATGGGCTGGGGAAAATAGCTCAGTGCAAAGGCCCTGATTTCAATTCCCAGTACCACTCCCTACCTTCCCACAAAACAAGTGTCTGGACTATTCAGACACTGACCATGTGAAGACAGTGGAACTGGTCTAAGATCACTGAGCACAGCTCCTGGGACTTGGACTATGTTTGTATGGCAGGAGAGCACATCCTTTCTCTTCCCACATTTGTTTATGAGAACTTAACTCTGCATATTTCACTTCATGTAGTGAGTAAGAAAAAAAATCAACAAATCATTAAGAGCTACTTCAATGTATATTTGTATATTTCTTTAGCTACTGAGATTAGGAAGCAGATACACAAGGAAGTCTGAATTGCTAGCAACCATGCCATTTTGTCACACTACCTTTCTCTTTCAGCCTTTTAGTGCCCAGTTGGTGGATAAACAATAACTGACACTCAAATCTCTATTTGACCTTAATAAAGATTGATAATGGATAATTCTACAACCAATGAAACAACTAGTCCACTTCTCCCAGAAAGCAAAAGTCATAACAAACACCCTCTGTCTTTAGCCTCCTGCCCAGGAAACAGACACTGGGCCATGCACTGAGCTGCTAGCCACCAGCTGTGAGCAATTCATAGCCATGAAACTATGTTCTCAAACCCCTAAGGCCACTTGTGCTGTAGCCAACTGGAGGACTTTTTTCCTCTGTGGTCCTGAATCTGGTGTCTGCTTTTGCCCAGCCCTCGTCTCATATAAGGGTGGTCATTATGAGCCTGTTACCCCTGGGGCCAGGGACAGCATCTCATTCTCCTCTCAGCCTGGCACCCCACACAGTTCACGATGTACAGCAACACTGAGTGAATGTAATCGTTTAGAGTTCTAATTAAGGTTTCTAACAATTCTTTGTTCAAGCTTCAAAAACAAACTGGCCTTCAAAACAAGATATGTAATTAAAAAAAATCACTATGAAGGTAAAATAAAATAATAACTAAACACAACTGAGGTGAAAAAGACAAAAATAAGTTCCAGATCAAACTACCATCAAACCAATATATACTTACTCACTGGTTACTTAATGACTGACTGACTCTATCTATCTATCTATCTATCTATCTATCTATCTATCTATCTATCTATCTATCTCTCTATCTATCTATCTATCTATATGTATTTTGGGGCTGGGGGTTGATTCCAGGGCCTGGTGCTTGCTAAATATGTGCTCTAACACTGAGCTGCACTCCTAGGCCCTGGACACTAGCCTTACCACAGGAACCAGAAGAAAACCCACACTAGCTCCACTCTGTACCATTCTGTTCCTATGGTATATTTTGGACAAGTCACTTAACCTTTCTGATTCTTAGTTTCTTAACCTGTAAAATGGAAGGAATTCCCTCCATCTCCAAGATTTGGCCGGGGATTTAGCTCAGTGGTTCTACCACCTGCCTCGCAAGTACAAGGTCCTGAGATCAATCCCCAGTACAAAAAAAAAAGAAAAAAAGAAACCATGATGACATATGTATGACACTCAGCTCAGCACCAAGCACATGGTAGGGCAAGTGCCCAGTGATGCCAGATCCCCTCCCTCCCAGCTATAGTATTGTAGTCAGCGTGGCACAGCCCAGGAAGAGCTCGTCAGAATGCTGTGCCAGGACGCCTTGGACCCGTGTGCACTGCCAACTCCCATCCACTTAGGCCAAGGTCCTTGTGCATCTTCCCTCCTGCCTCCAGAACCGGACTGCAGGCGCACAGAAGACAGCAGCTGCCTGGGCAACTATTTCTGGGGCTTCCCATTCTTAAGCACCCAGCAGGGATGCTACAGGAAGTTTCTGGACAAATGACTACTCAGAATAGACCTGGCATTTCTGTTTAACTAGCTTGCTCAGAGCTGGTTTAAATGGAGAAAAGCATACTGAAGGCCCCACTGGACAGCCAAACAGACACAAACCATCCCGAAGTTGCTCCATGTCATCATCAAACATGGCTTCTTTCAGGGCTGTCTTATCGTAGGTGTTGATGGTGTCTGAGTAGGGGTATGGGTTATAGTCACGTGCTCGAGGCCCTGGGAAGGCACGTGGGGGCTGGGTGTTGAGGAGAGAGGTCTTGTTGTCCAGAGCCGTCCTTCCTCCTTCCACTTCACTGCCACCCCGGCCCTCGGTGGCCGGGGATGCAGCTCCTCCATCCCGAGATACCTGGAGCACAGGACAGGGTTAGTTCCCTTCTGAGACTTTCAACACAACTTTTTTTTCTTTTGATATTGAGAAATATTAGGAGGGCAGGGATTTTCATTTGACACACTCCTGACCTTCATTCAGGCTGCTGCTCAGAGGGCAACACCATCTCTATAGCTCATTCTTCCTGAGCACCAAACCTGGCTGCAGGCGCACAGGTGTGAGCCCTGACCATACCTCATACTCAGGTACCTGCCTTTCTTCCCATGAGACTGGAGACCTCAGGGAGCCCAAATAGTGTCTGGTTCAGGGTCATCATTTTTATCACATCATAGAAACAAAAACATGTCCACGATATATGAAAACAAGCTAAGGATTACTCTTAGAATTTTGTAAAATTACCTTGGGCCTCTAAAAATAATACTGTTCTGATAAAAGGACCAAAATGGTGATGAACCTCCATCACCACTGTGATCAGTGTTCAGAAGACTCAGTAACAATCAGTTAATTGACCTTTAGTTCTCTATTAGCCTGAGGATACTTACAATATCAAAGTCCTTTTTGCCATCTCGTTTAATTGGCTCATTCAGATCCTCCTGGCTTCGGAAACTAAACTTTTCAATGGCTTCTGTAACTCCACGTAGAGAACTATAGATTTCTTCAGAGTTTAGATTTTCTGTGTCATAGTCCAGCATGCTAAAGATCAAAAATATTTATTTAAGTTGAGGTATATGCATAAAATCAGGATATTGGCACACACATGTCACTTAGTATTTACAGAGTGAGACGTAATTATACTTTTGGGATTTCTTTTGGTGATTTGGAATGAAAAGGAGACATTTTTTTCTTATAGTACTACCAGTGAACAATTATACATCTTCCTGGTCAAATCTGACTCAAACATTTTATATCAGCACCCAAGAACCAGTGGGAAACAATAACCATGAGAATGTAAAAACTCAAAGGTGTGACAATTGGTGAGTGAATGCATGAGGTAATGAAAGTGGAAAAATAATGTTCTTATTCTGAAGATGGAAAAAAAGTAGTTTGGTTGTTACGTGTCTCAAATGTACAAACTTGAATTAAGAAGAACAGGCACTTAGAAATAAAACTTGCATTACCAACAAATTTCTGAGAAGCAAAGCAAACAACTTCACAAGGCTAGGCTATATGTGCCAGGATCCAATCCAGAAAACTAAGGCCCTATTTTAAAATATGAGACCACAACAACCCTGTAGATCCACCCTAGGACTCCTGGGAATCATGGTATTCAACCAAGAAGGAGCCTGCTGTGAATATTCACCTCTTCTAGATGCTTTCATTTGGACCTTTATAAAAGCAAATCTTATAAAGAGAGCCACATTCCTGGATGGACATCTAAAAACACTTCTTGGGCCGGGAATTTAGTTCAGTGGTTCCAGTGCCTGCCTTGCAAGCGCAAGGTCCCGAGTTTGATCCCCAGTACTAAAAAATAAAATAAAATAAAATAAAAAAATAAAAACACTTCTAATGGCAAGAAATATTTGTCCCTCATGGAAAAGTGATGTCAGGTGCTGTCCTCTGAGACAGTAAGCAAACCGCAAAATAAGGCAACTATGCTGAAAAGCCTTCTGGTATAATGTGGTTTGTCAACCAGTGCCTTATAGATGCTGAAACGTGTATCCTAACAGCTGATCCTGAGAATGAAAGCCATCACTGTGCCTCACTGAGAAAATCAAAAAAAAGCATGGGATGGATACCAGAAAAAAGGAAGCAAAGCATGATGTAGCTGTCAACTAAGGACAAAAAATATAACTTGGTTTATATGCCATTTGTTTCAAGAAAGTATTCAAGCAAAGATCAGCTGAGTTAGCCTAATGTAACTTACAGAAAGTCCTGAACTACAGAGCATTGCTCAAGGAATCACTCACTGGCTGTGTGCAAGTAAGCTTTCAGCAGTAGCAAGGATTAAAGAAAAGCAAACTTTCTGCCCTTCACAGGAGTAATCATTGAAAGACTAAGCACTCACTATCAGGAACCCTTCCTAAGGACACCAACCAAAGCCTGTGCTCTGCACTAGAGGCAAATTTCCTATAACTTAAAAACAACTAACATTTACCTAACTTGTCCCCTTACCTAAAAAAGAAAGAAAATAAAAGGTTTGGGCAGATGATTTGGAGAGATGTTATTTGGGGTGGCCAGATCTCTACTAGGTGGAGGGGACAATTATCCCAGTGTATTCTAAGGCTGACTCAGTTCTTCAGGCACCAAAGACCTGAACTCACTCTTAGAGATGGAAGTTCTTTGCCTAAGACTGCAAAATTAGCCCAGACAGAACCATTCTTTCCTGATGAATGGACAAAAGCACACACCCCAACTATATCTGGAGAGTTCACAAAAGCATATGGCAACTCAAAGACTGGCTCTGACACCAAACAAAAAGAAATGTGAACCTTGAGTACATGTGCTGCTGAAATTCCATGGATATACTGACAGGAGGCAGAATAATAAGCTTGAATAGAATTCAAAATTTCAACTTCCTTTCAGGTCTCAAGGCTGTCTCTGAGGCAACATCTCTGGATATGCAGAAAGCATGGCTGGGGAGCAGAGGTGCCCTGCCCCTCTTTCCTAGGAACACAGCAATAGCAGCCTATGTTGGGACAAAGGCAGTTATACACCTGGCCAGTATACTCTTTTTCTATATAGAGACTGAGCAGTATGACTCAAAAAAAAATATAAGATGTAAAAAAATGCCTCAAAATACTGTGAATCACGAGAACTAAAAATAACAGCATAGCCCATGCAAAAGAAAAAGCAAAATCAAAAAACTGAAAGAATGATGAATGGACAAGAGGAGGTCTAGCAGAACGTTCAGTTTGTTAAGGGATGTCACAATATTATTTTCCATGTGTCGCTTCAGAAAATGTTGACTTTCAGATAATTCATCTCATGATTCTCAACCTGAACTTTCTAAAAATATTTCATTTCAGTTCAATTAACTTTTTCATTACAACAGCCTCTTTTGAAGGTAAATTAAAGGATTCTGCCTGTTAATGTTCCTCCTTCTCAGTTTCAATGGATAAACCAATTCCACCTTCCAGATCAAGAGCAGCATGTGCATGCAGGAAAACCGGAGGTGCCTCCTTACAGGATCCTGAGTGTGAGCTCTGAAGTATCTCCTTGGTATGAAGCTGAAACTAGGAGCTCCAGGTGAGAGACGTAACTGCTTCCCTAGCAGGAAATGGATTAGTGATTATCTTTGCTGTTTCTAAATTCTTGGTTTGTCTTTTTTTCAAAGCACTTGTGAGTGTTCACTTTATAGGGAAAGAGAAACTTTCCATGAAGGTCCTCACCGGGGAGTGGCCACACACACCATCTTGTGTCCTGATGAGCAGTGCACAGGGAGCAGGAGGAGGGGCCCAGTGGCTAACTGGGAGGAGGCTCCATTAGGTGACCCTCCATCTGCCTCCTACACCACAGCCTGACTCGTTCCAGCTCTGGACAATCGTGGGACATAATCTTTGGGGGTAAAGGCTAGGTCCTGATCTCCTGTAAACACTGATTAGACCCCAGAGGGTTCTTTAGATTAGAAAGAGTTAATCAGTCAACAGTCACTGACCTAAGGTCAGGGGTCACTTAGTGCTACAGCCGAATTCAACCCTGGGCCTGCCGTACAGAGAACAGGATGGTGGGTGGGCCCAAAAAGAGACTGGGGAGAGGAAGACTGCATTCTGAGGCTCTCTTTTCATTTTGTAGCGAAAGGACACTGGTATGAGATGACCTTGGAGAAGGGTAACTGCTCTGTTATGAAATTGATGAAACAAATAGATTCCCTCCTAGTTTCCTAAACATAAAGTCTTCAGTCAGCTCTCTCCCCCTGATGTTTAGCAGAGCTGTGAGTACGTATGAAGTATTATCCACTAATGAGTCAGCTCGGCATTGTTCCTATGTGATATGGGAAAGAGGATTCTGGGAAGGCACTGTCCTCTGGAGAGCAGCATTATGACCAGGTGGGGAGACCGGTGGGGGTGAGGTGTGGTGTGTATGAAGTCGGGTAAGGCAATGCGTACACTGAGAGATTCATAGTCAGTAAACCATCTGCAATCTGAGGCAAGGTTAACCTTAAGAAAAAATAGTGCCAGGCATGGTGGCACACATCTGTAATCCTAACACTCTGGAAGCTCAGGCAGGAGGATCACAAGTTTGAGCCCAGCTTGCCAACTTAGCGACTTAGTAAGAACCTGTGTCAAAGTAAAAAAATAAAAAAGGGCTAGATATGGCTTAGTGTAAAGGCCGTGGGTTCACATCTCAGTAGTGGAGGGAAAAAACAAAAAACAAAGCACCAAAAAACCCCTACCATGCTTTGTTAACATTAAAGACAGCAGCATTCTTATCTGCTTGCCCTAATTTTATGTATCCAGAAACATTCACCAGAGTTCTCTGTGTACTTTGGAAGTAACTTTCGGAGCTGTAAGAGCTTCTTCAAAAGAAAGATGTTAAAGTATACAGCTGATTTGTTTAGTATAGTTTTCAACTTCCCTAGGATACAAAAGTACGTGCAAAAGCTATCTATGAAGTATTTCCAAGGTAAAAGACTGCTCTGTTTTTGGACCTTATCCTATCACAAAGAACAAGAAATCCCCTTAAAAAGTTCAGGACAGCTGGACTGCCCAACGCTCTGCTCTGTGCCCCCAAGAAAGCCCAAACAGGCCTCACAACCTACATGGACATGCAGGATCTAAACCTCGGGATGCTAACACTGCCACAGTCACCAGTGTCAGTGAGTCTCACGTAGCACCAACAGCAGGGACTTGAGAGGAGCTCTCCTGCTGGAGGTGAGGGAGCTCTCTCAAGTGCAACAGCGCTCTTACGTCTCCTGTCTGATCTGCATGCTCAGACTATCACCCGTGACAGTATGTAAGGAAGGAAGTGATGTAGCAATAGCAGGGCTGCCAGCAGCACGTGCACTTGGGACAACATGGGTGTCGCCTCCCCTTAGTGGAATGTCTCTGCACCTGAGAAGCATGCTAAGGAGACCACTCCCACTGTCACCTCCTGAGTCCTCAGTCACCGAGCTCCTTGTGGAAGCTCAGTGCTGCACTGGGCCAAAGGCTCATGAGAGCAGGCGGGGATGAGTCTGGTTAGGGGAGAGGGTCATTGTCCCTGTGATGCAGCAGCAGCTGGGCTCATGAGACTCAGCCAAGATTAAGCAGTGGCTCACACTTCTCACCAAGGCTCTACTCCTGTGAGGCTAAGATGAAGCAGGGACCACATTGGAGGAGCTGAGAGGCTTTCCCAGAGACCTGAGACGACCTTGGAAATATAATAATATTGTGACACCTCAGACAAGGGTGACAGGTAGCTTGTTACCTGGGAGAGTAAGAGCGCCTGAGAGTCTTGTGGGAGGGAGCGGTGGGAATGGAGTTAGGCTGAGAAAAGGGAGGTGGGTGCTTCGATAACCCATCGGCACTCCAACCCCACAACCGACTGCAGTGATCAGAAGAGGAAAATCAGAGACAGAAACACAGCAGGCAAAGGGGAGGGGACGAGAAAGACGCTGTGCTCTAAGTGTCTTCCAGTCTCCTTTGTCCTTGACAAAGTTCTATCAAAATTAACCGGAGCAAAATTAGCACTTCACCACACAGAGAAAAAGAACACATTTCATTTTACAGTTTGGTCCTCAGTGCGACTGCTTCATTCTTTTCTCTCTCAAATATGGGCTGCATTTACTACTTAAAAATCATGTGAGACTGCTAGTGTGTCTAGGGGTGAGCATTTGTGCAGGTGTGTGAGGGTGTGTGTGTGTGTGTGTGTGCATACCTGAGAGTGTATGTGTCTGCCTGCTTGCCTGTGTCAGGAAGGACGTTGTAAGCGCTTACATACAAGCCTGGATGTTCTGTTTCAGCTAGTTCTTTAGTCATTCTCTAAAGAAGACAATGGGGCCTTGACTTTAAGGGAAGAGAGGGACCGCAGCAGGGATACTCAGAGACCAGGCCATGCTAACCAGGGGACCCTGGTGGGGGCGAGGCGCTCTCTGAGCTGAGGCCCAGTGAGGCAGTGTTCAGAGACCAGCAATTTTCTGCAAGAACAGCAGCACCCCTGCTGGGCTGGGGCAGCAAGTCTCTGCTGGTCCACTAGGGGGAGGGGCCAAAAATCGAATTCTTCTACTTACAGCACTTGATATGAACACTTACATTCACCCAGGCATGTGAGTGTTCATCTTCGTCTCACAAATGTCACTAGCTGGCCCAGGCACGCAGGGTCCGGGATAGAAAGCTCTAACACCGTTGTGTTTAAAAGGATAGAAAAGAGACTAGGAAGCAGGAGCTGAGATGGCTGCAGAAAGAACCTGGGGCAGAGTCCACACTATCATCCTGGCTCCTAGGGAGCAGCCCTGCTGCCACCAGTGGAGTTGTAAGAGCAGGTGCTTCTGCTTGTGGCTCCTTCCCAACCCGAGCACTGTGACACCACCATTTTGTAAGGAATAAGGTGAGGGGGTCATTGCAGCAGAGGGCTTGGAAACCCTCTCTCTCCAATCACACAGTGGGTTAGGGTGGGGGCTCAAGAAGAATGCAGCAACATCTCAAGCTGGGGATTTGCTGACGGGTGAGGAACAAGCAGACACACTCACAGCTAACTGTGTTTCTTCATTAGCTCCTGCTTTGGTTCTACACATTCTGGAGTCGCTGATGGGTAGAATATATTTTATTTTATTTTACTTTTTTTGGAGACAGGGTCTTGGTATGTATCCCAGGCTGGCCTTGAACTTACTATGTAGCCCAGGCTGATCTTGAACTTGTGGTGATATTCCTATCTCAGCCTCCTGAGTGTTGGGCTTACAGGCATGTACCACCATGGCTGGCTTTCTGATGGAAGGAATGTGAAGTCCACCTAAAACTACTTTCTGTTGCCAGGGGACCTACTGGTAAGCTATGTGGTCCCATTCTGCTTGGCAACATGTTTGCCAAGAGTATAAGGCAGACCTTTGTTTCCTCAATGGAAATGAACTTCAGATAATTTCTGAAATTGCCCATAACTCTGTTTTTCATTTACCTTAACATTATTGGGCAAAATGGGCTACAATATAAATATGTGCTCAACAGTGAAAGAACTGTAGTTTATAAATCTATCCATATACCAAGTAGTACTTTATTAGTTGGTAATAGGCAGTCATTCTTTTCTCACAGAGAAATATTGATTAATGGGTTGCCATGCTGACATCTTTGATTATTATACTGATAAAAGTGATTTCTTCATTTTTTATTGATTTTTTATTTTTGGTTCCGGGGATCGTACTCGGGACCTTATGCTTACGAGGCAGGCAAAAGCACCACTGAGCTAAATCCCCAGCCCCATTATTGATTTAAAAAAAAAAAATCTATCAAATTAGATTTAGTTGCCATTTGGGAATAATTCTTTATTATTACCATGATCCAAATGCAGAATATGAAGACAAAAACAAAACAACCTTACTCACTTGGATACTCAAAATTAGTTTAAAAACAAGTAATTGGCAACAGTCTTCCCTCATAAGAATAAAAGGCTATTATTGCATGAGCATATCTCAAGAAATATTCAGAAAAACTGCTGAGACTGTGTACTGTAGACTTGTCACCTCTGTAGAATGTGGTAAATGTTAATTCCCCAGTTGAGTGTAAGAATTCATTTCTCTTACAACTTTACTGTTAGGAAGCATGTAGCCTGTCTACTTACAGTGACATGACAATGCAAAGCAGTTTTCCCCACCACTGGGCAATTTTTTGTGTGTGAAAAATCATTTTTCTTATTGAGCTAAAATTGACGGTTATTCAGCACTGAATGTGGGCATTTTTTTTTAAAGAAAGAACCTACATAATGAAATAATTCCCTAAAGAAGAATTTGTCCATAAGAAAATATGTAGGCACACTTGGATTTTCTAATACTGAAAGTGAATCTCTTCATTTCTTCTACTAATCTGTAATCCTAAGAGTAAAAATTAAGATGAGGCTAATTAAGAAGGAATGGTGACCTGGAAAAACAAATTAAAATTTTTAATGATGTGGAGGATCTATGAAGATTAATTTCTACCCAGTTCTTTGATGGACAAAATGTGCTAGCAGCCCCTGTCAATTTTTTACCCTAGATTATTAGACCACAGAATAAAATACTTTTTGCTTATTTCCTAAAAAACGTGCCAGCCGATGCAATAACTAAAAGATGTTATGAGCTGTGTATGGAAGAATCAATTTTCCAGTTAATATTGCAGAAATACCACACCTAGACAAAGGCAACAAGCTCTAGAGAATATCAGTTTTCCATAACATTTTGTAATCAAAATCCTGGTCATCTAAGACAAACTATACACTTTAAATATAGATTTTAGCATTAAAAAAAAAAGTTGGCCAAATCCTAGTCACCTATGGGGATAGTCAAAGCCAGTTTCAGTGATTTCTGGTCTCAATTTCTACTTATAACAGCCTGTTAAAGTCATAAATACAGACCAAATCCAGAGACATAGCATCATACTTCAAGGGACGGGGGACATCTATCCAAATGCACACAAGGGAATAGGAACAATAAATTTGTTTCACTAAGAGAAAAATATAATAGAAGATATGAATTTGGTATGTTTCACAATATATTCAGGATAAATAAGGAACCTAACAGAACTTTGGTGGTAAGGAAGGAATAAGACCCCAGACAACTTAAAAATCTAAATTTAAAAGCACTTATGTTTTGTTATCTTCCAAGTAAAGAGGTAAACCCTTAAAGGGAATATGGCTTTCCTGCAATATTTTCATTTCATTTTAAAAGCTTGGTGTCAGCAACCCACAGGACAAAAACTTCCTGGTTGTCATTGTTAGTACACCCAAAGATCTGGACTTCTTGTAGACAAAACACAGCCTATTCTGGCCTGTATGGCCACTACTCCAGGAATAGGGCTGGGAGTGACTCCACCCCCATGAGGGAGTCACTATGTAGACTCTAAAGACTCTGACTAGAGGGAGGGCTATTCTAAATTACCTGAGACAAAGCATTTTCTCTTATTATTTTGAGACAGGGTCTTGTTACATAGTTCAGGCTGGCCTTGAACTCTTAGCCATCCTCCTGTCTCAGCCTCTCAAGTGCTGGGATTACAGGCATGTGCCACCATGCCCAGCTAGCATTTTCTCTTCTGAGGTCACTGCTCAGATTCTTTAAGGTCAGTGTTGCATGGTACAACAAGAGTCTGAATATGCTGACCTAATTTAATCCTGAAATTCTAAATTACAGTCCTCCAAAGCAGAATTCTGCATCAAATGTAAGAGCTACTGTACTTGGAATGGCTAGTTGGTTGGAAAATTACTCAAGACTTGGTGCAGACTCACTATACAGAGTTTAGCAGATGATTAATATCTTCAGGTTCTCCCACCACTTGGAGAACAGATAATGAGTTCTTTCATGGACTTTATGCAAAAATGTGACTTCTCATTTTGAAACTTAGAAGATACTAGAGAGTGTTTAGAAACTGCTCCGTTTTACTATATGAGTTAACTATTTTGTCCAAGAATTAGTTATAACTGGAGTGAGGACTAGAAGCCATATTACTCACTGGTACTAAGCTGAGTTTAAAAATCTAGAAACAGGCTGCACACTGGGAAGCTTCAGTTTCTACATTTCTGTGGAAGTGAGCTTACCTTGGAGATAGCCCACCGTGGGAACAGTTGGTGGGTGAGGTCAGAGGGCTAGTCCTACTGCTGGGGTGTCGGGAGGGCGTCCGGCCAATCGTATTGCTTGGAGATCCCTGGGGTAAAGGCAGAGTAGGCCCCATTATTTAAGTTTTCTACAGAATGCAACTCCCCTCTTCCCTGGGTCTTTTATCCCACATGTAAACAAATGGGTAGACTCTGCCCACGATGCCTTTTCATTTCTCCCTCCTTGGAATTGTAAGGTCCATTTTATGAGCATGTAAACCAAACGTGGACAACTGTCACACAGACATTCCTAGAGTTGAATGACAATGTCAGCCATGCTACAATGACTGACATAATCGAGTATTTGCATATTTACAGTATTAAAAAGATGGACTCAATGATGAGTGAATAATGACAAAATATTAGTAAAAATTTAACTGACTGAACAACCTACTGTATGAAAAAGGCCATATAAAATACCAGGCTCATTTATCCATGGGGATGCTGTCAGGCTAAGACAGCTCCTGACCTGAGATGCTCCCAGTCTGCTAACTGGTAACAAGGGAGCTGGCTGGCCTATTAGCTGGAGTCTAAATAAGGGACACACTGAGGTCACTATCAGCACGAGCTCGAACTCACCACACTGGTGTTACTAGCGTTCTTGAGGTGGTTATGCAGGAGTTTGGTGGCACCATCCTGAAATGTTTTCGGCAAGGCACCAAGTAACATGGTAAATTCAGGGGTGTTCAGTTCAAACAGAGAAATCAGCACAATCTGTGCTGCCTAGAGAAAGAAACAATGATTAATTTATGTGATGTACAACAACACATTTTGGTCAAAATGTTCATGAATGTTTTTAAAAGTAAACATTTTTTAAATAAGTAAAATCTGGGGGAAATACCAGAGCTAAAAATGTCCAATTTCATTTGGAAAAATAAACCTGGATCCGTTTTAATGCTGTAGCTTTGGATTTCCATAGCACATTAATAAATTCCTGTAATGTTCCCTTGTCTGGCAGTAGAAAGTTGATAAATTGGTAAATGAAAAAACTATAAAAAGATTAAGTTGTTGCCACTCTAAGAAGTCAGAGCTGGATAGGGTTCCTAGTGCAGCCTGGAAAGAAGTTTCTATTCAAGCTCCCCAAAACCTTCTTCACCTCAACTTCACTCTTCTCAACTGAAAAATACTTAAAAAATTAAAGTCTATACCATCCAACTTTGATGGCACCCTCCTACTTTTATGCCAATGAACCAAGAAGAGACTTTTGGGAAGCAAACTGGCCATCAGATGGTATACATTAAAACCTTCTCCTTCTGCCCTCTTTTCTTTAGTGAGACAACACACTGCATGAGCACTTGTGAGGGTGGCAGCAGGTGGGGAAAGCAATTAGCTGAAAGAAGGGCAGCCAAGTGAGGCGAGGCTTTCCAGAAGGCAATGTGCTTGCTACGGTACCGCCTTAAGAGCAGGCAATCTGTGCTTAAAAAGCAAGGCCTGTGGAATTAATTACTGTACAAGGATTTTGATTTATAGGAGCTGAGCCAAAAGAAAATTTTGGTAAATACCAATTGGCATTTCTGTCTACGGCCACACCACCCTGAATGCGCCTGATCTCGTCCAATTGGCATTTTTTATTATTTTCTAAAGGTTAAGAGAAAGGTAAAGACATTAAGAAAAACTGTGTGAATACAATAATTTCTTCTTCATTTTTACTTAAAGTATAGTCTATTCAGATTAATTTTTAAGATTGCAGTAAATACTTGAAATCTTTTTTCCATGACATGGAATATTACATAAAAATGTGCTTGCTGAGAAATTCTTTGGAAATAAATGCCAGAAAATATCTCAAAGCTTTTACAATGTTAAAATCAATTCTAGGCCTAGTAGAACAAATACACTATTTTAGTGCCTGGAGAAGGGAAAAAAAAAAAAATCAAAGACCCAAGCTGAAAAGTATTGGTATACTAATGTTCTTTATGGAATTAAAAATTACTTTTCAACATTCAAAAACATTCTATAAAGCAAAGCCCTGGGAAAAAGCATATTATTTTTTCCTTGCTCTCCAAATATAGTCAGTAATAGCCTTTCCACCCAAATTAAATCACAAGTGGCCAGCATACTTTTATCACACAGGCAAAAGTGCTATCATTGATTGCATTAAAATATATTTTTCTGTATTTCATTATTGAAACACTTTTGACAAATCATCTGAAGGATTCTATTTCATAACCAACTTAATGTACTATTAGCATGGTTTGTATTACTGTATAGAACATATTCCAAAAAAGCATGCAAAGAAACCTATGTGTTTTAAAAAAAAGGTCATTAGATATTAGAAAAAAAACTCATGCAGGAAAAGCTGCACTACAAGAGAAAGAAAGCAGCGGACTAGAATGTTAGCAGGGAAAAATATCCATGTTGTCAATGTAATAAGAAAGGACAGGCACTTAGGTTCTGTGGATTGGCATTTGAAAATGATAAAAATTACCCTGGCATTCTTGAACAGTATATTTTTGTGTGTAATGTGCCACTATCTTTGAGAGGCCATATTTATTCTCAGAATGATGTTACCTAATGTTGCACACTAACCTGAAGTTTTTCATGAAGCAAATTATAAACAAATCAGTAGAATCTTTTAGGATCAGGAAGGCTACAACACAGCAGACCTGGAAATGGTGCAAAGTCATGAGTACGTAACATTAATGCCATATACCCATGGAGGAGAAGAAAGTGCACTCCACAGCCTTTTCTAAAAAATCTCAAAGTTGACTTTAAATTTTAAAAAAGTCAAACAAAAACACATGGAATTCTGAATCTGTAACTAGGTGGACAGATGTGTTTGTATTTGTGTATGCGTGCATGTGTGTATTTTACACGTATAAATGATTTGTTTTTAAATTTTCCAAAATTTAAAGCATAAGTAATTTTATATAGTTTGTCAGGTTCACTCTTTGGCCTAAAACTGCTTTTGAAGTATAATATTCTCCTAATGAGATCGAGTCTCCAGAAATTGAAAGTTTCATTTAAGTATGTTCTTAAAGAATTTTACATTAGAGCTTCACAAGGAATGAGACTGTTATAGTTCTAAAACATCTCATCTAGGACCCTCTTAGTTAATGAGAAATCAAAACCATGGACTCTGAGCAAGGAGAAAAGCTGGGTTATACCTATCATTACCATCAGTACAGTCCCATTAACAGAATTCCCAATATGAAGCTTTTTGGAGAGATGCATTTCAGAAAAGCCTGGGGCACAGGTTATGCTCACTAACAACTCACAATATGGAGTATGCTACTGTTCTGTCTGTATCTCTGTGCTGCCGTCTCCACCCAGGCGTGCCCATGAAGCAGGCAAACAAGAAGTTTGGAGTGCAGCTGACTTTTTCTTTTTCTTTCTTTTGGTACCGGGGATCGAACTCAGGACCTTACACTTGTGAGGCAGGAGCTGTGTCTCTGAGCTAAATCCCTGGCCCGTGGTGTGGACTTTTGATAAGGAACAACTCTAGGGGAAGTTAAGGGTCAAATGGCAACTGGATCAATTCAAAAGGAGATTATTTTTTACACCCTAATAGAAGAATTTGAGGGTGGGAGAGTAGAATAAAAATGTCACTAGTACTGTCTGATGAGATAACACAGGGACAGCAATAGCCTTGCTTTAAGCACAAAGAAATTCTTCCTAGAAAACAGGAATATTACTATAGCTCTGACAAATGCTTCAGTGTTGATGTTAATTTGGGAGGAAGACAAAGAGTTTTCTAATTTACTAAACAAATCTTACTACTCTATTCAGAGGCTGCCATTAAAATTGCTTCACAGAATCATCAAAGAGAAGGTGTTTTGAAACCTTTAGATATTTTCATTTTGTACCTCTCCTTTTCACTTTTCCATGAAAACATGAGAGAGATCTATACTAAACATGACTATTCCACTGGAAGGTGGATAATTATGAAACATACCATAACACCAACACTGACACAGGCACACACATGCTCACACAATATTATAGTAATTCCAGGCCTCTTCAAATTCTTGCCAGTGTCTTCCAAAGGGTAACTGGTATTAATAATCCAAAATGCAAACAGTGAGGTACATTGCTTGAAATTAGTAGACAGTTTCCATTCTACCTGTTTACAATTTTCTTCCAAGTTGCCTTCTCCAGGCCCAGAGCAGGTGGGAGCTGACCTAGTGGGGACATCCTCACCTATTCGACTACGCTGAAGCGGGGACTGGCAACAGGAGAGGGGAGGACTGGGTCAGAGAGAAGCAGCAAGTGCTTAGCCAAGGCCAATGCTGTCTGTCAGCTGAAAGAATATATGTCTTCTTATATAAAATCACTGACACACACAAAATCCAAAGGTAGGAATGAGAACCCAAGAACTCTCGATCATTTGATAGGTCCTTTACTCAGTAATTAGAGCCCTCCCTGGAAGCAGAAATATTCTTGCTCTACACGATCAGACAGATGATCAAAGATCAAGATGAGCCTTCAAAGGGACTACAGTCATAGTTGAAATTCAAATCGTATTTGGTGATAGAGCACTTAACTTTTAGTTTAGGCCATACTGCCCCTAGAAACAAGAGATTTTTAAAAAAGTTATGTAGAAATTTCACCCTTTTAAGCCCATTTATATCTTTCCCTGCTGCAGCCAACAGCATTGCTTTATGTCCTAGGTTTCTTTGTCGTGCTGCCATTCCCACATTTCTTAAAATGACATTTGAGGGCTACGGAATTACCAAATAACTATGGAAGATTCCTGCCAACCCATTGAATGGACACCAAAACAGAAGATAAGCAAACATAGAGGCATTTTGAATCCTAAAATATAAACACAAAATTAAAATTTCTACTGCCATTACTGCACTTCCTTTGATAGATCATATGGCTTCCTAAATGCGGACAACAATCTGGTATTTCAGTTTCATAAGCAACAATAGTAACAACAAAAAAACTCAACAACAGGAGGAGCTGCAATAGCATATTAAGACTTATTTATTTATATTTTGATACACTTTACTGTAATCTTGCTAATAGTACCCGAGGCAAATAATCCCATTCCCATTCTGCAGATAACAAAGAAGTTGGAGATTAAATGACTTGCTCAAACAACAGACGCAGAAGTCAAAGGGAGGCCAAACACTAGAATCCACTTTCTTTTTATGGGTAATAAATCCTATTATCCTAAATCAAACATGATGCATTGAGAAAACTTGAACGGACCTCTGCAGAGTTTACTCACAACTACTCAGAACTCCCACTCTTAAAAAAATGAATCCAAACCTGTCTCAGTCTTATAAGCATGCCTCATGCCTCATTAGTGACTGGTTTATGTTTTGGTTTTTAAAACATCTTTAAAAAACATCTTTATATATTGGATCCCTGGTACCAAAACAAACAAACAAAAAACCTTTATATGCTCACCCATGTTTATAGTGGCACAGTTTGTAATAGCTAAAACTTGGAAACAGCCCAATTGCCCATCAACTGGAGACTGGATAAAGAAGATGTGGGTTTTTTTTTTTAATAAAATGGAGTATTACTCAGCCACAAAGAACGAGAAACAAGAGACATTTATAGCTATGTGGATGCACACTGAGGCCATACTCTTAAGTGACATAAATAGAACACACATGTGTAAACACCGAACAGTTTCTCTGGTGTGAAAAACTAAAAGTGTAAATAAGGATCACAATGTGTAATTGGTATTGTGAAATAAGAAGGAAAGGTCTAAGGAGTAGGGCAAGTGGGAGGGGTAGGGGAAAGAAAAGAAGGGAAAAGAAAAAAATATGAGAAAAGGAAAAGAATGGAAACAAAGTCTTTTTGTAAATAGGGACGGGTGGAGGGGGTGAAGGGAGGGCAGGAGAATGGGGAAAAAATAAGAACCAAGATACATCATGTAAAGGTACAACATCCCAATGATGAATGTAACTGTATTGTATACCCAAAATGTACCAATAAACTTAATGGAAAAAACCCCACCTTTCCCTCTATAGTGTGAAACATCCTAAAGTACTGAGCTAAGAGGGAACAAAAAAATTACTAAAAATGCCAAAGTCAGTGAATCTGAGTTGTATCAACTTACATCAGTTTAAAATGCTTCAAGAGTACTTTCACAAATAAGATCTGAAGAACGAATTATGTTGTGTGCAAACTCAACTATTACTTGCATAAAATTCATATTCCCAGAGATGGGTCGTAAGGGTTTACTGTATAGATTTCAGATTGAAGGTTTCTTCTAGTATTTAGAAAATAAACAGTAGTTGTGTGTGTGGTGGTACACGCCTGTAATCCCACCACTTGAGAGGCTGAGGCAGGAGGATTGCTGGGAGTTCAAGGCCAGCCTTGGGCTACATAGTGAATTCAAGGCCAGCCTGAATTATCAGTGAGACCCTGTCTCAAATAAACCAAAAAGAAAATAAACAGTATAATGACATGCTGATAGCAAACACTTCAGATATTATTTGCATAAAATTAACATCCCCTCATCCATAAGAATTTATTGTATAGATTTCAGAAGAAAGGCTTCTTCTAGTTAGAAGGTAATCTCAGTACTGTTAAACATTGAAAATAAACCTCAAAGTACTGTTCAAAATAGACATTTATCTTAACTTTAGCGCATTCATTCATCTAGATGAGAATGATACCAGCTATACTTTTTAAAGTTTTAAAACAATATTTCAGGTCTTAGAGAAGACTGATATAAGCTATGTCATAATGTCTATGTATTTTAATTTACTTATGGGCTGGGGATTTAGCTCAGTGGTTCTGCTGCCTGCCTCACAAGTACAAGGACCCAAGTTCGATTCCCGGTACCAAAAAAAAAATTTACTTAGGCACTACATCCATTCAGACAATGCTTCAAATACCTTTGTATAAAGCAGCCACATCACTTACAACAGCAACCATATTTACAAATGTCTGGTGGATGGTACCTTAAAACAAGGCACTGAAATAACAGTGAATCTATCTCTAAGAAGGACTAAAATGTACTACCCTACAGTGTACTATGTGGCTGAGTAGTTTATGAGGCAAAAGAATCTATATTTGAACAACATCCTTATTTGAATCAAATAACAAGGCTTTAGTAGTCAGTCCTGACAACAGAAAGCTAAACAAGTGAACATCTTCAAAGATAAAATGATAAATAAAAAACCAGAGGGTGCCCAGAATACAGAGATGCATCTGCTAAGCAAGCTGAACTGCCCTATACAATTTGTACAGAGCTGTGAAAATCTCCCTACTTAAATAAGAGCCAAGGAATTACCAATTAACTATGGATTCCTGCCACTGAAAGATACTGAAGTCTTGGTAGGCAAAAATGTGTATGCACCCTGCATAATCCCCTCCGCTACAGTAAATGGGACTTGTGAATATGACAGATATGCCTCTTCTTGTTATGTGGCAGGAGGGACTTTGCAGATATATTTAAAGTCCCTAATTGGCAGCTGACTGTGAGTTAATCAAAGGGGAGAGGGTGTTGGGTAGCCCTGACTTGATCAGGAGAGCCTGAAAACGTTAGACATTCAAAGTGAGATTCTCCTGTTGGTTTTAACGTTTTCCTTCACTTTCAAAGATGTGTTTTGCTGAACAGTAAATTCATGGCTGACAGGTTTTCTCCGTTCCAGCACTTTGAATGCCGTCCTATTTTCTTCTGTCACTCAAGGTTTGCAATGAGAAATCAGCTGTTAATCTTTAGAGGACACCTTGGGCATGATGCTTTCCTGCCCTCCAGTTGCTTTCAGGATTCTCTCTTTAGCTTTCAACAATTACATGTGACATATCCAGGTGTAGACAGTTTCTCCCTTCCCTTCTCATGTGGAGCTGAGCTACTTAGATATGGAGATTAATGCTTTCATCAAACTTGGGAAACCTGTCCATTATTTTTGCAAATATTCCCCTGCTGGCTTTGAAGCAGCAAACTTCCTGGTGGGAAAACTCTGGAAGTTGCAAATGGCCCTTGTTGACAGAAAGAAATCAGGCCCCTCAGGCCTGAAAGTGGGAGAAATTGAACTCAGCCAAGAATAGAGCCCTTAATGAGATCACTGACCTCAGGACAACTTGGTTTCGCCCTGGTGAGACCCTGGGCAGAGCGCCCTGAGATCACATGCAGATTCCTGACCCACAGAAACTGGCAGGCCAAAATATATGTTGTTTCAAGAGATTAGGTTTGTGGTAAGTTGTGATGTAATAGAAAACTAATGTAAGAGTCAAATAAGGGAGAACTTTCAAGACTACAGGTTTCAAAATGATGGCTTCAAAATGTCATTTGAAATGAGATCTTTTCTCTGGCAATGTTTATCATTAATTTATTGAATAATATTTTATTAGATTCCTACTGTATTAATCAGCTTTGTATCAAGGTGACAAAATATCTCTTATGACTCACAAGAATGAAAGTTCTTGTGAATTCTGCCTCAGTTTCCAAGATTTCAGTCCATGGTCACTTGGCCCCATTGTTTTGGTCTCATGGTGGGAATGTGTGGTAGACGTGGCCTGTTCGCTGCATGGTAACCAGGAAGCAAAGAAACAGAGAATGGGCAGGGTTCTAGTATCCCACCCAAGCGTACGCTGCCCCCTTGCCCTAACTTCCTTCCCCTAGGTCCACCTCTTAAAGGTTCCACCACCACCCAACAGTGCCAAGGTGGGCTTTTGTAGGAGATCCCAGATCCAAACCATAATATTTATTATGTCCCTACAGGTACTGTATATGGTACTGACCACAGAGGATGAACAAAACAGTCTCCTGATGTTCAACTTCTCAAAACCCTCTGCTTTAGAAACACCTACTCACTGCTACTCACTGCTCCCAGACAAACCTCATCCTCTCAACACAGAGTACTGCTCTTCCCCTTCATCACTTTTGGAAATCTCATCCATATTCATGACATAGGATATATCTTTCTCTCTAGGAAGCTTTCCATGATCAATTCAGTGTGCACTGAGAACGCTAAGCAAGTGTCCGGCCAGCGTGCCGGAAGGAAGACTATCAAGGGTAACAGGGCCCCATCTACTAGGCTGGGTTTAACTGCTAACTATTGCTTGGGATCATCTTTCCTTTGTCCTTGCTTAGACTCAGATTTTCCAACTGCCCTAAGTCCAAACAGATGGGGATGACTGTGGAGGGAGTACACTATAGAAGAAAATAATGCCAAGCTCCTGATCATACTCAAATAACCAACACTGAGTACTTCTGGCCTGAAGGCAGAACTGAGATATCTGGCTTTAAAAATATGAAAGGCAAAGTTTTTATATAAAGTAAAAGTCAACCACAGCTACACGAGAAACCCAAGTTGTGGCCATTACACTGATATGAAGAGAATAAAAATAACGGCTACAGCAACCCAGTAACTCATGCTTGTGGTATGCCTGTAGTGTGTCAGGGACTAATTAAACATTTTACATGTATTAATTAAAATTCATAACACTTCTGTGAAGTAGACTATTACCTAATAAGAGAAGTAAGTTGTGCTCTATTGTGTTCAGTGCCTTTCACAATTTTATTTCAGAAGAAGCAGCAAGTATTTTCCTTGAACCAATAAGATAACAACAACTATAAAAATAATTCCTTGGTATTGAGTATCTCAAAAATCTGAATTCTACTCCAACCAAACTCCACTTCCCAAATCAAAGAAAGAACGTTCCAAATATGGCATACAATTAGTGCTTCTTCTGCTTTTCATAAAGTCAAGAATTTGTAACATCTTATCAAACTTTTCAAATACATTTTACAATCAGACACCCTATATCCAGCTAGCCTCAGATCTCTAATTCTACCTTCAAATCACATGTTATAAACTATTATAGTGTCCTTGTAACAGACACTAAGCTACTGGTGCTTTCATATTACAAAATATATAAAAGAGATGCCTGAGAAAACCACGGACCTATCAGGTTTTCATTCTAATTCTGGAAATGGGCAGAGTGGGAGAGAGAAAGATTAGTGGCAACAGCAAAGCTTGGTTTTCACAGAAAAAGAAATGGCTGGGGTGCTCTACAAGTTTCTAAATGAATTTTAAAAAACCATATGCTTAGGAACAGTCTGTACTTATGCTTTAGTTCTCTTGGACATACCTTTCTCACATCTGAACTCTTTGGTTCTGTTGTCCACGTTATGATTCTAGAAACAGCAAGCCTTGTCTCACTTGAGTTTACAAAATCTGTTGGATCCATCTGTCTGGCCAAAGACTCGATGTATTTTAGAATTGCGACTTTGACCTAAAAGACCCAATAATTATATTCATTAAATACATTTGATAAATCTTTGAATTGTTTTGTTTTGTTTTTTAAAGACAGTCTCACTGGGTTGCCTAGGCTGACCTCAACCTTATGATCTTCCTGCCCCAGCCTCCCAAGTAACTGGACTACAGGCATGCTGCCCAGCTTGAATAGAATATTTAACTGCTGGTCAGAGAAAAGTAAACACCACTGAGGGGAAAACTTCCTCTGTTTTGGATTTATGTTTCCACATGGAGCAACATCCTACATCTCACCTAAGCTGCAAGATCCTTGTAGAGCAGTCCTATCCCTCCAGGGGAGACAGGTTCAACTGTCATTGTGTCATCCTATATTCTAAGCCATCTCCCATCAGGTACCATTTTCAGTAATCACACTTGTGTTCTGCCCTAACTTCTCCAATTTCTTTTAATTGGTTCTGATCATTAGAGAGAAAGATTATTATTCATTAGGTCCATCTATAACCCCAACAAAAGTTAATGATCAAAGAACAGACAATGAGCATGAGCAATACGTCCTCCTTCCCTTGTATAACAAGAACTTATTATAGGTATGATTTCCCACATCTTGGAAAATGCTAATATTAAAGAAACATTTCACTAAGATACTAATCTCAACATATCAGAATGTCTTTTTGGTAATTTAAATATTGAGTA
This sequence comes from Heterocephalus glaber, assembly GCF_000247695.1. The sequence goes on along the minus strand of NW_004624732.1, from coordinate 23,770,179 downwards.
AAAGACTAATAATGTCCAAATATTGGTGAAGATATGGAATAACTGAAGCTCTTCTACACTGCTGTCAGGAATATAATATGGTACAACCATTCTGGAAGTTTTGTAAAAAGTTATATACAAGTCTACCCAATGAACCAGCAATTCCTCTATCAGGCCTTCAGCTAAGAGAAATGGGAACATGTCTACAAAGAGCAGGACAGGAAGGCTCATAGTAGCTTAATTCATAATGGTTAAATATTAGTCACATATTTTTAAAAAGTACATTTCAAGCAACTTTCAGTTGTAGGGGTGGAATTACAATGACAAATACTTACTGACCTTTAGATTTGGAGTTTGAGTTTGATCCACAATAAATCTCATCAAAATGTTAAATTGTTGATCGAATGGGAAAGAGTCCCTAGGTCGAAGGAAAAAGAGAAGTGCTTGCTTTTAAAGAAATCTGTTACAAAAAAGAATGTAAAACTATGGAATAAAAACATACTGTTGCAGATTAATATAGGGAAAGCCTGCTCATATTTTTTAAAGTAATTTTCATTTTTTATAAATACTAAATACATACATGTTTATGTAGAAAATTTAGAAAAAATAAAAGTCTCCGAAAACACAGTAAAGTTACTTTGAATTGCTATCTTAAAAATTAAGACTAAGCAATAATCTTAAAGAAATAAGGCCAAGATTCTTCCTGGCCTTCTCCCCTCCAGCTATCTTTGTAAATATTCCTTACATGAAAAACACTTCTGATTCTCTTATTTTTACATCCTGACTGGCCTTACTTACAGCTGACTCTACATAAGCTAACTGTTTGTCCTCCTTGTCCTGGTTACTATGCACAGTCCACTTTTGTACAGTCACTGCAGAAAAATGCCTGTGTGACACTCCACAATGGGAAATTCTCCACCCAGCTGCAGCTCATACACAGAAGCCTGGGCCAAGGAATCTCTTCTCTTGCTCCATTTTGCATCTGTGACTGATCCCACTTCTCATAGTCACTGGACATCTCTGACTCAATCAAGTGGTCCTGAGGGTCTCCTTGCTAGTCAAAATCAGTGCTTTCTCCCTTAAATGCAGCATTATTAGCACTAGCTTAAAACTGCATAATGGAACCCTATGTGGACAATACTGATGTAACTTCTACATTAAAGGGAAAAACAATGCAACCCAAGTACTTGTTATAATTGAGGCTGAGTAATTATATTACTTTCTTTGTAATCTCTTAAGAGATTTTTGTTAATTTACAGAAGCACGGTAATATTATATGGATGTAGGTTAGAATCTATAAAATGAAACAATATTATCACAGGACTGATACAAAAATTAAAAGAAATAATACAAGAAAAATAGAAAGTTTTATAATGTGGCACATATTATGTCCCAGAGTTACCATTATAATTATTAATAAGAAGTAAATCTGACCCAATAGCATTCTTTTCTGCTACAGCTATCTGTACCCTGGAAGCTTTGATGACTACTTCTGGAAACACAGTACACTTGAGTATACACACTGTAAGTGACTGGGCCAACACACCACACACAAAACATCACTCCCTGTGTCTGTAGCAAGGAGTGGATGGGCAATACAGTTCAGTAACTGGTGTGTTTAACCAGAAAATGTGCCCTGTTGTTAGGCACAGCAAGAGGCAAGAAAACTGAGGCAGATTAACAGTCAGGTTGAGAACGTGTGGAGCAACTCTCAACCATCACCAAAAAAGCCCTTCCTTGTAATCCATGACTGAGTTTAGATAAGCTTAAATGCAGCTATACACCTCAGGTGCTGCAAAAAGATAAAAATGCCTTAGGCACTCAGACCAAATGGACTGAGACTGAGATTCCTAAAAAAAAAAAAAGAACTAGAAAAACTAATAGGAGGTCATATCTGTATTCCTTAATCATCACAAGTAAGGAGTATAATGTTACTATTTCCACAATCCCTAAAAATCTGAAATAGATCATGTCATTCATAGATTCACCCAAATTAAGTGACCTAAATCTGGATCACACGTTTTATTTGGCCTTCATAGAATGTTAAAACTTGTATCTAGATGTCCCTGCAAAGCCTCATGAGGTCACTGGTGGGGCTTTTCAGAGGTAGCTGGTTCTATAGTGTGTGGTGCTGGGATTAAATTGTGCAATGCTGGGATTAACGGTGTGTAATTACTAAACTAGTTCAGTGATTGGTTAAGCATAATTCTGAGTATGGATGAGAAGGGCCACCCTGGGTGTGGGTGGCACCACCCAAAAGCCAGGTAGCCTGGAAGGGATAAAAGAGAGAGGCTTCTGCCTTGTGGCTTGCTGTTGCTTTTGCTGCTGCTGCTTGCTGCTACTGCTTGCTGCTACTTCTCTACTTTGCCATGGACAGTTTCTCCTCTACAATGCCTCTCTGCTATGCCATCCTGGTTTGGAGCCAGTTGACTATGGATGAAACCTCTACAAACAGTGAGCTGAAATGAACCTTTTCTCCTTTAATGCTGGGTGTTGGGTATTTTCTCTCAGCAACGAGAAAAGTAACTAAGACACAGAGTAAAAACAAACAAACAAGCAAACATAAAACACCATTAAATCTGCAAATGTATTTCCCAATTTCTATTTCTGACCTTTTCTTGGAATTCTTGCAGCAATGGCCCCCCAATCCCAACACAGTCACAAGTGGCTACAGCTTGCTACCCCAACAGTAATCCTCCTCCTGTCCATGGCATTCATTTATAAATATTCACAGCCCCTATGCTAGCCCATAGCCCCTAGTCAGTCCTTGGCCACATTTCCACAAACCCACCTATCCACTGGTGTATGGTAATGCTCCCTAATCATCCAAAGGGAGGGTGAAGTCTGAAAGCCTTATTATAAGTGCAGTTATGTTACTCTGAGTTCATTAAAAATCCAAAGAAAATCTATTTGGATAACAGTATTTGACAGCAGTGAATATTATACAATGACAGGGTCAGGGACCAACTCCACCCCCCCCCCCCCCCCCCCCCCGCCAAAAGAAAAGCAAAAACCAGGGCCGGGGATTTAGCTCAGTGGTTTCGCTGCCTGCTGTGCAAGCGCAAGCTCAAGGACCCGAGTTTGATCCCCGGTACCAAAAACAAAAACAAAAACAAACAAAAAAAAAAGGAAAAACCTGTTGACATCAGTGAGTTAAAGAAGAAACGCATACATGGCAACCAGAGTCATGTATGAGCGGCACGCATGGGAGCAATGGCAGAGCAGCACTGCTATTGTTAGCCAAGCAAGCCAGACAGGACAGAAAAGGTGTGAGTGTTATCCACAGTGCCACAGAGAATCAATTTCCAAAGCTTTACATTTGTCTTTATATTTGTCTTAGGAATCCACAAAAATAATATCAATTCAAGGAAGACAGCTATTCCATCTCTGCATTAGTGGGACATGCCAACAAATACGTCCAAAAGAAAATGAGAGAACTGAGCAAGAGTGACTGGAGTGGGTAGCAAAGACCATGAGTAATAGACCCAACAGCAAGAACAAATATCTTGCTACATCAAAATGACTGAGCCTGTAAACACTTACCTTGTGACATCTAGAGCCTTCTGAACTTTTGCTTGCACAGATCCAAGTAAATCTGCTCCCATTTTCTTAAGTAATTGTGTGAGAAGAACAAAAAGCCAGTCTTGCAAGTCATCCTTATGAATTATTATAAAATCCACAAGAGTCTCCAAAAACATACTGAACACCTGGATGCAAAAGAAAACCAAACATGTCATATATTTAATTCAATCTCCCCCATAGTCCAGGAAACATTAAAAAATCCATGCTTGTTTCACTCAGACTCTCATCACTTAGGTTGGTTCACACCATCAACGATCATTCATGTCACAGAAGGCAAATGCATTGTGAAAAAGAAGAGAAAGGAAAAGGGTTGGCACTTACTCTCTGTTGTGAATTCCACCGCAAACCAGGCCATGCAACAAAACAAATTCTATGTTAGTCCACAAGGAATGGATACCATTTTCATGCAGTTTCTTCAAAAATCCTGAAAAAGCTACAAACTGATAAAATATTCTCTCCTCCCTCAATATAAGCCTGTAAAGGTCAACAGAGAGAAACGAACTTTTCTAATTTAAATCCTGGAGGAAGAGAGACAGACAGTGAGAGAGACAGACACAGGCAGACAAACAGAGAGACAGACTCTTAATTGTCCTAATTCTTTTCTATTATTTCTCATCTCATGTGAAAAAAATATTATTATAGGATACAAAACAAGGAAGATCCTATTCACTATTGTGAAGGCTATTGCCTTTAAGTCAGCTTTTTGATGTATGCGAATTTCAGATATAATGAAGTAATAAAAGGTTATAACAAAAGATGCTGACAATATAATTCTCATGCTGCTGTAAAATTACTGCTGCTATTTAAGGTGAAAGAGTACACAATGGAATGTCTCTGAACAAATTTTAGGGTGATAAGTACCACTGGGTTCCCTTCCTTGTTAATAAATTTGATCTACTGGGATAGCCCACTGGTCACAGGTAACTGCTCACCACGAGGGGTCTCTGGTGAGACAGCTCAGGAAAAGGGAGCCGTGGCTGTGGGGTTTCTGGCTTAGCTCACAGGCAGCTACCAAGTATGACTAAACTGAGACCTCCAAACTCTGGACAAGAGCCTTCTGATGCAAACAAATTTCCTTCTTTATCCTCACATTCTGCTTCTGAATCAGCAATCTAGAGGTAACAGAAATTTCATCAATGCCCAAAACCATTTAAATATCTCTTATGGTATAACCCTTACAAATGCTTATTCTTTAAATCTTACTGTTTTTAACACTATGGTTAAGAGAAAAGTCTTGATTATATCTTTGGATAACTATATGGTCTTTAAACTCCATCTTTTTTGGATTTTATTAATATTGTTAATGTTATTCTTTCTGTGAAAGTCTTAATAGAAATTTTAAGACATGCTTTGAGACTGGTACAGTGAGAACTGTGAAGGGGATATGGGGATGGAGAGCTACCATGCATTCATCCCCTACTGTCTTATGAGTGATTCAAAAGGCAAGACCCTATCTTGTTTTCTGTGTCCTTAGCTCATGGCACATATTCAGCAAGTGTTGAATGCCTGGATGGATGGATGGATCGATAGGTGGATATATGAATGTGTGGATAGATGGGTGGGTGGATGTTTGCTACTTTAATGGCAATTCTTATAAGGAAGCAAAGATGAAAAAGAAGTAAGACGATTAGTAACTGGCTGGACTCTCTGGCCATCATAGGTTCTTTCTCCCAGCAGAACTTGGAAAAGACCATATTTATTAAAAACCAGTAGTATAACTGAGCTAATCCTGCACGTCAGCATTTAAAATTTGTGTCTGCTGATTTGAAATTACATCAATTTCTATGCTTTAGTTTCTGTCCTTTATCCACCCTTTAACTTCCCCTATGTCTTCTTCTCTTCATTTTCTTCTCCTAACTGCATCCAATAGCCTTTAAAGGCTTCGTCCCAAATAACGGTTAGGTGTTCTAAATCTAGACTCTAAGTAACATTTGTGAAAAGGCCCTCTCTCAGCACAAGCCTTAGAAAGGACCTTGTCCTGCACTCATGAGTAGGTATTTCCTCCTCTGCAGAACTTTTGTTAAAAAGTTCCTCAAACTTGGTGCTCCCTTCGGCCTTAGGAGGTGGAGACATCAGCAAGTGACCACCATCCAGCAAGTTCTTGCAAACAGCAAAATTCTATTTGGAGAAATAACAACCTTGTTTTTTAATAAACCCATTATATATATACTTCCATGTTTCTATCTTGTTCTATGACAAACTTTACATGGGACACAAAAATAATTACGTACATATTTTCTTCACTACTGTAACTTCAAAAATGCACTACAGATCTTAATTTTAGAACCATCCCATCATTTGGCTAACAGAAGGGATGCAAAAATATTTGTTGAATGAATGAATGACATTTGATTCTCTCTCCACGATAACTTTTGCTTAAAGTACATTTGGTTTGTTTTTTTTTTTTTTTCTGGTACCAGGGATCAAACTCAGGACCTTGCATTTTGTGAGGCAGATGTGGTGCCACTGAGCTAAATCCCCGGCTCCGACTTAAAGCACATTTAAGAGACATTTAAGTTTTCAAGAACTCCACTTTTTGAAAGATGTAACATATACCATTGCTGAAACAGAAGTAAAATTGGTAAGGCTGAAACTCATTCTTAAAATAGTATATTATACACAGACATGCAGACATGCACACAGGAATACAAGTAAGGCATGATTCCAGACTTACCTTGCTATGAGGGTCAGCAAACATTCGGGTGAAGATCTCACACAATCTCTTCAATTCTACTCGACTAGATGAAATAAAATGGAAATAAATGAATTTAAATATTATCACCATTTCAACTGGTTATAGATTTGCTTTTAAAAATATTTCTGTTTCAGTCAACTACACAAACTTTAATCTATATTTATGTCAGAAAAAATTTTTCAAAAATGAATTGCTGTACTGAGAATATAAAACCATATATTTGCTGTCATTTTAAGGAAACAGGAACTCAGAGAGAGCGCTGTCCAAGCTTGCACACCTGCAAGTGATAAAGCATGAGCCAAATCCCCTTTACATTATCCCACATCTATTTTCCAGCTGCCACAATTAAAAGGCAATGGGCTAAACTAGAAAAAAGACACATGTTTAGGGTCAGGAAGACATGGAATCTTCATCTCAATTCTGCTATAAACAAAGTTCCATAGTATCTCTCAGCCTCCACTTTTAAGACGTAACTGATTTCTTTATCAGTCAAACAGATAGTTGCATGATTGCTGAAAGGACTGGATAAGATAACATCATACCTACTACTGTGCTGAGGACAAAGCAAGCACTGTGCCCTACTGAGTGCCTTTTTTTACTTTGAGGATGGAAAGAGGATGTGCTGTTCCTCAAATCACCCCTGAGTAATTAATTCCCTTCCTCAAGTAGATGAGGCAGCTGGTTCAGTGATCCCTCAACACCACTACAGAGCAACCTTCAGACTGGTGTCAATCAACAGATTTCTAGATATTCTTGAGTCTATAACCGGAGAACACTTAGAATCCAGAAAGTGGGACCAGCAGGATGAAACCGATTCGTCACAAACAAGCAACACAAGTCATCACTGTTTAGTTTTTGAGAGATCACTAGAGGTGTCAGGGATGCCTGAATTTCTCCTACCATCTTCACGAAAGAATGGAATAACATGGGACGGGGCAGTGTGTGACTGAAGACCAAACATGGAGCACAGCTCCTCATCCACCGGCACTCACCTAGCCACATAAACCCAGAAGGGATCTTGACCCAGGGCCACGAGTATCCAGTCTCACAACTTATTTTTAAAAATGACCCAGAGGACACAATATACTGTATTTTGTGGATTCTACACTGCCCATTTCTCAATTACTACGCACATCTCTTTTTTCATGTTTTAACATCTTTGCTACTGAGATTCATCTTGTAATCAATGACATTAATATCATCATGTTTAATAAGCAGCTTTTCTTATTATTTCTTCAGAGAGACATAAAACAATGGAGTTTTAATGGTGTCTTAGATTTGATGGGATATGGTATGAACTTTTTTTTGGTGTGTGCAATACATGCTTATCTTGGAAAGTACGATATATAGAAACAAAAGTAAAAAATAATTCTAAAGATAATGTTAATATTTTGGAATGCTCTATTTTATTATCTGTTTACTCTGCACGTTTATAGCCCACGTAAATACATATGTTTTAAAAAGTTTTAGACTGAGACTGGTACCATTTTTACCAAACCCTAAAGAGGAATGACCCATATAAACTTGCAGCATTGTTTTATTCTTTATCTTAGTTACAACTGTCCCAAAATTTCTCAAGTAACAACATCTGATGGACAAATGTGAACCTTATAGAAACTGAATGTTTTACAAACCTAATAAATTATGCAATATTTGTCAGATATTTCAAAGTCTCTAACTGACAAGAACTGTATCTCACAGTCACTAGCACCTTTAGTGCTTGCCCTAGCAACTAGAACTTAAAGGACTCCATAAATGCCAGACAATCCCTTCTAGCCCCTGATGAGTGGAACAGGGGATTCAAATGCTGCTCACAATCTCAGTCTCCTGTCCTCACCTCAGTGTTCTTTGGCTCTTCAGTAAGTTCTGCAGGCCCAGAAGCCCTTCTTTCCTTTCGGACCAGTTTGAACTTGCACAGTGGTTGAGAACTTCTGCTACATCCTCAGTCTGCCGCAGATAATGGGGAATGCCACCATTCCTGGAGCCATAGGAGCGCTCAGAGCAGACACTTGAGGCATCACTGTTGGCATCATCATCAGAATACATCCCATATGGCTCGTATCTCCTCCGCACAGGCTTCTTCTGATGGAGCCAATGGGGGATGGGGGTGAATGAGGAAGAAATGGAAGGTGAAATGGGCATAAGTCATACCAAACAGAAATAACAAAGAGGTGAAGTCTATGTAAAGAGACACAGAGACGTACATTTTTCCTGTGCTTACACATTAGGGAAATAAAAATAGAAAAGTAGGCCTCTAGTAAGTAAGATAGATTATAAGCACCGCACTCCTTGGTGGGGAAAAGATCAAGGCCTCTGATACAGCATGTGGTTCCTTCTGTAACACAGACTGGGTTATAATTCTGGCACCACACTGACCAGTTGTATGACTCCAGAAAGACTGAAGCATTCTGCTTCAGGTTCCTCATCTCTCAGAGGATAATAATTATATGGATCCCACAGGCTTGTTGTGAGGATTCAATGAAATTCTGTCTTAAATAACCTAGCTGAGCATCTGACATATGGCAGAGAGGCGTGCTCTTGGCCCTTCTGCAGTCAAAATCAATAAACCTCAAGCATAGTCCATGGGGATACTTGCTTGCATATTCATGTTTCCTTAAGAAAGCGTGATATTGACCCAGGCACAGTGGAGCACACTTGTAACCCCAGCACTCTGGGAAGTTAAGGCAAGAGGACTGCAAGCTTGAGCCCAGCATAAGCAAGTTGGAGACTTAGTGAGACTCTGTCTTAAAATTCAAAAAAAGGGTGGGGGTGTAGCTCAATTGAATACCTGCTTTGTTCACTTACACCTCAAATATAAAACTATATTAAACTGTTGACCCATGGATTTAGCTCAGTGGTTCCGCCACTTGCCTCGCAAGCTCAAGGACCCAAGTTCGATCCCTGGTACCAAAAAAACCCCCCCAAAACCCCAAAAAACTATATTAAACTGTAAAGGATATAGCAGTAGCTATAATTGATTAATTTTTAAATACAAATTTTGTAAAGTTACTAGCTTAAACCATACAATTACAAATGTATTTTTTTTGAGGTAGAGTCTCACTATGTAGTTCAGATTGGCCTTGTGTAATTCTTTAATTACACTAATGATTATGAATACCAATTTGTTCAGGACTCTTCTGCTATCGTTCCCACATGATTATTAGTAACACCTTGTTTTTTACTTTCAGAAGTATTTTTGTTTGGACGATAAACTATATGATCATCCACTTACATATAAACTATAGTCCTAAAATAAGAAAAATGTCAATGAATTCATTCCTGAAAAAATGATGACGTAGCAGGCATAGATTGAATTAACAGTCAAATACTCATAGAAGGAGCAAAACCTGACATTCAAAATAAATACTAACACAAATGCATGTGAAAGGTGACTGACTCCATTACTAGTAAAGGGATCCATAGGTTCAATAGCATCGTAGACGAGAATTTCTACACTATTACATTTTGTGCTGCTTCTACTAGATTCTCAAAGAAATATACTGGCAACAGAAAAAAATAAAGTTGTAAACGAAAGTTAAAGCACTGGTACCTTGCTCCTGGCGTCTCCTAACAGCTGTAGGCAGGAAAATATTGAAGGATGGGGAAAAAGCATAGAGAATTAAGTCAGAAGCATATGTTGGGATTGTTCCAGCAACAAAAGTGTACAGCAAAACATCTTTTAGCAAACCAAAAACACAGGTCAGCAAGCATTTCATATCAAGTGGATAATAGTAAGTTAGACTGCATTCAAAATGGCATTTCCTAACCTTCCTATGGTCCTCTCCTAAGACTTTCTGGTTTTTGCTATAATTCTTTGCTAAAACTCTCCCCATACCCATGAGGCACATCTCTAAGGTCACCATTAATCTACTATCTATTTCTATAAGTCCCTGGGGCTTCCATTCTCTAGGCAAGGATTCAGTACCATTCCTGTGTTTTCTCTTCGGGAGCAGGTCATATGAGACAAAACAGGGTGGATGAACAGTAACAAGGCCAGCAAGAGCATGATGGGAGCTGGGGCTCAGAGAAAAGCTCAAGTCAAATGAAGCCAAAGCTCAAACTCTGCAGCTCCCGCTCTATTCTGCCTGCTAGAACTTTGCATACAGCCCCTTAGGCAGTTCTTTAAACAAATAACAAGTGCTCAGCCTTAACTGGAAGACCCATTTAGCTAAGGGTTTCTTGAGCTTTCATTGTTTCCCACCCCACTGACGTCCACTTCCTAGGGTCTCTGAATAAATAAAAGACGGATTCTAAATGATGCAACTTGGAAGGAGAAACAGCTTCAAAAATTCTGTTCCAGTTCTTGACTCAAGTTAAAGCCAGGGTTAGAGCAATTACCCTGCACTCCTGAACCTGCCAGAAAAAGTCCTTCCACATGTGAGGGTGATGAATGGAGCTGGCCGGGCTGTCTGCCTACCGGGAAAGCATTCTGAAAGCAGCAAACTGCTTGCTCACAGACACTTGTCAAAGAAATCACTTGGCTGAGTAAGAATAAATAAGGGAGAGACACAAAGGGATGAAAGTAGGAATCACTGTAGCCACCGATTATAAAATGTTGATCACATGGAACATGGAGGGATTGAAAACCTCAGGATTGGAAAGCAAGGCCTTGTCTGCGTACTTTTTTCCTTACAAGAGAATAAATTTTAAAACAGCAAAGGCAAGGGCAGAGATCAGGCAGTTCTAAAGAATATCTGTTTCAAATGCTGAGCACATAAACTGGAATGTACAAGAGGATGTGTAATAACCAGTAATAACCAGCCCAAGTACATCTTTAAAGAGCAATTTGACCACAAGTCAACTCTGCCAAGAAATTTTTGCTGTAAGCACAAATTAGAGATCTGCTTACTTTATATTTTTTAGATATTACACTCTAATGAAGCAAAAACACGTTGGTGTTCCACCAGTGCTTCATATCCTCGAAGAGTAAACCTTAAAATTTAGGAAATTTTCTTAAACACTGATGACTCATTAAAAAACAAAAAATAACCCCCCCCAAAACAATCACATGGACCCACAAAAGTCTCAAACCTCAAACTCTGTTACATAATGTTATAATCATGTTTTTAGGCTATGCCATCAAAATCTATAAAGCAATAGAAGCAACAGGATGGAAAACAGGACATGCTAAAAAAAATCATAGTCAAAAGAAGGAAAAAAAAGCTCAATGACACCTGAGAAGCCCAATGTCATCCAAACCTCCCTGATACTGAGGAGCACAAGAATACTTGATCCTTTTCTGGAAGTCCAATTTTCACTTACATTTGTGCAGAGATAAAAGTATAAACAAACAATAATATAAATTTATGCAATATTTACACAAGTTTAAAGAGTGTCAAAGATGATTTAGTGTCCTGACTTGGGGACAATTTCCTGTTCAGAGAGAAAAACACAAATGAACAATGCAGAGAGCCTACACACACTGTGCTCTTACCAAAGCATCCGCCACAGCTGCTTCCAGGTCTGTGCTGGTGCTCAGAACCCGCATGGCATTCACAGAACCAGGTATTCGTCCTGGCTGGCTCAGCCCAAACCGGTCTACTTAGAAAACAAAAGCAAAAGACTTGTCACTTGGATTCACATTCCCTCAATTCTTTACAAGGGCTTCTGCATCTTCCCACTAAAGCAGACAGAGGTGCTGAGAAATCCCTAGCCAATTAACTACACTGAAATTGTTTCCTACCAGGGAAGAGGTGAAGCTGCTCATGTTTAATATTACTGAGCCATAAAGTTTTCTTTTAGTGGAAACTATCCGATGGTATTTTTTTATTGGTAAGTTTTGGGACAGGAGAGATGAGAACTTCTTATAGAAGGGAGTCAGGCTATGAGTTGAATGTTTTAATCTATTTAGCTTTCCTTCTGGAGGAAAGTGGCCTTGACGTTTGTCCAAACTAATTAAAAAGCTTCATGGTTTGATAAATGAATTCTAACTCAATCTGAAGCTAAAAAGTTACAATTTGAAACAAACATATTAAAGTGGTCGCTACAAATTTTGATGGCTGTCACTGCTGTTTAACATTTAGCAATTAAGCTCAATTAGTTTGGGGTACTTGTTCATCCTGAGGTCTATGTCACCACAGATTACTTTAAAATTGATTTAGTAAAATTCCTTAATAATTCTCACAACACCTAGTACCTTTGCTGCATAATATTAATCATTTGGACAATGTCCTACAGATTTTATCAGAGTTCCTTTAAAGAATTTTTGAACGACAGTCTTTATATAGATAAATAAAATGGAAAGAATACAAAAGACCTTCAGATAAATTTTAGCAATTCAAACAGCTATTCTGGAGGTTGTTAATGTTCATGGTAAATGAAGACTCCCTTTTTAATTAAAGTCACATTAAGTCAGATGACCAGTCTTCCTTAAGAAGGGCTGGAAATTCAAGCTCCAATGGGAGGGAGTCAGTGTAAGTTACACTTCATAGGTGTATCACAGTATCTGTTGACAGTAAATTTCTGTATTAAAATTCTAATGTATAAACGACCTTTGAAAGAATGTTATGATAAAAAATGTTTTCCCTGTATTCACAAATAAGATACTGTTTGAACAAGGAAAAATCTCTATATTAACCGTATTCTAAGTAATGAAGCTTTAGAATGAAAGGAAAGCTAGTACCTATTTTACCTGAAATGATTATTCCTATAAAATCATACACTTAAAATTTTAATTAGGTAACGTGACCTCACCTACAAAGCTGGTGAACTTTAAAATTTAAAAGTAAAGTGTTATTTAGCTTTTTAAAGAAATGTCTATTGCAAAACATTATACCTTCCGCCACCACAGAAAATAATTTAAATACTGCGAGTCAAGAGTTATACAGTCATGAATTTTTATAAGGAAACAAAAACTGTATGTTATACTATCCCCTTTTTTAATGCATTTCTTGATCATTTCAAGTGTCATCGTAGTCACGACATCTCAAAGGTGATTTAATGTGCTACACGCACTAAAAAAGACCACAAAAGCAATCACACTTACATGTTTACCTACAAATGTATTTATCAGTTAAAATAGGAAACAAGTAAATTTGAGGTCTATTGTGCACATAGTTCTATAAATAATCTTTATTCATCTTTTTTCCATTAAAAAAGGGTAGATAGTAGGGAATTTATGAGTAACAGAATGAAAGTAATTCAGTTATAAGCCATTTAAAAATTACCCAGCATAAACTTAAATAAAATGGATTATTAAAAAAAAAAAGAGAGTAGATCTCATGCCAGCAATTCTTGCTCCAGGGATAATACTGGTTTTTCAGACACAAAATTAAAACTTATAAGAACAATGCAATTTTTTCTGGGCTTTCCAGATGCATAGCACTTTGCCATACACAGCGATTGTAGATCCTTTGATATATAACACAGAATTTGAATTTCAGATCTTCAGGGGAAATATTTGTCTGGATCTCAGCAAAATGACAAGTTTTTGTTTTTACCAGACCAAACTCTGTTCTATACTCTCACTGCTTTGATACTACTATGAATCTCAATTCTCCAAGAGATGGATATATATGACTGTGACCTCATTCTGGCCCCTAATCTTCAGGGGAATGCGTTTAATCATAGTATACATCGCTAAAATGCACAGCTGGCTTCATTAGGAAGGGAAAAGGAGAAAATAACTGACTCAGTGAATTGGTATGCACTGTCACCATCAACAATGTGTGAATTAACAGATTATGGCTTACTCAACTGAGAAGCTAGTCACTGGGGACTGTTAGCATATGAAAATGATGCCAGGTAAACGTGGTACACTGATGCGTTACTGTATGCTTCCTTTTTGTCCCTATGGCTAGTCAGTGGTTCTTTGGTATGTTAAAGAGAACTGAGGCAGAAGGTTTGGGGTCCAGAGGCTGCAGCACAGGCTAACCTTTGGCCTGACTTGATTACCTGAATCCTGATCTTATTTTTTTATAACAGTTTTAGGGCAATACACTTACTTTCATATACATGAAATTATACATGCTATAATTTGAAGCACTGGTAACTAAATAGTTCCTCAAAATAATTGGAACCTGACACTAATAACTAACATTAACATTTGACACTATCCTGGGAATGAAGACTTTGGACATAAAAGACTCTTGGATGATATCCACACCCTATTTCCCCACAGGGATCCTGTGTGATGCTTAGTTTTGTTGGTTGTTTTCCTGGAAAGGGGCTGATAGGAGGTTCTTCCCTGTTTTTTGTTTTGACATAAATATGAGCACTGGAAAAATGATGTCAAACAGGCGATACAGAATCTACAGCCTATTAACAGAACTATAAACATTCACCAACTTAAAAAAAGAAAAGCACATTGGGGAAAATAAGTATGAGGTGCACACATGCCAAGCGCTAGCTGACACAGACGAAAACAAATGTTAACATAGTGTGGAGCCAGAATAGATGAAGAAGCCAAGTCATGCAGTTAGCACTTGTTCACCTGACTGCCCAACAGATTCAGCAGTGGAGAGAGCACTAGTGGACCTGGAATGACGTCGAGAGGCTGCAGGTAAAAGGAACGGCAACACCCACAGGGTTAACACACAAATACCAAAGGAAATGCAGGGACTGCTACCAACAAGGCCGCGCTTTCTCATGAAAAGGAATGGTGCTGGATATGAATGGACAGCAAGTGCCAACCCCAGCCTGCAAGGTGGCTGCTGGCTCTCACACAGCTCTTGGACACACAGGCATGACAGGGCACTCTTTAAGGTGCTCCCTACTAAGGATGCACCAGCCGACTGGACTCCAGGTTTAGACTTGCGCCATGAAGCCTCAATCAGCCATTATGGAAATATGCCACATGAAAAACACCAGGAGTCACAGAGCACTGTCTAAACCTCAGAGTGGAGAGCAGGAAGATGGATCATTAACTCAGCTCACGAGATGTGTCATCAGTATGTGATACATATGTCACCATGCACCAAAAACAAAAGCAGAGAGGTTCATAATGTTACTTAAACAGAATGAATTCACAGGAAGGGGCTCAACAGCTAAAATTCCATTTTCCCCAGTCAAAATGTTTGTTATTCTGTTGCACAAATATCCTATTTATCAATGTACTTGTTTAACTGTTGGAAATTCAGTGGCAGTGAATATAACAACCTTCCTTGGAGAGGCTGTTGCAGTACTCAGCTTATAAGTACCAGCTCAGAAATACAACTGTACAGCCTGGTTTGCTCACAGCTAGCTGTAGGACCTCTCCATACTAAACCTGTCCATTTCTCGATCTGTAGAATGGCGCCAATGAAGGTACCTACCTCTTGGTTGTTACCGAGAGGATTAAAAGAGACCATATATAAAGCATTTAAAATCATATCAGCACAGAGCCCATAGCGGTGGTAACAGCAGTAAAGGTTAAAGAGTAAACTCCAACTTATATTTAGACATTAAAATATTATTTTATTAGCAGGTATTCATAATTAGTATGTTAATTCATCAACCTGAGGAAGTAAATGCTAAATTCTGTCCTCATGAGGAAAGAAAATAACTTTTAGTACTGATTATAAAATAAAGACTTGTTTCAAACACTGATGAATTATTGGTCACAGTTTAATGCAATATATAGCCTTTCATTATTATGTCAGGGAAAAAAACCAAAGGATAACATTCTTCCCTCCATTACTCTGAAAAAGTCATGGTGATTAAACCACAGGAAGTTCATAAGTTTAACAAAGTCATACTGAGCAGTCCTGTCTTTCATCCATACTACTGGAATATTCCGTACACATTATCACTTGTGCATTTAGTCACAAAATTTCAAAACCTCAAACATGTACATTTGTGGTATTAAATAGCAAAGGTTACCTGATCAATAAAGACAAATTTTACCTGCTTGCAAAGAATAAAGGAAGTACTTCCTTCCTCAAGATTCACAAAAACACAAAATAAATTGCCAATCTCTAAAACATTTTATAAACTTATCACTTTCCTAAAAAGGGAAGCTGGTAAAATATTTTGCTCCAATACTGGAGCAAAGCACACATTTATTACACTAGGCACAACCAGTGCCATATTGTAGTTTAAACTAAAAAGAGTTTTTAAACAATACCTGATCTGTAGGTTCTATATAAAGTGGTCTTGTCATCGCTTCTCGGCCTTTTGGCTAAGATCAAGTGTAAAGTGGTCTTGTGGTTCTCTTTCAAAAGAATATCCTACAGTAACTCTGTAGCGGAATGAGTCCTCTGTGATCACCCAACGATAGAACCCAAGGTGGACCCATTTATGTCAAAGCCTGATTTACAGCAGAGTTTTGAAGCCCTTAATTTCACTTTGGAATCATCATTTTAACCACATATTCATATGTTCATACCATTAAGATGCTTCAAAACAATCGTGTAAACTTAAAAACAAGATACACAGTTGGTCTTCTCATTGCAGGTTTCACCTCTGTGGATTCGACCAACTACAGACTGGAGGAAAAAACTGTGTCTGTACTGAACAGGTACAGACTCTTGTCATTATTCTCTAATGAATACAATGTAACAACTATTTATAGAGCATTTATATTGTTAGGTTTTATAAATAATCTAGAGATATTAAGGTAGATGAGAGGATGTGTATAGGTTATGTGCAAATATTATGCCATTTTCTATAAGGGATGTGAACATCTGCAGAGTTTGGTATCCATAGAGGATCCCAGAAGCCAATCCCTGTGTAATGGGGATTCATTGAATCATAATTACACTAAATAATGCTTCCTTTTAAACAATAACAGCAACAACAGTTGACTATGTAAGCTGATTCAAAGGGACACTGATACACAATTTTACTGATTTCCAAAAGAGGTGAGAAGTTATTATTTGAATGAATGACAAAAAGAAGGAGTCTTCAGAGAAGGTGTAGTAAGTGCCCAGACGACAACACCCTTCTAAGATGTCTCTGCATTCCCAGATCCTCCAAAATCACCAACTCAGAAACATGTCTTGTGCATTTTCCAAGTGCCTACCTCCGCATGGACCTCACAAAAATCATTTAGTATACTGCTGAGGGACAGATAACAGACAATGAATTATTAAAAGTACTTTCCAGTGAGGCAGACCTGAAGTCAAACCTGCATTCAAACCTGGGCTCCATGACTTAGCTGTGTGACTGTGACAACGTGGCCTAACCCCCCATAAGAGTCGGATGATGATACCTGTCCCAGAGCTACCACAGGAATGTGAGGCATGATACTTGGTGACTGTGAACAGTACGGGTATGCATAGGCACTGTTGCTACTGCTGCTGGACACAAATTTTAGGGACTCATTTAACCCATGGGGGGAAAAGGTATAAAAATTTTTATCAATGATATTCACTATTCTCTGACCACAATAGAAGAAATTAGCTGATGCTAGAGAATGCTAGGATCCACAAATTCTGCCTTGGTTGTAGCAACTGTACATCTCAACATTTTGGGTTGTCACCAAGACAGTTAAGCAGATCCATTTACCCAGAGGTTAAAAACAAAACAAACCAAAAGCAAACCAAAAACACAGAAAAAACAGATGTGATACTCAATTATACAAGGTTCAATTAGGACCTCAAGAATTGAGCATACCTTGCCTGGTCCATAGACCACATGCCAGATTACAAAGGCTGCTTCTACAGATAATCTTTTAAAAACCAGCACACGTATGAAATAAAAATAGCCCATTGCTTCTAAGAGACAAAATAAACAGACTGGACTTGCTTACTCATATAATAAATTCTTTGGAGGTCAAATAATGAGCAAAGATGCATAGATAGATATACAGCCTTAATTTAAAAGGAAAAATCACCAGTTCATTCAGAAAATCATGGCCACCCCTGATTTATTGAGAATTCTGCCCCAAAGTGTCTAGTTTGTGTGGAACAGCTGACATGCACAGGTAAGCTGCTCCAGCAGGAGCTCCTACAAACCAAGCAGGTGGTCTTGTAATATCAGGGAAGGAATCACTAAGTCAGGCAGTCATCTAGTGGGGTGTTGGCATGTGTGACCCACTCTTGTTCAGTACCTCATAAAGGACAATGGGTCATCAAGGTATATATCTAGATTCTGATTACTGATGGTGATTGGAAAAAAGATAACTGAGGAAGTGTTTGGGTAACAGAGGCAAATAGGAAGACCTCACACATTTAATGTAACATCCTTCTCCTGTAGTAGCATTTATACAATTAAAAGCTCAGTAGCATAATCATATAGTAAATGATACAAGCCATGTTCCATGGGATAATTTCAGTTCTAGGCCTAATTTTTTTAGTTTTGTTTTGTTTTTGAGACAGGAGCTTACTATGTAGCCCAGGCTGGCCTTAAACCACAGTGATCCCCCTGCCTCAGCCTCCTGAGTGCTGGAATTAGAGGTATGCTCCACCATCTCTGGCTAGGTTTAATTATTATAAAAATGACTGCTACTCTTTATGTTTAGCAAAAGAAAAATATACATCTATACAGCACTTAGTATGCCAAACAACTAAAATATAATCATTGAAGAACACAAAATCTTCCTTTTCATAAAAGTATGCATTTACAGATGCCATTGAGGATTGGTAATCTGTACTAGATAAAAAGGTGTGTGTCCATTTTTAAGAACAGGGCTATTAAAAGTTAAGAAAATTCATTAACCTTTTTTTTTTCAGTCCTGGGATTTGAACCCAGGGCCTTCACACTGAACTACATCCCCAGTCCTTTTTTAAAATTTTGAGACAGGGTCTTGCTAAGTCATTAAATTGTCCAGGGTGGGCTTGAACTTGAGATCGTCCTGCCTCAGCTTCCCAGAGTGCTGCAATTTACAGGTGTGTGCTGACACACTTGGCTTCTTTTAGTTTTCTGAATGTCATCACTATTGTACTTTTGTTTCCTTTGAATTAATCCACATATAATCTGATCTGTAGTAAAATTAAAGATAAACTGTATGACTAGGAATAAACTTTTGATCAACTTTACTTTCAAGCAGCAATCAACTTTGGCTGAATTCTGCCTTAAGTTGGAAATTACCACAAGGATGCACTTCTCTGGTAGCAAGTGGCTATAAATGATGAGAGCAGAGTGAAGTGGTGCTTTTTTTCTCTGAGATATGAAAATTGGGAGTTGCTGAAGTTCAAGCATGCAGAGGGGGACAATGAAGGTGATTAAGGAAGAGGAAAGAGAGAAGAAGGGATCACAGGACAGCAGAGGAGAAGCAGTCATTCCACCCAGCAGTGTCTCGGACAAGCACGGGAGCAGGGACAGAACTCTCCGCTCCTGGGAAGCACCTCCGTGTACTCACCAAGTGGAGGAAAGCCCCGAGCAGGGCTTGTATCTCGGCTGCTCTCACGGCTGGTATCGCGGCTGCACCCCTGACTCATGCTGGGTCGAGGGATACGGCTGCTCCGTGCTAGCGTGCAGCATGAAGGGTTTCAGAGAAGGTGAACAAGTTTAATTTAATGATGACAGAAAAACTCACAAAACGGCAGTCACATTTGGTTAATGTATCATGACAATGTCTGTGCTGGGGTGTTCTGATGACTGGGCCAGCTATCTGTGCTGAGGTCTCACTGACCGACATGCCAACAGAGGGGGTGTGGATAAACTTGATTATGCTCAATGCCTGAGAAAGCTGTGAATTTTAGTATGAAAGGGAAATTACACTTAAATGTAAGAAATGAAATCATTCCAAAGAACAAACTGGCACCAGAAAACTGAAGATCCAAAGCTTCTTAAAAATGATCAGTTTTTATGCCTCTACAAAATTTTCAAAAAGAGGACAAAAGATCAAAGCTCCTTTCATAGGCACTTGGTTCCTGAAAGGATAATTTAATGTGGATTAAATCAGAGCCTTAATAGAGGCTCTGGTCACTGAAGTCCACGAACTTACCTAATTAAAAGGAAGAGCGCTCCTTTCTCCCACTTTCGCTTCTTTAAAGGAGAAGCTAAAGGTCAGCACACCTGGAGGCCTGCCCACTCCCAGTGAAGTGCAGATGCTTCAAAACACACTCATTAATCAAAACCCATAGATGCAGGTTGGAACTGCTATCTTTTCATTTTCTGTCCCAACAGTTAATCTGTGTTTTATCTATAGAAACTCACACAGATCTAGCTGTGGTCACTTCTAAGCACCTTCATGGATGCAGTCTTCCTCTCCGAGTCTATAGCAAATGGACTGATTATCTCCTGATAAGTATTTGGGCAAAAGGTTCCTCCCTGACCTGAGAACAGCTCATTGCTTTATAATTATCTATGGATAAAGTTTATTCTTCTCATGGTATAAAACACTGAGCTTATAAAGCAGGATTGTACGAATAGCATAAGGTTTAATAATAATTTGGGTGTGAAGCTCATAAAAACTATGATACTTCTCAATTTAACCTGAGAAAACAGAAAAAAATTAACTGGCAAAACATTCAAAAACAACACTGCATACTGAATGTGTGTAGCTGGAATGCCTAAGGCAAGAGCTAGTGGGGACAGTATACATTTCCATCCTGAGAGATCTACCACTTCTCATTCTGGGAAGAAATTACTTTCTCAGTGGTTCCGCCGCCTGCCTCGAAAGCACAAGGACCTAAGTTAGATCCCAAGTACCAAAACAAAAAAAAACAAAAAAAAAGAAATTTTTTCTTTCTAAGAGAATTCTTTCTCAGAGATTCTGGAAATAATAAACTTGATTCACTGATATAAATGCAAGGCAAGTTTTCTATACTGTAATGAGCATAGTCTGTTATTTCAGAGCAAAGATTTACTTTACAGCTTAACTATAACAAGAATGTCTTCTGAACCAGAATCATGAAACTCCCCAACGAAGAATGTGCAAGTAAAAAATGAAGCAATCGCCCTACTGTGCTCAAGTGCTTAGGTGCTAGGGCTGAACTGGACCCTGAAGACTTGTAAGTGATATCCCCATGCTTACGCAAGGAAAGGTCAGATAGAGAAATGCAATCTGAACAATGGGCCAAACAGGGCTTCATTTTACTTCATTAGAAATTCCTACTCTCCTTACTTTCGCCAGAATGACATGAAATCACTTGAGTTTTCACTCAAACTAGTAGTGACTATTTTACTAGAAGTGATTGTTTAATCAGCAGTTCTTGGCAACATTCTAAACAGTTCCTACAAGAAAGGCAAAAATAGTAGGTGCCAAATTAAATCCATAAAAAAACTAGAGTGTCTACAACCCCTCTAATATGGAGAAACTTCCTAGAACATACAAAGCAATGCTGACTATCTTCAGAGGGCATCATGAAGTGACTATTCCAGTTCTAAGCTACCTCACTGGTCCAGCCACCTGGCCTCTCTAAGTATCAGCCTCCTCTTAGGAAAACAAGGAGTAAGCATCTCATTTAAATGAGATGGGAACTGCAAGACAATGCACATACATAAGTATTTCTGAAATCTTTGCTGAATGCACGTATTAAAATGTTGTCTTATTCTGATATCTACTCCAAACAGATAATCAAAAAGAAATAAAAGCAGTCCTGATAATTTTCATATAAGTGCATGCTTAGTTGAACATTTTCTTAATAGTTCATACCTGATTACTTCTGAATTTTTACCCAAGCCCTAACCTCAAGGTCATATATATGCAACAATAAAGGGAAATAATGCTATCTGGGGTGAGTCTTTGTTAAGAAAATAGAGTGTCAGGGGCTGAGGATGTAGCTCAGTGGCACAGTGCCTACCTAGCAAGCATGAGGTCCTGAGTTTGAACCCCAGTAGCAAAAAAAAAAAAAAAAAAGAAAGAAAATAGTGTTAACAGTGATACACAGATGTAATCTGAATAACTGCATATATAAACTTCTTGATAAAGTTTACCCTCCCAGTATTTTATCCAGAAAGTTCATCCTCTTTACTTGTGCTGACTCGCTCCTCTAACATCTAGCCAGTAGTAGCACATTGAAAAAGAATTGTTTACATTTTATGAAAAATCTGCCCATAGTTGCCCCATACCTTATTAAATAGGGGACATCAGCAGTTTAAATGTTGGGTGATTTAAATCACAAGAGGAAAAACACTCACTCACTTATAATACTACTTCCAAAGACTGATAATCTAGAAAGAGGATTTAAAATAACTATATACATAAATTATTTTACAGCTAAAACTTAAAAACAAAAATAATCAAAAAGTCATAGGACAAATCAACTTGTTTCTTTATTATGTGCCCAAACTGAAGATTCTATGTGAGACTATAATATGGAGGAGAGAGCTTAAGAGGAAGAGACAATGAAAACACACTTGCCATTTGAACTTTCTAAAAGCAGCATTCCTAGGTAGTGTTGAGTCATGTGCTTACAGAAATGCAGGGAAGCCTTGAAAAACCACTTGACTGGTTTTCATTTCTGACAGAGACTACCTTTAGTATTTTAAGGTTAATCTTGACTTTTGCCTTTTGAGGAAGGATCCAACCACAATTCATATGAAAAGCAGAAGTACAAGAAGGTTAATGAAAACTAGAAGTTAACATGAAATGCCTCTCTAGTTTAGGCATTTTCATGTCACAGAAAGTGTAATTTCACAGTTAAAATGAAGTATTTAATTTTAATTCTCCAAGAATATTTTTAATCAAAAAACCTTAAAACATTTAAATGCATAGCCATAAAATATCATCTGCAAAAAGTGTCAAGTATATTTAATATTTTTTAATGGAGAAAGGAAACAAAGGCAAAGAGCTAAAAAATAATTACTAAAGATGTTGGTTATCTGTGTGACTTTAAAATCTGCGAATTCCTTTATTGTATTTAAAATACAAAAAAGAAAGAAAGAAAGAAAGAAAGAAAATAAATTTACAAATGTATTCTCCCAAATAGTTGGGTAGTTTATGAGGGAATAAACTGCCAAGAAAAAAAAATGGAAAGGAATTTATTGTATTTCCTGGTAATCCAACAGGAAATATAAATGCCAAAACAAAGCCTTGGCATTGTTTTTATAAAAAATGAGAAAAGAAAATTTAGTTATGAAATATCATTTCAAACAAAAAAGGCATAACTGAACCAAAAAATAATTTATAGGTAACTAGGATTTAACTCTCAGTGCAAGTTCTAAGCCTAGCTTACCTACTGCTAAACACTGCTGAATTGATTGGTTTTGGAATTATAGATAATATTCTTAAAAGACGCTGCTCCCTTTCCTAGATATTTGTATTTAAAAATGCTATATAATGAACCAAGTATTTATAATCACAGTAGTAATCCATTACTGGAAAATGTGCCTGTTACCCTATAAAATGTAATCTCTAGTACTATAGGAGTAAGTGGAAAGATATGCTTCATTCATATATATTTCTTGGTATATGTACATTCTCAAGAATGTGCAGAAATTTAATATATCTTCTTTAATTAGAATTGTACATAAGATCTCAAAGCTTCACACATCACTAAACCTCCAAACATACATAAAGAATTTAACTTTCTTTAATACTTCAAATAAGAAATCTCTGTAAGGAAGTAGGCTCCCTTTTAATTGAGTGATGCTTCATAATACTACATTTTAAAAGCTTATAAAATGTCTTTTCAACTATACACAACATGAACTTCACAGTTAGACCACGGAACACCAGGTCTTAGAATTATGTTGGAGAAGCTGGGCTACTTTCTAATTTCAAGAAGAAGGTAAAAACAGCATCTTTAAAAAAATATAAAAAGAACAATCCTAAGTAGAAAAGAATTTTTAAAAGTAAAATAATAATAACTTCAATAATTAACTATAAAAAAGGACAGCTGAAACCTCACACCTAGATTTAAAATTAGATGGTCTTCCAAACAAAAACAGACCCAAACACAGATATGTTGCAGTATCAGATGAGAAACTGAGATATTCTAGCTTTGACCTTTCCTTTGGTTGTAGCCACATCAACACCAAAATAACTTGTTAGCTCAGAAACCGTACTTCACAGCACCAACAGGAAGCTGGCAACATGGAGAATTAATAAACCACATACTTGTATCTTGTTTTGGAAATATGAATTCAAACCAAATCCTATCTATTCTTAAATATCTGCCTCTGACCTTTCCTGGCTCAAGGGCCTCCAAGGATATTGTTGAGCTGTACCCTTCCCATCTCTCTGCTCTTGGCTATACCATCCACCCCTCACTACCACAATTTGGGTTAGAAAAATGGCTCTCTCTTGCCTGTTTCTACACTAGCTTCTTGCTTCCCTAGAACATCTTTCTCTTAATGTCCTCACCCTGGCTAGTCCCACTTTGTATTACAAAACACGAACTATTCTTGGAAGCCTCCCTTAGAAAATCTGGGAGGATCAGGGTGAACAAGGGCGTAGGAGACACATGTTTTAAGGCCCCGGAGTGCCCTGTCAAAGTACTTGTTATAGTTTTACATTTTTACTTCTACCCAATAGATGACAAGGACTCAGAAGCTAGATCTATTGCATTTATCTTCTAATTCTCAAGTCTAACAAAAGTGCCCAGTACATCACAGTAAACATGTAAGTAAAAATTGTTAAGATCAATGAATAAATGTGAAAGACGAGCCAAAAGAACTTAAGGATCTATTACTCTTATTTTTAGATTATTAATAATTTTGTACTTTAGAAAGCAGATAAAGATGAGAAAATATATAAATTTTTATATAAAAAATTAGAAGAGTAGATTTTAATAGAGCAAAATGTCTTTAAGCTATGTGTAATTCATATAGCTACACACTATTACAAAGAAGCCAAATACTACAACATAAAATGTATTAGATCTTATCATTCCTATATTTCATGTTTAAATAAAATTATGTACTGAGTATATCGTAAGTTTCACAACTGAGGTCACAAAATATCAAAATCAAAATTACTGGGGACCCTAGAAACTGCTTTTGAAAATTAATATAGATTAATGGCTAGTTAGCTGAAAGAATGAAAGAAAAATGAAAAGCAAGGTTCCTTCGAATTGCAAGAGAAAATTCATGCCTATTTCGCCATCAAAGTTTTGCAAAACCACTATAAATCACAAAAGTTGATAATGATATAATTCCTTCTCTTTAATTTGGACCATAAGTCCCACATTTTATCTTGGTACTAAGCGAAACCTCAATATGCCATAATCTGTATACAGAATAAGTCAAAATGTCTTTTTAACACAATCAAAGTAACACTCTCATTTCAAAAACAGCTGTGTCTCTATTGCCTGCATTAGACACAGTTATTAGATTAGAATCAAAATTATGATAAAGCTGAGAATGGTGTTCCAAGGTCTGAAAATCCTTACCTGGTCCTATTCTGTTTGGACTTGTTTCTCGGCTGCATCCCTGACTCCTGGGAATCTTGCTTCGTTTTTCTGAAGATGGTGTCACTGGTGGGCCTCTTGAGGAGCTCCCAGTGAGTCCTCCATAACCACTCCCCAACAATTTTCCTGGGGAACTCGACCGGCTGCCAGCTAAAAAGAAGGCAAAACAAAAACAGATCCAAACTGGGGAATAAATTATAAGAATTCCAGAAGCAAGTTTTATACACAAATTTGGGTCAAATATTATCAGAATTTTATGTAGAAATGGCATTTTAGTTCACGGTAGTACTTATTTTTTAAAAATTGCAGGCACATGAAAGAATGTTAAGTACCAAAAGAATATCTAGGCTTAGGAGAGTTACTGGTGGAGTTCTACAAAAGTGACTGTACAAGTTCTGATTCAAAAAAGCAGGCTAGATACTAGTAGTGTCCCTACGGTTCCACAACAAAAGTCCAAAAGAGCCAAAAGTATTTGCTTATTGTTTTGTTCGGTGATGCTGGGGACAAAGCAAGGGCCTTGGGTGCGCCAGGCCAAGTGCTCTTCCACTGAGCTCTATCTCCAGCTCCAATTGTTTTATTATTCTATAAGAGTATGTTCAAAATTTAAATATAACTTCTGAAGAGCAAAAATATCACATATTTCTTAATCATTATTAGAGAAAATGAATCTAAGAAAACTCCATTAATCTAACAAATAAGAAAAAAGACAGGGATGAAACAGCTATAAACATGTTTAAAAAATTACAAAATGAGATGGTAGGAATAATCTCAAACAAATCAGTAATCATCATAGAAAATGTGGCTATATAGTAGCACCTCAGTTCACAAACTTAATTCTTTCCACTATTCTGGTTGCAAACTGAGTTGGCCGTGAACTGAATCAAACTTCCCCATAAGGTCAACATTGAACCTAACCATTGAATTTGATTTGGTTTGCAACTAGAATCATGTAAAGCACACATTATGAACTCAAATGACCCAGAAGAAAACAGCCTTTAAAACAATACTTACCTGGTAACTGGAGATATATATATATTTTCATATACATATACACACATACACATACATATATATGAAGCATAGATACAGATTTTTAAAATACATACGGTTTAAAAACACAGATTTCAAAAAATTTATAGTAAATAAATTTTATATAGTAAAACTGCCATCAAATGAATCACTTGGGGGACTACTCACAAAAAATTAATACTTTAAGATGATTAACTATAATTTGAAGTGAAAAATATCGCTGTAAAAGCAGCAATACATATGAACTGTCTCAGGACCTATTAATTTTGTCTATAAAATCTGAGGACACATATAAGCTACATAAAAGGGGAAAAGAAATCCATTTCAAACTCCAGTATTTGAACATAAAGAAAAAATGCAGAAAGATTAATTAAGCTCATAATAAAGAAATTAATATTGTACAAAGGACATGGGGTGAGGGAGAACGCAAAAAAACAAAACAAAAAAACCCAAAACAGCAAAAAGAGAAATGGCTTACCACCAGCTGGATTAGCAGATCTGGATCCTTGATTATGAGAGCAGAGCAAAGGACAGGCAAAAAGTGAATTAAAAGACAATAACACAATACAGAAAGAAGGTCAGCATGCAACACAACATGAATGTCTTGTTCACAAGCGTATTAGCAAAATAGCTATTTTTCTTACAACTTGTTCCTCCTAGTCTAGTCATATAATTATTTTGTACTTATCACACTCTATTAGCATTTATTTCATATCTGTTCACAAACAAATCTACAATATGCCAGGCACAATGCTCGCCTTAAGATATATGGAAAGAATAAGATGAGCATCTTGCCCTCCCAGAGCACATCTCTGTGTAACTTAACTCATCTAAGTGTCACTACCATTTTCAACAGTGCTTACCACACAGTAAATAGTTACTGCTATTAATTGGTTTCACCTGAATGTCCTATGACTTTCCTTAGTCCTCAAATATTTAAAATATGCCAATTTTTTTTTTTTTTTGTACCGGGGATCGAACTTGGGTCCTTGCGCTTGCGGGGCAGGCAGCAGAACCACAGAGCTAAATCCGTGGACTGACTAAAATACACCAACTTCAAAGACCTGAATAAGATCTGCTTAATATCAAACCAAGACTATGAATATTAATGCATCTACATTTATAGTATACATAGATATGCATATATTTACCTCTTGTTAAAATAATTGTTAAAAAATAATTTATATGCTTAAGGTGCAATGTGACCATGTGCAGCTGTTAGGTGGTCTATCTTCCTGTGGGTGCAATCTGCCAAGTAAAAAAAAACTAAATGGCCTTTAAAGTAGAGCACAAGGCAAGGTTCAGGGTAAGACTGAAGACTTAAAGCTGTACCATCTCCTTCTGTCCCACTAGAGAAGAAATTTTAATCTTTACCACCTCAACTTAAATTTATTACATTAACCTATCTTTCAAGAGCTGAACACTTTTGGTCAAGGATTCCTTGCAATAAGACTTGATCCACATTTATGAAGTCATGACTGGAGCATTATATCCTTCTGTGTCTCCAGGGACCACAGCTCAACAGAGCCAGAGTCACAGTGCAGTTCCCAAGGCAGCAGCTTCTGAGCTTTACCTGTACCAGGGATCTGAATGAATATTCAGATAAGTTGTACAGTAAGTAAGGCATTCTGGTCCTAATGGACTCAATCTAGCCTCACTGTATTCATATAAATCCATTCCTAGCCTTCTTTCCTCAGCCTATGGAAGTGGACAGGGGTAAAGGAGAAGGAAAGGTTAAAGATTACTCAACCCCAAAAAGGAGGCAAGTCCTCAGCTCTGCAGCTTCTATGGCTCTAAAACTGGCTTCTGTTTACTGACTATGCACCTAGTTTCATCCCTGTCACCACATCTTCATGCACGCCCCATGCAGCAGGCCTTGTTAGCAACTTACAGGCAGCGAAATGAAGGCTCACACGGGTTATTTACTCAACATCACACCAGAGCCAGGTCACAAAGGAGTCAGATGTGCCTGGCACCGAAGACTATGCTTGTAGTGTACCATACCACACAAGATAACCTATGTCAAAAGGTTCTCTGGCCTCACCAGGGATCTTTCACTATCTTTGCAGAAAAGAGCTAAGCTTAACAAGAGGACTACAATCACCAAAAGGGACATGGAAAAGGAGCTAAACTCAGAAGGAGCTGCAAAAGGCCTTCTCAACACTAAAGGAGAGTTTGAAGTTTGCTCTACACAAGCCAGGTGGCCACACTGCCACTATAGTGCAGACTCATGTCAGGTAAAGGTGCTGAGCTGTGTGGCTCCTGGGGACAGGAGACTCCTCCTCAACTCTAATGCCTAGCTGTGCTCCCTGTGCAGAGAGGTGCAGGCCACTCTCAAGCATGGGCAGCAAGATGGCCAGAATAAATCCACTCCTACTACGCTGCTTTCCTGGCTGAGACTAATGAGCAATCTGACTTCGCATATACAGAAAAGCAACCATGAAAGCAAACTAGAAGAAACAAGAGCCCACACTGACAAGAAGACAGGTGCAGGTTGCAAGAATTAGCACAAAGGGTTAAAGGAGGAGCTTTCCATGGATTTACTTATTCACTGCTGGAAAAAACTTGGCATTTATAGTTCTGCCCAGGTTCTGCTCTAAAATTCTATCAGAAGGGTTGTCAATACAAAAATGGGTTGCAAAACACATAGGTTTCACCTTGAGAGACTTCAACAATAGGGAGAGAATAATGTTTAATTTAACAACACAAAACTTAAATCCCTGGAAAGGAGATAAAAAAGTATGACTGACTGAAAGTTCCATTCTGCAAGCTTACCAAACAACAATGTAATTATTCACAGTAACTTAGAGCCATAAAAATGTGTTTTCCCCTCAGATCAGTACAAACACTGGGAACTGTTAAGTGCAGAATGAACTGTTGAATGAAGCTAAGGTAATGGAAAGCATAAAATATACTTCTTACGCTGAGATTGAGAAACAACTTTAGCACGACTGCGGCCCCGACTGTCGGAGGGATTAGAGGCGACACTGGTGGCACTCCCAGAGTTTTGCCGTCTTGTGCGGATCCGACCTGGAGGGCACAACAAAAACAATGTTTCCATAATACTGTCAGCAAATGTGACCTACTTGAGAAAAGAACCCACACCAGGAGCAAGGGGCATTGGTGGGATAACCACATAGGGACGAGGGAACCCATGAGCCAGGTCCTCAATGAGGATACCACGTGACCACGTGAAGGTGATTAAGAATGAAGGTTTTTAAAAAGTTCTCCATAGGGCGGGTTTCTGTTGTTTGTTAGGAATATAAAATGCCTCTCTTTGCATAATCCAATCAGAATTGGTTCTGACAGGGAAATAAGGAACCATTTCGAACTCCCACTGGCTTTTTAAATTGTGCAAAATCTTGTGTACCCTGGCATCTGACAAAGGAATATAGAAAAACAAATCCTAAGGCCTGAAGAAGGTCCAAAAATAGAGGTAAGGAGCAATAAAAGAATGCACAGCATTTAAAAAAAAAAACCTCAAATCAATGGCTTTAATAGACATTTAAGGAAACGTGGACATATAGACTCTCCATAAATTAAAAGTTATTTACTACATTAGCAATTACATACATGTCAGCTCAGAACCCTCACAACATATGAATTGCTCCCAATTTTAAGATGAGGGAACAGCAAAACAAGGGAGACTTATTTGTGTAATGTCCCAGAACTGGTTTAGGTACCTGTGTCTCTCTGAGTGGGCTGTGAGTGAGGACCTTGGATTCTCCTAAGTCACTGAGCTAAAACAAGGGAATCGGTCACATAAAATGAACATAGAAAAACAAGTGAATTTAATTTTTTACTTCAAGTTACAAAAAGATTTTTAAAATGCACACCTATAACTATTTGGCCTAAAAGGTAATCCTGTTTACCCCTCAGAGCAGTGACAGCGAACTATTTAGAGCTTCCAGTGATGCAACCTGCTGCAGCATGCGTGCCATAGTTTCACCACCATGGCCTTATAGTCTCCATCGTCTTTCAACATTCGGTAATATGATCCTAAACCCAGTGATGAACATTCCCTTCCATTTCTTTTTTGTATTTTTGCCAACAAATATATTTGCATAGTCAAGTAATATATGACCGTTTTACAAATTTAAATAAGTTTAAAATTATAACATAAGGTATGTATTTCTCTCAAACACATTGTTTTGCTTAAGATTTTGTGAGGACACTTACGACTTACTGCTGAAATAAATTTACTTAACCCTTTTCTTGATTTACATCTTTGTCATTTTCTCAAAGGTCTTAACTCAATCCTTTACAAACTCTCAAAGGTGGTTCTTTCTTATTACACACAGAACACTTTACTAAATTATATATTTTTTATATTGGGAACCTTGAACTCTTCTAGTTCTTTATAAAATACATAATTATTATAAACTATGGCTTACTATATGCTATAGAACATTAAAACTTTTTTTTTTTTGGCACCAGGGTCTTGCTATGTAATTCAGGCTGCCCTTGAACTCATGGCAATCCTCCTGACTCAACTTCCTGAGTGCTGTGATTACAGGGATGTGCCATCATGCCAGGCTAGAATACTACAACTTACTTGTCCTGTTTGTATTTTCGTACTTGATACTCCCTCCCTCTGTCCCCTTCCCCTCTTCACATTAATAATTTTTTGGTGGTATGGGTATTGTGCAACAGTTTTATCTGATTCAAACTAAATAATGAGCAGTTTTACTATTGTTTGTTTCTTCTTTTTTTGGTACTGGGGATCAAACTCAGGATCTTGTGCTTGCAAAGCAGGCAGCAGCATGACTGAGCTAAATCCTTGGCCTGTTTGTTTCTTCTTAATGAAACAGTTTTGGGTTTTCCTGAAAGTCATCTAACTTGGTTTTAAATTGTTAACATAAAATTATCAGAGTTTTTTCCTATTACTTTTTAAAGTTCTACCGGTCCATGCTAACACCTACTTCACCATTCTTAATAATTTATACCTCTTTCTCTACTTCAATTACCTTTCCAGAAGTTTGCTTGTTTTATTAGTATTTTCAAAGCGCCAGATTTTATATTTATTAGTCCTCTCTAGTGAATGCTTATTTCTTCTTTCATCAATTTTTGCACTCTTATCTTAATTATCTTCTTTCTATTCCTTTTTGGGTTTGCTCTGTTCTTTTACTATAAATTGAAAATAAACTTCTAATTCAGTCTCTTGCTAGAAAAACTTAAGGCTATGATTTCCCTATATGCTCTGTCTGCTTCATTCCAGGAGAATCAAGAATGGACAGGAGTTCAGCACAATGTGTTACGTTGTAAAATATAGTACCGAATCTCATTTTCTAATGTTTTACTTTAGAAAAATGAACTGGATCTATATTTCACAATTTATACCCTAAGATTAAAATGTAAAATATGAAACCATAAATGTTCTAAAAGAAAACAGAAGAGTTCCTTTGCAAGTCACAGTGGAAAAGTCCTTTATAATCTGAAATTAGAAACCTTTAAAACAATTGAGGCATGGAGGATATAGCTCAGTGTAGAGGGCTTGCCTAGCATGTGTGAGGCCCTGGGTTCAAACCCCACACTGCAAATAAACAATAACAATAAATCATGATAAATTTGACTACTTATTTCTTTAAAACTAAATCACAACAAAAGAAAACTATGAGCAAATTCAAGAAAAACACAAATTAAAAAGAATTATTTGTAATTTATATCACAAACGCCCAATTTCCTTAATATATAAAAGGTTCCATAGGAAGTCCAGTGGTATGCTAGTATGTGTTTTACAATAAATGGGGAAGAGTCTACTGACATGCAGTGTTTTCCAATTTCCATGGTGCAAATACTTCCCACCACTCCCCATTTCAGGTTACTGATACGATGTTAATCAGCTTAAAAATCTCCTGAAAATTTAACAATTGACTTTCTTGACAAGCGCCACCATACCACTGCCAGAGAAGAACAAAAAAAAAGACAAACAAGAATAGACATTTAAAAAGAAAACAAATGGCTCTAAATGTATGAAAGTATTCAGACTCATAACAAAAATTTAAATGACAGTAAGAATACCATTTATCACCTATCAGATTTGCAAAAATAGAAGAATTTGGTAATGTTCTGGTATGCAGGGAATCAGATACTCTTATTCACTGCTGGTGACAGTAAAAATTAGAACAGCTACTGCAAGAGGCTATAGGGAGCTGTTTGTCAACATCACAGATGCATGCACACACTCAACAATTCCTCTTTGGGTAATTACTCACATGTACATGGTATACATAAAAGGTTAATCAAGGTAGCAGTGTTTGTGATAGAAAACAATGGGAAACAGCCAAATGGTTATCAGGTGGGGACTGGTTAAACAAGGTTTATCTGTACAGGGAGATGCAGTACAACATTAATAAAGAATGAGGAAATTCTTTCCAATCCACTATGAAAAGATCTTAAGATCTAATAAGCGAAAATAAGCAAGTTGCAGAATAGTGAATATGTTACCTTCTATGTTTTGAAAAGAGTGTGTAAGATTTTGTATTTGCTTCTGTAGGCACAGAAATTCTGGATAACAATTAAACCATAATGGGCTGGTGGAAAGTAGGCAAATCAAAGGCAAAGGCTGGAGGGAAACCTTCAGCCTTTTTATATCTTCTGAGTTTTGAACTGGAAATATATTACCTATTCAAAATTTTGCAGCTTTATAAATCTCCCACTAAGTGAATGAATTTGGAAATATTTATTAATAGGTTTTGAACTCTATTCATCAAGGGCTGATTTTTAAGAGGTTCATATCAATTTAGAACTATTTATGTTCATAATTTATTAAACTTTTTATTACATAGCATATATACCCTTTTCATGTATATTTTTGCCATTGGGGATTTTTGTGTTTTATCTGTTAATAAGTTTTTGTTTGTTTTTTGAGATAGAGTCTTGCTATGTATTCCAGGGTGGCCTTGAACTATGTTGTCCATTGTCCAGACCAGCCTTGACCTCATGGCGATCCTCTTGCCTCAGCCTCCTGAGTGCTGGGATTACAAGTGTGTTCCACCACATCCAGCTGTTGTTGATAAACCTTCAAAAAGCTTTCTTCTACTTTGTATTTCTCAACTTCTCTACAGGCTTGTAAGCTAGATTTGTGCCTTTAAGTATCACAAAGCTAGATCTTAAAATCACGCCTGATAGTCTTGTTCAAATGAGAAGTCTGTCTCTCTTGAGCTTATTTTAAACAATTTTAGTACAAATTTGCAGTACATGACTACATTCACAGTGGGGAGTTCGTACATGTACATAACACATCTCAATTTTTTTCTCCTTCCCCTCCACTCTTTTTTTCCCAGCATCAGATTTTTAAAAAGTCTTTATCCATTATCATAAACAATGATTAACAAATAGCTAGACTAACAGGCCAAAAAACATATAAAACAATTACATATACTAAATCACCGGCCATACTGGATTATAATAACTTTTCTTTTTTTCCTATTGTCTTTCATTTAGTACTTTATTTATATGGCATATTCAGGATTTCTCGTATAAGAGAAACATGCAACATTTATATTTGTATGCCTTTATTTCACTTAACATGGTATTAAAGTGCCTCTTTTTTGCTACAAATGACTCAAGTTTATCTTTCTCTATGGCAGAGTAGTACTCCAGTGTGTATAAATACACTTACTTTATCTGTTCATCTGTTGATAGAGAGACATATAAGGCCACTTCTAAGATTTAGCCATTATGCATTGTTTAAGTTCATTTTTTATAATTCTATATGTATGCTTTCTATTTGTCTTGATTTTTCATGTTCTTTTTTTGGCTTAAATCTTTAAAGATAAACTTTTATCTCATTAATCTTATAGATGAAAAAAAGTAGTAAAAACACAGCTTCTATACTTTTGAGGGGATGGAGGAATTTTAAGGGCTCCTTCCTTTTTAAAAAATAGATCCACATATAAAGACACCATCTGTGTTCTTTCTCACAATGGTAATACTTCATAAAACCATAAGACAAAATAAAAAACAGGATATACATACTGATGATCCATCAATCTGATTCCAATTCACTGATTTTTATGTTTTTCACCCCCTTGCTTTCCTTCATGAGTAGTCTCCTTCTCCTTCTAACTGCTTAAAAAGTTATATACATATATATAATTATATCTATATTATTCTTCAATTTCACAATCATATGTTCAACTGTGCATCTGTCCTGCGTGGAATTTACTAGCTTTTTTAGAATCTGTTTTATTGTCTGTCATCAATTCTGAAAAATCCCCAACCATTTTCTCTTCAAATACTATCTCTGCCTCATTCTCCTTCTTTAACTCTAATCAGACATGCTTAACTTCCTTATCTTTCACATAACCTAACCTCTCTTTCACATTGTGTAGGAAGGACAATTTCTTCCTATCTAATTCATCAATTCTATCTTCAGATACACTGATTTTGCAGCTCAATTACCTACTCAGTTTTTTATTTCAATAATCTGTTATATTTTCACTTCTAGAAGTTCAGTTTGTGTTTTTCAAAATCTGCTTGGTCATTCTAAATATTATACATATATATATATATATATATATATATATATATATATGGGGGGGGGAGTACCAGAGATCGAACTCAGGACCTTGGGCTTGTGAGGCAGTTGGTAGCATTCTGAGATAAATCCCTGGCCCCAGATAGTATACTAACCCCTTTCTAAAATTTATTTTTATTTCTTTAAATGTTAAAACAATGAAATAACTTTTCTTGGAAATTTATAAAACTTCTTTAAGCTCTAGATTGGAATTGAATTCCTCCAAAGAGAACCTATGTTTGCTTCTGCTAGTGGCCTGTGGACAGTCAGTTTAAAATGATTCCTCTATTTGGGCTTTGCAGACCATGAGGGCAACATAAATTAACAGCACCTTGAGTGATGGCCCATGTTACAGCTGCAAAGTAAATGGAGGCCCAGATGACTTTCTGCTCCAACCAGTACCAAAGCTAAGATGGAAAAACTGTCCTACTTACCTCTTCAAGTTGGTAAAGTTAACTTCCTATTCACCAGTCTGGGATGGCTTGGGCTCACCCTGTCTCTGTACTGTGTGGTCATCACAGGATGCCCAAGGGCCCAGGGTTCTGCCAATAACTCAGGGTGAAAGCCAGCCTCAGCTGTCACCTTCTAGGGCTCTGGTTTCTGCTTGGGTTTGGAGTTGGGTGGCAACCTTCAGGATCATTCTGGTCACCAAATTCTATATATCAAACTTTCTAGAAAATGTAACTTCCTTATTTCTTTTAAAAACTTTTAACATGGTTATTTTATATTCTGTAAGAGATTCTTAAGAGTCTATTTTCACTTTTTTTCATTGCCCTATCTCACATATGATGAATATAATTTTAGATATAAGCTCATATTTGGTAAGATCATGATATACCATGTATTAACTATTGTTATTCTCAAATTATTCTGTTATAAAATTGTATTCTTTCATAGGAAAAGAAAGCTCATATTTGGCTGATTTTAATCTGTGGACACCCTGAGGAATCAGATTTTCAAATGGCTTCTTCTGTGAAAGTTCAATGCTTGTTCCTTTTGGGCATCCTTGGAGGCTACACACATAGACCAGTTTAATTTCTCATCAGCTTGGAGGTTCGCAGACACCACAGGTAATGTAAATTGCAACCACAATTAGTGTGAGAACAGAGATTTGTTATAAATTATTGAGGAAGTCTGGTATTTCCTTTTTTCAGGACAAAGTCAAACAGATACGATGTCTATTTGAAGACAACATTTTTTTTCTCCACTAGTCCACATATTCTCATTGGTGTATGGTCCCTTGACAATGCTGGTTTAATGCCAGCTTCTAACTTTTCCCCTTGGGTGAATTTAAAGTTAAGGTCTTGTTTTTGGTCCACTCTAGTGACTCATTAATAACTCTGGCCTCAGATGCAGAAAAGGCATTCCACAAAATCCAACACCCATTCATGATAAAAACCCTACAGAAAATTGGAATAGAAGCTCTTTATCTCAACCTGATTAAGGCTATCTATGAAACACCAACAGCCAACATCATACTAAATGGTCAAAAACTGAAAACTTTCATGCTAAAATCAGGAACAAGACAAGGATGCCCACTATCACCACTCCTGTACAATATTGTTCTGGAAACATTAGCCACAACAATTAGAAAAGAGAAAGAAATAAAAGGAATAAAGATAGGAAAGGAAGAAATTAAACTGTCATTATTTGCTGATATGATACTTTACATAGAAGACCCAAAAAACTCTGCCAAAAGACTTCTAGACTTAATTGACAGATTCAGTAGAGTAGCTGGATATAAAGTCAACACTCAAAAAACAATAGCCTTCTTATACACAAATAACAGACTCACTGAGAGAGAAATTAGGGAAACAATTCCTTTTACAATAGCATTTTTACAAAAAAATGAAATATCTAGGAATCAATCTAACAAAAGGAAGCAAAAGACCTCTACACCGAAAACTACAGCACCCTGAAAAAGGAGATCGAGGCAGATATAAGAAAATGGAAAGACATCCCTTGTTCCTGGGTAGGAAGAATCCACATAATGAAAATGGCCACACTTCCAAAACTGCTATATAGATTTAATGCAATGCTGATTGAAATTCCAACAATATATGTCACAGAGCTAGAGAAAACAATCCAAAAATTCATTTGGAACCAGAAGAGACCTAGAATAGCAAAAGCAATTCTGGGCAACACAGACATGCCTGGGGGTATCACAATAACCAACTTGAAGCTATGCTACAAAGCTACTGTGATAAAAACAGCATGCTACTGGCAAAGAAACAGACCTGAGGATCAGTGGAATAGATTAGAAGATGCAGAAATAACTTCAGACATACTCAGCCACCTCATCTTTGACAAAGGAGCCAACCACCC
>NW_004624732.1:23649992-23732116 GCF_000247695.1 Heterocephalus glaber | reverse complement strand
TATTGCGGCACAGTTTGTAATAGCTAAAGCTTGGAAACAGCCCAAGTGCCCATCAACTGGAAACTGGATAAAGAAGATGTGGTTTTTTTATAAAATGGAGTACTACTCAGCCATAAAGAATGAGAAACTAGAGTCATTTATAGTTAAATGAATGCATATTGAGGCCATACTCTTAAGTGAAATAAATAAGAGACACATGCGTAAATACCGAATAGTTTCTCTAGTGTGAGAAACTAAGAGTGTAAATAAGGATTAAAAGGATTAATAACTAATAATTGATACTTTGAAATAGGAAAAGGTCCAAAGGGGTAGGGGTGGTGGGAGGAGAAGGGGAAAGGAAAGAATGGAAAGGAAAAATTATGAGAAAAGAAAAAAAAAGGAAACGAATTATGTAAATAGGGAAGGGTGGAGGGGTGAAGGGCGCACAGGTAACAGGGAAAAAATAAGAACCAAGATACATCATGTACAGGTACAAGCAATGTAAACGTATTGTATACCTAAAATGTACCAATAAAAGAATTTAAGCAATTAAAAAAAAAAAACAACTCTGGCCTCAGAGCACCTTAAAAATCCACGTTTGTCCTTGCAGTTTTTGATCCTCTTGTTGGTTTAGAACTTTTCTCATTTTGGGGGGAATGCTGCTGTGTAGTTTATATAGCCTTTGTTGTACCGTACTCAAATTTCTTTTACAGAAAGAGATGTCTTGTTTTTACTCTGTTAAGTTGGCAATATTACTAGAAGTCCCTGAATATGACTTTTAAAAATGATATAAAATGCTCTGTGCTCTTTAGGAAAAAAGAGTCTACTCAGTAACTGCAAGAAACAGTTAAAATATATTCCAGTTCTACACTATTACCTGAGAGAGAGGGAGAGAGAAAATAGATGTGAAAGAAAAAAGTCAGAGTATAATTCAGATAAATTTTTTAAAAGATAGTAACTGTACAACAACAAAAGAAAATGTATAGAAGGAGGGACAGGAGATGTATCAACAAACCAACCTAATCACCGAAATGCAGACCTAGAAGGAAACAAATTGTAAGAGGAATGCAAAGCCTTCAACTTTCATGGAAGGCAAAAAAAGAACATTTTTATTTCAGGGCTTTTAATACTACAAGATTCTTTTTCAATCACATTTCCATTTTTCTGGAAAAGATCTGAAGAGGGGAAATTAAACATGGGCACCAGGTTTAACTTGCAGGTATGGTTTCCCTACCTTGAGGTTAGCCTAAGACAAAAAAACCCCAGATAGTTTCAAGTCATTAAGGTGTTTTTGTCCTCTACATTTAAAAAATTTCAGCAAATTTTCAATTAACAGATTATAAAGATTAAAAGGACTACAATCTCAATTCTCATTATAATAGGAAGGTTATTTTGTCATACACATCTGTTGTACATCTCACTGCTTGGAGGTACAATTAAACCAACTTCTACTCAAAAATGACAGTTTGATAGAACCACAATTTAAGAACTTAATCTCTTATAAATTTTGTTACTTTCATCTACACCCCTGAAAAGAGTAATTTCCTTCATATTTTAAAAAAAATATACGTAAAGCAAGCTTAACATTCTTTTACTTCTATATACTGACATAGTTTCTTTTCCATTGTGTAAAAAAAGCATAGAATTCAGAGTTTATGGATAAATACACAGTTCTTGGGAAATATCAAATGTTTTGTTTCCCAGTAAAAGTGAACTACAATATAACCCCCTACCCTAAGCAGATGAGGCTATGTAATATTTATTGAATAATTTTAATTAAACTCAACAACAGTTAAACTGACATGGGCTTTGACCATAATGTAATGAGTATTTTTTGAACCTATCAATGAGTTGTCAATACCCACAGGTCATTAGAGCACTATAACTTTTCGTTTTAAACTATCTTGAAAAATTTGGGAGCAATGCTTTCCCTAAGCATATGAGCTTTTAAAGACTACATCCATTTACCATGGCATCTAATCATAAATTCTCGTGAGCAACATAATCTTCCTTTATCTAAAGCCCTACTGCGCAAGTGCAAGGACTCGAGTTCGATCCCTGATATCAAAAAAAAAAGCCCCAAAATTACTAAATATAACACACTGAAAAGTAACCTAGAAATACATTCTTTTTCAAATGTTGGGTTTTTAGTTCTTTGCCGAGAGTATCCTTCTAATCATAGTTGTTAGAAGGGTTCTTTGATGTTTGTAATAAATGACTCTTGTCTTTTTTCTCAATCACAATAATACAGTCGCTAGAATACAAATATATTGCTTGAATTTGAATATAGAGCCTCTACTACAGATTCAAAGTCATCCCTTTGCTTCAAAATGATGAAAGTCTATTTCTTCTTGTCTCAGGGGCTCTGAGGTAAGATATTTAATAGACTTACAGGCCAAGTTTAAAAAGGCCTAGAGCTAGAGGTTTAACTTGGTGGGAGAGCACTTGCCTAACATGTGTAAGCAAGGCCCTGGGTTCATTCCCCAGCACTGCAAAAAAACCAAAGCAAACCAACCAACCAACCAACCAACCAAACAAACAAACAAAACAAAAAAATGTTCTCAAAAATGCAGGTGGGAAACTCAGACTGCTAAGTCACCAAGTGGTATTTTGACAGCCTTTTCCTAGTTAACCAG
Source organism: Heterocephalus glaber (assembly GCF_000247695.1). The sequence continues at coordinate 23,729,501 of NW_004624732.1, read as the reverse complement.
TGGTGCCTTTTCTAAACATTGCCAGCTCTGAGCTGCACTGCTAAAATAAAAGGGACAGCCTGCATGTGCTGAACTGAGAGGTCTCCCAAGGAGGTCGTTCCTCTCCTGTTCATTGTCACACAGGATGCAGGGAGGCCAGTGGTGCCATCCCCCACAGAGCCCTGTCACACAGGCAGAACACTCACCCTGCTCCCTCAGTGGGCTTTTCTACAGTCTGATTCTGTGCTCTCTATGGTTAAGGGCCCATGGATCACATCACCATTTCTCCTACCAGAAGGAGAACAAGAGATTTAGTCCCTTGCAATAACTGCTTAAGACTGTGGGTCTGATCAAAAGAAAAAAAGTTAAAAATCCATAGGGCTAGGATAGACAAGCATCCCAGTAATTCCTACGATGAGATAAGTTTTAGAAACACAGATCTTCAGATTATGTTCATCCTAAGAAAAAAAAACCCTATTCCTCTTTTTATCCTGAGTCCTACAAGAACTAAAATATGGAGTAAAAGAATTAAACTACACCCATTAAGTTAAAACTCAGTTCACTTTGCATGCTAACCCATTAGGGCAGCTAAATAACATATGAAAATGAACTCTCTGGTGCCAATTGTTAAGTTGTTATCCTGAGGGTTGGTGGGTTGAAGGCACTACCTTAAGCAATTTTTTTTTTTGAAAGCATAACAGTTCTTTCTATCTAGAAATTTTGCAAAGGGATCTCGTCTGACATGTGGTAATCAAAGATTTGTACAGACTGAAATGGCTACATCTAAAATTCGAAAGGCAACGCAAAAACCACAAAGAGCTTCTTCACAATGGCATAAACAGAAAATCAAATGGATCTGGATCTGCCTACTTCCTTCACCATGCTATATGCTCAGAGTGTACTGTGGAACAGAGAGCATTTAATACATGGCTGACAAGTGAATGAATGCAGCATGTGCCAGTGGTATAAATAAAAGCAGCATCATATAACTTAACAGTACCTTCACAAGAGAGAAAAGTATTCTTAAAAATTTTTATATATTACCTGGTAAACTTTTACTCGCCTTTAACCTGAATAATTGACATTGAAATTTATGTTCAAAACAGGAAAGGCAAATCGTGAGAGGCCCACAAAAGCACAAAGGGAAAGAAAAGAAAACAAAAGCTAAGGTGGTACACCTGGAGTAATAAAACCCAAGACAGGCAGCCCACGAGGACAGGAGCACACAATGTGGTGGCAATGCTTCTCCCCGGAGTGTGGACTTGGCGTTGGATACCACAAATAGCATACTTCAGTGCCAGAATTCACAAGAACAAAGACTGAACAAGAAGGGAGGTGGAGAACTCAGGTATCGGGAGGGCAGAACCCCAGAGGAGACAGAATGAAGAGAAAGGGAGAGCATGCAACATCTCATGCAGGGACCTCGGTGAGGGCAAGTGGGCACCAGGCAACACTTGGTGAGAACAGAGGACCAGAGAAGTGAGACACACCTCAATCACAGAAACAAACCGCTTACCCTCCGCTTTAGTGGTAGTACCATCTTTAAGCAAATTAAAAAACAAGGGAAGGGATAACAGGGAACAGTTAGTAACATTCAAAAAATTAAAAAAGCAGAATGTTATTAGCTACTAAAAAACCAAAAGTACAATTTAAAACAAAATCAAACGGGGAAACAAGTTCAACAGCAAAGCAGAATCTGAAGCAAGTAAGTGCACTTTAAGACTGAAATTAGCTTAGCACAGTGTAATGTGTTTTTTGCTTTTGGAGAACAAAACACAAAAAGGCAGCCCAGGGTTGTGCCACAGTTCAAAGAATGACTGTCGCTTTTTGTTTTTGCCAACCCTTATTGTTTAAGAGTTCCTTCTCCCCAGAAGAAAGTGCTAGAAGAATGCAGGGAGCAGCAGAAAAGGACTCAGAGTGAAGTCCTGAGAGTCACCCACAGGGCAAAGGCAAGTGAGAAGCTCAGAGAGGCTGGCTCTAGCAAGGCCTACCCAACAACACGCCCAGCACAGCAGCTGGCGAGTTAGTACCTGAGTCCAGGCCTATGTATTCCATGTCTTCCCTCATGTGTCTGGATTCTAGAAGTTTGGAAAAGGATTGTCAGCTTTAATGGCATACTTGTGCACAAGTTTCATGTGTCAACCTAAGCAGTAACTAACAATTTTCAGCAGGATTATGTTCCATTTCAAGTTTTCAGTTCTGTTATGGGACATAACAAAGTGAGTACAGGGAGAATTCCCAGGAAATGGGGGAGAAAATCTGGGTGCCACATTTTGCTATTTGAAGAGGCAGCACTGAACTGAGAACCTGTCCTCAGTACTTGTGAAAGGCAGTCCTCTCTCATCAGACTGGAGACCTGGGGCTTTCAGTAGCATTGGGGGAACTCTGCTCAGTCACATTCAAAAACCCCAAATATGCACAGAAAAATACACTCTGGCCATGTGTAGAGGCACATGTCTGTAATCCTGGCACTTAAGAGGAGGCTGAGGCAGGAGGGTCACTGTGAGTTTGAGGTCAGGCTGGGCTACATAATGAGTTCAAGGCCAGCCTGAACTACATAGTGAGACCCTGTCTGAAAAAAGAAAGAGAGTATGGAGTTGTCTAAAGGCTGATTTAACTCGTATTTTCCATACGTGAAACAAATGCTAATTATAAATACTAAAGGTGGGTCAAATAACTAACAAATCACGAGAGCATTATAACATCCTACACAATGGTGCAATAGTTAAGCAGGTAAAAACAAGAGCTCTGACTGGGCTTCTTCCTATGGGACTGTCTGCGCGCATGAAGTGCTCCCACAGAGAACACCTCACTGATGGATCACTTGTTCCAGGCCACACCTTTATCAATGTTCCTATCGTAACCTTGCTTTCTTCCATGTGGTAGGGCGATGGCTTATACAGCCATCATATAATCTCACTGATCCTCGTGTATCTGAACCAGGTGGTCATTATTATAAGCGATTTATGGGCAGGGAAGCACACTCAGATTTTATGGCCTGCTTGAGGTTACAGGGCTAGGAAACAGCAGACCCCAGGGCCTTCTCCATACGCTTGCTGTTCACTGTGCTTCCCATTTCCAGTTTTAGTTTTAGAGCTGACTTTGGAATTCTAGCAGTCCACTGGTAACTCCATTTCAGCATTTCATGTTTAAAATTTATTGATTTTTCTTAAAACTCAAAAAAGTAGAACCAATTCAGCCATGTCCTTTATGAGGGGTCTGAATGACTTGGCTTTTACAAAAGTACGATAAAATACAGCGTCAGCCTCACACACAATGAGTGTTAAGTGTCTGCTGAAAAAATGAGTCACTGACCTACCATTATGTCAGATACTAAAATTTTGGAAAAAACTGCTTAAAACCTTTTTGGGGCAATCATTCCAGTGGGGGTGTGTTTCTCTCAGGTGACCATGGAAGGACAGCACTTGGAGGTACAGGTGTATTTTGCTGGTTACAGGGATCACCACTTCCCTTTAGAGCCCTCCTGTCACTTCCTCACTCTAACTGAGAAACACTAGATACAGTGCCTATCTGGTAAGTACCCCACTGAGACCCCTGGTCCTGCTCCCACCAGTGCTGGGGGGTAGTAAGGGGGGGTGCCGGTGTGAGTACTGGCTGGGCTTGCCATAGAGGACATGAGCTAGGGAGGACATGCTCAGGGCCACTGAGCCTGTGAGCACACATGTTCTCACTCATCAACAAAGAGGATGAAGCTCCAGGGAAAAGTAATACTCAGCAAAAGGTGGCTGGGAGCTGGCACTGAGCGCACAAGGTTATTTATAAATAAGTGTTAGCCCTGTAACAGTGAGACTCCCCTCAATTATGGTGTTCTATAACCTGCTCAGAGGTCAGGCTCATCTTGGACAGCAGATGGGGCTGGAGAGGGAGGAGTGTTTCTGGTTACCTAAAGATGCGTACGACCCTGGAGGGAGAGCTGCTGCAGAGCTGAAGGGCATGGTGCCTGAAGTTGAGGAGACTTTGGATTTGGCACTGGCTGCTGCGTTCACATCAATATCGCTTCTTGATCGCTGGAGGGACCCAGTTGTTGATACAGATTTGGTGCTAACTGTAGAAGCTTTGAAGGCAAAGGAAGAAACATTAGTGAGGACTACACAGAATTTTAAACACATGTTGTTAAAACCTGAAGATTTGCTTTTCTTGAAAACAAACACAAGTTGTACCAAGGGCTGGAGTCCACAGGACTGACCAGCAGTTTCTCCTGCCCTGAAGATGAAGTTTAGGCAATGCTGAAGGCAACCAGGTGTCCAGACTGCAATGTTAACCTATTATTCTTGTTTTCTCGTAATCGACTATAGCGTCCCCCAATTCCCCTTAATTTTGGCTACTTGAGAAGAAATGAAATAAGAAACACTATGAACTATCTGCCAGCCTTCTCATGATGTGGCACGAATGGGCAGGGCAGCCAGAAACCCTCCTCTTCCAGGAAACAGGCCCTTCTCCATCCTCTAATGGCCACCAGGCTGCTGCCGGGCAGAACAGCTCAAGGAGCCTGCAGAACATCACTCTCCTATGATGTGAACTGAGACAGAAGCAGCACTGTTTGGGGCAGCAGCACCATGCCAGAAGGAGAAGGGAAGAAAAGGTCACAGAGCTGAATCTCCACAGCCTCAGTCATCCTGACAATGGCAGCAAAGCTCTGCTGAGTCAGAACAGACGGCAGAGCCTAGAGAGGCAGGGACTTCCTGTGCTAAGCATGGTCTGCAGGGCTGAGCCACACCCTGAGTGGGGACAGATGTTCACAGGCTTTCCCTGCACTGTTCCTCTTACCTCGAGATGTGGTACTGCCAGTAGGACTTCTTTTGGCAGACAGTGGCCGACTAAAAAGTAAGGTATATACACGTTTATTATCAAAAGTTCACTCTACTGACAGCAATATAAATACAAACTACAACACGAAATTATGACAATAAAGAGTTATTTCAGAGTTTTCAGAATTTTTCAGACAGAATTTTTTGGGCCAGGATCTTACAAACCCTATTTCTGATCAAGCTTTAGGATTACATCTGGGACTACCTTTCAAACATAAAATGAAATAACCACTAGAGACAGAAAAGAAAAGTGCAGTGTGAAAATGGTAAAACATTAAGTCCCAGGTTTCAAATGCCCTCCCTTTCTCAACTCACCTCTGGGTTAACAATGACGTCCTCTCAGAAGACTCACCCCGCCCTGTAATTTCTTTTTTCCTTTCTAAAATATTTTATTTAGTACATGTTTACAGTACATAAAAATTATATTCATTGCGGGGAGTTGGTACATGTACATCACACAATTGTTTTTGTAATTTACTATGTTAGTCTAAAACTGGCTTCCAGGCTGCCATATGAATTTAAGAAATCTACTTAAGGAAGATACCAAGGCTGCCTCTTACCCTTCTCCACAGCACCTTACCAGAATCAGGACCCACTTGAAGATGGGGAATTTTAATAGGCACACTCATGCAGAGACACAGCTGGAATTCACGCTTCCATGCAGCAAACATTTAAATACACACTGCCACACTGTGATGACCAAAGCCAAGCTCCTTACTTGAGACTTTCTTGGGAGCTGGAAGATGAGCGGTCAGACTGCGGCAGAGACACGATGCTGTCTGAGTTCTTCAAGTGGGACTGCAGGGCTCTCTGGTATGAGGACTCCAGGGTGTGGTACAAGTGCTCTGCCTCTCTGCTGAAGTGACTGTGGAAGCCCCAGTAACATCTAGGGAAAGACAAGCTCTTAGTGTAGGCCTAACATGCCACATTTTTGAGGGCCAGAGTCTGCATCCTAGTGCAGCAGCAGGGTATGAGGGGGAAGGGATGAACAAAGGAGGCCTCACAGCATACTGGCCTTTTCACACTGGACAAGTCACTTAACTTCCCTGAACCTCAGTCTCATTTACAGAATGGGAAATCGACAGCCTAACTTGCAAGACTGGGGGCCTGAGGGAAGGGAGAGCTGAAGTAAATAGAACTGCATTTAGAACACAAGATGGAATCATTGATGGTAGCTTTTATAAACGCAATTTGACATTCCTTGATCTGAGTATTTAAAATTGCCATAAGTAGCATTATAACAGAAAAATGGAAAAATGCTGAGCTACCTGAAATCTATATTACATTCAAACTAGAAAAAGCTTGGGGTAGGAGAATACAAAGATTAAAAACAGCAGATAATTGGGGCCAGGGATTTAGCTCAGTGGTTCCACAGCCTGCCTTGCAAATGCCAAGGACCCGAGTTTGATCCCCGGTACCAAAAAAAACCCCCCAAAACAAACAAGAAAACCCAGCAGATAATTAACAAAGCCATTTACTGAGGTTTTTAGCAACTACTAATTATGTCACTTGTCTTGGTAGGAACTCTCCAAGATGAGATTGGGGTAAATACTGTAGAGTTATAATAAGCCCAGAAATAAGGGAAACCTAATTTAACTGTGAGGGCAGTCAAAAAGTAGTATTGGATCAGGACGTATGAATGGAGCTAAATAAAACTCTAATATTTCAGGTAAGTAAGACAAGATTTTAACCTGTGTCAATTAGAAGAGTTGGTCAGTTAAGAAAGTGTGGAAAAAAAGACCACAAATACAAAACTGGCAGGAATTATCTACACACTGCCTAAGAGAGTAAGTCTTTTTTTCTCTTTTTGCACTGCTGGAGATGGGCCTCACATATGCTAGGTAAGTACTCTACTGAGCTATACTCAAGCCCCAAGAGAGTAAGTTTTAATATCAAGCTTCTGGTGTTTATAATCACATGTCAAAATTACTCCCAAGGAGGTGGGGGTCCCAGGCAATAGCCACATCACTGGAGCATGCTCAATCCTGATGACAAACGCACCTCCTCTGTGAGAGCAAAACAGCACATATCACTGAGATAATTCTGAACATGAGCTAATCCAAATCCAATTCCCCTTACTATGATTCACACTTACTTGCACAGACATGACCACAGGGAGGGAATCCCCTGCGGCCAAGATTTTTCATGGTAAATCAACACAGTACTCAACCAAACATCACCCAACCAACCCTCTAAAGGACAAAAAACAAACAAACAAAATAAAACTAGAGGTTGCGCAAGCGCAAGGACCCGAATTCGATCCCCAGTACCAAAAAAATAAAATTAAATTAAAAAATAAAATAAAAATAAAACTAGAGGAATATTCTGAAATGGCCACTGGGGTCATATTTAAAAGACTAATGAAAAATGTTCAAGTAAATTTATGGGTTTTTAATCCATACAAAGCACATGGAACATAACAGTAGATAATTTAAACAAGGCGGTATAAAATAAAAACTTACTTTCTGGCTTCTATCCTTGCTTCAGAATCAGCATCATGTATTCCCTTCTTTATTGTTTCTGCTAATACTGATATATGTCTAGAGATTTAGAAAAGAAAGCAATGATAGTTATAAACATAAGGTTGTCTGTAGATGCAAACAGGCTTGTGAATCGACTTCAGAACAGTCATGTGGGATGTGGAGCCTTCACTGCAAGGCCAGTCCACCGCCCTGCAGTTGCAAGGGTGAGAATGCTCCTCAGGGCCAAACTTCCTATCCTGGCCCAGTACCTCTTTCCAAGCCTCACCCCAACCCCACCTAGGCAAACAGATGACCCTATTCTCTTCTGTGAGTTTTTAAATCACAGGTGACTTTTTGTGAGCCTGTACTTATTTGGCTCAATCTTTTATGAACCCAAACAACAAAATCCTGTCTTTCTATGGTCAGTTAATTTCTATAGAAATTATAATGAGATGATAATAATCTTAACAATAAAGAGGTTGTCTGCGTATTTCCACAATGAAACAATATTTTTTTCCAGTTCTATTACCATTTAATATGATTAGTTTTTGTTTCTGTTTTTAAGGGACAAGGTCTCACTATGCTGTTCAGGCTGGCCTTGAACTCAAAATCCTCCTGCATCAGCCTCCCAAGTAGCTGGGGCCATAGACATGTGCCACTGTATTTGGCTTAACATACATAATCTTTAATAATCACTTAACCATTTCATTATACATATTTCCTTTAGGTGTATTTTACCCTGAGAAGAAATTAGTGACATCCCTACAAAGTAACAGAATTTGAAGATAAACAACATGACTGGAATGAACAGTTTAATACGTTCACAAAACAAACACTAGTGAGCAACTTGACCAGCCCTTCAAAGTCCTTGCCTCAGTCCTTTGACAAATACTCAGGAGTCACCTGTTAACATACAGGCACTGGGTGGGGAGGTGAACAAACACATGAAGTCACATCTGAGGCCCTTGGAGTTTTCTGTTCTGGTCATCTGCCACACATTAAATCTCTCATTTTACTTCCCACCTGTAAGTTCCAAAGCCATCAACCAATAAAGAGGATGTAATGTTCAAGAGATTATGGGACAATAAAGTACTGGAAAAGGTATATGACTTTCTTCTAGATTCAAAGTTTTTCCAGATGAAGTTTTACCTCTAGCAGGCTTGGCTTTGTGTCATCTCTGATTGCTGCTGCTGTGTTATGGAATTTCTAATACTTAAAACTCCATTATTCATCACCTATTTACTATCCTGCAAAGCTCTTCACAAAGTATATAATACACTAGGAAAAAGAAAATGCGGCAGGCTATTATCTATTGTCTCCAAATTTAACTCAGCATGACAGGCACCTAAAATTGACAGTAAGTAAAAATGTCAAAGGAATCTCAAAATTAAGATATGCTTCTTGAAAAATTCTGCCACACACACTATCCTACTTTTTAATTATTATGAATGGAAGTCACCATACACCAGCCTGAGTAAGGAGAATTGCTGATACATACAAAGGGAGAAAAAAAGGATTACTCCAATTGAGTGAAGTTCCTTTAAGCATGGAAGAGTTACAGCCTGCCTGCTGAGAGCAGCTTTAAACCTTTCCCTCTAGGATCTGACAGGCATGTTAAGCAGCAGGACTGGCATCAATAAAGAGCGCATCCTGGCTCTGCAGCTGTCAGGACACATTTGCCCAGCTTCCTGGCACACTAATATTTCAATCACTGACATTCACTAAAAAGTCCTGCAATTGTTATGTGGGTCACATCAGTAGCAACAGCCATGGCCAAGCAAACAAATCGTTGGATGTTTTCATTTCTTATTCAAGATGGGTGGGCTACTCGCTAGGGGATTTGATCTCAAAACTCAATCCAGAGGAAGAAACAGCTTCAAATCAGACAGATATGCTCACCTTTCCAGTGAATGTGTCTGCCACTCTTGTAAAAGCAAATCTAAAAATTCAAAACAGCGCCTGGAAAGTGTTAAGAAATATACAACTTAGTAATACCTGTGTTAGTGAAAATAAAAAAGTTATTTTTTCTTCTTAAGTGATTCCATACTACTTCTTATAATGGTTTTCTTTAATTTTTTATTAGTAAAACAAAATGGAGCATAAAGAAGAATCAGAACTGACTGAAAGCCAAAGCAGATGAAAGTGGAAGGCACAGGTAGTGGCCAAGGGACAAAAGGTCAGGACATCTGAGTTGCACAGCAACATTACTAAAAGGGTCTATCATCATCACTTGTTTTTCTATTATGCTAATAATACATTAATACAGAGTGTGCACATGCAAAGAAGATTAACATATGTTACTGAATTGGGGAACTGCTCTTTCCATTAATTTTACAGAATCCTTACACACAAAAAAAGTAGAAAATACTTTGGAAAACCAAGTGTTCACCAAATATTCCTGCTAAGGTCCTAAGTAGTGCTTAAAATAAATTTTCCACAGCTACTCGGCTGCTCTCTATCCATAAATCCTTCCACATCCTTTTTGAAGCCTTTTCATTTCTGTGGTCTTTCTTGGTCTGATCTGCATCACAAAAAAATGATTCCAGCCTCATTTCCTTTGGGTTACATACCAGTTTGCATTCTACCCCTCAGTAATTTCCTTCTTCTGACTTCTTATCTTTGTGGGAGAAAAATTATAATAATCCTAAAACCCACTCCAGGAAACACAAATAGCTGGTATTCTTCCAATAATAAAATGAACTAGACTTTCTTTCCCATGATCCTCCCAATTCAGCTCATAATCCAGACAATTAATCAGTCCATTAGCCTTCAATCATCCCTAACCCTATGCCACGTGACAGATACAAGAATATCCAAGACATAAGTCTAGGAAACAAGAGTGACAAGCAGCAGTCCCCAAGCTCCAGGAGCACAGGGGCCCTAGTAGCACTCAGGAGAGCCATGCAGCCAGCCCTGGTCTGCAATGTAGTGTGAGAGCTGGTGAAGTAATGGTCCTCAAAGGAAAAGACACTGAACTACGCCCACATCCCTTCCTCACTGTCATTTTCCCATTCCTGACCCAACCCAGACCATGTTGATTCTATTTCCATCTCCTTGCCCAGGCCATTTCCTAGTCTGAATTTTTCTTGTCTCTTTTCTTCTATTCCTTCCTACTCATCTTTCAAAAAGGAGCTCAGTTTATAATTCACCTATGAAGCTTCTCAGAAATATACCATCTGCCTTTAAACACCAGCCTATGCAAGTTTGTAATCCACAATATATACACTATCACTCACTCTTACACCATTTGTCATTGTTTTTAATCGCAAACTCATAGAAGTCAAAATTCAGAAGCAGAGAGAACAGTGGTTACCAGGTGCTAGGGAACTGGGGAAATGGGGAGATGTTGATCAAATATAACGTAAATTTTCATTTAGGAAGAAAAAGCTTTAAGAGATCTATTGTACATCATGGTAACCTAACAATATATTGCATACTTGAAATTGCTGCACATAGTGTTTAAATGTTCTCACCATATAAACCAAGTATGTGGGTTAATACATATATTAAGTATTTGATTTAGTCCTTCCACAATGTATGAAACACATCACCTTGTACACCATAAATATATACAATTCATTCACGTCACTTAACAAAAGTAGATGAACACTGGCCTATGATGTGCTTAGAAGGGTCTCCTACCCAGAGATGATGGCAGGAAGAAGGTGACACCCCAGGAAAGGAAGCAAACAATAGGGAGCTAAGGTAAGCTAGCTCTAATTCTTAAGAGTGAAGGACTCTCACTGAGCTGGGATCTAGAAATAGAGCTGTGAGAATGAGGCCAAAAGGCTGCAGCTCAGGCTTGCCTTTAATTTACCCAACAAGCCTCCTGACAGGGTCCATTGATAGGCCTAGTGTTGGTTATGAATTCCCTAAAAATCTACACATAACTACATCTGGCTGGCAAGATGGTCCATAGATATTAACACTCGACTCAACAGCTAGAAGAATAAAGTCCTTACTCTTCAGATGTTGTCTAGGGCAGCACACCTGAATACATAAGACAAGTACTTGGGAACAAATATTTGCCTGTAGTATCTTCTGGGTATACCTCTCAAATCTACGCAGCAGAGCGAGTGTCTGGGATTGGCATAGGGATTCAGAATCCTAAAATCACTATCAGATGGTAGAAACAACACACATTTCCTCCTACCTATGTGCACATATAACTACAGTCACTGGTGTTTGTGGTATTTATTTTTTTGCATGCACATTTGCTCAGGAAGTGAAGCAAACCAATAACAAACAGAGGGAGTATCAGGAAAAAGTCTTCTGTTCTCCTTTTGTCACTACCCCCCAAATATCCATACCTACACATCCACACATCCACACACACACACACACCCACGCACTAGAGCTTATTCAACTTCTATTCCAAAAATATTTAGAATTTGAACTTTCAACTCAAAGCACTTATTGCAGAATCTTAACATAAAATATTTCAAATATGAAATTTTATCCATAGATTTAGTTTGTGTTGATTTCTAAGCAATTTAAAAAATAATCAGGAAGCACTTTAAAAATTTACCTTCTAACTGCGACAGACTTAGAGGTACAGTTGCTTGTTATGACAGGTATTAACCTAGGGATGTGTGTGTGCTGTGGAGAAGAACAAAACATAGGTGAACACTTGCAAATACAAAAACAGAACAAAACACAACTAAGAGAATTGCTTTCTTATGAACCAGGATTAGAATATCACTGAATTTCTCTGGAATGTCAAAGGTCACTACAGTATTTACGGGCAATGAAGAGATGACATGAAATATATAAATTAGTCCAAAATCAAAGGTGTCAAGTTGTCTGGGCAGGTTGAAAAGGAGTCATCACACCAAAGCCTCCTGACACTATTTCAGTGGAAATGTACAGCAACAACTCTGTGTTTAATATTTGAAGTAGGCTGTAAGCAAGAACAGGAAGAACTGAAAGTAGTACAAAGCAGCCCACAATAATAAAGAACATTCTGATTAGATTTTAGTCAGCATCATCAAGCCCCAACGGTTTAAGAGTTTTCTCTGGGGAAAATGGGAGGTGACATAGGACACTTTTTTTACCTTAAGTCTCGGCAAATAAGTGGTATTTACCGAAAATCTGTACACACATTACTTGGATAGTCAAATAAGTGCCTAGAACAGTGATGGTGAACCTATGCCACGTGTGGCACAGTGGACTGTGTGTATCACTGAAAGCTGTAAAAAGGTTCGCCATCACTGGCCTAGAAACTTAACTGAAGAGATGATTTTGTTTCTGTGCTTATGCATAATTAATTTTAAGTTTGGGGAAGTAGTAAAATTATAAGCATAATATATAACACAGAAAGACTGAAATTATGAGGTAGCATCAGGGAGATAAGAACAGAATAAGCCCAGAAGTAGGTGCAGCTGTTCAGATATTTAAAACCAAGGAGGGGTGCATCAACAGCCAGCACCTCAGTGACTGTATAGCACACATCCACAGTTCACACTGTAGATGGTGAAAACAATTATGTGGGAAGAAAAGTCAATATTGGAAGTAAAACATGATTGCTATGATAGATAATCACTCTAATGAGAAATGTCTCTACTATGTATCCCACTATCAATATTTATCAAGTGCTTATTTTACATATGGCTCTATAACATACTTACCCTAATGATTAACCTAATAGCTACAACACCTGAAGTGGCCATAATTTTGGCACTGTTTGGAATTAAATTAAAGATAGTTGGCATAATGGCTTCAGCTCCATGGTCAAACTTATTGCCCAGAACCGATGACAAATGCCTACAATAAGAAATGAATACAGGTTTGTAGCTGTATTTCCCATTAACAATGAAGTATATAAACTTCTTAACACTGAGAGCCCTCATTTAAAGTTATCAACAGATAAAAGACTAAAGTAGAATACTTTAAAAATTAATTTTAAAACATGAATGTAGGTAGCTTGGCAGATAGCCAGTAGCTCAAGAACTTTTTAATCATTTTCAACAAAGCCTTAAAATAGCAAACAAAACAACACCCAACCAAACAAATAAAAAAAAACCCCAAATCCTCTAAAATGATCATATACTAGTAATAAATATGAAAAACTTTTCAGGTGGGGTGGTACATGCCTATAATCCCAGCTGCTCAAGAGGCTGAGGCAAGAGGATCACAAGTTTGAGGTCAGCCTGGTCAATTTAGTGAGATCCTGTCTCAAACAAAGTAATAAAACGGGCTGGGGTTGTAGCTTAGAGGTAAATGGCTTGCACCAGGCCTGGGTTAATCCCTACTAACTTCTCTGCACCCTCCCCAAAAAAGAAAAAGAAACTTCCCTGTGTCCCTTTTCATTTTTAACATAAAATATTTCTTTAATATTTGCCCACCCCAAAAATTTTAAATAGCTGTACTGCTGCTGCTCCTTTGATATTAGCTAGGACAGCTAGGATTAAACATTACTGTAATACCCGGCTTTAGTGGTACTCTTCTAGAAACAAACACTCTGATAATCACATAGTGTCCTATCAGCAAAAATCAATGGAAAATTTGAGAAACAGAATTCTATAAAATATTATTATTTTGTATTTAACATTAATAACTGCTTAAAACAGAGGCTTCCGAGTGGTCTCTGAAGCTCTGTGCTGAGACTACTGCATGGTGAGAACGTGACATCCTGCAGTCCTTACCCCAACGTGATACACGTCTCCCTCACTACCTGAGACCGCAGATCCTTAGCTGAGAGTTTAAAGGCTCCATCCAAAAGACGCAAATGTTGAAAGAAGTTATCATACTCAGCTGCACCCGCCAAAAGTAAAGATCTAATCTTTTTTAGCTAATGGGATAAAGACAAGTTAAATAAAAAACAATTCTTAACAGACTATACAAAACAAAATATGAGATGAACATTACAGTTCAACTGATACAGAAATAGTTTTTTGTTTTTTGGGTTTTTCTGGCACCGGGGATTAAACTCAGGACCTCGAGCTTGTGAGGCAGGCGGCAGAACCACTGAGCTATATCCCCGGCCCCAGAAATAGTTTCTCCAGGAGAATTCAGTAAGTTACATATTACCAACCTAGCTAGTACACCAAACAAATCTACATATCTCAACTAAGATGAAATAAAATTTAAAATGAAGTACCTGTGATAAATGTATTGTAGTTTCTATAAGATGTGTTTTCTTAAACTGGAAATATCTTAGTCTATTCATAGATTCTATGACACTAATGGTAGCTACCTAAAAACCATTTTGGATTGTAAAAACCCCATGTTTACTGTCCCCCACATCCTACTCCAACTGCATTTAATAAATTTTTTTTTTGGTAGCAGGGATTGAACTCAGGACCTTGTGCTTGTGAGACAGGCGTAGTGCCACTGAGCTAAATCCTCGGCCCCTAATAAATTTTTAAAAAGCATTCCTTCAGTAATTTTTGTATTATCCTCCACTGCAGCACTATGAGCTGGCTAATTTGAATCTCAAACAGAATACAATAGGGATTTTACCACTTCCTATCTCATTGACCAGCCAATATAAATAGCTTTCTTCAGCTAAGACACCCTAATTTAGTGTTTAGCTAACATTTTCATTTATCTACTTCTAAAAACAGAGGAGACACCACTTTCTAGGCAACTGATATGAAGAATAAAAATAATATTGAGGGATATACACTGAAAAGGGCACTTTACTGGCCAAGAGTCACAGAATTAAATCTTTACTACTGCAAGAGGAGAAGCCATCACCAGCCATGCCACAGGTAGGTCTTTCTTAAGATAACAAGGGTACATAAACAGCTAAGTTAGCATGTTTGAAAAATACAAGTACAAGCAAGGTGCTCTACTAAAAAGGAAAAGTGTAAAAATACCTACTACTTAAAACTCATCAGAGCTACCCTCCACTTTCATAAAATATTTGGAATATTTAAATCTAATGAAAATATAATCACATGAAGTCAGTAGCTTACAGCATTTACTCTCTGCTCCCAGTCATGCTTGTCATCAGATAGTATTTCCCTAATTTTGTTTATGGATTCCTCCAGATCTCGGCTGGAATAAATCTGTAAGAAAAATTAATGTATGATCAATATAAGACAATTTGCAGAATAAAGATAATTTTTTAAATTACTATCTATAATGTCCTCCCTGAATATGTAAGTATAGTAAAAACAAATTATTCTAACTTTAAGAAGAACCTGTGAGAAAACATCTGAGCTGGTTTGTGTTAGAAAGAGCTTCCTTCTTATTGTAAATGTGCAGCCACTAAATCTGCTGCCAGGTATGAGTAACTTTACTTCCAACATAGCTTTACTCTAAATGTAGAACAGGATTTCATGTACAAAAGAGAAACAGGCCTTCAGGGAAGCAGTGATACATAAGTCATTTATTAACTGTTGCGTTGCTTGTCATAACACCACATTATATTGTAATTTTAGACACTTTTCAAATTTACTTCCTAATATTCCCACATCCTGACACATGCTAGAAAGGGATGGAAGGATGCCTGAGCCCATGGTGCCTGCTGCCTCACTGACGCACACATGGCACCCAAGGGAGCAAGCTTGTATGCAACAGTGAGTGCTAGAGGATCCCAAACACAGTTGACAGGATGAGAAAAAGTATGGCCCCAGTCAACAAAAGCAGATACTGAGGGCCAGAGATTTAGCTCTGTGGTGCCACTGCCTGCGCCTCCCAAGTGCAAGGTACTGAGTTTGATCCCTGGTACCACAACAAATAAATAAATAAGGCAGATACTGAGGCACAGAATAGCCCAAAATGTATGACTGTATTCCAACTTTTCTACATAATCTTTGCTTCGTAGTTAAGACGCATAAACTAGGCTTTTACTATACCATGCTCTATAGTTTTTCAGATAAAAGAGTCCTTCACATTTATAATTGTTTTTCTTAAGAAAAATCCTTTAAAATGTTTCTTTATTCTCTCATCTAATCTAATCATGTATCTTTCTTTTATGTGACCTGACCAACACAGTACAAGAGCAATCAATTTCTTTCCTGTTCTTACTGAAAAATCACCTTGGGCTTTGACTTTTGTGCTTTATTTCAGCCATAAGGTTCCAATATTTCTAATCTGTGTATCAGATCTCTTTTAATCTTGATGGTTTTAAAATTACCAAACTTAGTACAGGATTCCGCATAGGGCAGTGCTGCAGTTTGGCTGTGTCCCCCACAGGCCTGTGGTCCTCATAGTGGAGCTATTGGAAGATACTGGAACCTTTAGGAGGTGGGGCACAGTGAGAGGCTACTGGATCACTGGGGTAGTTTTCAAGACAGAGTTCTAGTCTGGCCCCACACTCTCTGTAACATGTATGTAGTCTCCCAATTCCCCGTAAAACAAGCAATCACTTGTTTGCTCTCACTACTGCCAGCCATCACGCACTGAGGTAATGCAGTCAAGGGCCTGCCCTCCTGAGCCTTTGCTTAGCCTTAGCTTAGGACTTTGAATCTCCCAAATGTGAGCTATATATTCACATATAGCTATTTCTCTTTATAAATTAGTTGCCCCAGGTATTTCATTATAGTAAAGCTAATACAGACATGTTTTAAAAATGAAATTTGAAAAATGTTCTGGCCTGCTTTTAATCATACTCAAATATTCTCACCTGTACTACAGGTACATCATCAAATGCTTTAATAAAGTCCTCTTCATCAACAGCACCAGCCCCTTCTTTTGCAGCTGTAAAATATATTAATTTTTACAACATAGACAATGTACAAAAATGCATCAAAACATGCATTACTAAAGTCTGAATATACACAGCTAAAATTATATTTTGGAAGATTTAGAACTCTTTTAAAATACTTCACATAGATTTAGGTGTATCACGGAACTGACAAATGTTAATGATTTAATATCAAGATGAAGTATAGTCATTCTGCAATGCTATGTACATGAGCTCAAGGTCACTTAGACTACTTTTTTTTTGAGAGAGGGTCTCCCTGTGTAGTTCAGGCTGTCCTTGAACTCACTATGTACGCCATGCTGGCTTTGAACTTGAGGCAATGCTGCTTCAGCCTTCTGAGTCCTGGGATTACAGTTGTGTGCCACCACCCTCCTGGCTTACTTAGACTACTTTTTAAAGCGGTTTAAGTTTTAAAGGAGTCAGGTGATATATATTAATAAAGATTCCTAATAAACATGTAACAAAATTTAATTTTTAAGGGATTAGATTATGCTTACTGGGAATTCAGCATAATACATTTGTGAAACATTCAAACAAGGTTTAAAGAATTTCAGTTTCATACTAACTTTAAGTGGTGACTGAATGTTTAAATTTTAAAACATTATAATAAAAGACACTGACAAAAATGATGAGGTAAGTATGGTCAAAGTAAGGGGGAATATTTGGAATATTTTGAGAGGGATAATGGCAATGTGTCTTTTACTGTAATAAATCTTTTAATTCAAACATTTACCACATGCTTTGATTACCCCTGCTGATCAAGTGTTTATGGCAATTTCTGCCAAATAAAAACCTTGCAGTGTGTCCTCATTTACAGAATCTGGCACCATGTGACTGCTGGCTCTTCTGCAAAGTCAAAGTGATCTTGAAAAGTAAATTTTTTTTTTTTGGTACTGGGGAATCGAACTCACAACCTTGCACTTGCAGGGCAGGCTCGGTGTCACTGAGCTAAATCCCGGCCTCAAAAGTAAATGTTTTGAATTGATTCAGGACACTGAGGCAGCCATGACACTGCAACCAGACATGAAAAAGGATTTCCAAAGCTGCTTCAGAAAGTGGCAAGAATGACAGGATAAGTGTGTTTGCAGTGAGGAAGAATATTCTGAGAGAGATTAATAGCAACGTGTCTTTCATTGTAATTTTTTTGAAATTTAAATATTCACTGTATTTTTCAATCATACCTCGTATTATTTTCAAAGCATTTCCATTGCCTTAAACTCATAGCTTAATTCTGATTTACGCATCAGTTTTAACTTTCCTCTACAAAACCATTCTAAGATGCTTTTTGTACTTAAAAGTGAATTGCTATCATTAAGAGAAAAGTTATACCTTTTTGATAACATAAACTCTACTTCACATGAAACAACATGAAAATCAACTGACATTTTATCAGATTTGTTTTTTAGAATGACAGCTTTTAAATTGGCATCTATAGCTATCTTTGATTTACCTTGATTAGTCTGACTGCTTTTCTAAAAGCTTGTTTTTTTGTTTTTCATTTTTTGGTATCGGGGATTGAATTCGGGACCTTGTGCTTATGAGGCAGGCGGTGGCACCACTGAGCTAAATCCCCGGCCCTTCTAAAAGCTTCCTAACAGAAACTTTACCAGAACCTCTATCTGGTGTTTAGGGTCCAGATGGACCTCCTAGACAGAAAAGGGCTTCAAAGACAACTCCAGGTAGTGGCATAGCTCTTGACAAAGACTGTTCACACTGCAGTAATTATAAATATACAACAGTCACATACTGGAATGTGGTGCCCTACATCCTTGGGTTTGTTTTAGCATAAACACTGGAACCCAGTGAACAGACAGGTCCTGAGCACTTCCTTCCTCTCTGTTAGGCATTGCATCCCACATCCACATATGTACTCACATATGGAAAGAGGACTCAAAGGCCAGCAATCCTCTCAAGGCCGGCAATCCTCTCAAGCTTATCCTCTCACTGATAAGCAGGAGGAACAGGAAAGCTATGACTATGACATTAAACACAATGAGAAAAAGGATGAAAGCAGGGCAGAGGGGCAGACAGGACTGGCATCTCTACATAAGTGACCCGGCAGAAACTTCTGAATGGGGGAAAGAAAACAGGGTTCTGATTATGCAGAAATTCTCTAAGCCTGGTCTGGGAATTTAGCTCAGTGGCACTGCGCCTGGCTTGAAATTCTCTAAGCCTGTTTGTGGAAATGATATTGCCTAAAGACATGTCCCAAAGAAAAGTTAGAAAGATTGTTCAGTCATTAAGAGGCATAGTTCTGATGCATGCTATAAGGTAGATGAAATATTGAAAATGTTCCCTTTAAAATGGTTAATTTTATAGTATATTTAAGCTGAAAACAAAATAACTATTTTTTTAAATGCACCTGAAAAGTTAGGAAGAACTGAGAACAACAACAACAAACATAAGAAGCAAAGCAATGCTTCTGCTTCTGCTTGCCCCACAGTAAATACTCTGCCAGAAGCTCAGCTCTCCAAGGCAGACAAAGGCACAGAGCTGGAGGAGCACCTGGCCCCTTGCTGACCTAGGCAACACACTGGCATTCCAGGGCTAGTTTGGAATCTAGGAAAGAATACAAATCTGAAATCGAAGGAAGACCGTGAGGAGGCCCTCTAGAGAATGCTAATCCTCTGTGTAGCCTTTACTCAGCTCATTCAGCTTTGGTGATTCTTTGCCTTACTGGATTCTCACCCACCTTCCCTCTAGCGCTGAGCCCCCATCAGCTCAAAAGCCCACTGAACACTGTGGTAAAAGCACAGACCACCAAAGTTTTTAGAGGTAAAAATGGAATCTGCATGTATGTGTAAAATGTGACTGCAAATGAAAAATGTACACAGAAATAAGTCAGACTGACTAAACTGGAGATGAGATTTATGGAACAAATCTTTGCAAATCAACTTTCAGAGCTTTGGACATCTAACCTTCTATCATTTGAATTTAATATCCATGCTGGTCTTATAAGGAATAATGCTACTTATAAAAACAAAACATATTTTAAAGACAGAAGATACAATTTGACTTCTAGATATTCTCAGTCTCAATAAACAGAAATTGGCTAAAAGTCCCCATGGCAGTTTCCAGCAGTCTAGATTAAGATGACCGAACAATGCCATCAGGTGTACTTTGGCTCTTTGTCTGAGAGCCATGCTTTCCTCTATGTTGGCTTCATTCTCCTATAGCCCTAGTTCACCAGAATGTAGCAAAGTTCCACACAGTTCTGTCTTATATCCTACCTGTTTATCAGCTTCAATGGTGCAATGGCAATTCAATTAAAGATATCAAGCAGCAACATGCTGTATCTGGGGCTAGCTCACTTCTGAGGGGCCCTGCAGACAAGTACCATGCAGATCTAGCCCCAGAGTACCACACAGGGCTTGGGCTTACCTGAAGACTTGGATCCAAGAGTGGATGACCCAAGCCGGCGGGTGGTCCCCATTCCAATCTTTCTCCGGGAGCTTGCTGGGGCCTTGGATGATGAGGAACTGGCAGAAGAAGGTCTATTTCCATCCACAGAATCTTCATCATCAAAATTTTTATCTGAATAATAAGCATAAAAGTTATCAGAGAGAGACAGAGACACAGAGAGAGCTTTTTTCACTTATACAGAAAATAACACTAGACTTGGAGACAAATGCTCTTTTAGAATCCAAGGCATCTGACCAGGGTCTGGAAGCCTCAGGTTAAATCCATAATGCAGCCTCAAAGATCATGCTTGGCCTTGAATTTCTAGAATGCCCTCCCATTCCAATTAAAAAAAAATATTTCTAACTGTGGTTTCATGCGTTTTTAAATAATACCTGAGTGTATTTATCATTTTGGAATACTGCTTTCTTCAATATGATCTTTCCTTTATTACCAAATATTTTTATAAGGGGCCGGGGATTTAGCTCAGTGGTTTTGCTGCCTGCTGCGCAAGTGCAAGGACCCGAGTTCGAGCCCTGGTAACAAAAAAACCAAACAAACAAAAAAACCAAATATTTTTATAAACACCATCTTAAGGTACTTCATAATTACAAAATGCAACAACTGAAACACTCGTTAGATATCTGGGTTGTTTCTGATATCTTATCCTTAAAAATAATCCTAAAATAATCATCTTTCTACAACTGAATTTCAAACAGTTTTAAAAAAGAAACCCCTGGAAACAATATTCCTGAGTCAAAAGTATCTGATATTGGGCTGGGGATTTAGCTCAGTGGTTTGGCTGCTTGCTATGCAAGCGCAAGAACCCAAGTTCGATCCCCGGTACCAAAAAAAAAAGTATCTGATATTTACTGCCAAATTTATCTATAAAGAGGTACATTTTTTTCCCCAGAAATTCAGAGAAGTACCCATTTTACCACATCCTTACCAACACTGAGTTAAATTATCATTTTTAAACTCCAACCACTTTAACTTTAACCAAAAAAAACCACCTTCTTCGTTACACTTCTCTTTCAATAAAGTTGAACGTTTTTCCATAAGCTCATTAACTTTAAAATATCTGTGGGTCCAATCAGTGCTTTATTCTTCAAGTTGCATTTAAAAGTAAAAAGAAAAAGCACTTCTGAGTTCTCAGAAATCAATGTATTTATAAATGACATTTTAATGATATAAAATTAAAGCTATCATGTTTATATACCAAATAACAAGGGCTTATCTACCAAGTGTGAGTTACACAGGAGGCTAAATAAACTTGAAGTGATTAAAAAAAAATCACATCTGTACCAGGCAATATTAATAATTTCTGGAAAGGGGTTAGATCATTACTAACAGGTCTGAAGAAAAATTTTAACCACAAAAAGAAAGCCAACAATAGATATGAATACCACTGTTTTTCTTGATCTGCTTGCTTCCTACCTAAACTATCAACAACCAAATCTTGTGTTTACTCATGGTCCCACTGGTCCTTATAGCTCACCAATAAAGCATTTCAAATTGTATGGCTTATTTTATTCACTATGGAAGGGAGGGGGAGACACAGCTTTACAAACCCATACGCATATGCAAAGTGCCTTTAATTAAGGATCCCAGATTGTCTTATCCTGCTTCAACCTGCTTCATTTAATCCATACATCAGTTTCTTGCTGGTTCATAATGCAGTGTTCTAGTGGCATACAATACAGTTCCAAGAGGATTTAGAAGATGAGTCATAAACTGCAGACCACATTTACCAGGCCCTCCCCAAGAGTAAAACTGAGACCCAATGTAAAAGACAAGTATGAAACAAGGAGAGGTCACCCAGCGAGCATGCCAGCATTTGCAGTGACAAAATCTGATCTCAGCCTATCTGTCCTCTGAAGAGCTGTAAGAGCACTTATGCCACCATATTACCTATCTGCAATCATTATTCTGCTTTCAGGCAAGAACAATTCCATTCTGTGGAAAGAGTAAAAAATGAATGGGGGCGATGAGAACACTACTGTACTTCACTAAAAAATTAATGTCAATTAAGCCTGGCTTAGTCCTCTAACATGCCACAGAGGCATGCCCTAAGAACTGTAATCAGTGACTTAAGAATTATTTTCAATAATTTTAATGGAATTCTTGGGATTTCTGCTTATAGCAATGATGGAATAGTGAACACTAGACTTAACTGCTTCCAGTAAATAGCTAGAAAATCAACCATAATATATAAAACAGCTGCAGATATTTGACAATGGGTACTGCAGAACTTTGATCCTGAAAGGAGATGAAAAAAGCTCTACAACTATCCAACTTTCGGTCAAGCACAGGGAAAGGGAACCCAAGTTAAACCTGGTAGCCTTCCAAGTTGAGAAAATGAAAAACAGCTGAGGGAGGCTGGGATGCATAGAAATGACAGAAGAGAGTTCTACCAAAAAGGAGGCTACATATTGAAAGAACTTAAAAAAAAAAAAAAAGTCCCAAGTTCTAGATCTTACATGTGTAAGCAAACTTCCACAAAACAGAGCAAAAAAAAAAGGACCAGAACAATTCCCAAAGTTTATACAAAGTATGCAGATGTTCAGGCTTCAATCAGCCACAGTGAAATTGATAAGGAAATAATGCACAACAGGGTAGGGCTTTGTCTGCTGCCTCCTTCCAGGTGTTTTTGCCATAAGATGTTCAGTTCAAGCAATGTAACTGAGCGGCAGGATGTTCCTACCAGATGTTTCAGGAATGTTCTGTTAACTCCGCCCTCTCGGTTTTATGAGCATCCTTGCCTGGCATAAGTTTCAAGAATATTCTATAACTCTGCCCTCCCACTTCTGTGAGCATGCTTACCTGGTATGTGGGCCCACCCCTCTACCCCACAGATCTCTATATAAGGCTGCTTCCATTTCTGCTCCCGGCTCAGACTTCGGAGAATGAACTCCTCTGAGCTCACCAGCATAATAAAGGTTCTCTCCATATGAGTGCTGCCCTCAGTTTTTTTTTGTCTCCAGAGACCTTCAGATAGCTGTGACACAGCCAAAACACATGGCTATGACACAGAATTGTAACACTTGGCTGTAACATTGAGCCATTGCACTTTGATGTAACAAAATGGTTTTGGTGAATCACCCAAGATATCTCACAGAGACTTCAGTGAGGTCAGGCCTTTCTAGCGTCAAGGATGCATTAAACGTCCTATCAGAGCTTAAAAAAATGGGCCTCAACAGGGTTAGACAGATCTGCATAGCAATAAAATGTGTCTAATATTAAACACAGAAATAAAATAGGCTGATAAAAATACATAAAAGAAAAAAAATCTTACAATCTCATCGTAGGTTAATACTATGCAGTCTAACACACATGAAATTGCACTCCCAGCAGGGTTGGGAGGAGGGTGGGCACAGAAAAAGACTTAGACACGATGGCCAAAATCTTTCCAAATTTAATGTAAACTATGAACTCATGTATCCAGGAAGCTAAAACATCAAGCATGATACACACAATGAAAATCATATTGTGGTACATTATCATTAAACTGCTCAAAATCACAGAAAAGTAGCCATAGGAAAAAAAAGACACATTGACATTACATACACATTACATAGAGAAGGTGAAACATAGAAACAACAGTAGACTTCATCGGAAATCCTTCAAACCAGAAGATAATGGAATGACATCTTTAAAAGATGAAAGAAAAGTATTAACCTAATAGTCTGTATCCAGTAAAAATACATTTTTGAGAATAAAGCCAAAATAATAATTATTCAAAGAATTTGTCACTAGCAGACCTGAGCTTCAAAAAAATGTTAAGGAAGATCTTCAGGCAAAAGAAAAATGATACCAATTGGAAACATGGATTTACATAAAGACAGGGAAAGCAATAGAGATAATATGTGGATAAATACAAGACTTTTTCCTCACACTTGATCTCCCCATATTTTCATTTCTCGAAAAAAAATACTTGTTCAAAGCTAAAATAGAGTATCCAAATGTTTACTCTTCATTCTATTTATATTCTTGTGTTCTGGGCAGATAACTTGGTGGTCAGAGAAATCATGAGGGGGATATCTGTGTTGCTGTACTAGATGTCATGCAAAAAATGACAGAGAAGGGCCGGGGATTTAGCTCAGTGGTTCTGCCACCTGCTCCACAAGCGCAAGGACCCGAGTTTGATCCCCAGTACCAAAAACAAAAACAAAAACAAAAAAATGACAGGGAAGATAAGGAATGAAGAAAACAGAAGTCGTTCCGTTTCTGTCCTCAAAAAGAGTACACTTTTGGAAGTTAACATACTTTCCCCAAGACTGAAGATATCACATTAATCAAACTGCACCGAGAAGGCAGACCATTCATAGCCCATATCTGAATGGAAATAATTCTCAACAGAAGAAGGCTTACTAAGCAGCCAATGTAGGGTCCTACTTGGTCTTTTTATTTACCCTTTGGAAACAAATCTAACAAGCATACTTATCTGATTTCCTCAGCAGATTAGAAGCAACTAATTACACAGGAGTTAAGCAAAGTGATGGTAATAAGAAGTGACAGTTGAAAGCCTGATCACTAAATAGAAACTATAGAAAG
Organism: Heterocephalus glaber; assembly: GCF_000247695.1. The sequence continues at coordinate 23,704,623 of NW_004624732.1, read as the reverse complement.
CAAGCACATATATAGAAAAGCCTGCAAACCCAACTTGCTTAGAATGTATGACGGTACAAGGATCAAGTGACAGCTATGCAATTTAACAGCATAGGAGCAGGTGCTTGTAAGAATGACCCTGCACCTTCAACATGAAATGCAATTACTTTTCATGTAGTCTGTTGACTAATGAAAAGACTAATTCATATTTCCTGTCTGAATTGGAAATTCAGGAAAAAGAGTATATTTAGTTTCCAGATTAACAACTGGACACACTGCTTTAAATTTAGGGATACTTTACCTAAAAAGATGTTTGGAGGATAAAATACAATGGAGGCTGCGGTTTGAAAATGTGTGTAACTTATTGTTGGAGTTTAGCCCAGATTATCCCAGGTTTTTTGAACACCCCAAAATTAAACCAAATTAAAAGGAAGACTGGGTCATCAGAAAGGTACCAGTTTCAGTTAACCTGGAAATTCCCTTACACAGAATGGGTCACTCCTTAACTGGTCAAATAAACCAGATCTGGGTGGAGTGGGTGCATAACCTATCCTGAATGGAGTCTCACAGCCCCAGGTTCTAACATATTTCAGCATTTCTCCATTATATCAATGCACATGTAACTTCTTAGCCATTTAAATTCCCATTTTCTGTAGGCTTTTTAGCTAAGCAGGTTATGTGTTAATAACATACCACTTCTAGAGCAAGGAGGCAAAGACTGAAAATGAGTAGTTTTAACTGTGCAAGCTTGTAGTTTAAATTTTATCACACAATACAACAAATGTTACACACAGAAAAATCTTACAAAAGGATAAGTTCTTTCTGAGCCTAAAGAAATAATTCTGTCTTTAAGCATCACTAAGAATCTTCCACCACCACTTCTTTCATCTGATTGTCAGAGAATAGAAACCTGCTGTAACCTCATCCAAGCTTTCAATTCCCAGCCACCATCACCTCCTTTCATCTTCATAAAATCACCTGAGCTCCATTCCTCCTTATAAAGGACTGTGACAAAACACCTAAAAATGATTCACGAAGTTTCTACAGAATGACACTAGCATTTCATCCAACCCTCAATCACCCCACTCTTGGCAATGCCATTAAGACAGTGAAAGAAAAAAATAGTAGCAAAACAGCTTGCCTCAAAGAACTAATGACAAAAAAGAAGATTTAAAACCCAGCAGAGAGAATCCTTGGAAAAAAACAAAAAGGCTGGGGTACAAACACAGTCATCCACGGACTTAAAAAGCAAACCAGCAGACCTGGAGAGCTGAACATGTCTATCACTGTAGTCTGCATACTGAGACGGCTGCAGAATGTCAGAACTAGCCCGGGAGACCAGTACCAGCCCCTTCAGTGGCTTCTGCTGTGCAAGATGCTCAGGTCCCTAGAGATGTTCCAGCAGAGCCCAGCGGCCTCAGAATGGAACTGTAAGCACACAGGTCAGGGAAAGAAACTACCTATAGGTTTCAATATGAAGATAAAGACAGACTTCAAGCCTGGTGTCTGGAACTTGGAATTACAATCTCTAGAACATACTGTTCATTTGGGAAATTTAAACATTTGTCTATAAGTACCTACAAAACATCCCAGAAACTAAAAAATACCTGTTCACTGCTAACTGCAGGAAGGCCAGGCCAAGCCAAAAGCCAAGCCTTCCAAGGGGGAACAGATGCCTCACTGTCCAAAGGAAAGACAAGGCTTCTCTCTGCTTCACTCCATCGGGGCACTTTGGAGGCTTGTGATATTCCTGACAGGCTTTCCAATTCACCCTCTCCTTGTTACTGAAATTCTCCTTCAAGGGGGAAAGTAGCAAAGCTGTCTAATAACTAGGATATAATTAGCATTCCCAAGAGGAAGAAGCACAGAGATAGGATAATAAGTACAAAGCTTGGCTCCTTTTGGAAAATATCCCAAGATTTCCTCCGGCTTGATCTTGTACAGCTTCAGGCTTTGCAAAGGCTGTTTCTGCCATCTGTAAGTCTTGTACTGTCTGCCCAACACATCCCTCTATGTTCTAGAAAACACAGCCTACTGTCCTTAGCTCCTCTGAGATGCAGCCCAGCTCTGTCAATAAAGAAACTAGCTGTGCGTAAAGAATGAGAAACTAGAGATATATATAGCTAAATGGATGCATATTGAGGCCACACTCTTAAGTGAAATAAATAGGTCACATGTGTAAATACCAAGTAGTTTTTCTAGTGTGAAAAAACGAAAGTGTAAATAAGGATTAAAATGATTAAAATGAATAATTGATAATTTGAAATACGAAAAGGTCCAAAGGTGTAGGGGTGGTGGGAGGGGAAGGGGAAAAAGGGAAAGGAAAAATAATGAGAAAATAAAAAAAATGGAAACAAAATCTGTGTAAATGGGAAGGGTGGAGGGGGTGAAGGGCGCACAGGTAATGGGGGAAAAATAAGAACCAAGATATATCATGTACAGGCACAAACACCCAATGATAAATATAAATGTATTGTATACCTAAAATGTACCAATAAAAGAATTTTTTAAAAAAAGAAACTGGCTGTGCCCTTCTCTGTACTACATGCCACACATGTACCATTTACTCCATCTCACTCCAGAATTAGTTGTCTACAGATATGTGCTGCTTCTCTGTCCCTAGGGTAGGGACCACTTCATGTTCCTGGTATTTTTAACACCTAGAACAGAGCCTGGGACAACACATAGTAGTAACTTAGGCTGGGTACTTTATTAAGAAACAAGTTTACGCAGCTGAAAGCTGTTGGCCTCTGGGGAGGACCACATTGGCTGCATCCTAGCATGGTGAATGGCACAGTACTGAAAGTGTGTCCAAGTGACCACATGGCAAGAGAGGTAGCCAGAGGGTTGGGAGGAGCCAGTCTATGTATCATCACCACTCTGGAGGGAACTACTCACGAAGAGCCTTGATCCATCCCACTGACATCACCCCATGGACTTGAAGGTCGCACCAACTCCCACATCACTACACTGGGGACTGCTCTAGACATTCATAAACATCAACTTTATACACACATTCACAAAAACTACATTTCCCACTAACAATATTTAGTAAATATTTTTCTATATTAATCTAATCTGTTTTAAAGGCTAATTTTATTATACTGTTAACACACAGTATATATAATCAACTTCCTATTAGCAGCTCTATTGTTTTCAATTTTAATACTACTATAGTCAATATGTTTAAAAAGTAACAAGAACTATATAACTGTTCTCATTAAATCCTCCTGACAACCAGAAGAGGAAAATACTACTCCTACTTCAGTCTTAAAACAGATATAATTTGCCCCAAATCACATAGGTAACAAGAAGACAGATGAAGCCAGGATTCAAATCCAAGTGTGTCTGACTCTAGAGCATACGGTTTCAGCTGTAACATCAAATGACCACCACCCAAAACATATTCACATATGGCGGTCACTTAGTATGTGCTGGGCAATGTGCTTTCTATGTATCATTTTGTATAATTCTTGTAACAGATGTTTACTTACTTAAGAAAACTGTGTATTTTTAAACATAGAAACATTGTATCTTTTTATGCTCATTACTCCACTAACCCTTGCTGTTTCCTGAGCAAGTAGAATAATGTTAGAATGTTATAGGCCTCAGAATGCAAAATCAGTCAATCAGTCGTACCACCCACTCCCCTCCTCTTCTCTTTTCTCTCTCTCTTTCTCCTGCCCTCCGCCAACCTGCTCTTTGCTCTTCATAAGGCAGGCCACAGAAACTAGAATTTCTCTTCCCCAAAGCAGAACCTAGAAAGTAAAAATATACCCCAATCTTCCTGTCTTTCTGTTAAAGCTGGTCATAAAGAAATTCTTCTACATTCCCTTTCGAGCCCTGCTTCTGAAGGCATTTTGTCCTGAGACATGAGAAAGAAATGCTGTCCAGTGAAGCCAAGAATCTGAAGAGTCTGGCAATCCTGGGCTTCCCCACTCAGACTATCAACACTAGATCACCCCTTTCATCTCATCTCATTTCTACACAGTTGCCCTTGCTCCAATCTTGACTGTATAGTAAAATCTCCATGGAAAACCTAAAGGACTAGATTTTGGGACCTTCTGGACAGTGGACATGGGAAGGGCTGCAGAAAGGTGAACAAGAACTCATGCACACCCATGGAGAGTGGCAGACCCCCAAGACCCTGGGGATAGAAGCTTCTGTGCTTGGGACCTTTCCAGGCCTTGCCCTATCTCTTCATCTGGCTGCATATTTGAATCCTGGTTTATAGTATAAACCAGGAAATGTTAAGTATAGTGTTTTCTTGAGTTCTCTGAGCTACTCTCGCCTGAGGAGAGAGGATCACGGGAACTCTGATTTGTAGCTGGTCAGTCATAAGTTTGGAGGCCCAGGCTTTTGACTGGGGGTGAAGTGTCAGGAGCAATGCTACATAATTCTAGGGATAAATCATTTGGTTAGCCTAGTTCTCTTGCCTACAGCCCAGCTACAGAATAACTCCAGTTTGGCCTCCGGTCACAACTGAGACTTCAGTGATCCAGTGATGCTGTGATTCTCCAGGATAAGAAACATCCTGGGAGAACAAACATCTGTTCAGTTCCTCATTGTTCTTGGACTGATTAACATCTTGTTTGCCGGAGATGTACTGAACTCTCTGCAAGTACACCTTGTTTATCCCAATGTGAGCTATTGAACTCTCTGCAAGTCATTTGTTACATTTGTTTCTCCCAATGTACTGAATAAAAGGTGTGGTAAGCTGGGGGCTTTGTCTTTGCTGCCCAGAGCAGCACTGATCAGAGCTTCTTCTCAGTCTCATTTTTCTACCTTTCCTGTAATTCGCCGTGTGCTGCCGTGGCTCGCAGGAGATCAGGACTAACTGCAGAGGTTCTGGTAACATCCCCTTCCCCTGTCCCCTACAGTGAAGTGAGGACCATCCTGCGGACTGAGCCCTCAACGTACAGAACAGGACATGGTCTTCAGGTACTGAATGTGAGAAGTCAATTGGGTCAGGGAACACAGAAATGGTATTGGCTCCTGCAGCACTGCTGAGTTGATGGGGAGAAATCTCCCCACGTTTTGTGGTCAGAGAAGTCTTGTGTGCTGATCGTTGTGGTGTGAGAATAGAGAATAGAAGAAAAAAAAACAAAACCTTTATTTTTCCTAAATACAATTAGCAAACCAAACCCAGAAACATACAAACAATTATCATGGGCAGGTGCAATTTATCCCAGCAATGTAATGTTGACTTAGCATGCAATAATTTAGTATATTACATCAACATAATCAAAGTCAGAACCAACATGCTTTCTGAACAGTGTATAAGCATTTGACAATATACAAAACCCTCTCGTGCTAAAAACACAACAAACAGGGATTAGAAGGGAACTACCTCAACCTGATAAAGATCATCAATGAAAAACAAAAACACATCACCCAAACATTTCTCCTTATGATTAGGTATGAGGCAAGATGTGCACTCGCTCTATCCAACATCATACCAGAGGTTCTAGGCAAGCCAACCAGATCAGAAAAAGAAATAAAAACACCCAGTCTGAGCCACACTTGTAATATCAATGTTCTGAGGCAGAAGGATCACAAGTTCAAACCTAGCCTGAGTAACTTAGCAAGATCCTATCTCAAAATGAATTTTTTTAAAGAGGGGTTGGAGGAGGTTAGAGATGTGTAAAAGCCCTGGGCTCCAACCCCAGTATCACTACCACCCCACCCCCCAAAAAGTGTCCAGCCTGGACAGAAAGAACTATTTACAGATGACTGGATCTTGTATACAGAAAATGCTAAAGAATTCACTAACAAATTAGAATAATGAGTTCAATAAGGTTGAAGGATATAAACCAATATTTACTATACACCAGCAATGAATAATCCAAAAGTGAAATTAAGAAAACAATTCAACAATGGCATCAAGAAAAATAAAATACTTAACAATAACACAAGGAGATACATATACACTAAAAACTACCTAACATCATTGAGACTAATGAAAGACAGTCTAATAGAGGAAAATTATTCTATGTTCATAGATCAGAAGACTTTTAAAAATATTTGGCTCATTATCTAAATTATTTACCTATCTGGTACTTCTACCTTATAATTTTAACCTAAGTTGTAGGTTGCCTAAATAGAAAAGTATAAAAATACAAACCACACTGTTCTAACTGACTGTGTTGGTAAAGGACTATTTTCCTTCCAAGTTTCTACATTCCTTCTTCTATCAAAATATGAAGATGGGGTAAAGGTATCTCCCCTAATTCAGTCAATATGCACAATTATGCAATAGGACCAGTCCTACTGAATGGGCCTCTGTGAGGGAAAAAAAAAATCCTCAATATCCACATTCTGAAACAAACAAACAAACAAACACCCTCTCCTATGTTTACAAAATTAAAAATGCTTTTGTCAAGATACAGGGAATGTAAACATTTAGAGCCCAGCTGGAAATGTTGGCATTTTTCACACTGTTAACAATGGAAGTGGCATAACAGAAGGTAAGTGGGAGATAAAATAGTACTACTTTTGCTTTTTTTTTTAAAGACAGAGTCTCACTCAGCAGGGCATGGTGGCACACGCCTGTAATCTTAGCACTCTTACCTCCCTGAGTTCAAGGCCAGCCTGGGCTATACAGTGACTTCAAGGCCAGCCTGAACTATACAGCAAGACCCTATCTCAAAAAAAAAAAAAAAAAAAAAAAAAAAAAGACAGGGTCTCACTAAGTAGCCCAGGCTGGCCTCAAATTCACAGTGATCCTCCTGGCTCAATGCTGGGATTACAGACGTGTGCCAGTATGCCTGGCTCTACTTCTGTCCTTTTGGCACCAGTAATCCCTTTTCTTCCCAGAAAAATAGAACCTGAAATGCGACCCAGCTATACAGAGAGGGATCACTTTTCATTCTAAGAGCATACTGTCAGAAAGCAAGGTTGGCATTTTTATCTCAATAATGATACCCTGGTACAGAAGGAGGAGGAAGGTGGAGCAGAGACAGGCAAGTTAGAAATTCACTTCAATTTTACTAATTCTTTAAAAACGGAGCTGCAAAGGGAAGAATGGTAACAAGGAAACAAATCAGAATCCAGGTAGAAACATGAAATGCCAGGAGAGCATGAAGCAAACTTCCACCCACAGCTCCACTAGTGGGAGCTCAGAGTCCACATTGGGCAAGAGCTCAGTGCCCACTGCAGTGGCAGAGCAAGGCTCCATTCTGCTTTGGGTCTCTGGTGGAAAATGTCCTGCTCTGTGGACAATGAGCAGGTGACAATAAGCAGGCCCAGCAGAGATGCAGGCACATCTGATGACAGAGGAGCCCAGGGAGAGGTCAGTGGGTCTTTTGAAGAAATAAACATAGCATTGAGGGCTGAGTCTGTCCTAAGGTAAGGCCATTAGTTACAGCTCTGTCTTCCCTCCAAATCAGTCTCATGACACAGGTGGAAGGAAGGGGGAAGATGAAGAAACAAGAGGCAGGCTTGTTTTCTTGTCTGCAAAAAAAAAAAAGAGGGTGCTCTTCTACCTGCAGGGACCATCAATGTGTAGCCTACGAAATTAATCCCCTTCTACTTATGGCTCCCGCAAGGAATCAAAGTTCTGCCAGAGCCACCCAGCAATTAATTCTAGAACTTCTCCTTCTGGACTTGGTGTGCAGACACAAGCCTGGAGTTGCTGAAGCCAACAGAACAATGGTGCCCACCTAAGTGCAAAACAAAGCAGAAGAAGGCAAACCAGGGAGCAGTGAGGTAGTTGAGGCACCGTCAATGCCAGGTTTGGGTCCCTGCAAGAAAAGCAAGGTCTACCCCTGGACTTCACATTTTCTCTTTTACTTATACCACTTAAAGTGGGGCTATGTCATTTGTAACCCAATGGATTTCTGTTTCACACTAAAAAGACTTCATGTAGATTAAACAGGATATATAGACATATATTATGGAGAAGGGGGATAAACCATAGGTACTCAACAAATGTGGCTATTTAGACTCTCATCATTTGGGTGATGAAAAGCAAGCCCTCCAAAAACACACTGGTGGGGGTGAAGAATTAGGAATAGAATTTTCTTTTAAATGCTCTTGAAAGGGATACCACTAACTCAGGCTGAACGTCAAAAAGAGGCACAGTCAAACCACCTTCCCCAGAGTGGATTCCAAAAGGAGAGAATCCACTTGCCCCCTGCTCTCTAGTCAGAAAACCTTGGGACAGTCACAGTGACAATTCTCTTGGGGTGGGGGGTGGGAGGAAAAAACCATGTCATTTGTAAGGAAAAGAAAAAAGCTAGGTTAGAAATATGCTTCTACCAAGAGGTATCAATTAAAAAACTTGCCCAAACCCTCCAAAGCATCCCTGTAGAGGTCAAGTCCAGGGTACAGATTCACCTCAGAGGTGATTCAGTCTCAAAGTAATCCTCTTGTTACTCTGTGATAAAACTGTGCAGTCAGCAGGAGCACCTGCCTGGACCAGCCTCCTAAGGCTCCTGGAGAAGATATAGCTCCGCATGCCAATAACACACCCTGTGCTTCTTTCTGCCTTCATCTCCCCAGAATTTCTTCATTAGGCACGGCTGTGTCCCAGGTACTCTGCCAGGAGCTGTGATGCATAAGGAAAGCCACAGTTCTACTCTGAAATCTGCAGTCCAGAATGGAAACAGACATGTAAAACCAGCAGCGGCTGTGCTTCGGGTGAGTTTGCGCTGAAGACAGGCCACGGTATGCACCACGAAGACTGAACAGGCCAAATCCATTTAGAATGGATCCACCATGCCCTGTTCCTCCCAACACTCCAATGTGACTCATTCCAATACTGAGGAACTTAACACTAAGTGGGTGTGGGGGATGCTTTCAAAGTGCGCATCTTGCTTCACTCAGGAACACCCTGGGCTACCATGCTGGCCAGCTATATGGTTAGGACTGTGTCCTGAGCAGGGTGCAGAGCACAGCGCAGTGTATTCCAGTGAAGGTAACATGTGCGAAGCCCCTGGTGCAGGAAGATGATGGCCTGGCTCTGGGCGGCAGAAACACACAGGCAACTGTCAGGTAAAAGGGCTGAAGACCAAGACCAGACCAGGCCACAACAAGCCTTTATTAGGGGAGTAGATCTGCCGGGCTGTCTCTGAACAAAGGAGAGACAAAAGCAATATGGCTGGGGCAGGGAGAGTCTTTTATAGAGACTGGGGTGGGGCTTGTAGGGGCTGAGGCGGGGTTGAGTGAGGTAGTGACTAGGGAATGGAGGAGCCGGTGATGTCACTAGGTGGTAGGAGGTGAGCGAGTATTAGGTTACTGTCTAGGTGGGAACAGGGGCATGCTGGGAAGAAGGGTTTGTTCTTTGGTGGGAGCAACCATCTTGGCATGATGTCACACAGGGGAGGGGGCAAGGCACCATAGGAACAGGGCAGCTACTATACATAATAGCTGCTGAGGTGGTGGGAGACCTATCAGCAACACTAAATGGCATCTGATAACTCGAGACAGGAACTACAATAATGACAACCCCAAACCTTTTCATGGTAATAAGACAGAAAACAGAAAAGCATTGAAATCACCATTTATCCCCCACAAAAGTACTCAAAGTGTACGGTGCAGACCTTTAATTAGGAATATTCTAACTTGTATTTTTAATATTTCATGGAAAGGGAGGTTGAAGCAATATTAAGGGATTGAAACAAAGTTTGTATATTGATGACTGAAAACTAAAAGTAGACTTCAAACAGTCAACTAAAATTTCAATTTAGATAATCTCTGAAAGTCAGATTAACAACAACAGTGTATCCTTTCGCTGACTAAATATTCATTTCTCCTCTGACAGTCTTTTAGCTTTGAACTTGCCTTGAAAGAGTGGTATACTCAGTAAATATCAGAATCCAAATTCCACAGACATCAGATCTACACTTGCACTCCTTTGGAAATGTCATTTCAATTATCACTGTACCTATCCTGACCCAATTCTTTTTGACAACCACTATGTAGGCATAAAAGCAAGTGAGCTGGAAAAACTCAGAGCCGAATTTGGAAAAGGTTTCCTATCAGAATGTTCCTCATACTTGAAAGTGATGACACTTTGTGCAAATAAATCCTCCTTCAAGGCATCCATCTCTGCTTTAATGACCTCATTCTCAAGAACCTTTAGCTAGAGGCAAACAACTACATTTCTGCATAAAAAGACAAAGAAAAATAAGATAACAATTTAAAATAAAGGTCAATGGTCTAATAAACTTTAATTCTCTAATAACAGCCCTATCTCTACTCTGAGACCACAAACCCACTTGAATCAAACCCACATACAAACAAAATTTTATGCTCACTCAAGATCCCATCCAAGATACTGCATTATATGTGGTCTGCATGGGTTTCTCTAGGCTGTGGGGGTTTCTGTCTTTCCTTCTTTCAGTTGACCCTGACAGTTTTGAGAAGTGCTGGTTAGCTAGTTTATAAACTATCCTTCAATTTGAGTTTGCCTGAAGTTTTTGCCATATTTAGATGGAGCTTATGGGTTTGGAGAGACCACAGAGGTGAAAGTGCTACTCTCATCACACCATGCCAAGGGCACATGTGTCAACAAGACTGTGTGCTGGTGCTGGCCTTGGACCGTGGCTGAAGTAGTGCTTGTCAGGTTTCTCCACTGTCGAGGGACTGCCGCCCCCTTCCACAGTACTCTTGAGAAGGATACCACTGTGGGCCCCACACACACAATGGCAGTCATGCTCCCACCGCAATGTTTACAAAAATGATCTGGAAAAATTCTGCTTTAGAAACTTGTCTCCACTGTTCCATTTATATATTTATTCAGTCATCTTCTTTACATTACTATAGACTCATGATTTTATATTTTGGGTTAAAATCCACGAGTACTTTATTTTACCGCTTAAAGTACTCCAACTTTGGCCTCGGGGAGCCCTTTCAATTAACTCCCAATCTCTCAGACATATCCTCATCTTCTGTTTTTTGAGTACTTCCTTACTTTCTGGTTCTACCAGACGTACCAGGCCCACCTTGTACAGTCCCTGCTGCAGCTCTAGAGTCAGCCTGGCAGTGTTAGAACCCAAGATCTGGGAAGTTTCTTTCAAGAGGCCCTCCTGTACTTAATTGAGAACTCCACATCTACACCAAAAGATCAACCATTATCATTTTAAACCTAAGTCCAACTTTAATCTCCCAAATGATCACTTAACTTTACTTATGTTCCAAGCCAAATACTCTATGCCAAGCCATTCATATGTTCCTAATGGTACAGAAGTGATTACTCCCAGTTTGCTCTGGAGGAAACCAAGGCTGAGATAAGCTGTCTGCCCCAGTAACACGCTGATCCTGTACAGGCCACAGTACCACTGTCCATACAATTGCTCATTCCAGCCCTGATGTCACGAGCCTACTTATAATACAGGCAGCTAAACCAGTAATCCCCCAAATCGTCTTAGGGACTGGTGAACTTTTTAGGGGGGTGGAGGTTGGAGGGATGATTTACACCAGTCTACACTGAGCTGAGAAAAAAGTGGTAAACTTCTCATAAAGCTAAATTTACTTAGCTTTTTAAATTTACTTAAAGAACTATCTTTCATTCTGAAATTACATATTTCTTATTTTTAAATGTATGTCTTCTTACTTTTCTTGTTGCTGAGACAAAATACTTGACACCCAAAGTTAAAGGAGGAAAGGTTTATTTGGCTTACAGTTCATAGAGGTTTCCATTCATAGTTGGCTGGCTGCAAAGGCAGAGTGGCAGTACAGAGAGGCATCGCAGGAGAGAAACAGTCCACAGCAAGCAGGCAGGCAAGAGCTAGCCAGGGACCTTAAGCAGCTTCTTTAGGTTACCAGACTTAGGGCAGGTGCCAAACCAATCAGTGGACTGATTTAGTAATCACCCTTAACCTTAGTAGTGCACTATGAATCAATCACACACTCTCGATTCAGCCACCTTTGAAAAAGCCCCACCTACGACCACATGCGGCTTTGAGGGGACAGCTAGACATAAACCATAACAGTGTTAATGCTCCATGTTTTATGAAATAGTGAAGACAGGTGAGAGTTGGGTTGTTTTGCTGATGCTATATTTGCTAAAATAAAGTTTGCCACCCTACAATCAGTCTCCCTCACCCTAGTGAATTTTTAAAATTTAACTCTCTACAAAGTAAATGATTACAATAAAAACCTCAACTTCTTAGCATGGTGTATAAGACCTTTAACCATCTTAACACTCTTCTCCAGGAATACCAAATGGCTTCTAAAAACAAACTCATCATGTTTGTATTATAATTTCCTTTCCCAGAATCGACCCCCTATAATCTATGAGCTAAGCAACTGATAAGGATCGTCACATTTTCACAGCATCTTCATACAGTGTCAAAGCTGTTTTAGTGACATTTCTCTCAATGCTTCATTTTCTAATTATTCTTTACAGGTTAATGAAAACGGCACAATTTCAGAAGGAAAGAAGCAAACAATAAGGTTTGACCACAACATGGTAGGCAGAAAGGCAGCACTCTGCATGGCAGGATACCTTGCTAGAAAAAGCCCTCCTCTAAAACCAAGTGCAGGCTTCTCTCCTGCCACTTGGCCCAATTAAGAGAAAAACCTGGAAGCTTCAGGGCTGCTCCTCTGTTGCCACTTGCTATGAGTATCACAGAACAAAACAAAAAACAGCAGGAACATGTTCTGAAAATACTAAAATACTCCACACACAGTGGGATGATGACTGTATTATAATTTGCAGATTGTCAATGGTTCTTTAATTAGCCAGTATGCTACATGACAGATTGATAGATATGCAAATATGCCATAGCTACAAAGAGTAGCCTTTAATGTTTGTTTCCTATCTACGTAGGGTAAAAGGCTACTAACCCTACAGGCTTCTAACCCTGCATCTCAGATAACAGTGACCAAGGAGTAAGGCAAACTGAAAGGAAATACCAAGTAAAAGGATCATTTGTGTCTTACACTCGTGCCCACAAGGCTTTCTTTATAGCTTTTAACATAAAACAGTTGACTTCCATATTACTTTTCCCTGTTGTTTAAAAAACAACCTAAAATACAACTTAAGACAAACACTATTTATAAATAAGGTGCTTCCAATTCTCAAATGAAAAGCCCTAAGACAAGTCCCTTCGGAACATTAATCATTTAACACTTCTATCCAGGTATTGGTTTCCTACATCAGCCTATCTTAAAAAAGGAATACTACGTTGAAATATGAAATAAAAGGCAAGCATCACTGTACAGTATATATTAAATTCTCAGTGCAAAAGTATAAGCAGAAATACGGCATCTCCCAGTACGGCTATTTTCAGCCAAACTTCCACTTTGGTTACAAATCAAATTCAGTTTAAGAATACAGAGATACACACCTGTAATGATCCTCTACAACAAAAGCAAAATGTAGAAGTGCTGGATGTATGCCTATTTCCCACAGGAGACAAACGAGCACCTATTATTGTGTACAATTTCACTCTCTATAATTCCTGTTTCAGTTGAAGGGTTCAGAAAAATCCTTCAGAGACAACAAATTAAAAGACTATTAGGAAAATAATCCCCCTAGGACATCAAGACAGAATACAGGTTGTTCCTGTCCCATCCACCACACTCTGCCTTAAACACAAACCTGATTCACACAGGGTCTTTCAAAATCACTTCAATGCTGCCCAAACCAGGGGAAAACCTCCATTGGGAAGACTGAAGGCTAATCAGGTAGGCTGTTTGTGAACAGCAATTCCTATGTTTTTCCTGTCCATGTTTGCATTTATAGATTCCTCCTTTGAAAGGGAGGGGAAAAAAATGTAAAGAATGAGTCTCAAGACAGAAGCAGCATCTCTGCACAGCTATAATTTATATGTGCTTTTCTCTGATATGCTATTGGTGAAACTCATAAATTTCTAGCCAGTAGATTTTTTTTTTAGGACATCAAAAGCTTATTAACAAATGCCTTACAACTGCAGACATTTTTATAACCCATATACTGTGAACACAAAAGAGCAGAGCAAAATTAAAAGCACATAAAATAAAGAGTGATAAAAAGACAGCCTACCTCTGCTTTCTGTCCCTCTTTATTCTCTCCGACTTTTGAAGGTTAACATTAATATTCAGATATTTGTAGGTTTTATAATATTTTCCCTGCCTAAATGTAATCAACTTTAAGCAATTATCTTAAGTTTCAGTCATGATTTTCAGTTACCAAGGCAATTATGAAATATTTTAAGTATTTTATTCACTTCCTAGTCAAGCAGCAATAATTACAAATACTTTCCAGAATATAGGAGAACAGCCTACCTCTCTCAGTAGTCATGACTGCCAGTGATGTTGGTACCAAATAAAAACACTTCTCTGAGCACTGGACCTATTCAGAGCAACTTAAGCATCAGTAAACTCTCCGCCTACAGCTTCTTCTGGGAGTCAGCACCAATAACAACTGCCACCCTATACCAAAATAAAAGCCGACAGGGACTGTAACACTGACTTTTAAAAAGAAGCAGGGGAGTGAACCTTCTCCATCTGACTTGTGTAAGAAAATCTTCTTTAAGATTATTATTAAATATTTTTAACCAACTATCTGATTTCCTTCTTAAAAAATAAAATATCCCTAACATATTTGAAATTAATAAAAGCAATCTTGTTTCCAAGATAGGAAATAAAACAGGCTATCCATTGTAGCTTATGCTACTTAAACTGGTATCAGAAACAGTCTCTTCCAGGCTATTTTAGGTGGACTTCTTAGTAGAGCTCAACATCTGCCAGCCTTACGCCTTACAACAAATCATCTGTGCATCTATGACTATGGAAACATTTTCCTAAGATACTGAACCACAATCCCAAACCCTGTAGGATCCAGAGTCTAAAACAAACAGGGAGGGGTGGGAACCCATTACGGGTAGCCAATCCACTAGTTCATAATCGCTGCTTTTAAATGTGTGGATAATAATGGCTTAGCTTCTTAATAAAGATTCGCCTTTAAAAGAATGCTTTGTCCTTGGCTACACTTGGCAATAATTCAGACCTTTCCTAACACAACTCATCATTGGTCTATTTGTTTTCAGACTTGCACAGGTATTTCTCATTTCTAACGAAGTAGAAATGTCTGTAATATTTTTGAAGTTACAGTGGGGGAGAGACTATTTTGCATTTGGCAGCAAATGATATCTTAACCATTTCATAATTATCTGTTACCCATTTTATAGATTTATCTGCAAATATTTTGTCTTTTTGTTTAGCTCCAGATTATAGAGAGTACATTGACTTAATCAACGTGACACTTTCTGTCCTTCCTCATAAGCATATTAGCTTTGCGTATACAGCTCAAATCCATGTGTATTTTTAAGCCAAATTAATGTTCATGGCCTCACTTCAATCAAATCCAATCAGAGATCATTAAGTGGTTGCAGATAAAGGACACTGACTAGGTTATAATTACTGGCTCTTTCATTCTGAAAATCCAATTCTCCCATGAGCATAAGCACATCTGCATGATTTAAAAACTTACACAGAAAATAATTTGCTTTTGGAAACCCATAGAGGGAAAAACTGTAATTTTTGCTTCAAGGGGTTTGCTAATTATATGGGAGTAGAAAAAAGAAAAAGAAACATCTATACAGCAACTTATTTTTAACAGCCATATTCTTGCCATTCAAAGCTGAAAGGCCTTTGGGTAACCTAGCAACAAGGAGGACACATACAAAATGAAGTATTTTATTACAAACAAGAAGCCCACTTTACACTGACACTCAAGTGATTCTCAATGCTCCTTTTAGTTACAATTCTATCATACTTTTAAAAAATTAAGTCCATAGGTTTCATACAAATATAATCAACTAAACTTCATAGAACATAATTTTGAACACGTCAAGAAAAATAACCCAGGATGAAACCCACTTATTCCTTAGAGTATTTGTTTTAATAGTTCTTCCAACTTAGGACACATCCAGAGCTTCTCACTCAAAAGAACATTATTATCCACCAATAACAAATCAAATAAAATAGATAAATGGATCTTCATTAAAATTAAAAGTTTCTGTACATCAAAAGATACTATAAAGGAAATGAGAAGACAACCCACAGAATGTAAAAATACCTATATTCTAAGAGCCTTATATTCAGAAGATACAAAGAATTCAGCTTAATTACAAAAACACAAATAGCGCAGTTTAAAAAAGGTCATAGGACAAAGAATTTTTTCCAAGGAAGCTAGTCAATAGCACATGAATATGTGTTCAACCTCATTAGTCATTAGGGAAGTGCAAATCAAAACCACAGTGAGATGCCACTTCACCTACCATGATGATGGTAATCAAAAATGGAAAATAATGAGTGTTGCCAGACAGGGAGAGCCTGGAAATTGCCAGTGGGAATATAAAAGGGTGCATCCACTGTGGAAAGTGGTTTCTCAACATGTTAAGGAGAATTACCATATGAGCCCGCAATTCTACTCCTAGGTATGTGTACTCGCAAAAGAACTAAAAACAGGTCTTCAAATAAAAACTTTTACACAAGTATTCAAGGCAGCAATATTCATAGTAGACAAAAGGTAGAAACAATCTGAGGAAATATTAATGAGCACATATATATATATATATATATATATATATATATATATAGCTGTGAATGTAACAAGATGAATGATATGCTGGAATTGAGTAACTGCATGGTATGAGTTGTATTTCAATAAAGCAAGTTTTTCATAAAAGCATTATTATGAATTTAAAGAAACTTGTATTACATTTTAAATGTATACCCACAATAACCTGAAACTTTACAAAATAACGCAAGTATGAATTTATTCTTAAATGGCTATCATCAAAAAATCAAATATTAACAAATGCTGGTGAAAATGTGGGAGAAAAGGAACCCTTACATTGTTGGTGGGACATATCAAGACCCTCTCTCAAAAAAAAAGAAAATTGTCAGTGGGAACGTAAACTACTACAATCAGTGTGGAGATTCCTCAAAAAACTAAAAGTAGTGGCAGGTGTGGTGGCACATGGTTGTAATCCTAGCACTAGGCAGGCTGAGGCAAGAGGATTGCTGTGAATTCAAGGCTAGCTTGGACTACATATTGAGTTCAAGGCCAACCTGAACTATGTAGCAAGATCCTGTTTCAAAAAATAAAGCAAGCAAACAAAAATCTCTAAACATAGAAATCCCATTTGACCCAGCTATTCCCCTTCTAGGTATCTTCCCAAAAGAGTTAGTCATCATATTACAGGGTCACATGCATACCCATGCTTTATAGCAACACAATTTATAATACCTAGATCTTGGAAGCAGCAGGTATGCCTATCAACAGATGAATGGATAAAGAAAAGGTGGTATTTACACACAATGGAGTACTACTCTGCCATAAAGAAGGATAAACTTTAGGCATTCACAGGCAAATAGATGCAACCTGAGAATATAATGTTAAGTAAAATAAGTTAGATACACAAACAAATATCACATGGTTTCTCTTATATGAGAATCTCTCTTCATATAAATATATAAAAATGTATATAGCAAAATAGTAGATAAATAGGAAGTAGGAAGATCTTTTTCAAATGGAAATATTTACATGCAATTTAACACTGTCCCGAGGAAAAGGTAAAAGGGGATAGCAGAAAACCTTCCAGTCCAGTCTTTGTCACTGCACAGTAGTCTCTACTCAAGAGAAGGTCAGTCCTCATTGCAACAAAACAATAGGCTGTGGGGTGAGGCCAGAGGCTAGGAGAAGCTCAGAGGCCATTTCCGTAGTCTAGCTAAAGAATGGCTGAGGTTGGGAAGAAGTGGATGAATTCAAGAAATACTGAAGTCAAAATCCACAGAAATCAGAGATAATACAGAGGAAAAGTGAGATAGCGGCTATCAAGATGACTCCTGAGCTTTAGCTTACATGTCTGGATGGATAATAGAACAGTTGTGCATAAAGGAAATACAGAAAAAATTTAGGACGCAGTTACTGTTTTGCATTTTGTCTTCCAGTAGGAAATAGCATACAAACCTGACTTTAGATATGTGTCTCAAATAGGTACAAGAGAAAATATCAGAAAGGCAGCTGCTCCACATACAGTTACAACTTTGAGGCAAGAACTGGACAAGAAATGTGATACGCTCAGTAAATAAGATGATAGCCATGGATAAGTATAACTAGAGAGAAAGTGCTGTCAGGGGGTTGGGGGAGGGCTAAGGATCAAGCTTTAATCAAAAGAAGGTGAGAAGGAAGGCAGAGCCCAAAAGGAAGAAGGAAACCAAGAGGCATTCAAACCCAGTTTCTTTTCTTTTTTTCTTTTTGTTATAGTAAAAACAGACAAATCATTCCTTAAGCATGGCACTAAAACACAGGCAACAAAGGAGAAAAAAAATTGGAATACTTAGAAGTGAAAGACTCAAGATGAGAACCAGTCAAGAATGTCCAGTCTTGGGGCTGGGGATTTAGCTGAGTGGTTCCGCCACCTGCCTTCCAAGCACAAGGTCCCAAGTTTGATGCCCAGAACCAAAAAAAATAAATAAACAAATAAATAAAATTTAAAAAATAAAAGAATGTCCAGTTTTATTTTACACAGTGTTGGAAGTTATAGCTAGTGCAGTAAGACAAGAAAAAGAAATTTTAAAAGCACATGAATCAGAAAGATCACAACGGTCCCTACATGCAGGTGACATAATTGTTTGCATAGAAAAATTCCGGTCATAATCTAAGCTGAAAAACGAACAGAGTGGTGAACACAGAGAGTGAACGGACTTGGAGAAAGTCAAACAGTCAATGGTTTGACATCCAGAAAGGTTCCAAGAATGGTTACGCTGAAAGTTATTGAAGAAAAAAATTAGAAAAGGGGACAAATTTCATTCCATCACTATTTCAGTTTTTCTACACCACCTAAATGTTCAAAGAATTTAGTAAAGAAAGAAAGCAGGTGGTTTATTTCTTGAAAGCTACTGGATATCTTACTGAGCTCTCAAAATTATTGAAAAAAGATTAAAATTTGGTTAAGAATTTAAAAAATCTTTATACATATACACTTATACTATACTTTTTCCACTTTAAACATTCTGTCTCTAACAATAAAATCCTACAACACAACATACAGAGCTAAAGTTGTAAATCTTCAAGAAATTGTAAGTTCAGGCTTCCTTAACATTTGCTATTTTTAACACAGATGCCTAAAGAATTATTTCATCCTTAACCCTAGCCCTAAGCCCAGATGCACATACACAGACAGACACACGTGCATGTGTGCATAAACACAATGACATTTGGGGACATTTAGAATAAAATGTTGCTGAGATGCACCCAGTGCCACAAGGCTTTGGCACTCACTTGTCATGTTCAGTGAAGCCTACACACTAGTATGCAAGACCCCAACACAGGTACAGTCTTCTTCTCCAGTAATAGCACTGTAACAAATTCCGGCTCATACTGAGTACAAGCTATAAAGCACAAGCTTCCTTTTCTGCTATAACTTCCACTTCACTATCCAGCACTTTCTGAGTACCAACAATTTTTAAACTAAGAAATCACATAAACCACAACACACACACAAAAGTAAAGCGGGTGTCAGGCAGCTAACGGTGAAGCCCTGTCCCTGGGCACCATCAACCACACCTAACACCAGCACACTACTCAGACACCAATGTCCTGGTCCCAGCTCTACTGATCACACAATCTTAAAAGTATATACAAAGCACATACAAATACATAAGGTGGCCATGTATGGTGGCACACACCTGTAATCCTAGCACTCAGGAGGTTGAGGTAGGATGATCACCCCAAGTTCAAGGCCAGACTGGATGACACAGTGAGGTCAAGCCCAGCCTAAACTATATGTAGTGAGACCCTGTCTCCAAAAAAGACAATTAAAAAGTACAGAATAAAATAGAGAAAATTATGCTATGATTAAAATTATGTACATATTATACAGTTATTAAAAACGGACAAGAAAATATGTAAAAAGATTCTCATTAGTAATAGCTGAATTATGGTAAATATGAATCCTTTTTTCTGTTAATATAGTTTGTGTTTATAATCATATAAAAAACAAGGGGGATTAATAAAAGTGATTTTAGGGCACTTTGAGCATTTTATAAGAAACGCTGTCCAAAGAAAAATTTCTTAGGAATAACGATGGAATAATGGTAGCAACACAGCAGAGACTGGGTCGAAGCACTGGGTTCTGTGGCCTATTCGGTCTTTATGCACCAAACACTCAAAATGTTTTTTTACAACCTCAAGATATTCAAAATCTGCAGTCCATGCTATGAGCTATCACTCCTAATAATTTTTTAAAAGCTATGATGTCAATTTTTAAAAGTTCTTGGGCTGGAGATTCAGCTCAGTGGCACCGCGCCTGCCCCACAAGCGCAAGGTCCTGAGTTTGATCCCTGGTACCGGAAAAAAAAAAAGTTCTTGTTAGCAATTGACTTTCTGATGATTTTTCATTCTTAACAGTAATTTACTCTTGTCTTTTCCTTTCCTTCTATAATCACAAGAATTATCCACTTGTCTTCAAATATCACAAAGCACACTGAAAGGAATATGGGAACTAGAAACAAGCCATGATTCACTTCAGAATCATTTTATTTGTTCAACAATAGTAACTGTACAACTTCCACATGAAGGAGAGTTTTGAGAGACTGAGCTTACGCTAAGTGGAAATAAAATAAAGAGAAATAAAGGGGATAATGTACACAAACACTGTGCAGAGAGAAATCAAGTGGGGTCAGGGCAGAGCCTCGCTTGCAGCCCTGGGTATGCTGTTCTGGGGGAAAGGGACTCTGCAGGAAAGCTCTGCTGTAGCCTAGGGATGCAAGAAGGGAGAGGCCCATAATGATGCTAGATGGCAAATGTTTCAGGAAGAAAGAATCGTTTAAGCACACAGGCCTGAAACAAGGGATGCTGGGAATGTTTGAAAGTAGCAAGAGTAGACCAATGTGGTAGGAGCAGAGAGAACTTTCAGGATGAACGGGAAGAATGACATCAGAATGATGGCACGGGACCCCCTGAATTGTGCTTTGGATGTGCATGTGAACAGGGAGTAATGGCACCTGACTTGCCTTCTAAAAGGATCACTCTAGCTGCTATTAGAAAAGCATGCTTTAGGTGTGGGAAAGAGAAGCAAGGAAACTGATTGGGAGGCTGCCAAGAGTCTGGTAAAATACCACTGCAGCCTGCACCAAGAAGACAGTACCAGGGACGGCGAGAAGGATGTATTTTAATAGTAATGTCAGCAGGAATAGGTAACAAATTCAATAGAGGTTATGAAACAAAGTCAGTGATGACTCCATAGTGTCTGGCCTGTGAAAGCAGGAGAATGAAGGTTAAGTCTTCAGACCTAGAAAGCTTTCCTAAAATATCTAGTTCAGCTGCTTAAAAATAGCATAAGTTATACCAACATAAAACCAAAATAGGAATACAACCGCTTTTTCGACTCACCATTTGCAGACTGTACCATATTTCCAGATTTTTGGACCTCATCAAATTTTGTAAAAATGACACTCAACCTGTATGGAAATAAAAATATATATAAACCACTGATCATCACTGTTCACAGTCAATTATTAAACATTAATGTGAAGTTGAAAAAAGTTATCAATGATACAAACTCACTTGAAATTAGTAACACACAGTAGCCACCAACAGCTGAGCACAAGAGGCTTCGATCTCAAAGATCACATTTTAGTGTTAACAGCCTGATGAAAGATTACTACTGCCTTGTTGTGCAGTTAAAGAAATCATGACCCATTCCTTACTAAGGGAGTAAGTTATTGGGGTGGGAATTCCAGTCCCTGGTTCTCAAATGTTAAATGTGACTACTCTACACAAAATGTAAATATGATTTTAAAAGTGTATATTTCTCCTCTTTTTTTTTAATCACAGACTGTCACTTTGCATAAGCTTTTAAAAATGGATTAATATCACTTGATAAAGGCTTTCGTGACTTCAGCTTAATTCAAAATGCTACAGTTTCTCCAGAAACAAACGTTGTGACTGCATAATCTTCAGTTTTAAAAAATCTGCATGACGTTTATTTTTTATTAATGGATCGTATTACCTTGACATTTAAATTGAAGCAAAACTCAAAATATTTCATTCTGGTGACACCAAAAATCAGAGGTATGGGGAGTGTAATATTACCTCACAGAAAAAGTTAAAAGAGCCTTTCCCAGACAAAACACAAGTATCTGGATTTCTGTCAGAGTTGAGATTCCAAAGCAAAGCACTCTGCATTCAAACCAATGCCACTCATTTCTGCAACCAAACTATTTCGTACTTTCTCACACACCATCCTGCCCTACAAGATCTACTCATTTCACATTTGCCTTTTCTTCTCATCCAGAATTGAAGCTCCTTAGGGATAGAGCCCGGAGCTGTGTTCTTTTGGTGTCTGTACCAAGCACATGCCATGTGCAGAGAATTCCTCAGGAGAGTTACATCATGGTGTCAGACAGCTGGTACCTAAGCCTACCCCTGACTTCACTCCAGGACACTTCAACTACTTCACATCTGCTCTTATTTCATTAATTCACTTGCTCATTCAACATTACTTGAATGTCCATTATGTGCCCAGCTCCAAGCTAGCTAGATGCTGAATGGATAAGGTTCCTACCCTCTAGAGCTTAATTTCTAAGTAACAGGGAAGCCAAAATACAAGCAAAATGAAGGGACTGCCAACTCAGGGCCAGATATGAGTAACAGATATGAGTAACACTATCACTCACATTCAAAGCCAACAGTTACTAAAGATCTGTAAAGATGCCTAAGAATTAATTTCTTAAGATGTTTCCATCACCCTCCCTTTTAAAGTAACAAAGATCTCCAATGGCTGAGCAAGTCCATCAGTAACAGCACTACAGGTTGCTAGGGATGCCTTACTGTGTCATTTTATTGTGTCACAGCCACATCCTCGGATGTGAGCACACCTGAGTTTCAAGGTAGCACTGAGGTATATTTCTAGTCTGGTGTCACTACTGGAAGAGGGCAAGTGTTCTTCCATTCCTCTGAGAGCAGTCCCAATTAGAAGCAGCAAATGTGAAAGAATCTGCAGGTTCTCTGTCAGTCACGAGGTCCACTCAACTGTGGCCACAGGAACCACAACTAGGTGTGAGGACACTGAAAGGGTCACTTTGTTGGCAACTGCACCTCAGACCTCGGATGTCAGAATTTCTTCAGGCAGGAGGCCTTTTTCCTCTGATTTTATACTCAGGTTTCACTGGGTGCTCATTCTCTTCTCAATTACCTCAAAATATCAGTACCCTGGGTTTACAACAGATTGACACCCACAAAGTTCATATGAATGGAGGGTCCGGCTTTCTTCTGTTATTTCTGAGCACAGCAATTCAAAATGCCTCTCTGGGAAGTCATCAAGGGAGAGTTTCATATGTTTAAAGACAATGAATACTTACTGATTATCTCTGAAGCCACCAAATATTTTCTTTTAAATAAAGTTTCTTGGAGTTGGATGTATAGCTCAGCAGCAGAGTACATATTTAGCCCTGGGTTCAATCTCCAGTACTCCCAACAAAATAAATAAATAAATTTCTTTACTAGTTTGACAAATAACCACTCTCATTTCCCCTAGTTTTTCTGATTTTGAACATTTATACTAAATTCTTCAACACACATGGGATTCATTTTACCATCTGACATATCTAATTAATTCCCTTCTAGAAAATTTTAAAGATAAAGACTAAATTTTAAATAATTCCCTGGAAGGAAATGCTAGTAATATCAGTCAACAAGCTCCACCCAAACACTTGGAACTTCTAGTCAACTTTTTAGCCCCCACTCTTCAATATGAGTACTAAGGGCTATAATATGGGCAGAGTCTAACATGAAAAAGATCAAAATAACCAAATATATTCACAAAACAGACTGTGATGAGATAACAAGTTTCAAAACTGTATCTTTAATGCTTCCAAGGAGATACAGAAAATGCTGCAATGGTAAAGCAACTGGGAAAGAAGCCCTGAAAAGTGGCAGAATAAGGACATCTGAAAACCTGCTGCTCCAAAGAATCAAAGACAACATTGGCAAAACCGTTGAAAATCAACTTTTCAAAAACTATAGAAGTTGAACAAAGGCTTGTAATATCTGAGTAACATTTCTTCAAGAAAAAGGGTTGAATTTTAATAACAGCGAATTTCTCATTGCTTGGCCAGGCCATGTTCCTATCTCCAGCTGGGCAGCTAAGAATCCTCAGCCTTGCAGTTGTGGAAGTTTGAAAGCCAGGAGCCTGGCAGCCACTAGAAGAAGGTGAGCAAGTCTGGATCTCTCCCAAGATTCCCCATCCCAGACACCTACCAGAGGACTTGCCTGTTGTATCACTGGACTCCACTTGCAGCTTGTCATCTCTTAGCCTGACTCAGAGCTTCTGCTACATTATGGCTTATGTCTAGATGTCTCCCCAAGGCCTCATGCAGCCATAGGTGGGGAGTTCTACAGGTGGCTGGGTTAGTGTGTGAATGAGGATTAAGGGTATAATACTGGGAAGAGGGGGGTGGATAATGGAAGCACCATCCTGGGCAAGGGTTGCACCAGTCCATAGGCTTACAGATTGGATGGAATATAAAGGGACAGAAAGAAGGCAGGCCTGCTGGTGCTGCTCACTGCTTTGAATGCTTGCTGCCTTCCTGCCTGACACCATGGAATGTTTCTCCTCTGAGATGCCCCTCCGCCATGCTACCCTGCTTTAGAAAAGCCAATTATAGACTCAAACCTCTACAAATTTTGAGATGAAATAAACCTTTCCTCCTTTAACTTTGGGTGTCAGGTACAAGAAAAGTAACTAAGACACCTTGTGTGAGACCTTTTTCCCCCAGAACATGATCGACATGCATCAGCAACAATTAATCAACCTGGGAGCTGCCTAAGATGACAATACACCAGGGCAAAGAAGCTGCCCAAAAAAATGAGAAAGGAAAAGCTGGAGAATGAGATGTTCACAAGAAACCTTGAAAGCAATGACATATTCTTGAGAACCTAGAAGACTGTGATTATGTACAAAGTTGTGTTTGTGTCCAAGAGAGACCCATGAGGGCACAAATACCTCATGTGTGGCTGACCTTGAGACTGGACAGATAGGAAGTGAAAGGGAATGCAGAGTTGCAACCTGCCTGCCACACGAAAGCACAGTGTGACACGCACAGTGTGACACACACTGGACACCAGTCAGCAAAGGCTGGCTCCAGGCACTTAAGGGAACTTCTGTCTAATTATTAAATGACCATTTAGCTTACTAGAGACTTTGGTGTCCACATACAACAAGAAAACATTTTACACAATTAATTCAGGCAAGTCACTGAACAATGAGAAACAAAAACCACAGACAGCCACAAACAACAGCAATAACCTGGGGGAGAATTAGCACAACATCTTATTTAAAATGCTCAGTTTTGAGAAAAAATTATGAAAAGTGTGAAGAAACAAGAAAATATGGCCCACACACAATAAAAAAAAGGATGCCCAGATGTGGGACTAACTCAATGAAGACTTGAAATAAACTATT
The DNA here is from genome assembly GCF_000247695.1 of Heterocephalus glaber. The sequence continues at coordinate 23,679,238 of NW_004624732.1, read as the reverse complement.
ACAAATATGTTCAAAGATTTAAAGCAAGAAAAAGAACAATGTCTTACTAAAGGAAGAATATAAATGAAGAGATAGAAGTCACACAAAAGAACCATATAGAAATTCTAGAGATGCAAAGCATAATAATTAAGCTGGGGATGGTGGTGCACGTGTATACTCCCAGCACTCAGGAGGCTGAAGCAGGAAGACCATAGTTCAAGGGCACCTGGGCTACATAGTGAGACCCTGTCTCAAGAAAAAAGAAGAGAAAAGAAAAAGATAAGGGCAACAATTGAAATTAAAAATTCACTATGGGAGTAAACAGCAGTTTGTCTGTCTATGCAGTGCTGGGGATCAAGCCCAGGACCCCAGGCATGTGGAGTAACCCCTCCTCCACAGAGCCACATCCATCAGATGTGCGCATCCTAGCAGATCTCGGCTAGAAGAATCAGAAAAACTGCAGATATGACAAATGATATTATCTCATCTGAGAAACAACAAAACAACAGGGGAAAAAAGAATAGAGACTAAGAGATCATCTTATAATTCCAGCATACCAACATATACTTTTGCCAGGAGAGGAAAACAGGATAGAAAGTGTATATATGCATACATATCTCTATGGAGAAATAATAGCCAAAATATTCAGAGTTGGTATTAAATAAGAATATATATATTCAAAAAGTACAAAAAACTCCAAATAAGATAGAGATACAAACCAAGACACATCATGATCAAACTGGTGAAAGAAAGACCAAAGAGGAAGAGATGACAATCATAAATATATATGCACCAAATACTAATGCCCCCAACCTTACAAAGCAAATATTAAGGGACATGAAAAACCAAATAATCACTAATGCAATTGTAGTGAGGGACCTCAATACCCACTGTCACAAATAGATCATCTAGACAAAAAAAATCAACGAAATACTAGAATTGAACCAAGCTTTTGAACAAATGGACTTAACAGACATCTACAGAGTGTTCCACCCCACAAAATCAGAACATACATTCTTTTCAGCTGCACATGGGTCATTCTCCCAAATAGACCACATACTAGTTCACAGAACATGTTTAAGTAAATGCAAAGGAACCGAAGTTATCCCCTGTATATTATCAGACCATAGTGCAATTAAACTGGAGATCAATAGCATAAGAAACCCCAAGAACTTCACAAACACACGAAAACTGACTAACACTCTCCTGAACAACCAATGGGTCAGAGGAAATTAAAGAAGAAATTAGACAGTTTTTACAGTTAATGATGATGCCAGGACAACATACAGGAATTTATGGGACACAATGAAAGCAGTTCTACAAGGGAAATTCATAGCACTGAATGCCCACATTAGGAAAACAGAGCAAGCTCAAATAAACAACCTAATACTGAATCTTCAGCTCCTAGAAAAAGAAGAGCAAGACAAACACAAAGCTCATACAAGGAAGGAAATTACAAAGATCCGAGCAGAAACCAATGCAATGGAGACTAAGAGAATGATACAAAAAAATCAACAAATCGAAGAGTTGGTTTTTCAAAAGAATAAATAAAATCAATAAACCCTTAGCCAACCTTATCAAGAAAATGAAAGAAAAGGCTTAAATCCATGCATTAATGAAAAAGGTGAAATCACAACAGATCCAGCAGAAATCCAGAGGATCATCAATACCTACTTCAAGAACCTGTACTCTAATAAAATGGAAAACACAGAAGAAATGGACAGATTTCTAGATACATATGAATTGCCAAAGTTAAATGAAGAAGATACAGAAATTCTAAACACCCCAATTACAATGAGTGAAACTGAAAATGTAATTAAAAATTTACCAACAAAGAAAAGCCCAGGTCCTGATAGCTTCACTGCTGAATTCTACAAGACATTTAGAGAAGAACTATTTCCACTACTCTTTAAACTTTTTAAGGAAATTGAAAGGGAAGCAGTACTTCCAAATTCATTCCTGGAAGCAAGTGTTACTTTGATTCCAAAACCAGGGAAAGACCCAACTAAAAAAGACAGCTAACTACAGGCCAATCTTCCTAATGAACATAAATGCAAAAATCCTCAATAAGATACCAGCAAGCAGAATACAGAGGGTCATGAAGATCACATACCCTGACCAAGTCGGATTTATCCCGGGGATGCAAGGATGGTTCAGCATACATAAATCAGTAAATGCAATACACTATATTAACAGAGTCAAGGACAAAAACCATATGATCATCTCAAGAAAAAGCATTCAACAAAATTCAACACCCATTCATGATAAAAACCCTACAGAAAATTGTAATAGATGGTCTTTATCTCAATTTGATAAAGACTATCTGTGAATAGCCAACAGACAACATCATACTAAACGGTCAAAAACTGAAAACCTTCACACTAAAATCAGGAATGAGACAAGAATGCCCACTATCACCACTCCTGTTCAATACAGTTTGGGACACATTAGTCACAGCAATTAGACAAGAGAAAGAAATAAAGACAATAAAGATAGGAAAGGAAGAAGTTACACTGTTATTATTTGCTGATGATATGATATTTTACATAGAAGACCCAAAAAACTCCACCAAAAGACTTCTAGACTTAATTGGCATATTCAGTAGAGTAGCTGGATACAAGGTAAACACTCAAAAATCAATAGCCTTCTTGTACACAAGTAAGACTCACTGAGAAATGAGGGAAACAATCACTTTCACAATAGCATCCAAAAAAATGAAATATCTAGGAATCAATCTAATGAAGGAAGCAAAAGACCTCTACATTGAGAACTACAACACTCTGAAAAATAGAGATTGAAAACGATATAGGAAAATGGAAAGACATACCCTGTTCCTAGGTAGGAAGAACTAATATTGTGAAAATGGCCATTTCCAAAACTGCTATACAGATTCAATGGAATCCCAATGGAAATCCCAACAGTATATTTCACAAAACTAGAGAAAACAATCCAAAACTTCATTTGGAACCAGAAGAGACCTAGAATAGCAAAAGCAATTCTAGGCAAAAGAGACAGGGCAGGGGGTATCACAATCCCCAACTTGAAACTATACTACAAAGCCACTGTAATAACAAAACAGCATGGTACTGGCAAAGAAATAGACCTGAGGATCCGTGGAATAGATTAGAAGATGCAGAAACAATTCTAGACATACTCAGCTACCTCATCTTTGACAAAGGAGCCAACCATCCTCACTGGAGGAAAGATAGCCTCTTTAATCAATGGTGTTGGAAAAACTGGATTTCAACTTACCAAAGATTAAAACTAGACCCCTATCTTTCATCATGCACTAAACTAAAATCCAAGTGGGTTAAGGATCTAAATATTAAAACAGACACACTAAAATTGCTGAAAGGTAAGTTAGGTAGAACTCTTTAAGACGTTGGCATAGGAAAAGACTTTATGAACAAATCCTCAGTAGCACGGGAACTAGAACAAAGAATCAACTGGGATCTCATCTTTTTAAAAAGCTTCTGCACTGCAGGAGAAACCACCAACAGAGTTAAGAGACAACCTACAATGTGGGAAAAAATTTTTACCAGCTGTTCCTCAGACAAAGGTCTACTATCTAGAATGTGTAAAGAACTAAAAAAAACAGACTCCCCAAATATAAAGACCAAATTCAAAAATGGGCATCTGAAATGAACAGACATTTCTCAGACAAAGAAGTAAAGGCAGCAAATAAACATATAAAAAAGGTTCAACATCACTGGTCATTTGAGAGCTGCAAAGGAAAACAACACTGAGATTCCACCTCACCCCAGAAAAGAATGCTGGTATCAAGAAATCAACCAATAACAAATGCTGGCGGAGTTGTGGGGAGAAAAGAACCCTTCCTTCATTGTTGGTGGGGGTGCAGACTGGTGCAACCACTGTGGAAATCAATATGGAGATACCTCAAAGAACTAGGGTTAGAGGTCCCATTTGACCCAGATATTCCTCTGCTGGGTATCTTCCCAAAAGAATTAAAAGAATCATACCACAGTGATATATGCTCACTCATGTTTACAGTGGCACTGTTTGTAATAGGTAAAACTTGGAAACAGTCCAACTGCCCATCAACTGGAGACTGGATAAAGAAGATGTGTTTTTTTTAATAAAATGGAGTACTACTCAGCCATAAAGAATGAGAAACTAGAGACATCTATAGCTAAGTGGATGCACATTAGGCCATACTCTTAAGTGAAATAAACAGAACACACATGTGTAAATACTGAATAGCTTCTCTGGTGTGAAACACTAAAAGTGTAAATAAGGATCAAAATGTATAATTGATATTGTGTAATAGAAAGGGTCTAAGGAGTAGGGGAAGTGGGTAGGCGTAGGGGAAAGGAAAGAAGGGAAAAGAAAAAATATGAGTAAAGCAAAAAAATGGAAACAAAGTGTCTGTAAATAGGGAAGGGTGGAGGGGTGAAGGGAGGGCAGCAGAATGGTAAAAACAAGAACCAAGATATGTCATGTAAAGGTACAAGATCCCAATGATGAATGTAACTGTATCATATACTTAAAATGTACCAATAAACTTATTGGGGGAAAAAAAAGAAAGACCAAAAGAAAATGTTCAATGGAAGAAGAAAAAGCCATTCCTCTTGTAGAAGCAGAAGATCAGTATCTAATTTTTCATTAGAAACAAGGAGGGCCAGGTGGCAGCAAGACAACAAATTCCAAGTCCTGAAATACACCGTCAGCCAAGAATTTTATATCTAACAAAACTGTCACTCAAAAAGAAAGAATTTATCATGTTCCCAGATAAACCAAAAAAAATTTACAGAATAAAGCAGCCCAAATCAACCTATAAATTAAGAATACTAGTGAAGTTAACTATGTAAAAAACATGAAAGACATAGGTAAATATACTGTATAAGATAAATTTGTTTAACTCTCTTACTATCCTACATAACAGGAAACTGCAGAATGCAATAATTATGAAACTGTGTGTTGGTGGACCTGTATAAAGATGTAGCATGCATTATCATAGCAAAAGAGAAAAAATAAATTAAATATAGTAAGAAATGAGAAGTCAGCTAGACATAGTGGCACAGACCTGCAATCCCAGCACTCTGGGAGGCTGATACAGGAGAATTATAAGTTCAAGCCCGGCCTGGGCAACTTAGCAAAAGTGTTCTCAAAAAAATCAAAAAGGTGGTAAGGATAAAGGTCAGTGCAAAGGCCTTGGGCTCAAACCCACTTGGGAGGGAGGGGGAAGGGGAAGGAAGTAAAAGAAGGGAAAAGAGGGGAGGGGCAAGGGGAGGGTTTCAAATCAATACAGTTTGATATCAAAGAAAAGCTAGAAAAATCAATTTATAGGACCAAGTGTAAATTTCTTTAAAAATGAAAACATTTTAAAAAATGGAAAAAGAAAGGAAATCAAACTGAGAGGAAACCAAATTGAGCCAAAGGAAGGAAACAATAAAGTTGGGGGCAGGAGCTGGAGATTCAGCAGCAAGGAAACAATGAAGATTTGAATAAAGTAAATAAAATATCAATTAGAAAACAGTAGAAAAAAATAAACAAAACCAAAAATTTGCTCTTTAAAAAAAAACCTGACAAATCTTTAGCTAGACTACTCAAAAGAGAAAATTCAAATTAATAAAATTTTTTAAAAAGAAAAAATAAGAATTACAAGGGGATACTATCAACAATTACATCCTCAAAATTAGATGCACTAGAAATTTATTCATTAAATTTTTAAAGTACAACTAACATAAGAGAACACTTTCATACTCATTCTCTAAGGTAATATTACTGTAACAATAAACCAGAAAAATATATCACAGAAAAAGAAAATATTTCTTATGACTGTAGATATAAAATGAGCAAAACATAAAGTTATACACAATGAGAAAGTAAGATTTACCCCAGGAATGCAAAGTGGGTTTACTATCTGGAAAACAATGAATGTAATATCAAATGTCAATAGAATAAGAAACAATCACACAATCACAGTAAGATATAGAAAAACATGATTCTTTTAATTCATACCACAGTGACATATGCTCACCCATGTTTATAGCGGCACAATTTGTAATAGCTAAAACTTGGAAACAGCCCAAATGCCCATCAACTGGAGACGGGATAAAGATGTGGTTTTTTTATAAAATGGAGTACCACTCAGCCATAAAGAATGAGAAACTAGAGACATTTTTAGTTAAGCGGATGCACATTGAGGCCATACTCTTAAGTTACATAAATAGAACGCACATGTGTAAATACTGAATAGTTTCTCTGGTGTGAAAAACTAAAAGTGTAAATAAGGATCAAAATGTATGATTGATATTGTGAAATAGGAAGAAAAGGTCTAAGGAGTAGGGGAAGTGGGAGGCGTAGGGGAAAGAAAAGAAAAAGAAAAAATAAGAGAAAAGCAAAAACATGGAAACAAAGTGTCTGTAAATAGGGAAGGGTGGAGGGGTGAAGGGAGGGCAGGGGAATGGGGAAAAAATAAGAACCAAGATACATCATGTAAAGGTACAAGATCCCAATGATGAATATAACTATACTGTATACCTAAAATGCACCAATAAAGTTAATGGGGAAAAAAAGAAAGTGACTAAAAAAAAAAAGATACAGAAAAATATTTCATAGTGTATCTTTTCATGATTTAAAAAAATTCAGTGACAAACTAGGCACAGGAAAGAACTTCAATCTCATAAACCCCTACACAAACTATCCACTGCTAACATTACAAGTGATGGTAGATGACTAATAAAAGCTTACTTAGTCTTTAAGATCAAGAACAAAACTTCTTCTAATCATTAGTTCTATTCAACATCATACAGAGGTTCGAGCCAGGGCTTTTAGCATCCATATTAGAAAGGAAAAAGTAAAACTACTGGCAGATGGTCTGAAGAATCTACAACCTAACCATTACAATAAGCAAGCTCATGAAGGTTGCAGAATTCAAAGTCAGTATTTTAAAAAATCAACTGGTTTACTATAGATTAATAATAAACCACACGAAAGAGAAATTAAGAAAAAAGTTCTACTTATATTAGCATTAAAGAATGAAACAGGGCCGGAGATTTAGCTCAGTGGCACCGTGCCTGTCTCACAAGTGCAAGGTGCTGAGTTTGATCCCCAGTACCAAAAAAGAAAAAAAAAATGAAGCAGTAGCTGGGTGTAGTGGCACATGGTTTTATAATCCCATGCTCGGGGAGGTGAGGCAGAAGGATTATGAGTTCCAGGCCAGCCTGGGCTACACAGCAGGACCTTGTCTAGGAAAAAAAAAAAAAAAAAAGAAAAAAAAAATACACACACACACACACACAGAAATACAGAAACAAATTTAACCAAAGCAGTAAAAAACTTCTACACTGAAAACTACAAAATAATTGTTTAAATTAAAGTCTAAAAAGTGAAAACATTCTACAGTCACAGATTGGAAGACTAAAGATATCAATATATCTCAAATTCATCTGCAGATTCAAAGTAATTCTTATTAAAATTCAAGCTGCCAGGGGCCGGGGATGTAGCTCAGTGGCACTGAGCCTGCCTGACAAACACAAGGTCCTGAGTTTGATCCCTGGTACCAGGAAAAAAAAATTCAAGGGTTAAGGATTTAGCTCAGTGGTTCCACCACCTGCCTTGCAAGCACAAGGACCCGAGTTCGATCCCCGGTACCAAAAAAAAAAAAAAAAATTCAAGATTCCTTTATATGAAAAAGAAAAAAGACAGGATACTACAACCGAAGCCCAGGGATTTAGCTCAGTGGCGCTGCACCTGCCTTGCAAGCGCAAGGTCCTGAGTTCAATCCCTGGTACCTGAAAAAAAACACAAAACTCTACAACCTTTCAAAGTAAATCAGCTATCAGGGTTGGGGATTTAGTTCAGTGGTTCCACTCCCTGCCTCGAAAGCACAAGGTCCTGAGTTCAATCCCTGGTACCAAAAAAAAAAAAGGTAAATCAGTTATCTACATAGGAAGAAGAATCAGAATGAATTTGCACTTTCCAATAGAAATAGTGAAAAGTGAAATGCAATAGAGATAAGTATTAATGCTCTGTATGAAAATAGTTTCCAAACTAGATTTTCATACCCTGAAAATCTAGGAAGAAAAAAGATATTCTCAGATTTAAAAAAAAATTTTTCCTTTGCCACATCTTTTCTCAGAAAGCTTCTGAAGGGCATACAGAACTAAAATGAGAAAGTTAACCAAGAAAGACCTAATCTCCAAGAATGTGCCTACAGAGAGGTGAAGCCAATGCACATGCATCTGTCTAGAAAAGTGCACTGAAGGCACCCCAAGATGGTAACGAGAGATCAGACTGATGAGAGTGTACGAGGCAGTGAAGGCAGCCAGTCCAGAGTGAAATAGGCTGAAGGAGAGTTACATAACTACACACAGAGGTTGGTATGCTAGGTACTACTGCGCAAACAGTAACCAGCCAACTATGCAAAGGAAAATAAAGCAATTACTGGCTCCAGATCATGAGAAAAGGCAAAGTAATCATAGTACTAAGTATGAATAGTGAACCAGAATAGCATATATAATCACAGTATAAACTAAATTTTGTTCTTAAAAATTAAAATACATGTACATTTGGTAGGTGAGATGGAAAAGTGCACATGAAGAATATTCAGAGGAAAGATAGCTGAAATCCATGCTCCACAGTGGGAAATAAGATTCTAAAAGTGGAGTGGAGGGTATAGGGCAGTGGTAGAGTACTTGCCTAGTATATGTGAAGCCCTAGGCTTGATCCTCAGCATTGAAAGCGCGTACACATGCTCACATGTACACACACGTACACACACACACACACACACACACACAAAATCTAAGTGGTAAAAAAATTTCAGTAGCAATACATACGTATTATTAGGAAACAGTAGTGAAAAACAAAGAATCAATGAAAATAGTTGACAGGGTTTACTTCTGAGACACAAATGGCAGAGGCAGTAACGTACTGACTTTTTATAAGTGTATTTAAAAATTTAATTGATTCTCTTCATATAAATTATTATGACCAAAAAATATTTTTAATGAGAAGGGATGACAGCAGTTTCTCATCCGCTTTTGCCATGAGTCGTAACACTAAAACTTTAGCAAACTAAAAATAAAAAGTTTTAATTTTCCCCTTCCAAAACAATCATTATGCAGTAATACCTAGAGTGAATGTAAGCTTTAAATAGGCTGAGACAGCAACAGAGCGTATATTATCAGAACTGCTGAAAACGTAGGTTCACAAAGAAAGTATACCAAATAGTCATAATGAACCAGGTAACATGTATTTGCTCTGTCTAGAAGTAAATTATCTTCAGGTTTAAAGCCTCTGCTGTTTTAGGAGCTTGGTTACCAAACAACAGTATCCAAAGAAATTTAACATCAGTAATCTGGCTTTACTCCAAAGCTTTGCAAACTGAAATACACCACGATGCTGAAATTCCTTTCCAGGAGGTCTTTGGAGTGACAGTAAATGTAAAGCATGCTGAAACCACACATCTACAAAAGTTAAGTCACATGGAGTTATGGGTTATTTACAGTTTATTAAATTGTGAGGCATGCCTCACAAAACATCATACAATTACATATTCAGCTAAAAGTTAATTATATACTTAGTTTCTGAACATACCATATACATGAACTAAGAAAAATAATACATGTAAATAGGTAAAACATTCTATTGATTCAGGTTCACAGCTCAATGAGATCCCATTTGGTGGAGAGATACTCTAATATGAAGATTTTGTTGTCTATTGCTACCTTATTATATGACTCAATATGATTTTATCTACCAGATGACAAAGACTTATAACAACTTAATCCATGGCCCAAAACCCTATTCCCAGTTCCTCCAAAGTGAAGCTGTTTAATGTGTTTCTTTTCCTTACTATTCAACAAATGGATAATGAAAACTAATGCTCAAATGAGATTACTACTCTTATTTAAATCATTTAGCTCATATTATAACATTCTTTTTATTGTATTTCTTAGAGATATAAACGTATTCTCAAATATAGTGATCTTTCCATGAACAAATTCTTAGTAGACCAAGATTTTTATTCTAGGACTAAATCCTAATCTACAACATTTTATTAGTACTACAGAATTTTGCTAAGCTGAAAACCCCATTATATTCACAAAATAACAACAACCCATGATGAGGTAAGAGAAGTCAGCTACATGGAGCCTCATAATATAGCAGATACTGAATTTCCCAAACCAGGGTATGATACTTAAAAAGCCCCAGTTTACTTGGGTACATCCCCAACAAAATAAAGGTATCAACCAGGCCCTTGACCCTCAAAGTATCAGATCTTAGATTATGATTTTGTAATAGGCACAAAGAAATATGAAGTTTCACTAAATAATAGTTTCTAAAGAACAGTTTTCCAGACACTTGTGTCTGCCAGAGTTTTACAAGGGCTATGAAGGATGCAGCCATTTCCCTATGACAATCTTCTCCATTTTCCCCCCATAATTTTTAGGAAAGATTTTAGGCAAATGAGTGAGAGAAACCTCCGTCCCTATTCAGAAGTCCAAGGTCTTCTGCAGATTTCTTTTCAAAATTTAAGAGTGGGGAAGAGGAGCTGGGGAAGGAGGCTTTAAGGCCAACTCTGGCGCTATGCCTTGGGGCCTTGTCTGAGCACCCAGTGTTGAAGTTCCCAAGACCACCTCAGATTTAATGCTTTACCAGGACAACTGACAGGACTCAGTAGTCATCCCCACAGCCAGGATTTAGTATAGCAAAAGGACACAGAAAACAAGTGGCAAAGGGGACTGGAGCCTGGGATGAAGTCAGAAGAGATTGCCAGACTCTAGAATCTCTCTTGGGGGAGTCACACAAAACGTGCTTAAATCACCCAGTACAGAGCTGTGACATCACAAGTGGCATGCTGTGTACCAGGAAACTTGCTCAGAGATGGTGCCTGGAATGTTTAGAGAATGTTGGTCACACAGATACCCCTGGCTGCCAAAGAAAAGCGGGTGCACAACTCAAACAACACTGTATTATCCAGGTGGGACATCATAAGCTTCTCTCATCCCACTCTCTGGGAATGGAGGGAACCTTCCCCAAACCCAAGTTTCCAGCCTCCAGCCTGGGGCCAGACTTGTAAGCAGGCTCTTCTCAGGTCAATGATCTCAGGCCTTCTATACTCAACTACCCATATTTTGGTTTCTCTTGGTCATTTCCCCCGATTTCTAATTTGCTGCAGTTATCTTCCAACAATGCATAGGAAGCCAGTGTGTAAGACAGTAACTGTTAAAGTGGTGTTTCATGCCATGGGGCCAGCATGAGCTACAAGGCAGGTATGAAGCCAATCCTGCAGCAGGAAAGGGATAATGCTGACTTCATCTTCCAAGAGCCCTCTCTACTTACCGGTGTACTCTGATTTTCCTAAAGAGACTGTCAGTACTGTCATTAAGTTCTTCTAACTCCTAAGTGTTCTCACCATATATTCAGCAACCAGAAGGCTGAGCTTCAAAAACCAGATACACACAGGTTGAGTCTCCCTTATATGATGTGCTTGGAAACAGAAGTGCTCCAGATGTTATGCAGGGTTTCTGGGGGTTCTTTTTTGGTTGGGGACAGAGTATTTGCATAGACTTTTCCAGTTCAGCACAAACTCTCAAGTTTTGGATTTCAGAGTGTTTCAGATTTCAGATTTTCAGATTAGGGATGCTCAACCTGTAACTCTGGCTTCATAGATTATTTTTGATTAAACAGATGAAAAGCAGTTTTATTTCCTCATAATTATCTTATACACAGCACGGGAGCCACAGTGAAAATAACACTGGGATCAGGTCTGACTCCACAGCAGAAAAGCACAATTCACTTCTACCACAAGAGCCAGATAGATCCCGAGACAGATGACTCCTGTACACTATTTCAGTACTCTATCCCAATACTCTGTAAACTTTTGTGTAACAGGGCACAGAAAATTAAAAGGCTAATCTGAAGGACAAGTTTTAATCTCAGCTCTGACTCTAACTGTGAAGTCTCCCAAAAGTCAATTCATGTCTCTAGGTGCCTGCTGTCTACATAAACAAAGGACAGGCCAGACAAGCTGCTCTGTGAGTAGCACTGCCATTGTGACTGTCCTGCAATTTCACATCACTTTCTCCCTTAAAGCAACAGTGTATGGCAAAGGTTTAGAATTCCTTTGGTAATAAGTTTCTCCAACAAAGTTAAAATGATAGATGTCCAATTGTTACATTACTTTAAAAATTCTGACTATAATAATGAATCATTGTGGACTCAAGTTGTCTTGGGTCTAGTAAAATGTGAGTGCCGTCCTTGTGTTGCCTTCTACAGACAGAAAGTGACATGAAAACACTTCAAAGATATTTTCCAGAACTATTATTCATGTATTTCTAGCCAGATGCATTCTGGAAAAGCTTCATTCATTTAAACAAATATATTGCAAGCACCTGCTATATTAAGCATTGTGTGTAGAGTAAAGAAACCATGACAGTGTGGAATGTTTCAGCACCAATCACTTTTAAAGGTGCTCCCAAAATCAGGAGGAGGCACAGGATTGAGCCAGACGTGTGCATGAGAATCTTATTTCTGAAGGGGTGGAATGGGAAGGAACCGCTGACATATGATCTGAACAAGATCTCCAAACACCAACCCTCTAGCCATGGAGTCTTTGAATAAAATTACATCAGAAATAGTAGTAAAGACCAAGGTAGTATCTGAAAAAGAATAAGGGAAAAAGCAGAAAAAAGGAAAAAGTCTGCACTCACCGGGACTGTGGCAATCCTTTTTTACTGAGATCTGTCCTCACCGGTTCTCCTACATGTCTGTAAATTTCCACTAAGCTGTTTATTGCTGCATCTCGAACCTAGATGTAAGAGAAGAAATCTTATAGCTGCTGTGTCATGCCCTAGCATTTCCTGCTGGGACACAATAGGCTACATTCCACCCCAATTTATCACCAATTTATCAGTGCAACTATGAATGGAATCCCTTTATACATATTGGACCAGACAGTAATGGTGAACCATCTTCCTCCACTGACACAATCCCCAAGGTAGTAAAAAAGGGAGGGTCCCACCCCTATGTACATGTTAAAGTCCATACCCTTTACTACTTTCCATTTTTTAGAATGTACATCGGGAAATTAGAATTTTCAGGCCATCTTTCCAAAACAGAAAACAACACCACAAATGAATCATAACTAAAAGTAAAATATCATGTAAAACACCCTGTATTTAAGGCTCATAAACAAAATATTTAGTGAGCAACAAAAATGTGCAGTACAGACTACAGAGATCCCATATTTAAGGAGCTCACAGTCCTCAAAAGAGCAAGGAAAAAAGTCCGTAAGATCCACATTTAATATCGTGTAGGATGCCATATATGTTATTCAAGAGCACAAAGATCATAGTAGAAAGGAGGGAACAATCACATCAGCATATGTCAGGAAATGCTTTACAGAAGAGGTTGAGACTGCCTGGAATATGCCTGGAAGGACAGGATGTTGCCAGGTCCACATGGAATAAGACAGGTGCCAGGTTCTGAAGAAGGTACAGGCTGGGCAAAGGCAAAAATGCAGAGGTGTCAGTGAATGCTTCAGGAAGGACAAGCATGCCTATCCAGACAGACACAAACATGAACTAAGAAAGCACAAAATAAGGCTTAAGGAACAGGAAAGTTCTTCCCCATCTCCCCCCTTAATTTGGAGAAATTTGAATAGGGACTGTATATCAAACAATATCACTATATCAGTGTTACATTCCTTGGGTGCAAAATGACATGGTTATATTTTAAAGAACCTTGTTACGAGATGATACACACTAAAGTACGTAGAGGTAAAAATACTGTATCTGCATGTCACTTTCCAACGGTTCAGAAAAAAATGTATAGTTGCATATATATGTATATAATCACAAATAGATGTAAAACAAATGTGACAAAAAGTAAAGTGTAAAATTTGGGTGTTCATGATATTACTCTTTAATTTTTCCATAAGTTTAAAAGTTTGCAAATAAAAATAGGGAGAAAAATAATTTAATATAGAATGAAATGAAGGCCAGGTGGTATTGGTGAAAGGTTGTGTGTACTTTAGTAGACAAAGATGAGGGAGCAACATGGTTTTAGATTCAGTCTTGAGCAATGAAATCAATGTAATGGAGAGTGAAGGAAAGAAGGAAAAAGCAGGCATACAAATAATTTACAATTTGGAATACTGCCAGTTACCCTTTACCAGTGTCCAGTGACATGTAACTTCATTCATCATTTTCTCTCTTCTGTTGGAAAAGGTAAATTCTAGGTCATATTATCTTGTCCTCCAAAATGTTATGCTGTGGGGTGATTTGTATCCACCAAAATTCACATGTTGGCGCCCTAACCCCTAACGTTACTGTATGTGGCAATAGGGGCTCTAAGGAAGAAATTAAGGTTGAACGAGGCTACAGAGGGATGGCCCTGAAATGAGTGGATTAGAGTGACCTTAAGAGAAACAACAGAGCAGTGCACACACAAATAAGAGGTCGTATTGAACACAGAGAGAAGACAGCTGTCTGCAAGCCAGAAAGAGGCCCTCACCAGAATCCAACCAAGCTGCCACCCTGATCCCAGACTTCAAGATCCCCAAACTGTGAGAAAATAAAAGTTTTGCTATTTTAGCCATACAGTCTATAGTATTTTGTTACAGCAGCTAGAGCTGCCTAGTACATTATCAGTTATTTTAGAAAAGAAATCATTTTAAAGTTAGGAAACATTTTCACATAAAAACAAAAGTAGTCAAGTCACTATATCATAAAGTACATCATCTCTGTTTACTTTTTGTGATTACATCTGCTCATCACACCGTGTGGTCTCCTTGAAGAGCAATCAGTATCTAGCCAGTTACTCAGAAAGTATTCAGAAAGTCTGAGCCATAAACTGTTAATAGCAGGAGGACTACAATTTTGAGCCCGGCCTGGGCAACTTAGTGACTTAGCAACACACTTTCTGAAAATAAAAAATAAAGAAGGGCAGGGGAATGTAGCTCAGTGCAAAGGTCCTGGATTCAATCCTTAGTATCCCACCTACAAAAGGAGGAGAATTAGTGGAAGAATTACTTTTTTCAGAAAAAGAAGCAGACATAAAGAACTACTTGGCCACTGTGGAGCTGTGTGACCTTGGAAACAACACTTTAACACTTTTCAATTCAATTTCCTCCAAATCTGAGGGAAGCTATGAGGATTGAAAGAAATAAGGGTTCCCTTCAACAAGTATTTGAGTGCTTACCAGGTGAAGAACCAAAATGCCCACATAGGCAAGGTGGCATATGATAGATGAGTGGAGTGGGCTCTATGCCGGATGACATGTGGCATGGATAGGAGACCTTGCTGGGATGGTTAAGAGGAAAAATGGACATTTGGACATACAAGGCCACCACACTTGGCTACAGAGAAATGTAGGCACAGCACTGCCAGTGTCTATACTTCTGAGAAAAGTTAGAAGCATTCATATCCCAAATTTAAGCTCACCTAAACTCTAGGGGGAAAACTTATTTTCAGAGTGCAAAGCCTCGAATCCTTAGACCATGATTCCTACCTTCTTACATAATACTAAAATCTGCCTGTAGAGTACCGTCTCATTTTACAGATGAGGGGAAAAATGAAAAAACAAACAAGAACTTTCTCCAAATCGGAGTCACACAAACTTCAAACACACAGTAGATGCTATTCAGGAAATGGGGACTAGAATTGCCCACTTAATGCAACATCTTAAACACATTTCTGTAGACTTGAACTACCAGGCGTACAAGCTGCCCAATGGGACAATCATGCATGCACGGCCTCCTTGTAAACATGTTAAACAAGTCTTATATTTGCCATCTTATAAAAAACAAACTATCTCCATCATTTAAAAAGGAAAGAAAGAAAAATTAAGCAATTTTTATGATGGTTATTTAGAATAGTGAGATGCAATTCCACTTGAAGGTATTTGGTTTTCAAGTTGTATTATTACTATCAATAGTCCAGGAGCACTTGACTTTTGATAATGACACTGATTCTTGGAAATGGACGCATGTGTATAGTTTAACTAGGACTCCCAACATTTAAAACAAGATAAGGTTATGCCAATATCACAAATACATTTCAAACACTAATATTATCCTACAATTAAGTATTTTCATATAATAAAATATATACACATCTAAGAGTTTCTCAGAAACCCACTCAATGTGGCAGGTGTGTGATTTCTTCAAATGAAAAGTAACATATTAAGCCACTCTGCTGAGTAACTTCTAAGGGTCCAATATGTCATGCCAGCAACTAAAAAGAATCAACCCCCAACCCTCAAGCACTTCCACAAGGAATGGAGAGCAAAGCACTTATGACTGTCCTCACTAACAGAGAAACTGAGGGTCAAGATGCAAATGTCTACCAAGGTCAGCTGCTGTCACACACAAAGGCAGGATATATGCTAGGCCTACCTCTCTAAAGCAGGATTCCCGCACTGCACAAGGCAGCTCCAAGTTTTATCCATACTCTACCTTTGACAGCTTTAAAACACTATTTTGAACTGTCTAACACTTAATACCATCTTACTTTCTTCAACAACTGAATCAAAATTTTCACAATGTGGGATTACAATGTTCATGTGAAATTTAATCTGTGCTATTTCTAAAATAAGAAAAACTTTGCTAAAATGTCTAGCGACCTTACAAGCTAACCCCTTCTCTAGACCTACAGAAGAAAAGCTGAATCGGGAACTGCCCGACCAGCACAGATCAGTCCCTCCCATCTCATTTACAGAATCTTCAGAGAACTTCCCAGTGCTGGTGATGGGACAGAGACTGCTAACTGAGGCTTTCTCAGCAGAAAACATCAGAAGAAAGAAAAACCTGTGAAAAATCAGTTTCTTGAAGCCCTATCTGAATGGCTTCAATGACAAGAATGTCACAGTTCCAAACTTTAAATGTTTTCAACATTCTGCTTCCAATGTTCCTCAAAACCTAAATGGAACCTATCATCTTTCAGGCAGGGAAATACATTTTTTATTTCATTGTTTTTGAGACAGGGTCTTGCTATGTAGTTCTTTTTTGGTACTAGGGATCGAACTCGGGACCTTGTGCTTGCGAGGCAGGCGGCGGAACCACTGAGCTAAATATCCCTAGCCCTCTCACTATGTAGTTTAGGCAGGCCTTGAACTCACTATATAGCCCAGGCTGGCCTCAAATTCACGGTGACCCTCCTCAGGTAGGGAAATATGTATGTTATTTCCCCAGAACACATGAGTAGAGGGTCCTTGAATAAGTCATTTGCTATCAGTTCCTTTGGAGGATGGTGTCCCATCTTGCTTACTGACACAATTTGAGGCTCAAAAACAAAATCAAGCTATGACCTTTCCCATCCCCGTCTCCAAAGCCCAAGCACCAATCCTGATAAGGCAGGTCTGCAGCAGAAGCTCAAAGCGAGTGTGCAGAAGGGCAAAAATGGGCAGAGGAAGGACACTGAAGTGCACCATGGTGTGGTGCAGAGATGCAGGGCTGTGACTGCAATGGGGTCCCTCCCCGCCCCAACCAGATTCAAGACAATGTCATATACCAGTCCTAGACAGTGTCTACCAGCTCTATGTTTCACTTGGCCTCCACAACTGAAGTGCACTTAGGGAAGCTAGTCCCTGCCTATAGGATCAAAAGTCTCCACAGGCCAGATGCAAATGTTCACCTCTCCGGCCAATGGGGGCATCTGAATCAAGGACAAATAATCTCAACTGACAAGATGGCCCTTCTGCACAATTAACGGACACCATGTGGTAGCAGTCACATTCTTCAAGTATGAGCTATGTAAAGGATTTTTTTCCTACAGAAAATAAGACTAAAGTCAGCAGCAGTGGGGAGAGCAAGTGTTAAGAGTGTTAAGGTCATTTTAAAACTTACACTGAATACATCTAAAAACTGTACTTCCATGCCATACACCTTCGGTGATGGCTGGACGAAAGAAACAAGGGAGACAAAAGACACAGGCAGCACAAAAGATGCCAAAGAAAAGGGGAGATGCTGTCAGCTACTGGACCCAAGAGCAAAGATGAGGAGGAAGCAGAGGAGAACTGCAGACCTGGAAGGACCTCAGTGCCGGTGTGAGTCAAGCGGAAGAAGAGCTCATGGGACTTCTACAGGGGGTAATGTGCAGTCAAGACTTAAGCTGAGACACCTGTCTACTGTGGACATGTCTCCTGTAAATTATTGCCCCATTTTCTGCCCCTCTAATGAAAGAAGTATTTTTCTATCCATTTATATGAGCTGATGTAATAAAAATGACTCTGAAAAAGATAAAGAAAGAAAACAGGGGGAGAGAAAAAGAAAAGAGAAAAGAGAAAAGAGAAAAGAAAATTACTCTGGATGAGCAGAACTGAACTGGGTGAGAGATGGCCTTGCTGGAGCCCAGATGTGTCAAGCTTCCCAAAGTGCCCAATAACCACAGAGCAGGTGTCACCTGATGGGGACGCCTTCTGACCGCAGAGCAAATGTCCAGATCCTGTCTCAAATGTTTACACCAAGGGCACGGTGCTTGTGTTTTTCTTTCAATTTTAAAGTTTGCATAAAGCACAGTTCTTAAGGGTACAGTTCAGGGACCTTCGACAGTAACATACCCCAGTATGGCTACCACCCAAAGCACAGGAAGTCCCTTTAGGTGCCTTTCAAATTACTAATTACTCTCCCTCTACCCTACTTCCACCCTTTTTGGCTGCAGCAATAGTGACCATATTGGTTTTATCTTGGAGGCTGATCTGATGACATCAATTTACAAGAGTGATTTTTCAATCCTACCAGTAGAAGAAGGCAGAGTGGTCACACTTGCTGATAATACTTCAAAAACAAATGAGTAGCTGATGTCTTAATAATCAGAGCTCTGCTGGGCTCGCTTTGGCAGCACATATAATAATCAGAGCTCTGTAAAGATGAATAAAGTCCCACCCACCTACTAGACATACATAGAACACTTTATTGCATCTGAATCAATGATTTTTCCCTAAGATTTTCTGTTTCACTCACCTGGCTGTTTGGGTCTCCAAGTAAATTACATATATGTGGCACAATCTTGTTTAGTGTTAGAGTATGTGCTCCAGAGCTGAAAACAAAAGGAGTGCATTGTTAGTGAGGGCAAAAGAGACACTCTCCTCCCAGTTGCCTTTCCTCTGCCTCCTCTGGGCTCTATCACCCCTTCACACCAAGGTTCTCTCCACCCCACCCAATGCTGGCTCCAAAGGAAATGCACCCTGATGGCCCCTTTGCACGGAGTTCAACACCTTCAGTGGCCCAACACCTTCAGTGGCCCTGTCCCTTCATGGCTAAGCTGGCAGCACTGCCCCCCACCCTAATGCTTGCCTCACAATGATATGCCAGCTCTATATCACTGCTTGGTCAGATCACACCTCCTGTGCTAGCAAACCTAGGGGAGCCAACCAAACTGCAACTCCCTGGACAGTCCTCAGTGGAGGGTCCTTGTGTGCTGTGGCACAGTGACATTCCATTAATGCTGCTGAACCACAGGACTGACTGATGGCAGCAGCCACAAGGCCTCCAACTGTACACTGCCCCTCCTGGAAGACCTTCAAGGTATTCACAACTTTTAACCAAAACAAGCCCTGCTGTCACAAATATTCTTTGTGAGTATATTATGTAAAATGGCACAGACCACTTTTGAAAAGAAATTGGCAGTTTCTTTTCAAATTAAAAATGGCCTTACCAAATACCCCTGTCATTGTACCCTTGGGCATTGATCCAAGAAAAATGAAAATTTATGTTTATACAGAAATTTATACATG
Source organism: Heterocephalus glaber (assembly GCF_000247695.1). Next base: position 23,659,552 of record NW_004624732.1, on the reverse strand, counting down.
TCTGTAACAACTTTCTTCTGAATAGTCACAAACTAGAAACCACCTAAATTTTCCAACAGGCAAATAGATAAATAAGTTGAGATATATCTATAGTATGGAATTCCACTCAGCAATAAAACAATAAACAACAATAAACAATAAACATATATTGCAACCTGAAAAGAATTGTGCTGAATGAAAAAAGGCAATCTCAAAAGGTGACATAATCTGTGATTTCATTTACATAACATTCTTGAAATGACAAAATTATAGCACAGATTAGTCGTTGATAGGAGTTAGGATATGGCTTCAGAGGGGAAGGGAGCACCACAGTGACACCTGTCACCTGGCCAATCTGCGTAAGCTCTGTGGACTGTACCAAAATCACTTTCCTGGTGTTGATACTGTATAATGGTTATTGCAAAATATTAATGGTGGGGAAGGGTTAGGGAGAGGGCAAGATATGTCCCAGTACATTTCTATGCAACTTCTCCTGAATCTATAACTTCAAAATAAAATTTTTTTTTAAAAGCTTCAGCTAGGGCCGGGGGATTTAGCTCAGTGGTGCTGCTGTCTGCCTCACAAGCGCAAGGTCCTGAGTTCAATCCATGGTACCAAAAAAAAAAAAAGAAGCTTCAGCTAAGTAAAAAGTTCAGGTTCATCCCAGACTCACGCATTGAGTGTTGCAATAAGGCAGAGGCAGATGCCTTCTCTTGTACGGAAATTCTTGTGTTTAAAGCCTCCAAGCATTCTGTCCCACACGTACTGCAAATGACAAAAAACAGGTGAGAGGAAAGAAGACTGATTAGTAAGGGGTCAACAGAACAGGATCCTCTTAGCAGATACCAAACTGGTCCTGCCCTCCACACACTGGATCCTCTAAGAGCATTTAAAATGACTCCTATCATTTTATAAAATATACCAAGTAAAAATGTTCAAGACACATGAATTTACACAAATGCATGTAATTCTCTCAACAAATCTAGAAAGAAGTTCTGCTAGTCCCATATTACAGGTGAGAAAAGGCCAAAAGGAGAACATATGGCCTGCCAAAGATCACATACCTATTCACACTGCTCCCCTCACCAGTTATAGCTTATATCTAGGTGCCCCCCAAAGCCTCATACACTCATAGATGGGACTTTTCAGAGGTGGCTGGATATAGGGTGTATGATACTGGGATTAAGGGCGTGTGATAACTAAATTGGTTTAGCATAGTTCTGGGTGTGGATAATGGGAAGGCCCACCCGGGGTATGGATAGTACCACCCAAAAGGCTTGTAGCCTGGGTAGGATATAAGGGAAGGGGAAGCTTGCTGCTTGCTGCCTCCCTGCTTCTGCTGACCTGGCCGTGAACTGTTTCTCGTCTGCAATGCTCCTCTGCCATGCGGCCCTGCCTTGGAGCCTGCCGGCTATGGACTGAAACCTCTACAAACTGTGAACTGACATAACCCGTTTTTCCTTTAACTTGTAGGTGTTAGGTATTTTGTCTCAGCAACGAAAAAAGTAACTAAGACATCACCCATGGACAAGGGAAACACTTGGTCATTTTTATGGCAATCTGAGTTTTATCTTTCCTGGGAAGGCTCTTGCTGATCATCCCCACCTCACCCTTCGAATGGACAGTAGGGCCCTGGAAGACAGGGGTTCATCTGTCTATCCCAGCAAGCCCAGCTCACTAGAAGACAGGGACCAGGACTTCAGCTGCCTCCTGGCTCCCCAGACATTGTAGCTCCATTTTTTCAGAGACATGGAGAGCCAGTCATATCAATGAGCTAAAGAGCCTAAGAGATTAAAGTTTTACTACTTATTTATTTACTTGCTACTTACATGGGAAAGGAGATTAAATACTATGAAAATGGTCACCTCTAATGGATCAGCTTAGAAGACATTAAGTTTATGTAGCCATACACTGTGCAAGAAGACACATACCCACTGGCCCCCAAATGCTTCTCTCACCATACCTGGGGATTAGCAGCTTGATCCATGATCTTCAGCAGCAGAGTTTGGTCTTGTTCTCTCACAGAGTCTTTAGAATCTCCCAGTCTGTCTATTAGGCTTGGCAGCACTGAAAACCAAAATGGAAACTGATCAAATGAAACAGGGGACCCATGGTCACCAATTACTGATATTTCAAGAAACTGAGAAGACAAAAATCCCTGGCCTCTCTGATGTATCTCATTCTATATCCACCCACCTTTGCAAACAGCACTACTCTCCTTGCTGAAATTTATAATAATTATTGTAAGAATGTGCAAAAATCCTTTGCATGGACAATCTGTCTCCTTCTCTACTCCACTGTCCACCAGCCAGCTATCAACATATTTGTAAGCTAGTGACATACATATAATTGGCAGGTAAGAGAGACAACACAAAAGGAAATCTGAGTAAAAGAGGGGGAAGAGGGCCCAGTATACCTGCTTGGGGGTAAAAGGTGGGCACATATGGATCAATGTATGTTTCACTGGCGTTGTGTGCTTTCTGTTTATTGTACACACACCAGATGGAGCCCTGCACTCTACAGTACCTTCACACAGCACCTACGGGCTATCCCACAGGCGCTCTGAGGGCACCTGGACAACAGAGGTCAGCTTACTTGGTTTCTTTTAAGAATCTATAAAGCTCCATTACAAGAATATACTTGAATAATTCAGCTAATTTGGAAGGAAAATGAAATACTATTAAAATAAATTTCTAAAATTAAGTTCTTTTTAAATTTGTAGTTATACAGTTATATGGTACCAGACAAGATATAGTTCATCGTCATTTTTGAAAGAGCACTTTCACCAGAAAGCTAGCACCTGTCCTAACAGAAATGGATAAATTCCAGCTGAGGGTGTAGTTCAGTAGTAAAGTGTTGGCAGAGCACATGCAAAGCCCAGGATTGGGTCCCTAACCCTTTTAAAAAGCGGGAGAGAAATTCTATAAAGAAATGGTTCCATAAACAGAACTGCTTGACATTTATACTGTCATCAAGAAATATTAGGGTTTGAGAATTTACTGATCTCTAAATCCATGAAATCTTTGCTTTCCTATTGTGCTGACATTATTTTCTTTTCAAAATAAAAGTGAGCATTCACCACACACTTGTAACGTCATTTACAATCAAGGTGAGAATAGGAATGTCAACAATAATTTGGGGAAAATCTAACCACCTCTGTTTTGCAGAACTTGTCAAAGAAAATTGCCTGTCAATAAAGGAAGGGTTGGGGACAAATTTAATTGAGTTGGCACTAAAGGAAGATGATTCATTTTGCATAAGAAATCAAACTGACAGTAATACTTCATATGAGAACACGTATTAGTAACATTCCACATTCCAACACAAAAGTTGGGAGGCACCAGCGCAAATGTATAAAGGAGGGCGGGTAAAATGAATGCGGGTGCAGTAATGTGGTATGAGCCCGGAAGGTGACGGGAGGCCACGGAGTAGAAGGGTTGGGGGAGTCTGCGAGGCTGTAGGAAGGGCTGGGAGACCAGGGGAGGCTGGGCAGCTGTCTGGAAGCGATGGGTGCAGCCTTGCGGAGGAACTGAGCAGACTGAGGGAGGGCTGGGGCCGGCTCCGCTCCCGCTCACAGCTCACCTGTGCCAATCTGCGCCTTGAACCGATCCTGTAGCCGGGTCACCAGGGCCGACAGGATGTCCATTCCCAGAAGAACTACCTGCAACGGGAAACACCGGGAGCCATTTAGCGGCTGGCCCGAGGCACAGCACAGCCGCCCGCTCAGTACAAGGACGCCCGCGCATGTCTGGCGCAGCGCTGTCCGGAAAGCGCTCGCCAACTGGGAAGGCTAAACTGTTAGCAAGGGGGAGGATGGTCCTGCACTAAAAGAGCCGTTTACAGTTTTAACAGAAAATATAACGTGGCGAGAAATGAAATAAAAAGCAGCCACAACTCGGCCCTTGTACAAGCACAGCTGAATTCAAGAGCTCGCTGTGGCACCGCCTGCCAGCTCCGCCCCCGCGGGGCGCGTATGCAAATTTTCTCCCAGTCGGCGCATGGTCTTCTGGGTACAACCTAGCAGCCTTTTGGCCGCCTCTCTGAGCGCCAGCGGGAAAAAAAGTAGCTGATTTACGCTCGCGGTCGAGGTCACGGGAGCTATGGTAGTTAAGAGACGGGCTAGGGCGGGAGCCCTTACTTAGTCACCACAACCCAACCTAGTATTGGCGCTTCCTGGTTGCAGTGTATGTCAAAAAATTACCAACCATCCTTTTCTTGGGGTTGCGTTGCTGTCCAATGAACGTCTAGTGAGGGCAGTACTGCTAACGCCTACACAACACATCCGCATCAACTAAAGCTTTGCTTTACCTTGGTGCAATTTTTGGAAAAAAGAAAACCTTGTTTCCCCGTTCTGTAAACCTAAAAATTAGCCAACTTTAACTGTAGGGAGCGCCCTAGCTCAAGTAATTCTAACCACGCTGCGCTATCTGAAACTTACCCATCATCTTGCTGTTGAAACCAAAAAGATCCCGTTTCACTTAATTATAACTCTGGAAGCGTTATTTGAAAACGAAGAATTGAATTACCTGTATACAATAGAAGCTAGGACTGCATAAAGTTAGTTACTTAAGAAAATTGAAAAGAGAACTATGGGATGAAAAAAGCTCTTCACTGTGATAATCTTCCCCCAAATTAGTACACCGGCTCTAGTTATGAGAAACCATCAGGAAATGCCAGCAGAGGCGTTTCCACAGAACACCTAACCTGTAATCCTGTCGTTTGACTCAAACTACCACGAGTTCAACGCAAGTCTGGACTACACATTAAGACAGTAACCTATCGCAGCCAAGAGCACTAAGCGAGACATGACAACTAAATGTAATGTGGTGTCCTCGATGGGCTAAGGGCATTTGAATATAGCATGAACTTTCATTAAAATATCAAAGTTGGCTGATTATGCCATACTAACAACATTAGACATAACAAGAGGGAGAATGGGTGAGGTACATGGGGATGGTCTGGACTGGCTCTGCAATTTTTCTATAAATCCAAAACAATTCTAAAATACACTTCACTCTTAAAAGATCAGCCCATCACTTAATTGGATTGATGTTCTCCTGATGAAATCCTAAGGATGTGTACAGTTCCACCTCCCGGTTCAAAAATCATTCAAGACTGACATATAAGAGGACTACTGTGTTTTCAGATATGACAGCCTGGGTCAATTAATCTGGCTACTAAATCTAGGGGAACATAGACTTTCAGCTTTTCCAGAATGACAGTCCCCAGGAAGACTGGCAGATGCAACGAAACCACAGAAAAACAGCAGGAGAGGCCAAGGATGCTGGCAAGAGGACAGAATGCAGTTCCAGGTAACTTCAGGGCACAATAAACAACTGGACTTTGGGAGGAAGCAAAAGGATTCACCACACAGAATTGTCTGGTTCACCCATGGCCATAAACCTAGCCATCAGCCACCAGTGTGTATCTCCACAGCTGAGGTCCTTCTGTTTCCATTTCTCTAATGAGGAAGGGAAGGCATGAAGAAAGTTCATGCCCAGAAAAAAACCACACTAATAATTAGCTGTGAAACCAATCTGTGCCTTAATATCCTCATTTGAAAATAGGGGAAATATTGACAGCTACCTCATAGGCTGCTGTGAACACTGAAAAGTACGAAAAGTGCCTGAAATACTGCTTTGCACATGATTAGGGCTGGATCACACAGCTAGCCATCAGCACTCACCATGGGTGACAGGTGCTGATATCAGGAAAATTCCTGATGGAACAGGACTGGGCTGACAGAGAACACAGTGCACTGGGCAATATAGAATCGCCAGTTCAAGCCCAGCCTGGGCAACTTAGGGACTTAATGAGACCCTGTCTCAAAAAATGAAAAAGGAGTGGGGATGTAGCTTAGTATGAAAGCCCGAGATTCAATCACCTGTACTAGGGAAAAGCAAAGGGAAGTGGAAGGGAGAAAGGGAGGGAGAGGAGAGGGGAAGGATACTGGCCTTACACTCAAGGTGGGTAAAAACCTCTACTGGAGAGAAGAGCAGCTACCAAGGAGCAAGGAGTAAATCAACCAGGAAGGGGAGGTGCAGGGAGGTCCCCAAGACAGCCAAGTGTGGGCAGAAGGAGGGGAGCCACTGAAGGGCTGCAATGCAAGAGCCAAGGGTCCCTGAGCTTCTAGAAAGGACACAAGGCCAGCCCTGGAATATTGAGGGGATGGGGGGGATCAGCCTCCCACTCAGCACTTATTGCCTTTAGTTATCACCAAGCCATTAACAACTCTGCATGACCTTTGAGCACCTCCTCCTCCAACATTTTATCTCATCAAATGTGTTTACATTTGTTTCCCCAGCTAAACTCCTAGAACAGGAGGAATATTCTCTTGCACTTTCTCAGAACTTTTCAAATATATAGCCAATGCTGGGAACAAGGCAGAGGATCCATGAATCCTTTCTTCATTGACAGATGAGTTCTCAAAGCCCAACCCAGCTGGCCCTCACCCTCACTCCCAACTCCATGCTGAGGATGGAAACCCAGGCCTCACACAGGCTCCGCAAGCACTTTACATGGAGACACACTCTCAGCCCCAACATGCTTTCTTTATAATAAAAACATTTAAAGGTGCTTTTGTAAAGGAGATGATATAGCTAAGTAATCAGGTCTGGCCCTCCTGCTGAAAACAAATATGCTGGGTATGGTATAAAAGTATCAGAGAAGAACTACCAGGTCAAGAAACATAAGAGGACAAAAGTTCTAATACAGAAAGGGAAGTAAAAAGAATTAAGATGTATTACGTACATGTACCAACTTCCCACAATGAACGTAATCATATTACTATAAACATGTACTAATAAAAGAATTTTAAAATAAAAATATAATAAAGTATAGACACCAGGCTGACCTCAAACTGGCAATCCACATGCATCTGCATTGGCTGAAAATTACTTTTGATAACCTTGAGTCATCTAGGAGGACAAAAGTTAATTCCAGAAGCTTCCAAGATTGGTGGCCAGGTAACTCCTACAACTTAGGCTAGAAACCCAAGGGGCTTTATCTTAGCATTCAGCTTAAAAGTTCTAATTCCTGATATGTGTGCCCTAAAGCCTCATATAAAAACACAAATCACTTCTGCATGGAAAGAACATCATCATAGTCTAGCCCTCAATTTATTTCTGTTAACAATTTTTCAAAGATAGCATCCAAAACCCAACCAAAGCTAACCAAGCATATAGGGCAACATGGTTGAAAACTAACAGAAATAAAGTTTCATTTGAACTCTGGATACAGAGTTTAATGTAACAATTCTTACCATGTCTAAGAAGATAAAACACATGAGTAAAATCTGGAGGTGAAACATGACAACTTTTCAAAAGTAATATTGAGGGCTGGGGATTTAGCTCAGTGGTGCCATCACCTGCCTCACAAGCGCAAGGTCCTGGGTTTGAGCCACAGTGCCAAAGGAAAAAAAAAAAAAGTGACATCAATTTTATAAAAAACCAAGTAATATAAGATTCACAAGGACCTGAGTTCCATCCCCTCCATCCCCGTACCAAACAAACAAACAAACAAACAAAACATAGATAAGATTAATGCTCAAAAAAAGATTAATGCTCAATGGATGGGCTTTGTTTAAAGCACAATGGATATAGATGAGAAAGTTAAACAGGAAACCAAGTTTGAACAGAAGATCCTGAATAAAGCACAGAGGCAACAGGATAGAAAATGCAAAGCTCTTATAAGACAAAGAGTATAAAGAGAAAAGAACGTAGCTTAAATGGAGTTCAAAAAGAAGAAATTACAGGTAATAGGTTAAAAAGCAATAACTGGCACCTGTTCGAATGGCTATTATAAAAATAAAAACAAAACATGTGTTGGAAAAGGTAGGAGAAATTGGTAGGAGTGTAAATAGTATAGTCACTATGGAAAATAGTATGATGGTTCCCCCCAAAAAACCAGTGTTTCCACATGATCCAGCAATCTCACTTCAGGGCTTCTGGGTATACATCCAGAAGAAGTGAAAACAAAGTCTCAAAGATATTTGTACAACTATGTTCATAGCGTCATTATCTGTAATAGCTAAAAGTAGAAAAAAGCCCATGTGTCCATCCACAGATGGATGGATATGCAAAACATGGTCTCATCTACACAACACAATATTATCAGCCTTAAAAAGGAAGGAAATTCTGATACAGTGGTCATCCTTTATCAGCAGTTTCACCATCTGTGGTTTCAGTTACCCACAGACAACCATAGTCCAAAAATATTGTGTGGAAAATTCCAGAAATATACAATTCATCAGTTTCATTAAACTTCACACTGTCCTGAATAGCATAAAATCTCACACCATCGTGCTTGGTTCCACCTAGGACAGGAACCACCCCTTTGGTATCCACGCTGTATATACTACCAGCCTTTGGTCACTTACTAGCAATCTCAACTATCAGATCATCTGTCAGGTCTCAAAGTGCTTGTGTTCAAATAACCCTTGTTACTTACAATAAGATACACCGAAGAGAAGCTGTAATACTTAATGCTGTCCTTTATGTGAAAAGGTAAAAGTTCTCAACTTAATGAAAGAAAAAAAATCATACACTGAGGCCACTCTGATCTACAGTACAATAAGATATTTTAAGAAAGAGGCCACATTCATATAACTTCTACTAAAGTATATTGTTATAACTGTTCTGTCATGGGTATTAATCTCTTATTGTTCCTACCATACATAGTATTGTGGCTTAACTTTACCATGGGTATGCATGTGTGGGAAAAACATGTTTGCTGCTAACCAGTTTCAGGTGTCCACTGCGGGTCTTGGAGCATAGGCCTCATGGATGAGGTAAGAATACTGCATATACTACAACATGGAAGAGGCATGAAGATGTGCTGAGACAAGGTAGTCACAGAAAGACAATTTTCCACATCTATAGTACCTAGTATATTATACTGTCAGACTAGAATGGCAGTTAGCAGGGGTTGGGGTAGGCAAGAATGGGTAGCGTTCAGTGGGTACATAGCTTCACTTTTACGAGATGAAATATTCAGGAGATGGATGATAGTAATGGTCATACAACACAGTGAATATACTAATGCCTCTGAATTGTATATTTTATAAAGAAAAAAGCAATTCCTGAAGAGATGCCTGAAAATGTTCCTAAAATGAAGAAAAACATCAAGCACAGATTTAAAAAGCCCAGAGAAACACAACAGGCTAAAGAAAAAGAAATCCTGAAGTAGATACATTAAATGTCTCTTTTGTTTTGTTTTGAAGTACTGGGGGGATTGAACCCAGGGGCACTTTATCACTGAGCTACATTCCCAGCCTTCTTTATTTTTTATTTTGAGAGATAGTCTCACTAACTTTCCTGGGCTGGTCTCAAACTTGTGATCGTCCTGCATTAGCCTCCCAAGTAACTAGGATTACAGGCACATACCATCACACTCAGCTAGATGGCTCTTTTCATTTGTAAAAATTTTTTTATTTCAAATAACTTTGAATTATGAACTTACTTCAAATTATATGGATTATATATTCTAAGACATCATTCCAGGACTGACCTTTGCAAGTCACAGTCTTTTTCTAGGATAAATTCATTTTTGTTGTTTTTATTTATTTTTAAATTAATTTTATT